>JAMJFZ010000116.1:2277500-2877500 GCA_026225945.1 Cricetomys ansorgei
CTTGTAGGAGTTCATTCTCCCTTTCCACTATGTGGATCCCGAGGATCGAACTTCAGCCATTAAGGCCGGTAGTAAATGCCTTTACACACTAGGTCATTTTGCCAGCCCATGAACTGTTTTTAATCACTGCAAGGCATTCAATGTATGCCTCATGCCACTCACAGACAGTCATCTACAAGGGGTTCCTATGGGCAAAACTCAAAACAGGTGGGTTGGCCCTCAATCTGCAGATCAGAAAAGAGAGCTAAGATTTTCATTCAACTCAAGAGTACTTGGTAGCAAATGAGTAATAACTACTCCACCATGTTCCAAAAGGCCCAAAGTTGAATCATGTTTTATCAGGCATGAAGATCTACAAAACGGGAAGTTGGGAAAATAAACTGGATGCTAAGCAGGTTGTATAACAGCTAGAGCTAACTGAAGGACACTGATTAAATTCTTGCATACCATAAATCTCCACGCTGGGTTAACCAAAATATCAACAGCAGATTCTATGTGAGCCTAGCAGAAAAGGCTAGTCGAGTACGAAATTCCCAAAGTCGGCGCTGGTGTGGCTGGCCCTCATCCAAGTCCAACCTGTGCTAAGAAGACAGGACGGAGAAGCAATACAGAGGAGGCCATCAGGGGCATCACAGCTGTGTCTCAAACGGGCTGCCTTGCCATGGGGAAAATCCAGAAATGAAAGCCTCTACAATGAAAGCCTGTGTCACTGAGAGAGGATGGGACAAAAACGTGGCTGGAAAAACAAAGTCAACCAAAACCCTATATTACTGAAGTACCTTAAAGCACCTCCCTATTACTAGCATGATTCAGAGTAAGCAATGGAGAGTTAAGATGAAAAATACAGCAAAATATGATGCTAAGACTGTCCAGACCGCGGCTGCAGTCTTCCACGTGGTCCTGCACCAACAGGTGCTTTCCCTAAATGACAATCCTAGTGGCACACACCTAAGGGTGCAATCTAAGCACTCAGGAGGCTATTGCTGGAAGATCTATTGTCAAGTTATCTTGGGATATATGAATTTGAGGCCAGTGCGGGCTATATAGTAAGGCCTTACCTCAGAAAAACTAAAAAGCACAGGGAAAAAGAGAAAATGAAATTGTTTTGAATATTTAAAGACCCACAAAAGGCAGGATAAAAAATGAAAGACAAAAATAGGAAAAGAGCAAAGACAAGAAACAGACAGCAGTCACAGATATTGAAAGGAAGTAGCCAAACTTTAGTCAGGCTTCTAAGAGCACCAAAATTGTGTAGGCCAAAGTCAGGGGCAGTGTGACCCAGAACAGTTCCCAGAGTTAAAGAAAAACAATTTCTGTAAGAGAAACAATTTCTAAGACAAACAAGATATGGACTGCTGACTAACAGCCTTGGGCTAAGGATCTCCCCCCACCACATTGACTAAGACCCTAAAGTTTACATTTTCTAGGAGCCCACAACCTTGCTATATGCCAGCACCAATTAGTTTAAAGGTTAACTGGCCCCTACCTATCAAAATGGGAAAACAATTTGGGGACCAATTGACTTGTCCCAACTTGGTTTGTGCCTAGCAACTGTACAGCCCCCTAGCAACCGCTTGGACAGTAAATAAAAAGGCTTGCTTTTTGCTCCTCGGGGCCGCTTCTATCCTGCGTGTTAGAACGGTCCCAGTATACTGGAATAAATCCTCTTGCTGTTTGCATCGATATCCCGTCTGTGAGTCTCTGTGGGGGTGCGGCGTTCCGGTTTGGGCCCCTGGGGTCCAACAATATGATAGATCCCAACACAGTAGAACGAGAATCATTCTAAATGCCGGTGATCTCAATTAAAAGAGATTGTCAGGATGGATCAGAAATCAAACTCTGCAGATCCTGTCAGTCTGAGGCCTGAAACACAGCTATTCCTGAAGCAATCAAAGGGCTTGGCTTTCTTCAGGACCCACCTTGGAGTATGGTGTTCCAGAAAACAAACGATAAAATAGCCCTGTGAAATGTTTGCTGACACAGGATTGGTCCTTCTACCATAAAAAAAGAACCAAATCACTTGATAACTACACATGAAATGCAGACCCAAAAACATGATCTGTGTGTTTGAAGAGATGTGTAATTGCTAATATGAGATAGAACTTCTCTCTGCAAATGTAGCGCTGTCAAAAGATGGCATCTGAAACTGATCCAGAACCTGATCACTTGCTTTTATTCAGCTGAGGTCAATTAGAAATGTCAATATGGAAAGTCAAACTAAGTCAGTAAAGGCAAAATAATACTCGGTAAACTTGCTTGAAATCAGTTTACTTGCCATCACGGTCAGTTATTTCATTTTGAACACTTCTTAATGATAAAGCAGGCTGTTCCTCCTCTCCAGACGCAGAATCACCCGAGACATTCCATTATGCCAGTATAGAGATGGATTCCCACACTAGGAAATAATTTGATGGCCGCCGATGTGGAGACTGGCTCCAACCCTAGGAAATAATGCGATGGATGTCCCACAATAAGGCACAGGCAAGAGCTCAAAGCCACCAGTGAAAGAGAGACCTTGTCAGGATCAGAAACAACACCGCGCGCAGTGGGCGGGTGGGCGGGCGGACTGACCGACTCACTGCATAGGAAGCACGGGGGACAGCCGCCCTCACAAAGAGAAGCACAGATTACCTCTAGAAAACTGAAGACGGGAGACTAGAGAAAATGTCCACGGTCTTAACCCTGTGTGCTTCTATATTACCCTAATTTTAATAATAAAAATATGTCCCTGTGTGGCTTATGTTTAAAAATAAAATGTGAATGATGAGGTCAAAGATAGCATCCTTGGAGCAGAAAAAGGACCACCAAAACCTCTCAGACAGCCCGTTAACACCACAGGCAAAGGCACAGACCCACATAAAAGGCCCGACTACCCAACAAAAGTCAAGTCCCTCTGAGGGGCTTGTTTCTGAACGAGTTTCCCAAAGTCCCATTCTCTGCATCAGTTTCCATTCCACTTGCTTTTACTTCCTGTTCGTTGCTGTTCATCGCTCTCATAGTTCCGTTTGTCAGTTTAATTTTGTGCAGTTTTGTAGGTACCCACGGTAATTACAACGCTTAACTCTGCACCTTAAGGTGCAGATAACTAGAGCAGTTTAAATGCATATGTTCTGGCCAATCTTTGACTCCCACCATTGCACCCACACAACACCCTGCACATGCACACGCACATGTTCTCTGCTGGCATCGTGTATTTCATCTTCCTGGCTATTTTCCCACTACCTTACACGGTATATCTAACAATGACATTGTTATTGATGCTACAGTGAATAGCTAATATATGTGATAAAATACATACACTACGATGAATCAAAGTGACATACCCACTCGCCAGACTCCCTCTACTTGTTCTAATCAGATAATGGCTTTTGCTTCTCTCTGTGTATTATTACAACTGGAGAAAGTAGCCTCAGAGAAAAGCATATTTGTAAAAAATGGGGAAAAAGAAAAATAAGAGTTTAGGCCATTGAGATTAGAAAGGAAGTTTCCAAACCATTTGTGGCAAATAGTATGTGAATTTATCATTTCTGTGCGTATTCCACCTGACAGACATTTGGGGAAACAGAGGGCCCACTTCACGAGGGGAGGGAGCTGATATATCACCATAAAATAAATTGTCTATGATTTATTATGTGGGACAAGGCATATGTGTGTTCTCTCTCTCTCTCTCTCCCTCTCTCTCTCTCTCTCTCTCTCTCTCTCTCTCTCCCTCACACACTCTCTCTGCTTTGTATTATATTTACTGGCAATGATCTCATAAAAGAAACTGAAGACCTCACTTTGACAGAATATTTGGTATAAAACAAGGAGATGAAAATAAAATTGTTTCGACGTTTCACATCTTATCAGGAAAGTGTCCAAGCTTTAAATTTCGACATATGCGTGTGATATTGTTCCTAAGTGTGGCGTGTGCCTGTGTGTGTGTGTGCATGAATATAAATATACGTACATGTGTACATATGTACAGAGGACCAACACTGAAATAGACTGTCCTTCCTTGATAGCTCTTTGCCCTTATTTTTGGAGACACAGTCTCACTGGACCTGAAGCTCATGGATGCAGCTAGACTGGCTGCCAAGAGCTTCAGAGATCTGCCTGTCTCCACGCCCACAGAGCCTGTGGCTACGGAATCGGGCTGCCATAGCTGATGATCTGAACTCACATCTTCCCGCTTACCCAGCATACTCTCTACACATTGAATGATCTCCCCAGCTCTAGATTTCTATTTTGAATTTTTTCTTCCTTTTATGTCTTTTGAAACAAAATAAAATAGGTGGAGGGATATAAGGGATAAAGGTCTTTCTGGGCATGTACCGAGCATCACGGTGAAAATAAGTAGCCAAGAAACAAAGGACAATGCAACAGATAATAGAAAAGTAGGTGTAATCAGAGCGTTATAGCAAGAATAAGATTTACATGTAGATGTTAAGTATAAAATCTGGACATGTGTTATTAATATGTACATTTATTTCCCAATATCCAGAATCTATCTATTATGAGATATAGAACAATTTACTTGCTATTCTGAGATGTATCCTTACTGGTACGACAGTCATGGCAACGGTAGCTAATTTACACAAGGTTCTTACGAATGGACTAAATAGACTAAAATAGTACCTAGCACAAAGCAGAGGTCTATCAAATATTAGCTCTCATCATATAGATTCCAAGACTGAGGCCTGACTTTGTATTTCCTCTAAGATAACTTAACTAGAAAGTGGCAGAAGTAACACTGGAACCTGGATCCTCTGATATTTTTGTACATGCAATTTTTTCCATTAAGATGATTTGACTTGCATTCTGAAGAAGCTAGTTTCAAAGGAGAAAATGAGACAGCAGAAAAACCCTGAGAAAAACAGTCCAGATTCAAAAGAAAGAACTCCACATAAGCATTTGTGCACATAAACGCACAAGCAAGCACACACATGTCCCAAAATAAGAATGAATGTGAGATGACACAGACACAGTTTCAATTAGACTTTTTAAAGGCATAATTCATTAGAGCATAATTATACCTTTATTAAATAATTAATCAGAAGATTTGAAGAAAAGGTCATGCTGAATGTTAATTATACATCCTTAAAAGAATTTCAAAGATATTAACAATCATATTTATGACAAATTAATTTATTCTTTAGGAAGGCAATTTGGTATTATCTTTTATATATATATATATATATATATATATATATATATATATATATATATATATATATATCCTTTCACTAAAAATAGGATTAGAAATTTATCATGAAATTAAATTTGAGAAATATACAAAAATGATGTTGCACATATTATTACCAATACCAAATTTAGGGTAAAATCTAAACATTTATTAATGAGAAAAATCACAATCATTGTAAATATTTATCTACACACATGCATATATATGTATATGTACATTTACTTATATGTGTGTAAACATATGTTTTTATATTTAATGTATTAATATTTTATATTAATATAATGTTGATATATTAATTAATATGATATTATATAGTGTGTATTTGTGTGTGTGTGTGCATATATATATATATATATATTAAAAAAATGGGTGATACAAAATACTCTCTATGAGAAGAGGAAATTGAGGTATAGAAGAACTTGTGCTAAAACAATCTGCATCTATTTTTATAAACACATACAGATCTTCAAATATGCCTTAAGTTATTGTTAAACCTTAACAATGGTGTGAAGAACTGAAACTGAAATGCACCGCTCAATGCGTGGGCATTAAAGCAAAGCTGGATCCCCAGCTGGTGCTACTGGTAGGCGACTCGGCAACAAAGGCACGAGTGTCACCAGATGTCACCAATGGAATGAGCCATTGAATTCACAGCTAAAGGGAAGATTAGAAGAGCTCGGTGGCGTAGAGGTGGCTCCTCACTGGGTACACCTGGCTTTCATTATTTGCCCTAGCAGGAACATGTGTAACTGTGTCTGTCTCTAGCTCCCTCTGCTTCTGCGCGTCCCTCCCTCCTTCCTCCCCTCCACCCTTGACAAAGCCTATTCACACCGCACAGATATTAAATTTAAGACTGAAAGGAAAATAACAAGTGAAAAAGAAAATCACTGTTTTGCTTCTGGTTTCGGCTTCTGAAAGGATGAAAGGAAAGATACAGAACCGCAGGACGGACTGAGAGCAGAAGACGGAGGATCTGAGGTGCCCGCTGACAGCTCAGTGCTCTTACCTGACACTTGGCGCTGCAGTATTTGGCAATTCGGCACTGAGAACACCGCATCAGCTTTTCCTTCCTGTTAAAAACAATTAATTCCGGGTTAGGAAGTAACTGAGAAACTTCTACAACTAAAGAAAAAAACGTAAGTCAGCAGGTTGACGATAGTTCTGCTCACTCCTCACACGGATCCTTGAGGACTTAGGTTCTTAGGGGATGGAGTGACGCTTTTTCAAGCAAGAGGGCCTGAGTTTGGGATCTCAGCACCCATATGAAAGGTGGGTGTGGCGGTGTGCACTCATATCCCTGGTGCTAGCCAGGGAAAAACCAGGCAGATCCAACACATGCCAGCCAGAGTCGGCCTAGCCAAAACAGTGAGACCCAAGTTCAGTGGGAGCCCCTGTCTCAAAAATAAAGTGGAGCGCAATAAAGGAAGACACGCAAAGGTGACCCAGGCGTCTATGAACATTCACAGGCAAACAGGCACGATGGATATGCGCACACGCACACACACACACACACACACACACACACACACACACAAAACACACACACACGGGCAGGGATGGGGGGCAGGAGCGAGCCAAGATTTACAAATAACTGAATGTCCTCTTTCACCTCAGGAGAAACATCTGCAGAAGTACTGCTCTTTGGTTCGGCTGTGGTATAAGGTTGTAATTCAGCTATTTCCTCTCAGTGTGATGATGAACATCTCCATCTTGAAGCAGAGCAGCTATGATGACATACACTAGACCCTCAAGAGATCCAGCCTATTAACACCACTCACAAAGGGACAGGGCAAGATCATGAGACTTGGGAGACCTGTGAGACCAATCCTTCCCCCAGCATCCCAATCACCACTACATAAGTAAACAGCTGAGTTAGATAAGGCTTCTCTGTGGTACAAGTCGCCGACGGGGTGTCCTGAAGCTGCAGCTCCTGGGAGTCTCACCTCAGCTAACTCACGGGCTCACCAAGCTACGATCCAGTGGAATTGGGTTTTTTTTTGTTTTGTTTTATTGTTATTGTTTGGTTGGTTAGGGCCCTCTCTAGCTGGGTGAATAGTTCCATCTCCCCAAAATAAGTCAAACAACAAAGATATTCAACATATTTTTGACATTTTAACCAGTTTTTAAGTATAGAGTCCAGTGGCATTAAGATCATTAAGAACGTTCACATTTGGGACCCAGGGATATAACTCAGTGCCTAATTGTATGAAGTCTGAGACTCAATCCCCAGTAACAAAAGAAGCAGACTATTCACATGCGGCACAAGCAACAACACCAGTACTTTTCTTTTTGAGCTAAATTTAATTGGTATATAAGATATTTCCATCACATAAAACTTGGCTTCAGGGGAACATTGCTCTCTCCATATGAAGTCCAAAGTCAAATACATCAACTGACGGAAAGTACAGATTGGGCTTCTCTTCTCTGAAAGACAAGTGTTTAGAATTTTGAGTTATTTTTCTAATATTACAATATTTTAATTGGGATGATGAGATATTTTAGAGATAGAAGCCAATTCTAAGCGCGAACTTCATTTACAGTTCATACACACTTTGTGAATGTAGCCTGAGTTATTGTAGCAAGCATCTTCAGTACACTTGTGATCAACTGCAGCCTGGTACAGAAGCTCACCATTGGATTTCCCTCCATCATGTAGACACTCAAAATGTCTCAGATTTTAGAGTACTTCGGATTTTCAATATCTGATTGTGGACTCTCAAATTGTATTTTGTACACTTTAAATATTCAAAAAATTATGAGTCGTCTCCCCAGACCTCCAAAATCATACACACTAGGTTTATCAAGTTTAATAACATATACTCCTGCCAGGAAATGATTTAGAAGCCCCATTAAATTCTACTTCAGACAGGCAGGGCTGGGACTGAGAGGCATCAAGTCACCTTTTCCCAAGTCACCTGAGCAACTAAAACAACAACAACAAAAACAAACATTTTGAATCATAAAATTAAAATAATAAATTTGATAACATTAATGGTGCCCAACACAGAGAAGACAGCGTATTGGTGGACAGTTTCAAGGCTCGACAAAGCACACGGTCAAAGTGTAACAAAGTCAATGGGAAAACAAGGTGACTCACCTCGAGCATCTGCTGGTGTGCCAGGCACGGCACCATGTTCCATATAGCTACTAAGTCAAGCTAAACTGGAAAGAGTCCTGTAAGACTGTAAGCACAGTCTTAGTACGACCACTCTAGAAATACTTAACACATTTTCAGGAGATCAGAAGAAGTAGGTGCTATCCAGGCATGGTGGTGCATGCCTTTAATCCCAGAAAAAGCAGAGGCATGGGGATATCTGTGATAAATCAGTCTGGTCTACATAATGAGTACCAGGACAGCCTGAGCTACACAGTGAGACCCTGTATTAAAAAAAAAAAAAAAAAACAGCCTGGCAGTGGTGGCACCTAGCACTCAGGAGGCAGAAGCAGACAAATCTCTGTGAGTTCGAGGCCAGTCTGGTCTACAGAGTGAGTTACAGGACAGCCAGAGTTACAACAGAGAAACCCTGTCTCACAAAACAAACAAAACACAAAAATGAAAACAAAAGGCTCATGTAATAATTTCGGGAAAAGGTTAAATGACTCCTAAGAAATAAAACTGGTCAAAGGGTAATGATAAAAGATGCCAGTCACCAGGTGTTATGTATCCAGCCTCAAAATATAGAGTACACATGATAGACCTCTCAGGGAATAAACGAACAACACACAATTAAGTTAATATGTGTAAGGATCTTAAAATCCTGTCCTGAGTTCAGGAAGCACCGTGTAAGAGGTAACTATCACTATCAAAGTGCAGAATATCTTCTGGAAACGCGCTGATCAAGCAAATAAGGAGAAAGCAAGTCTGAGCCGCCCGTGCCTGTTATGTGGCCATGCCATCACACATCTCTCTCAAGCAGCCACTGGCTACTCCTTAAAAGTGCCTGTGAGACTATGCAACACCAGTCATTTGCTCTAACGGTGGAGGAATTAGAAACGTTTGCTAAGAAACCCAGCAGTCTTTTCTGCGAGGATATGTGAAACATGCCTCTCTATACTGCCTAAGGAACAGGAGAGTCACAGTGGAGATCAGAAAACATATTTTAGGTAAATAATGAGGGAAACGCCTAAACTTGTACTGAAATAATACAGGAAAAAAAATACCTTTGAATATTCGTGTTAAAGAAGGAAAACTGAAACTAGATGAGCTAAACATGCAAATCGAGAACTTAAAATCAGAACCAGTTAGTGGCGCACATCTGCAATCAAAGCACTCAGGAGGCAGAGGCAGGGTTACCTCTGAGACACTATCTCAAAAAACAAACAAACAAACAACAAGAAAAAAGAAACAACACAAGTTTTATAATAGAAAACCAAGGAAGGCATAAAGGAAAAACTAAAATCATAAGCAAAATGTTTCCAGTGAAATAGCACACAACGCTACAACAGAATGGATTCATGGAGAAAGAAAATACCAATCAGTAACTCCAGAAAGACTGTTAGGAATCAATAGGACTAGAACCCAACATTCAGCTGTGATTTAAAAACAGCTGGGGAAACGACAGCTACAGTGAAGCTTTACGTCTCCGGACCTGACCGCCACCCTCGCAGTGGCTGCCTCCGTCTACAGCAAATTCCAAATGCAAGTGGACGGAACCGGCCGCCAATGCCCTGACACCTGACAACAGCGTTACAGCCAACATTATAACGTTACGGTCAGTATTATAGACAACAGCGTTATAGGAAGAAAGAAGAGTAAACGTAGGCCCTCCAAAAGACCATAAGCAAACCCCCCGAATCTGCCAAAAGATTAGCAGTGTCCAGAGGGGATGAACCAGTCCAGGAAGAGCAGGCAAAAGGGAGGAGAGGATGAGACCGCCAGCGCCCCTGATCCGCATCCGCCCCTGATCCGCATCCTCAGACATGGTCTCTTAGCCTCCCTTTTCTTTGTCCATCTCATTCAGAGGTTACCTCTGCTGCCTGGAAATCAAGATTCCCAGCTACACAAAGCGTTTGTGTTCACTTCTAAGAAATGGTGAACGGGATCGAGGCACCTAAGGACAACAGCGATGAACAGCAGGGGTACCAGCGCCTCTCTGTCTCCCTCCCAAGCTCCCAACAATTTTTAAAAACAAATAAATAGATGTTAATTCTCAAGTTACAAAAACGATGTCAACTGAACATAAGAAGAAAGTCGTAAATGCTTGTTTAGACCAGCCACTGCGCCCGTGTAGAGCCTACTTTCTTCTTGGGGTGAGCTTTGTGCTGGGGGCAAGGACGCCTGCTGAAAAGCTCTTACACGGCAGAAGTGGGGGGAGGGGGGGAGGCGCCCAGGCATTTTAGAAAGCATTTTCATCTCTCTCTATTCTTTAAAGCACATTATTTCCAAATGAAAAACAAAGCTGCGTCTCTTGAAAGCACAATGAGAAAAGCATCCATCAAATCAAAACCAGAAATAACTTAGCAATCTTCCAGAAAAGGGACTGCTTATTTTAGGCAATTCCTGGCGCTAAAAGGAGAAATGGCAGCAGGGGATGAAGGAGGAACTGTGAAACGTTTTCTGAACGTGGCAAAATTCAAGCGAATGCCCCAGAAATGTGAAGCTCCAGGTGACCCCACATGCTGTTGGAGAATCCAAACAGTACGTTGCTTGCTTACAGTAGCCCCCTTTGATTCTCTCCTTCTTGTGCAATCAATAAGTATGAATTAAGTTGGAAGATTATTCAAGTTCTGCGTCTTCTAAAGGAAAGTATGGTCATCTCCGAGGGGAAGAGAAGTGATGAATATGTAATTTTCAGGTTATAGGAACATCCCTTAGAAAAGGAATCGTTCTGAGGAATGCCAAGACCTGGCGTTTCTCCCATAACTGAGCCTTGATGGGCTGTGTTGAGCACAGACATTTCAGTTTGTACACAATTCTTAACACGTGTTCCAAAATAATAAGAAGCCATATATGGTGATTTTTTTTCAAGTTATTGAAAAGAAAAATCTGTGAAGGAAAAAACGGGTCTGTCTGGGATGCAGCTTAGTTGGCAGTGGTTGCCTAGCAGGCAGAGCCCTTGAATTGGATTCCCAGCATCAAGAAGCCTCCAGTGGTGGCACAAAACTACAATCTCCCAATGAAAGAGGCTCTTAAAAAAAATTCAGTTTCCCAGTGATGTGCGTGTTTCAAACTTGAAGGCAAATTTTCCACATGATGATATCACACATCAGTTTTCTTGAAATGTGGATAAACTTTTGTGAATGCCCCCTGATTCACAACTGAAATGCAGTACACATCCCGTACTCAGTGTTCTATCTTCACAGGAATTTCTCAATGAAAGTAATCTGGAGATGTTAGGAATATGCCAGTGATAACAACAAAAAACAAACGAACAAACAAAAAACAATTTTAAGTCTGTTCTCCCTCTACTTAAGACACAAACACCAGTGGTCCACTTCCAATTAAAATAATTTTCTAAATTATTTTTACTAAAATAAATGAGACCCTTTAAAAACCTACTCTCTAAACAACAGTTCTTTTGTTTTGCTTTTTGTTTTGTTTTGTTTTGTTTTGTGTTGTGTTGTTTAAAAAGGTAGAAGCTGGAGAGATGGCTCAGTAGTTAAAAGCACAGGCTGTACTTGCAGAGGACCCAGGTTCAGTTCCCAGCACCTACATGGAGGCTCAGAACCACCTGTAACTCTAACTCCAAGGTATTCTGTGCCCTCTTTGGGCCTTTGGAATGCATGTGATGTGTGTGTGTGTGTGTGTGTGTGTGTGTGTGTGTGTGTGTGTGTGTGTAAGCATTCATATATACACATAAAATAATTATTTTTAAAAAGAAAAAAAGCAGAAAGGAATTTCCCATCACTTATTCATAGAGATACAATTGGTACAGCACAGAGTACCGAATCTGGTGAGAGTCTCAGGTTATTCAATGTCCCGAGCACAGTGCCTCCAAGAGCATAGTCAGTAAGTCCTCTCTCCCGAGGTCAGGCTAAGCTATGATTTATTTCTACAACAGTGTAAGCTACTAAAATGTAGACAGAAAATTAAACAGAGCAAAATTAACTGTAGTTTCAAATCAATAACTAGATATGAGTAAAGGGGAGTCTATAGTCTCTGGAAATCAAAGGAATCAGTGGTACCTCATATCTCAACTGATCGGGCATCTCTCTGTCATTGGGTGGCAAGGGGAAAGAGTAGCTATGCCACTAAAACAATACAGCAAGTTAACCAGGCAGAAGGAAAGAAATGTCCAGAATACATAGAGAAAACAAAGACAGGGCTGGGAAAATCCGTCAGTGGGTCAGAGCACTTTCTGCTCTTCTACAGGACCTGAGTCAGTTCCCAGAACCATTGAAGGCTGCTCACAGCTGCCTATAACTCTAGCTCCAAAGAATTTCACACCCTCATCTGACCTCCACGGGTACCCACACTCATATGGTATATGTACACACATAGATAGATAGATAGATAGATAGATAGATAGATAGATAGATAGATAGATAGATAGAAAGAAATAAAAATTAATCATGGTGTCTCTCAGTTTCCCTCCATCCTGGTTTATATAAAACCCACTTTAACTGTCCTATACAAATCTCATCTATAATACAGATGCCTACAATATACTTATTATACAGGGCTCCTTTGAGTGATTTTTCTGGTTCTCTAGAAGTCACCCAGAATGCCTGGCCCATCATGGAAGATAACTCACCTATGAGTCTCTAGGCCCAGGCACTGACCGTGATGACACAGTGATGTCAGTAGCCCTCCCTTTTCTGAGGCACACCCAACCCTGAGCAACAAATCCTGGGCACTTCAGAAACAACCTCACTGTGCAACACAGATCCTCAAAATGTCCCCCTCGGGCTCAGACCCACACCCAGTGGGCCTTTAGCAAAACCCAAGATCCAGTGTGAGGTTGATTGACACAGCTGGCCTTGGGAAAGAAATCTGAGCTGAGAAACAGGAGAATTAGGTAAAACTTAACATTACTTAAAAATTGCCAGGGAAAAAGTACTGAATTGGGCAAACTGACTTATCACCACATACCTTAAGACAAGTTATAAGTATGATTCTCTGTGTGGAATTCCTAGAAAAACATTGTTCATGCACCTGAGATATAAAACAGTCTTTGGGAAAAATGCAAATGAATGCCTCTGAATGTTCTGATGAGTGGCTCCCAAGAATAAATCCCATGGAGAAAAAAAACATACCTTTTTTAACATGGAGAAAGTCCAACATAACTAGATAAATAAAGTCTAAATAGATTATTTTCATGCAAAGAGGCCATAGAAACTATATAACTTTACAAAACCTTCATGCTTATACCTTTGAAATCTAAGCATCAGGATTCATTAAAAATGTTAATGCCATGTGGCCAAATGGCTGGCTGTTTCTTCATGGAAATTCTACACTAGAAAAAGGATTATCTCAATTAAAATCATGCTATTCTTCCAGAGTAGCGAAACTGCTGTAACCCTAACTAAATGAAAGATGCTAGCAAATGCTAAACATAAGATTTCCCTTTGGCTTGAATATTCAAAACAATTTATAGATGGGATCTTCCATTTTTTGTTGCCAAATAGTAATTATGCTGGTTTGAGCCCAAAGGCCTTTTTCAAAATTAAAGAGATTCACTCTACCATCCACATATCTAATGAATGATTTTTAATACAAAGAACAGATGTGGTCAAAATAATAGAACTTGATGAGAAAGGGAAAATAGAACTGATTTAGGCTTGTTTTCCATGGTCCCTATCACTTTATTTCACAATCCTAGCATATAAAGTAGAAAATAAGAAAACATAATGACTAATGTTTCAGGGAAATTGAACTCCTATTCACTGGTACCAAAGCCTCCTGGAAGGAAGACAAGCAGTTTGAATCCTTACTAACACTTAAACAAAAGCATAGCAAATATCTGGGTCACGCTAGTCAGGGGAGGTGGCTATCCTCTGGGGAACTTCACTCTCCACTGTCCTCAGATCCCTCAATTAAAGCCATTGTCTTTAGGGCAAATGTGCTTACAGAGGAACATAAACTCCAGTGTTTCACGGCAGACCACAGTGAGGCCATGTAAGAGCCTGAGCACACAACTGTTGAGACAATGTGAGAGCCACCACAGCCAAGGTCAGTTGAATAGACACATATGCAGAAACAGCTACAGTGAAAAGAGAATTTTGAGACGAGACAGGGCTGCAGAAGACCCGAGTTCAAAATAAAGAAGTCACTCTCTCTTGGATGGACTGCTAAACAGGAGTGGACGCTGGGGCTGCGGGACAGGAAAGGGAAGTTAACTCCTTCAGCAATCTGAGAACACAATCTGAAGCCTAGGCATACCCACTACCAACAGCGCAGGCTTGTGAACTCTCTTAGCTCAACTCCCTTCACAGTAAACTCGGAATATGCGACAACTACGAAGAGCACAGGATGATCTACAGAGGGAATACAAAATGGTGCCAAGGCTATCTACCACAGAGAGAAAAGAGGATCGGCTAAGTGTGCTTTCAAGGTACTTGTGGTGATTTCATCTAACTCTATGCCATATATGAAAATTCTATCTAAGTAAACATGCCACATCAGAAAGGAAGGAAAAATCAAAGGTTTTGTATGCCTCTCCCAGACTGCTAAAGCTGCAAAATCTACATGTGTCTAGCTAGTAATGTCCACTCATTCAATCACCAAACAGACAAGTTACAAATAGCATTTTTAAATTCTCATGGACCAATAGCAAGCGACCCTAGTTTTAAATGTTGCCTAGCAATCTGTGCTTCGTGGTCCAATGTTCACCGAGGTGTCTACCATGGTCACTTTTAGGTCAGCGCCAATGGCAGACTTACATGTCTGATCAAGATCTAACTTGGAAGCAGTAAGGACTTCTTTTGAATATTTCTTTTATGGAAATTAAAGCCAGGGGAGACTATTAAATCTCCAGTGGTGCTAAAGGGCAATTATGATTTGTACCTTCCGTTTGCCTTGTGCAAGGTATCTGTAACAAGTTGAGGACATCTTTTCGAAGCATAGATCTAAACTTTCTCCATTATGTGAACAATCATCTGCTACAAGGGTTTACATGTTGTAGGTCACTTTGATAGCTAGTAACTGAAAATTGGTGGCACTCTTGGTACTGAAGTATGTTAGGCGCTTTTTTTTCCAGACAGACAGACAGACAAATTCTCTCTCTCTCTCTCTTTCTCTCTCTCTCTCTCTCTCACACACACACACAAAGCTGGAGCCAACATTCCAAAAGAACTGGGTGGTGGTGACACCCAGCACGCAGGAGGCAGAGGTAGGTGGATCTCTCTGCAAGTTCAAGGCTAGCCTGGTCTACAGAGTGAGTTCCAGGACAGCCAGAGTTACAGCAGAGAAACCCTGTCTCGAAAAAAACAAAAACAAAATCAGCAAAATTCCAAAACAAGGGTTTTTTTGTTTTGTTTTGTTTTGTTTTTCCCAGTGATCCTAGAAACCTCTCCAGCCAACTCTGGTAAGACAACTTTGATATCCTAAAAGTATCTGAGTCTCCCTAAACCTTAAAATATAAAATGATAAACACTTCTGGCCCTGCCCAAAGACTCAAATCAAGCACCACTTTAGTACATACTTAAGTATGTACCACAGGTAAAATTCTGGATGAATTTTATGCAAAAGCCAATGAGCTCTAAATAAGATGTTTTACACTCTAAAACACCAAGTCCGTTGTATTAAACTTATTTTGTTACTTTTTAAAGATTCTTTTCCTTTTCTTTTCTAAGTCCTTAGGACAGATCCCAGGGCCTCAGTCTAGGTGAAGGCTCTATGCCCACGCTATGCCCTAGCACATCAGACACAGCAGTGTGTCTTTCATCCCTTTGGTTTCTGCCTTTCAAGATTAAGGTCAAGTCTCAATCTTAATTTTAGTATTAATTTAAATCACAATTTATTTTACCTTTCCATGTTGACAGAGTTGATTCTATACCTACACGATGGTCACTAGATTGACTGCAGTCTCTCACTATTCTAAACTAAACTACAATGACCACTTACTCACCCTGCACACATAATACATTCCTTTCTCAAAAAAAAAAAATTAACTTTTATATACTTTTATCTCAAAGAAAACACTAGATGCATCCATGACTTTATGCATTGGGGGGAAAACACTGGACAAAAGTAGCTTAAGGAAGGAAGGTTTGTTTGGGTTTACATTTCAAGGATATAACCCATCATGGCAGGAAGCCATGGGGCAGGAGCTTGAGGCAGCGGGCCACACTCAGGAAGGAGAGAGACAGACAGCACGCACTTGGCTCTCTTCCTCCTTTTTATTCGGTCCAGAAGCCCTGACAACAGAATGGATCACTCACATTTAGGGTAGGTCTTCCCACCCCAATTAATCTAAGCTAGACATTCCCTTAGGACATGCCCAGGGGCTTGTTTCTATGGTGCTTCTCAATCTTGTCAGGCTGACAAATCAATACCAATCACTCTCAAAGGCAAGAGAGAAGCAAATATTTTTGACTTTCTACCTAGATGAGAGAAGAGGCTAAGAAAATTTTAACACAACTTTCTCTTCTTTCTACACATTAGCTGCTACGAAACATCTTTCAATACAGAAAAAGATCATCAACTCTTTTCAGGTAAGGTCACCCATTTCACTACAAAGCAATCTCTCAGTGTATTGCTCGTTTGTAATAGTCCCCAGGAGATGAAAATTTGTAACTGATCAGCCTTGACGAAACTAAAAGAATCCCAATAGAAGCAGACTGAAACATCTATTTTCCCCAAGAGAAAATTAGAGAAACAATTTTTAAAATGTCATTACTTGAATGCTTTTTTCCAGATTATGTGATATTTTAAACGGCAAATTTGGTCTCCTGAAGATCTCCTTTTGAATGTCACATCCTTCCCACTGTCGCTGCTCTTTGTCTTACTGGCACATTTAGACGGCTATGGGGTTTCCAGGTAGTCAGACCATGGCTAGCAGAAGGTTCTGAGGCGGGCAGGTTCTGGGGCTCGAACTCAGGTCATCAGGCCTACAGGGCAAGCCCTTTTACCTGCTGAGCCATCCCATTGGCCCTTTCACCTTATTTTACTTGCTGTTTTCTTAACAGCGTGTTACTTCTGCAAACTCTGAACTGGTTTTTACAGCCATGTTTTTCCCCTCAATGGAGCAATTTTGAAATCAAAATGACAAGTAAAAATAGAAGATGCTTTTAAAATGTGTTTTGCAGTGAATTTTTCAAAGTGCATCTGTCTCTCCCAAAAGACAGCTGCCACAGAGTCTGGCGTCCCTGAAGATTTAAACTCAGAGTGTAAAGGGAAGTAAATCACAGTGAACTGCTCTCTGACTAGGTGGCCAGTTCACAGAGCATCCTGATCAGACTCTTTATCAAAGCACGGTCCCTGCCTTCTTTTCTTTTTTAATTTTCTCAGTACCTGGTATCTAGCCAAGTAATTGACAAATGACCTAAAAATAGTCACTGAGCGTATAAATGAATCAGATAGTTCGTTCCAATGAAAAATCTTAAAAAAAAAAAAAAAAAAGAATGTATAGCTTTATACAGAGAAATGACCTCCATCCGCACCACCCCCGAATGGACTATCACCAGCCAGCTGAGAAAATGGCTGCCACAGTGGCCAAACCCAAAACCCCTAGTATCAGTAAAATGAAGCAGGGACATCGAGAGGTGTTCTCAGCTCCGAGAGGAAAATAAATCACACAAGCGGAAGGTTACATGAGATCATCATTTGAGTCAGTCCTAAAAGGACCCGTACACACTGCCCAGCTGTCGGTGCACTACCACCATGGTTAAACACATCATCACACTTATCTCTCCCCTTGTTCTTCCACCCACACACACCCTCATTTCAAGAAACTATCAGTAAATGATCTCTTATAGCAAAAGCTGTTCCTTCTCTAGGCCATAGTCAATTCCTCTCCCCTTCCTTTTCCTCTTCCTCCCCTCCCTCTCTGTTTTAGGTATAAGTGAATTCTTACTGGCAAAGGAAATGATCCTCATCAGCTTATCAATAGGAAAATGAAGAAAGCCCTGGTTGTCACAAACAGAGATGACCTCCACGCTGTGACTCAGGAGACATTTCAATTTGTTAGCCCAACCAAGAAACATCAAATGCTTTCCCAAAGTGAATGTTGTGTGTCGCTTTCTGAAAGGAAACCCCACAGAACAGTAAGCGGGGAGGGCACAGAAATTAAGAAGTAGTGGAGAACACCCTTAAGCTGTGACTCTACACTCCCGAGCAATACAAAAAGCAGTCAGTTGCAGAACCAGCTCATATTACTTAAACACCACATACACTGTCGTCCTCCACACAAGTGTCTAGAAATTGCATTTATATGAAGCAAAGCTATTAATATTTCTCAGCAACAGTAACTGCATAAAACAAACCCCAAAACAAACACAGATCAAGGAATGGCATTTCCGGAAGCTGTAGTGTGTACGGCTATAAAGACTCGATTCCATGCTCATGAATGAGTTTCTTCACTATGAAAGACCCAAACAGAATAAGGAATGGAGACGTGTGGAAACTCTGCTCGCTTTTAATTCTGGCTCCTTCTGCTGTGTGTTTTGCACTGATGAATCTGTTTTATTCCACGTGCAGGAAAGCTCAAGATTTTTAAAGATCTCAAAGTAAAAGGAGTCAGGCCGAGGTTTGGGATAGATGTGTGGATTACTCTTTTAGCTTATACCAAACGCCCCTGGGTAAGATCCCTGGGAACCACCACTACTTCCCCATCATCCACTACCTACAACTTCAGAAAGGTACTGGCCACCATCTTCCTGCACTTTCAGAAAGAAGGCATCGTCTACTAAACACCTATCCACTGATTCCCAGAACCTGGTAGAAGCAGTTTCCTCTCTGACTCCACTTTGCCTGATGGTCCTTAATAGCTGCAACTTCTTTTTGGTTTTCTGGTGACACTGGAGATGACTCTCAAGATGAACGCTGGGCCCCTGACAACATTATCATGGGCCAGACGAGAAGGCTGAGCAGCGCCCTTCTGGGTCTCTGCCTTCTGAAGTTTGCTGCTTAAGCGGGTTGGGCCTTCTGGATTAGCTTAGTCTTGTCCATGAGGCAAAGGTGAGGATGCAACCTGCCTAGATCACCTCCAGATCCAATCAGGGGGAGTGGCCAGGAGCTTCCGTGTCCACTACCATGAGGAGATGCCCCTGAGATTCTCGCTTTACCCTGAATATTTGCTTTCCAACTGCTAAGCATATGAACGATCTTTGTGCTGTCCACAATACTGAGGCCACTGTACACACAAGGGACACTTGCTACCATTCGACTTGTCTACAGAGCCTTCTATAGCCTTCCACCTATTCTCTCAGTCCAGCTTCACATGCCTACATAAAAGAACAGAACACTATCTTGCCATTCTGGTATCTGTTGTGCAAGTTTATTTTTAGTTGTGTTTAAAATAATTGTTTTCGCGCACTGTTGGAAAAAGGGTGCATAGGCCTTGGCATTTTGTGTTGTCTGCAGGTGTTGGGTTTCTGTGGGGGATGTTTGATTGCTTATGATCTGCACCTGAGGAGTTCTGAATCCATAAAAACACCTGAGCTCAGACACTCAGAGTTCCACTATCGAGGATGGTGCCAGGATGGCGGTTCCCTCTGCTGAGGTCTGGCAGAGTTTTCATCAATGAATATGCCTCCGTGTCTCTCTCTGTGAGCCCATCTAGTAGTTGTACAGCTACAGATGGCGTACTGTACAGTGTGACACTGACATCACGCCAGCTCATCCAACTGCATACTAGGAAGAACAAGAAAGAAACTCCAGACCTCACAGAATCTGGTAAAGTACACTCAGGGCAGCTCCAAGAGGACAGAGATTATATATAGGCAAAAATAATGAGTAGAAGGCTCCTGAAGGAAGAGGAGAGTAAGAAAGGAAATAAGCCTCTAAGAGGAGAAAATTGTGAAAATTAAGTGAGAAAGAGAGCTAAAAGGTGAGAGCCATAGAAAAGATGCCTTTAGAGAAAGACATTTTCATGGTAAAAACAAAAAATTCATCTGGGAGCAGGAAAGAAGTAAGGTTTAGACTGCTTTACCTGATCATGGAGCTGACTCTCCTTCCTGCCGCTGGCAGCAGTCAAGGCACAGGATATGGAAACTGTTCTATAAACTGAGTTTCTTGATGGTTTTTTGTGTGTGTGTAAAGCCCAAGTGGGTCTTGTGTTTGAGATCTACGGAAGGGATTGCATGCTTCCCCCTCATGGTGGTTAAAAAGAATACCAAACTGCCAGAATGATTCAACCCACTGGCCCAGGAACCCCTGCTGTTGTGAAAGCCTCTTCTTAAAGCCAAAAAGCTGCTTAGTTAAACTGACCAGTATTTTTTTTTTTTCCTGCAAACCTGAATAAGAGAAAGACAAATGGTCCAGATACTGGTGATGGTGATGAGAACGCCACCCCATGAGGGAAACCTTTCCTGCGGACAAGGACCAGTTGTTTTTCCTGCAAACCAGACTCTATCTTAAAATCTGGAAAGTGTTTCTTCAGGGTCAGCACACAGTTGTCTTCTAGAAATGGACGAGGTTGTATCTTGGACTGGCATCCGAACTTGGTACTGTAAGAGTCACCCAGTTGTTACTGGTTTTGAAGGCATGAAGGCGTCTTTGGAGAACAGCTGAGGCTTGGCACCATGAAAAAAGCCCAGGAGAGGCTATTAGTGAAAGTGCGGCCTCAGGAACAGTTGAAGGCCCAGATTGAAGGGGTCATGTAAAGAAATTGAGGCTTGGCACCATGAAGAGTGCCCAGGAGAGGCTATTGGTGAAAGTGCAGGCCAGTTACAGCAGAAGACCCCCAGCATTCTGAAGATGCCAGTACCATGGGATGACCACCAAGAACAGCAGCAGCAGCGGAGGGGAGCTAGCTGGAGCCTGGAGGACAAGTTGTGTGTGCTTCAGAGGACAGAGCCGGATCCAAGCCCTTTGGAAGAGCTCAGAAGATTGTGAGTGAATTCCAGATAACTGGACATTGATAATGTTTTTCTGTTGTCCAAAGACATTGTGAAAAGCTTGATAGATGTTTGGTATCATTTGGTCCTGTGCATTAGAAGCCTCATAATTGTTTCTCTTGTAAATAGTTTTGCTGGTATAGTATTAAATTGTGTTGTAGAAATATTTTTCTTAGCTTATACAGAAAAGAATTGTTGTGAAAGTTTATGTTTAGTTGTGTTTAAAATAATTGTTTTTGTGCACTGTTGGAAAAAGGATGCATAGGCCTTGGCATTTTGTATTGTCTGCAGGTATTGGGTTTCTGTGGGGGATGTTTGATTGCTTATGATCTGCACCTGAGGAGTTCTGATTCAATAAAAACACCTTTGTTCAGACACTCAGGGTTCTACTGTCCGGTATGACGCTGCCAGGATGGTGGTTCCCTCTGCTGAGGTCTGGCAGGGTTTGCAATAATGAAATATGCCTCCTTGTCTCCCTTGCTGAGCCACCACCAGCAGTGTACAACTACAGGTATCTCTATCTAAAGGCTTGCTAGAACAGGACATTTATCTTATTAATCCAATTTTTTAGATTCTATCAATAAGATGATGCACAATAGTTGTTCAATAAGGTCTTGGAACAAATAAATGAGCAATTGAACATATGGGGCAAAGACAGGATTGGTAGAACTAAGAACTGAAGATTAAGTTTAGTTTCCAATTCTCACTGGAGAAATTAGGAGCAGTAGGAAACATTTAGCACAGGAGGGAATTGTTATAATACCCATGGCCAAGAGTGAAGGGTCCGTACAATGTTCCAGCCAATGCTCTGAGCACCTCACACAGATTAGCTCTCTTACAACCAGGAAAGGAAAGCACTAGGTTTTGGGTTTTGTTTTGTTGGTTTTTGTTTTTGTTTTTTTTAACCATCTTAAAGATGGGTAAGCAACAACAAGAAGTTCATTAAGATAAAGGGGGCTCTCCATAGAAGAATATATACAAAAGGCCAATAGACACATGAAAGACATCCAGCATCATTAGTCATGAGGAAAATGTCAATCAAAAACACACTCTTTCAAACACACAAGGAGAGATGTTAACTACAAAACAATTCTACATATTCACGTGGCAAGAGTTAGAAGACACTGGAAGGTTTCATTCATGGCTGGTAAGAATAGAAAATAGAAACAATCTGGCAGCCCTTCACATGTTAGACATGGAGTCATCCTGTGATCTAGCAGCTTGGGGATGACAGCTAGAGAGAACAGGTTTCAAGGGACAAATGGGTTCTAAAATTGGTATCAGCAGCATGGCCCAACAAATTATACAAAGCAAATGAGTGGAACGTAAGGGACATGAATTGAATCTCATCGAAATGATTTTTTAATTAAGTTTTAAAAATAAACTTGCCCACTACAGAATAGTGACAATACAGCAGAACCAGACTTGAGTCCAGTCTGATCCGGTGTTGTAAATTCGTCAGAGAAACATGGTGAGGAACAGGTCTTCTAAAAGGTCTACATCCAAGGACTAAACAAAAGCAATGCATTGCAGTGAACACTTTTATTCGTGTGATTTTAAAAAGATTAGAAGCACGAAAAAAAACATGAAAAAACTCTTTAAGAAATAATAATAATAAAAAAAAAGGACCTGCTTTATTTCTGAGCTACTTTCTATACTTTGCTGGCATCCTGCAGTAAAAGTGAAAAGTAACATTAGCCACTGGAGCAGACCCTCCAAGTGAACTCTGGCTTAATTATCTTTAAAAATGTAAAGAGTGAAAATACTCCCACCTAGCATCTCATTGTAAAAAGTCATTCTGACTCCATGTCAGACTATACACACAGACTTAAGAATGTTTGCGTCTCGTTGCTCATATCATTACCTAAGGTCTTAGACAATGTGGTACTAACTCACACAATGCAGGTATGAGACAGGTGGAATTAGTAAAAACCAAAGGTCTCAAACACATCTGAATCAAGTAAGCATTGGTGTCCTTGAAGAACGGAGTCTTGCAACAAGTCTCCATTCACCCACTTCTCCATCGCAAGAATTTTAACTCCACTGTATGCAAACCTGAACATGTAGACAAGACGTGGACATCAGAATACCAAGCCAAGGGGCGCACAGCAAAAACCCAGCAGAGCCCAACAACACCTGAAGAACTAATGTCTTCCAGAAACTGAGCCTTCATCATTTCTACCAGCCTGCAGAATCTTGCTTTGGGCTTCACTGAAGCCCAGGCTTTTCAGGGAGGTCAAAATATTCCAAAGGTGGGACTCGAGCAGGGTCCTGAAGCCTGTCTTACTTCTGTAAGGAAACTGAACAATAAACACAGGAGCGACACACTCATGGATGTGTTATTCTCTACTATGTGAGAGGGCAATCCATCTTGGCCAGTCAGGCTTAAAACCAAGAGAGGGGTTCTAACTCCCTCCATTTTAAAATACATGACAGCATTTCTACTACTACCCCACACCAACAATCAAGAAATAGCAGCACAGATCTGAAAACATAACTATTTAGAATGCATCGGGCTCTAAGTGTATTAATATGTAAGTCCACGAGCACAGTCAAATCCCGAAATGCTACGATGCACCAGGAAAAGAGACCTCAGTGCCAACATCACTCATGCAGTTCTACGGGGAGATATTTTATTTTTCTATTTCCCTTCAACCTGAGACAAACTGACGCTTTTCAAAGAGTCATTTGAATTGCCCTAAGGGGCTCTCTAAAAGTAAATAGGGCCAAATCAGAGCCGGTCAGCTGCCTCTGAAAAGTTGCCCATCTTCACTAGTGGATTACAATCATCACTACTGCAGGGGAATGGGCACTGAGGCACAGAGGAAGACTCCAATCACTACCTCTGTGTTCTGACGTGACCTGAAGATTAAGAACAAGATCATCACAGGTCAGCAGCTGAGGCTTACAGACACCTGTGTCAGGTATATAAGCACACAAAGATAGCTTAAAACCTAGTGTAAGGTTCTGAGGAGACAGTTCAGTCAATAGAATTTGTTGGGGAAACGTATTTCCAGTTATGCTCGTGGAACTTTAAAACAATTGTTTTGTTCGTTATTGGGGGAAGGACTGCCTAAGCCTTGGCAGTCTGCTTCCATCTGCAGGTGTTGGCTTGAGGTAAATCTGTGATTCAGATGTTTGTTTCCTCATGACCTGCACCTGCTCATGGCTCTCTGGCAGAGTCATGTGGTGAAGAGCAGAGCTGCTGTGGAGGAACTCTTGTAGACCCTCCCTCACAGTCCCTCTCACACTTGAACAATCCCCTTGGGCTTTGAGCTCCCCCACCATGAAGGTGACATAGCTTGGCTGCTAACAGGTTGTGGGATGAGTCTAAGCTACAAGTTTTCTTTATCATGCAAATAGGCCTATGGATGAGGAGGCAGAGGTTTTGTATCAAAAAAATACCTGAGATCAGACAGCGGTCCTCTCAGTCCTAAAATGGCTTCTGCCGTTGAAGGCTGGGCCCTCTGTTAGGTCTGGCAGGCTTGCATGATGGAGAAAGTGTCTTTTGTCCTTCTTGCTAAGCTCACGGTAGCTGTCAGCTACAACACTGCCTGCCACATAAGTATCAGAACCTGAGTTCAGATGCTCAGAAACTGTGTTTAAAAAAGTGCTCACCAGAGATAGAGGGGACAGGCAGATCCCTGAAGCTCGCTGTCAGCCAGACTAGCCAAATAAATGAACTTCAGGTTCAGTGAGGTAGTCAGTGATGGAGTAATAATATCTAACATCAACCTCAGGCCTCTACACACAAGCAGATGTGTACACGCATACATGACACATACAGATACACACACACACACACACACACACACACCGAATTAAACAAAGGAAGATGAGAGCAATAGGTAATCATTCTTTCTTCATTTTCAACTTGATTGGATATAGAATCACCATGGAAACACTTCCAGGAAAGCCTATAAGGATGTTTCCCGAAAGGTGTAACTGAAGAGGGAAGACCCACCCTGAATGGAAGCAGTACTCCTCTCTTCTGTGTCCTGACTGTGGACAATATGACTAGTGGCCTCACATTCCAGGCACCATGCCTTTCCTACCATGACTGGCCAAACCCTCAAAACCTGAGCCAAAATAAACCATGAAAAAAGAATCAAGATCAGAAAGATATGTGCCTACCCATGAAGATGTTTTTACACGAGCGGGCTACAAACTGAATCGTATCACTTATGAACTTACAAGGACACGTCGCCCTGGGAGACTTTATCACGGAAATTATGCGAGAGGCTTTCATTGTCCTTAAGTGTAACAGAGTAACATCAACTTGACAATTATTTGCGAACACAAACATAGAATTCAAGCATAGAAATCAGCAATTCTATCGATAAATTAGCAGATTGTCATTAAGAATTCCTTATGCTTTCATTGCACTTAAATACTCAAAACTCTGACCTCAAGAAGCTGTGAAAGCCACGGCTACAGTCATGTTTACCTTAAACTTGGACCTTCTCTCTGCTTTTCTTAGACTACTTTGCAAAACAAACAGAAAGAAAAGATCAAAGGTTTCATATTTCAGATTCATAATCCTTAAAAACATTTAACTGAAGATGACTAATCTTAAGATAGTCATTAGCGTAGCCATTCATTCAATGATTCTTCTAACAACTGTTTATCAAGCCACACGCCATGACAGACTGCTATAAATAAACACAGAACACGAGTAGGCCCTGCCTCCCCACCACGCTTAGTCTGGAGAGAGAATAATTTTACAAAAGTTGATTAGAAGATTTTTACAAACAGTCCTGGCAGTTACACTCATATACCATTTGTACTGAAACATTTTTGAAAAAAACTTTTCTGGAGGGGTGGGGGAGGGCTTCGAGACAGGGTTTCTCTGTTTTAACCCTGGCTGTGCGGGAACTCAGTCTGCGGACCATAATAATAGAAGTATGGCTCAAGACAGCCCACCTCATCTGATGGCCCAACATCAGAGACAAATAAGTAAATAATGCGAGTTATTCAAACAACACTAAGTCATTAATTGCTATTTTATGTTCTCACACTTGACACACACCCAAGAGAATAATCCCTGCCTCTTCCAGACTAGACTAGCTGAGATAGAAAAGTTGGGATATTTTGAAAAACAGCCATGGTGAATGATATCAACGGTGTAACAAAAGACCCAAGGTGGTTTAACATTCTCTCACTGCCCTAAACAAGACTTAAAACTTTGGAGTACACAGTCTCTCCGCATGTATCCCTTCTAAAACACTGAGACATTCTGTGGAAGGAAATTCTTTCTAGAATGCCCTGACTTTTTCAGACACTCAAAGCTCATACAATTCAAAGTTTATTAATCAAAAGAAACTGGTCATGGTTAATGAATACAATTTTAACTTTAAAAACACGTGCAGGGTGGCTTCACACCCCCATAGCATCTTGAGTGCGTAAGCAAATGTGGTCGTTTTCAAAGCAAAGTTTTTTTCGAAAGCTGAAAGCTAAACTGTAGCTAGTCAACAAGTCATTTAAATGAAAATAAATATTAATAATATTAAACTCCAAAATCAAGGGTACATCGTAATTAGAGATGAAAACATCGCAGTAAGGATGCTTATAAACGCTGGTAATCCCACCCAAGTGCTTTAAGATTGTTCAAACTTCTTCAGACAAAACATACCACCTTTATCCTTTCTTTTTCCAACAGAATGGGAAAAGACAAACTTAGGACATTTCTATTTTCATCAAAAGAACATAACCTCAATATGCTCGGTATTAACAAATCAGGCTTTTGCTTTCATATCAAAATAGAGGTGTTCATCCACCCTAATGAACACATCCAAGATTAAACTTGTAAATTATCTACTTTCCTAATTTATTAAGCTCTATAATAAGATGTGAAGCAAAACTGCTCAAACCAGTTAAACTGAGTCTTGATCTGCTAAAATGATTAACACTGCCTTCTTAGAGAAGATCCCTCATCAGAGCATGTGATACCTCTGTGATTTCAGGGCACACATCCCTCTATCCATCACACTAAATGGAAGGGTAAGGGAGGTTAATAGAGACAGAGTGTCTGTAATAGCCTCCTGCATTTCATCCTCGACTCAACAGACTCCAGTGATCACTGAGCTGTTGGTAGTGTTCTTACGAATCAATGCTCCCCTTCACACCCTAGACAGAGATTAGGGACCACTGTGTGAGTTGTAAAGCTTACCTCTGCAAATTCTCCTCAGGATGATCCTATGATTCAGTCTGTGAAAGGCTTCAAAACAACTGATGAGCAGGTACAATTTTAATTAGAAGCTAAAATGGCACCGTTAAGTACCTAAATAAAACATGAGCAAGGACAATAGCCACTTGCAAAGTGCAAGGGCCAATTTCCAGCCTCCATTCCCACGAAGAGATTTTTCTCTATTCAGCCACACAATCACTGGGGCAATACAAGCCTGACTGAGCAATGGCAGTCAATCATTTAAAATAATGGAAATGAAATGTAAACACGAGCTTATAATCTATCATAGGCTGTACTAGTAACATTCAGAAATCTTACTGACTGGAAAACAAATGAAGCTATCTCATTAGTTAGGCTGACACCCCATTCTTCCCCAAGTCAACATAAAAATTTGCCCGTTAGAAACAAACAGCTGGGCCAGTGACGTGGCTCAGCAGTTAATGGCACCTGCCAAGAAGCCTGATGACCTGCATTGAATCCCCAGGCCCCACATCGGAGAAGGAGAGGACCAGCTCCCACAAGTTGTCCTCTGACCTCCACACACACGCACTGGTGTGTACACAATACATGCACATACACCACAAATAAATAAAATGTCATTTTAAATTAAAATGGTTGAATATATGGTTACACACGCCTGGAGTTCAGACACTCTTGAGGCTTCCCTGAGCCCAGGACTTCAAGGGCATCCAGGACAACATACACGTGCCCCATCTCAAAACGCGCCAGCTTATTCTGCCTGCGGCTGATGAATAGAGACCCTGTCCCCGTGGGTTTTTCGGGTCCCCTGAGTGAAGGCAAATTACTACAAGCCTTAGCACCTCAGAGTCCACTGCACAAGCCCTAGCCTGAGCCAAAACAGATCAGAGCCATTTTTTGTGGAAAGCATTAATCTAAGGTACCTTTGATTTGTTTCCCTTTGTTTACCAACCTTGAACTTGCACTGCCCCTGAGCATCCTGACCTGTCATTCTAAGTACCAGAGCACCAAAGGAACCTCTTTCCATTTATGCTTCTCCTTTTCTGGTCACGTGACCAGACTGTTGAAGTTAACCCAGGAATAAACAGCTTACTTACCAGCTGTATCATCCTGGAAAACACTTGCTCTCTCCTTATGACCCTTTTCACACTCACTAAATACAAATGGGCTTTGTGATAGCTCCAGGAAGTGGGAAAACACTGTGTTCTGGTTACCTTCTCATTGACCTATTTTTAAATACTATACATCACGTATCCCTGGTCCTCTCCTTTGGTGCCTCCTCTCGTGACATGTGCATAGCTTATTCCTTATCTTTGTTGCTTCCAGTGCCTACATTGTACTAGGAAACAGCCCAGAGCTCGTGGATATAAAGATGGATAAAGTATGGTTTATGTATACTACCCAATGGTGCAACAGACAGCAGTGAAGAGAAACCAAAACCACATGAAATAGTATTGACAGATCTTGAAAACAACACTGAGTTGCTTTTTGTGTTTTAATTTTCTAGACTCAGAGTACAGTGGTGCGTGCCTTTAATCCAGAAAGAAAAGGCAGGCAGATCTCTGTCATTTTTGGCCAGACTGGTCTACACAGTGAGTTCCAGGTCAGCCACATTACTTAGTGAGACCCTGCTTCAGAAAAAGAAAAAGGAAGCCGGCAGTAGTGGTGCATGCTTTTAATCCCACCACTGGGGAGGCAGAGGCAGGTAGACCTCTTCATTCCTGGCCAGTCTGGTCTACAGAGTGAGTTCCAGGACAGACAGAGCTATACAAAGAAACCCTGTCTCAACACAAAAAGAAGGAAGGAAGGAAGGAAGGAAGGAAGGAAGGAAGGAAGGAAGGAAGGAAGGAAGGAAGGAAGGAAGGAAGGAAGGAAGGAAGGAAGGGGAATTCTTGATGACTACATTAAGTAGTTATGCCACTTTATAGACTCAACTATAGAAAGAGGTGTTGATCTATATTGAGTCACACATTTATGATAAAACAAGAATAGAAACATCTCAAATACCCTGATGTGATTTGAAGCCAGCTTCCCAACAGAAAGGTATTTGAGTTTGGGTACATGTTAAGAATTAGAATCTAATAAATGGACACATCAAACACCACCAACCTACTGTTATTTCAATGCTGTAATCCGGCCAAACATATTTTCCCCTTCATTTACCTACCCAGAATTCAATTCACAAAAATAGCTGTCAAGAAATTTTTTGTTGTTACAAGTACATTATGTGTACCATAGGAAACACAGCTGTTGGGGTCAGCACCATCATAGCAACTTCAAAGGGTTAGCCTGGCTCAATGTCCCATCTGTGCTGACTTCAGACTGAATAGATTCCCTCTGCCTAGGTATGAAACAGATGCTACCATCATTAAAGTTTCCTTGAGCCAGTTCAGCAGTACCAGGGATGCAAAGCTGCTGACCTGTGCCGCACCCACCTGCTAATACAGATGCTCTCAGAGGCACGCCATGAGCCTGTGTCCACCACGGCAGAGACAGGTGCTGTCCCTGAATATGTGACATCTTCAGGCAGATTCACTTCTAGTGCATGCTTGTGGGGGTCGGGGGGGTTGCGAGTGTAAGAGGCAGAGAGGGATAAAGGCAACATTTAGAGAGTTCTTGAAGCCTCCATTTGTGTCCTCTTCACTTCCTGGACTCCTGAGCTTTCTAATATTAGACACATTTAGCTATGTACTCGGCTAAATATAACTTAATAAAATTTAAAACTAACTTCCTCAGTTACATTCTGAGTGCGGACAAAAGGCTTGTAGCGGCTGCGATACTGGACACAGCAAATATGAACCCACACAATTAGTCCAAGGGCGTCTGCAGCTGGAGAGGCTGAGGCTGCTCTCACCAGTGTCTTCACAGCCCTTCCCTTGTCCAGGTATGTGCTGATAAACAAAATCAAGTCTGTTGCTTGTAGAAGACTTGGTTCTAAACCCCTGAACCCTGGTACTGGATTACTTACTGAAACACTCTGGTTTTCCTAGTTTACCTGATGGCTGCAATCCTAGAAAAATTATCAGCATATACTAAATACAGTAATCGCCTTCCTCGTATCTTACAATACCCTTTCCAAATATCATATCATGTGTGTGTGTGAAAGAGACAGACAGAGACAAAGACAGAAAGAGAGACAGGGAGACAGAAAGACAGTAAGAAGGAAGGATTAAAATTAGATTAAAAAGTAATAAGTAAGCAGGATGACGATGATGATGATGATGATGATGATGATGGTGATGATGATGACGATGATGAACTCTGTGGTTCTATGGAACCTTGATGATACCCTGAGTTTGGTTCCCAGGCCCACATGATAGGAAGAAAAAACTAAGCCCTCACATGTTGTCCTCTGAACTCCACATCCATGTTGGATATAATTCAAATATATCCAGGCACATATGCAAATAAATAAATAAATAAATGTGATTTAATTATTTTTAACATAGAAGGGCATTGTTTTTTTTTTTGAAGACTTGGTGTTCTATCTGAGGTCAACTGCACAGGGAGAGCAGGGGGACAGGGGAAATAAACTCAAGTTAGCCTACTGCTCTTTCCTGTCCAAATTTCATAGAAAAACCAGAACTCCATGTGGCCCACACTAGCTTTCTGAGTAGTTCAAAATGAGAGGAAAATGGCATGTCTCTTCTCCATAGAGTCATGGTCCCACCATCCTAATCCCATCCTTAAAGCAAGTCTTCAGTGTGGAAGCCTGTACCCTCCCCTTTCCAGCCTCTCTTCCCCAGGCTTGCCAGCTTGGTTCTGACTCAGCTCCCATCCTCAGCACTTCCTCCCAGAGGACACAGAAACGGCCACGTTTGACTGATGACAGCATCTTGAACCACTCACATCTTTACCCATTCAGAAAGCCTCTCACAGCTTGGATACACTTTCCCAAAGTTGCTGATTTTCCATCAGCCAATCAGAGACGAAACATAGGACTCCTATGTCATTCTCGGGAATCTATGTGGCAAGTCCTTCATTTCTTACCTCACAGGTTCTAGAGACACAAAAATCCACTGCCTAGTTATTCAAGATTAAAGCCTTTTCATAATGGATCTGTCTTCAGTGTCTTTTACCTGTTTCAGCCAAAACAATGATGATGAGGATGATGATGATGATGAGGATGACATTGGAAAACCAGATTCCAATATAGGTATACATTGAATGACAACTATTTTGCATGCTTAAAAACCACTGATACTCGATCCTGATCAGCACTCCTAAACTGAGCTGGGAACTGTGGAGTAGTGAACTGATAGCTGGCTTTAAATTTTGCTATATACTAGATCTTCTTAATAGCCTAATAAGGAAAGCTAATCAATTTATAGGCTGCGGAAATCAATACATACAGATGAGACAGCTTGTTCAATGTCACATAGAGACCTTCACCCCAACCTGTCCCAGTAAGACTGCACCCCTTGTCTAATTGCATTACTCCGCCCTGCGTCTTGACGATCATTACTATCACCGTTGCTAATTACGCACTAGAAACTGCTGAACACCTCATGTAGTGGTCAGGAGAGTCAGATACCAATACAGTTCCCGTTTTACAAACGAGACAACTAAAGCCTGAGAAAGTCAATAAGGGGATCCCAGATCATACAAGAAATGTTACAGCTTATATTTGTTCCGAATCAGTAGTGTGTACTCTATCTTAGGATGGAAACTCACTAGGAAAAAATTGGGGGGATATGGCTAATTTTCATGAATAAAGATTACTGATGAGGCTGCAGGTCTATTCCAAGCAGCAGGGGGCAGTGAGCAGAAGCGGGGAGATCATGAAGATGCATTAACAAATCAAAGCCAGAACCTGTCCACAATGATTAAAACTCATAAGAAACACGGCCATTAACCCTAAGAATTAAATATCCCCTTCAATTGTGCTAATACAAATATTGAACATGAAATGATTAAAGACTGAATGGCTCCTTGTTATCGCTGTTCGAGTGGAAAGTGGCTGGGTGACGATAATGGTGGCACTCAGGAGCACAAGTCACCCTCTGAATAGCTGGAAATCATTTTCTCCTTGGTCTCCATGCTCCTCCCACGCCGGGGCAGTCAGAGACAAACAGCTAGCAAAAGCAAAACAGAGAAACCAGTCCTAGAGGGACCACCAAGGCTGAGATGCCACACACCATCACTTACAAATCCAGGCCTCTGTGAGAGCTGACAGCACAGCAGAGGAAAGCAAATGGTTCTAAAAGCGTCTCTGACTTACACCGGCCCCGCTTGCAATGGCTCCACATCATGATGCTACAGCAGCAGAACCCGGAGCAGACACTGCTTTGCACCTTCAGTACAGTGTTCAGTAATGTACAGGAGATTCTCAACACTTTAGTAGAAAATAGCTTTGCCTTAAGTTTGTCAAGTCTCTTGTTCCCCTCAACTTGACCTCTTCCTTACTTCTTGTCGTGTGTGTGTGTGTGTGTGTGTGTGTGTGTGTGTGTGTGTGTGAAGAACATATATATTTAAGGCCTACAAGATGGTTCAGCAGATCTGCAGCTAAAACTTAAAACTTGAGTTTCACTCTCAGGACCCATATGGTAGAAGGAAAGAAAGTTTGTCCTCTGACCTTCATATCTTTGCTGTGGTATGCATGCCCCCACTCCCACCCCATCCCACCTGCCACACAATAAATAAATAAATAAACAAGCAAATATTTTTAATTTATATCTTTCTGTATTGTATGTTTTATTTATTATATATGTATTTTATCTTATATTTATACATTGTATTTATATTATATTTATATTTATGTTATATATTTGTATTCATATTTGTTATGTATTATATTTCTATATTATACTTATTTTTATATTTATATAGGTGCATATAAATATATATTTTTAAATCTATATTCCACATGAAACATGCAATATTTGTCTCTCTAAGTCTGGCTTAGTTTGCTCTCCGGTTCCATCCATTTTCTAAAGAACGTCATGATTTCTTATTTACATCTGAATAAAATCCCACTGTGTACACATGCCACATAGTACATAGCAAATTCTGCCCCAAAAACAAAAGCAAAGAAACAAACAAACAAAAATTCAGCTTCAGAATATAAACCACGCTTCCCTGCAGAGGGACCACTAACATAACCTGTACGTTCTAATTAAGTGCTTGCTCTCTCTCGAGCTGTCTCAACCCTCGCTCTTCTCTTTCTCTCAACTTTGTATTCAGATCTTCGTTCTTATTTCATTAATATTTGACACTATTATTTTTATGCAGACCACATGAAAATTCAACCCTACACACCAGGATAAATTGTAAGAAATTGTTATTCATCAGCATGACTCAACAAGCCAACAATTATCACATTGCCATAGGGAAAGTAGAAAACGCTGTTCAGTTCAGACATTAAGAGGGGAATAAGTAATTCATTTTTACATTGAAAGCCACACACATGTCTCAAGTAAAAGTCAGTACCAACATACAAAGACCCAAGCCTATGGACAAAGACCTGGCACATGCTACGACACGCTAAGTGAAGGAAGCCGGACACAAAGGGACAAATGTTGCATGATCTCGCTAATGATGTAATTGTCAATGATACATTGAGAAGCAAATTCCTCTGGAGACAAAATACTGGGCAGACAACCAAATGAAGAATTACAGCTTACTGGTTACAAATTTTGTTCAGGGTGATGAAAACATTTAGAAATGACAATTATTAGCCAGACACGGCAGCTGGTACATGCCTTCTCTTCTGCAGCACGGGCAGACTTCGAACTTGCGATCCTCCTGCCTCAGCCTCCTCCTGACTCATTAGCTTTTGGAGTAGCTGAGGTTATAGACCTGTCTAACCAAGTCTGGCCCATACATGCCTACAATACCAGCACTTAGGAGGCTGAGACAGGAGGATCTTGAGTTTGAGGTCAGCCAGAGATATATGGCCAGACCAATTAAAAATAGATACTAGTGATTTTTGTACAATGCTGTGAGTATAATTAAGGCTGCTGTACTGTACAATTAAAAATGGTTAAAGTGGAAATGATATGGTATCTATATGTTACATGAAAACTTATGTAAGAACTGGTGAGATGGATCAGCAGGTGAAGCAGCTGGCTGTCAAACATGACGAACTGAGTTCAATACCTAGGACCCACATGGTGAAAGGACAGAACTAGTTCCCAAATGTTGTCTTCTGACCTCCCTCCACATACACACAACACAGGCAAGCAAACACATGTGCACACACATGCACACACACGCATGAAAACATATACACACAGACATGATAGATAGATAGATAGATGTAATGAAATTTACATAAGTTATTGAGATGAGAAATTTATATCTCTTTAATTATTTATTTATTTTTGTGTGTATGGGTGGTTTGCCTGCATGAATGCCTGTGCACCACTTGCTTGCCTTGAGACTGCAGATACCAGAAGAGGGCATCAGATCCCCTCGAACCGAAGTTCCAAATGGTTGTGAGCTACCATGTGTGTGCTGGGACTCAAACCTGGGTCCTCTTGAAGAGCAGCTTGCGCTCCTAACTTCTGAGCCATCTCTGCAGCATGATACAGTCGACCCCCACCCTCTTCCGTGCCTCAAATAAACAACACTGGTTTCACAGACGGTGGGCCCAACCACAGGACTACTCCACATCAGACCCTCTACCAAAGAGGAAGTCCTGCATGCTTACCTACGCAGGATTGCACCTGATGGTGGAGACCTGTGACATGGATAACCACAGTCAAGCAGATGGGAGAAAAAGTGAACATCTTTGGAGAATGTGTCTGTTGGGAGAGAAGCTGGCTACCCAGGAGGAAAAAGCTAAGAAGAACACTTGCACGTTTAACATCGCTTAATGATGAGGGCAGCAGACAGGCTCTGCTGAGGATAGCAGAGGGAAGAACACAGCTTGCTGTGAGATGCCACACTGCTGCTGCATGCTTCTAAAATGCCTCCAGCTGCCTGTTCCTCTGACCTTTGCAGGTTTTCTTCCTCCATGAGGAGACGGCCAGCACAGACCACCGCTGGGTCAATTTAGAATTGGCAACATAGAGGCCAGCCCGTCTGTGTGAAAATAAGGACCCAAGGAAGCGTTTATTGTGGATTTCTTCCTAGGACAGATGAAATCAGCAGGCCAGGGGCCACAGGAGAGCCACGAGACTGAACCAAAAGGCTATGAATGGTTGGCAGTATTCGGAAGCCAACCGAATACCCGCGGGCACTTCACTACTGCCCCAAAGTTCCACTAAGTCTTATCCTTTTAAAGACTGGAGTGAGAGTGTGCTAACTGGTTTTATGTCAGCTTGACAGAAGCTAGAGTCATCTGACAGGAGGGAGCTTCAATTGAGAAAAAACCTCCACAAGATCAGGCTGTAGACAAGCCTGTAGCAGGGGGTGGGAGGGTGGGGAGTTCTTAGTGGTTGATGGGGGAGTACATACTGGGCTCCATCACTGAACAGTGGAGCCAGGCTTAAAACCCCAAAGCAGAAGATAGGAAGCCAGGACTTCCCCAAACCAATCACTCCAGGCCTGCATAATCTGACTGAATGGCTCCTGAATAGTGAAATGTAGATAGTCTGAACTTTAAAGTCATTTCACATTTTTTAAAGTTTAATATAACCAGGCATGGTGGTGCATGCCATTAATCTCAAAGGTACAGGCAAAGGCACAGGCACAGGCACAGGCACAGGCAGGTGAATCCCTGTGAGTTACAGGCCAGCCAGGACTACATAGCTCATAACAAAATTTAAATTACATAAATTTTTTTAAAAGCCTAGTAAGAAGCCAGGCCTAGCACACAACTGTAATCCCAACACTTGGGGGCTGAGGCAGGAAAACTGCGCATCTGAGGCCAGCTTGTGCCGCAGAGTGAGGTCAGTGCGGGCCAGAGCAATATGATGAGACCCTGTACCGACAAAGAAAAAAATGAAAGTACTCCAGTAACTACTATACTTATTATATGTTGAGACAGTCTTTTTGACATTGGTTTAAATGCTTAAATTATGCAAATTCATTTAGTCTTGTCTTTAGTTTGTTTAAAAAAAACAAAAACCTGTTAGGTAGACAAAGAACAATAGGATAATGAAGTAGGCATGGTAGCAAACTCCAGTAACCCCATCACTGGGAGGGAGAGGGAAGAAGATCAAGGAGTTAAGGGGAGCCTGGGCTATATATGAGACCATTTCAAAACCAAAAGAAGGAGAACACTAACAAAGTTCATGGAAAGACAGAATAAAGTAGAAGCGGAAACATAGCCCCCGGGTTGTGGATGAGCTGGCTGAAAGCATGTGACTAAAGGGAGGGACGGGACTGGGATGCGCAAAGGAGTCAGAAAGGCGTGCACAGAAGGTGTCCTTGATGTGAGACGACCTTAACCTTCAGGGCTGTAAACTATTGTAGGAAACAACAGAGCGGATCTAATGTGATTTTCAAGGGAGCTGGAGGGATGGCTCAGCAGTTCAGAGCACTGGCTGCTCTTGCAGAGGACCTGGGATCAGGACCCAGCATCAACATGGCAGCTCACAACCATCTGTACCTCCAGTACCAGGGAATCTGACACCCTCTTCAGGCCTCCACCCACACTGCATCCAAGTGATGCAGAGACACACACATGCAAAAGCACATACGTATATGTCTATGTATAAAATAATGAATTTTTAGAAATTACCCACTAAGTTAGCCAGCACAACTCATTTGTTACGTTGCACAAATTAATCCTCTGCTTTAATTAAAACGCTAACTTTCTAATTAAATGAGTCCAATCCAGCAAAGAAACTGATCAGCCAACCTGATTAAAAGTTATGCAAATAAGGAACACCTTTGGCATAACCCATCCCAGAAGATGTCATTTTAACGGTGTCTGTTACAGAAATTAGTCTCTGCTGTGGCCACAATCAGTCAAGCTGATTCTGGGCAAACAAATTCAACCTCAAAATTTTAGTTTTAGTAAGTTATTCTTTACCTAAAAAGGACTCTATCACAAAATGAGTCATTTAAAAAAAAATCAAATGTTCCCTTCCTTAATGCAGTTGATAAAATTCATATCTTAAACTCACATCTCTGCCTATATTCCAGGAAAGAGCTCATATCCTGGCAGCCCAATATACATACTTTTTTTAAAACCTCAGTACATAATTGCAGATGGACCAGAACAGTAGAAGTTATCTGGCGGGAGGCCCTGGTGCCTGGGGGAGGCCCTGGTGCCTGGGGGAGGCCCTGGTGCCTGGGGGAGGCCCTGGTGCCTGCAGGATGTCAGGGTGCCTGTGGGTTTGGGCAGAGAAGCCCAACACTTCAGGTCGAACATCGTCATACTTAATCTCTAGCTAATGTAACCCAAGTGAATGTCCACGATCAGAGCAGCTCGCTGCCTCCAAAAATCATGGTGATGCCCGTGATCCGTGCTACTGCCACACAAGCTAGACTTAATTTTCTTTTCTTTTTTCTTTTTTTTTTTTTATGAGGGCACAGAAGTGGGAGAGTGGGCCAGGGAAAAATAGGACAGAGTGTTAGCAATAAACATTGTATGAAACTCAAGTTATTAATAAAAGTTATATATAATATATATGATACATATTATATGTATCATATATAATATAATACATATGTAAAGTATATAGCATATATGTCTTATATGTGTAAATATGTATAAATATACACATATGTAGAACTTCTATTAATAACTTGAGTTATTAACATATGTATCATTCTTTGCTAGGTTCTACTGGGAAAAAAATGTGATTAATTCTTTCTCAAACACTACATCTCAAAATAAAATTATTGTCACCTCAATGGGAAAAAAAAAGGTAAAAGTTACATTAAAAAGTTACATTTAAAAAAAAAAAGGCCTGCCTCCCCGAGCGCTCTCCCCAGGGAGCCACCAGAACCCTTTATTGCCAACACGAGTACAGCAGCACTGTCAGTTCCACGTGCCCTACACAGACTGACACACGTTCTAATTACATCCATTCTTTTGTGTTGATTACTCTAGAGAGTGATTACATATTTAACTTGGCTATCTTTTTAAAAATTACGTTGCTATAATGGAAGTATTTCAGATTGTTATGCCACCACACATCAACTAGGAAGTTAATCATTCTGCTTGTTCTCACAAAAAGATTCCACAGGAAGTAAGCAGGTAGGAGTGTTTGGCTCCTTTTGAGAAGTTAATTAGAGGGTACCGTTGGCACAGAGATCATTCCAGAAATAAGTGCATCAAAACCCAAAATATGTAATCTACGTGGTGTCAAGACACCGAATGAGGCTCTCTTTAATGAGTTTATTTATCCTCGCTTTGAAAGGAGGTTTTCAGTGCACTGTGTCACACGTGGTTTCAGCATGAGGCAAGACTCCGCCATCGAAGAAAACACATGCTTCACAACTTTTCTTCAAATATATCTGAGGGATTGAAAGCAAGCAAAATCCTAATCTGACTAACAAAGCTCAAAGTTATCTCAGATACCTTACAAGTTAAACTATAAACGAGAAGAGTTTTAAACAATAGAATTCAAGGCGTCACCAGTCAGCAAGTTAATCGCACACTGGAGACTACATTGCCATCATTGCAGATTCGTTAATAGCAATTTGTTTCTACAGATGGGTTCTCCACTCCATCTGAAAATGGAAACTCATATGGCTGTGTGTAGGTAAAAGAGCCATTGGTACCACTTAACATTAAAGACGGCTTCTGAACAACACACGCAACCTCCAGAGAAGCAATGGCTTTCTTGTGTTACTCTGTACAAAGTTCATGACATTCTTCCACTAACTACCTTAATCCTATTAGTATGTGGTAAAACAAATCTTCTCTCAGGATAACTCCGCCCATAATACAGCGCTGCGCTTCAAATGAGAGGTAGATCACATAAGATCTGTCACAAAGCAGACTTAACACTGATGGAGTCGAATTCAATCCAAGCCCTTTAAACATCGAAACATTAGGAACTCGAAGGTTCGCATCTAACATCAAATTCAATAAGCACCGTAGCGGGAGCATAAGGGCAAACAGCTGAGGGGGAGAACGGAGGAGAGCCTGGGCTCCCAGCACAACTGCGGACGAAACTCTAGAGAAAAGTAAGACAGCCTGCCATCTTTCACTACTCCCGCTCAGTCTGCTGAAAGGAAACAAGAAGGGCACTGGATCCCCCTTCGTTCCTGTTCCTGCCCGATGGAAGGCTCTCCTCCAGCACTCCTCTGCTGTGCAGGCAGCCAGGCCGTTCACAATGACCCTGCCATATGCCTTCATAATAATCACCATTAAAAAAAAATTCTATAATCTTCCCTTGGTAAGTTTTCAGTGTCCAGGTTATCATAATCATGCCCACAAAATTATTTCCCAGTGTGATTGCAGCTATGCCAAAAGAGACAAATTGACATCTGTGTTGGGCACAGACATGCTTCTTTTTCTAAGTCCACAGTTAAGCTTCATGGTGCATTTGTGATTATCTGAAAATATTCCCATCTATATACATTTGCTAAAATTCGGGTCTTAAATTCACCCCCAAAGGCCCAAGCCTTGAAAGACTGTCTCCTAGGGTGGTATTATTTGGGGATAGTGGGACCTCTAAGAAGTGGGACCTAATAAGAGGGCATGCTGCAGAAGGGAGTTCCGGGTCTCCACCCTCGTCTCAGTTTCTCTGCTCTCTGGCCGTGAAATGAGCAGTTTTACTCAGTACATACTCCCACCGTGACGTGCCGCGTCACCATAGACCCGAGGCAATAGAAGTGGCCGATCACAGGACAGAAGTTCTAAAGCTGTGAGCCAGTGGCAAGCTTTCTCTTTATAAGCTGCTGAGCTCAGATATTTCTTGAAGGAAGAATGTCTCTAACACGGCATCATTTTATACAAAGTCCATCCCCAGGTCTCAAAGATTAATTTTATGAATGAAATCATGGGGCAGTAGGGCCTGATGACACAGGCCTGAAGTCTCAGGTGCCTGGTAGGCTGAAGCATCAGTTCAAAAGTTCAGGGCCAGCCTGGGCAACTTAGTAAGACCCTGTCTCAAAATAACAAGTGAAAAGAGGACTGGAAATATACCTCAGTGGCAAAGTACTTGACAGCTGTGTGCAGAAGTCTTATTCGTTCCAATCCTGTGCTGTAAAAATAATATCAAGGGGCAGCAAGGATGGAGGGGGGTGAGAAGGGGGATGAATGAATCAATGTACAATGGCATGCATGCATACACGTGTGCTCATTACCTGGCATGCTAATTTTAAAATCAGTTTAAACAATGATGGGAAGAATAACAGTAGCTATGGAATTATAAAGCAAAGCAGCATAATTTTAAATGAGGGCCTTTTATTTGCTCTTCGAAGCTGACTTGGCTATAGACAGACATGTGTGAAGCTGAGAGGCGATTTAAGTCACTTTAGTACCAGATAAGGGACGCCAAGGACAGAGAGCCACGACTCTAAGTGAAGAAAACCATCAGAAACTTGGGAATGCCAAAAGAGTCTGAACAGGGGGCACAGGAAGGACACTAACTATGGAGATTCTAAATGATAGAATTCCCCATCAAAGTATGAGGAAATGGAGAGAGCATACTCACTGAAACTACACCAACTGCAATATCGCAAAGCACACTGAATTTCCCATCCATATTTTTTTTCTAGCCAGCCGGTAGTGGCGCACGCCTTTAATCCCGGCACTCAGGAGGCAGAGGCAGGCGGATCTCTGTGAGTTCGAGGCCAGCCTGATCTACAGAGTGAATTCCAGGACAGCCAGAGTTACAACAGAGAAACCCTGTCTTAGAGGGAGGGAAAAAAGATTTTTTTTTTCCTACATTCTCTAAAGAACTACAAATTTGTTACAGGAAAACACCTCCCCGAGTCTGGGCACCATGTGACTCAGCCCAGTACCTGTCGCAGGGTTGCTACTCAACAAGTCTTGAATCGATAAAGGAAGTAATGGTTAGAAGAGCCAATTTCCTTTTTAAAGTCCTTAAAACTAGAAATTTTTAGTGAATAATAGTTACGTGTTCACATCTCCTTTATCTACTCAAAAGGTAAAAAGGGAAGGCCTAAATATTTCAGGAAAAAAATCTAGGTATGAAACTTTGCCTAAGAATGTTATACAAAGGCATGAGGTTAAAAAGTAATTTGATCTTGTAAAGTTAAAGATGCTACTCTAGTAACATGAAGCGGAAGCCTTGAGTTTTATAGAATATTGCAGGCAGCAATTTTTTTAAGCCTAAATTTGATTCTTTTAAATTTTATTTTAAAATCATCTTAAATATATTTAAAAGTTGCAATAGAAAATAGAATTATTTGACCAGTTTCCCCTAACAACATCTTAACCAAAATCAAAACCAAGAAACAGAATTAGTGCAATTCTACCCACTATTATTCAGATTTCTTCTGAATTAATTTTTGCAGTAACATCATTGCTTTGTTTTTGTTTCTTCCATGATTCTACAATGTGTTTCCATTTTCTTAGCCTCATCCAGTCTGTGACAGTCCCTAAGTCTTTCCTTGTCTTTGACATGTCATTTTTTTAATGTGTGCGTGCATGTGCACACGTTGGGGGTGGGGTCACAGGACAACTTTCAGGAGTCAGCTGCTGCCATCTTCTTCATGAGACAAGGCCTCCCTTGCCTCTGAACATCACGTCATAGGCTAGCCGGCCCATGAGCTTCTGCCAATTCTTCAGTCCCCTCCTCTCATGTCACACAGAGTGCTGGGCTTACAGATATACAGCCTGGCACCAGCATTTCATGTGAGTTCTGGGGATGCAAACAGGTCAACTAGCTTGTACAGAAGAACTCTCACTCCCAGTGCCATCTTCCAGGCCCAAGCATGTGATGTCTCTGAAGAGTAACAGGCAGCTATTCGGGGTAGAAATGATTCTCTCTCGTGATAGAGTATTAGGTTACACATTTGGGCAGGAACAGCACACGGTGATATGCTCTTCTCTTGGTTGGGATTTCTGCCAGGTCTCTCCACTGTAAATCCACTCCCTTTCCTTTATAATTAGTATCTTGGAAGAAACACTTTGAAATTCGACAAATACCCTGTCTTCTCAAACTCCCGTCATTAGACCACACTGTGACAAATCATGACTTGGTACCTTAACTGTTATGTTCTATTCCCCAAATCCTGTGCTGATTTAATTGAAATTCCTCTGGATGCTGACCCACACCGTTCATTCAATTACCTATTTTCTTTTTAATTTTTTAAAAATCATTACTTATTCATTTATTTTATGTGTATGGTGTTTGGACCGTTTCCCTCAACATCAATATCTGGATCATAATCAACAACAGTATGTATCAGATCTGTTTGCCTTCTCCAGGGTGACCCCTTCTCCAGGGTGATCCCTTCTCCAGGGTGACCCCTTCTCCAGGGTGATCCCTTCTCCAGGGTGATCCCTTCTCCAGGGTGATCCCTTCTCCAGGGTGACCCCTTCTCCAGGGTGATTCCTTCTCCAGGGTGACCCCTTCTCCAGGGTGATCCCTTCTCCAGGGTGACCCCTTCTCCAGGGTGATCCCTTCTCCAGGGTGATCCCTTCTCCAGGGTGATCCCTTCTCCAGGGTGACCCCTTCTCCAGGGTGACTCCTTCTCCAGGGTGACCCCTTCTCCAGGGTGATCCCTTCTCCAGGGTGATCCTCTTTGGTGGCGTAGAGTCTTCCAACAACACTTACGTCACACTCATCGATACTGTGTAATAGCTCTTGGATGCTCTCACCTGCTTGAGAGGATTTTGTTTGCTTCTACTCTTTTTCCTTTTCACACTTCCATCAGCTTTATTAATCTATTTTCAAGGAGCTTTTCTCCTGGTTTTTCTATTCTGTCTTAGCTTCTGCTAAAATTGTCCATCTGTTTATCGCACTGTTTTCCTCCCTTTTTATGAAGCTCTCCATGCAGTATTCATATTTTACATCTGATATTTTACACATCTCATATCTTATCTCATAAATATCTCTTATTTTATACATCTAATCCCTGTTGGTAGGAAATGCTTTAAGCTTGCTTTTTTGTATGTCTTCTACTTAGTCCAAAACATCTTGCAAAGAAAAGGAGACTTAAGGTAATGAATGCCTAGAAATAGATGCTCCTTCCTTTCTATGCCTTTAGGTTGGGACTGAGTAGACTGTTGGGTTGGGTTTGAGGTTTATTAGCCTCCATATATACAATCTTTGATTCCTGTAGTGGTGACCTGCCTTCAGAGTGAGGATGTGTTTGCAGAGGCTTCTCAGCGCTGCCCACTGAGCTTTGGTTTTCACTTGGTGCTGTCTCACTAAGGTCCCATCAGAGTCTTCTGGCCTCTAACAGCAATAACCCTCAGATACTTGTTACTCACTGCCCTGGAAGCATGTTTTAGACAGTCACTCTCTTCCTTGGTACCAGGAATGTGACTTCTCCATGCTTCTGCCCTTCTCCAGTGCACCTCTGGGCCCACATCCTCCCTCCATGGCAGGTATGCCTTTATCCCTTCCGTGCAGGGTTTGTACAGGTACCCTAAAGGAAACAGCGATTTTTGCTTTTTCCTTAATGGAATTCACCATGCCCTGTGCATGTCAGGCGCAGGCTCTAACCCTGAGCCAATCCACCATCCTTTCCCCCACCCCCTTTCAGTAGAGGACAAGAAGTTAAGGAAGAGGAGTCTTGGCCAAGTTCCCTGTTGCATCTCCAACAGCTGTTCTCCCTTGCCCCTGTACCACCAAAGGAATTACCTGTTTGGGGATCATCTGGTAGCTTGTGGAGAAAATGCTTACACATAAGTATTAACTACCCCCTACATCCTCCAGGGACTCCACACACTCTTGCAAGCCACACACAGCAGCTATGGATTGTTACCATCCCAGCTGAATTTTTAGCAGTGTCTCAACTATGTTGCCCGGGTAAGCAAGTTTTCTCATGTCTCTTTCCAGACTTGTCTCCTCTTAGGCTCTAGTTCCCTGACTGCCACATAGTCTCTGCTCTCTGAAGTTCAAAAACAATAATGAATGCTCAGTCCTGCAGCTTTTTATTGTCATGTTTTAAGGTCAGAGGTCTTGCTCTTTCTGTATTTGGTCCCTATTAATTCCTGAATCTGTTCACTAAAAGGCTAGGTTCATTAGGAAGTCAACTTAAAAGGAACGTTACAAAGTAAAATATTCTAACATAATTTTTAAACTTAAAACTTAATTAGAGAGTTTGGTTTTTGTTCATGGTTGTGATTTACTTTTCTGGCTGTTGAAACATCATCAAGAAAGTTCTCGTTATTTCTCTTCACAATAAATTCAAAACCAAATTGCAATAATGCATTTAAACATAAACTATACCAAGAACTCAGCCTAATAAAAAACACGTAACAGCTGATAATGATTTCTTAAAAGCATTTGCTTCATGTTTGGCAGAACGCTTTCAGAACAATTATATATTCATGGTCCCCATAATTTTGCTTTACAGAATATTTCTTAAATCTCTTGGGAGATTACTACAGGGTTAAAAGTTGTCTTAAGATCAAAGATCAAATAACTGGCAAAAAAAAAAAAAAAAACAACAAAAAACCTGTAATTCTCTATAACTGCCATTGATCTTTGCCATCTGTTGTGCAGGAAGGGAAGTGTGTGTAAAGTTTGAAAACAGAAAACCTTTTTAACTAAAAATGTCAGAACTGGCAAATGTTCAGAGGGAATTCTTCAATAAGAGATCCAACTCCTTTTTGCCAAAATATAAATGATGTCAACAAAAGGAAAATAAAATCTAGTTAGTAGAGTACTGTCTTTTATTTCTATGTTTCTTCTGCAAACGTATCATAGGATCAGATTTCTATTATGAAACCGTACATAGTAAATGAGTTTTCAACTATCAGGACGTTGTGCACACAAGCTCTCCAGTGAACGATGAGAGACAGCTGGAGCAAGACACCAGGGTTACCTCCTGGTAGACGCCATCAGTTCCCTGGGTTTTCCCTTACAAAGAAGCCCAGAAACCCAGTCCTACCTACATCTTAACCTTGGAAACAACCAAGACATCCCCAAGAGTCAAATGAAGTGGCAACTGTTTTGGAAGAGATTAACTGTTTTTGTCTCTTTAAACAAATACACACAATTATGGTCAATGGCGACCCTCGGTGCATTCTGGAATGTGGTCTCTTTTGGCTGCTAGTTTCTCTCCCTTATCACAATTACGGAATCATACACATAGTTACATAAATGTTGTGTGGATAAATGATGCTTTAATAAAGTTATATAAGAAAAAAACAATCCAACAAGACAGCTCAGTAGGTAAACACACATGCTGTTTACATGCTGTAAACACACAGGTCTGACTATCTGAGTTCAATTCCAGAAACCCACATGGTAGAAGGATAAGCAATACCAACAAATTGTCCTCTGACCTCCACACTCCTGCTGTGGTACATACGGATGGGTGGATAGATGGATGGATGGGTGGATGGGGGTGGATGGATGGATGGATGGATGGATGGATGGATGGATGGATGGGTGGGTGGATGGATGGGTGGATGGATGGATGGATGGATGGATGGGCGGACAGACGATAAAGTAAGTGACCAACTCTAGTGTTGTTGAATTAATTAGTAAAATCCATTACTCGTTTCACATTCTCCTTTCCTAAATACAGAGGTGAATATTCTAATGAAGATATGAATAGCTTTTATATCAGTGTGCAAAAGAATTGATCTGAGGCCCTACTTCACTCCACATACAAAAATTAACTCAATATAATACATCCAAGACTTAAACTTAAGTTAAACATAGAACACTTAGAAGGAAATTCAGTACAACCTTGGATCAGATCACAATTTTGGATGGCTTTGGTTTTTGTTTGTTCGTTTCTGTTTTTGAGAAAGGGACTATGTGGCCATGACTCGCCTAGAACTTGCGATCCTCTGTGTCTGCCTCCAGGTGCTTGGATTACAGGCATGAGCCACCACCACTCCTGGAAATACTTTCTTTAAACGCAATACCAAAAGTACAAATAGTGTGTGTGTGTATTAAAGATAAAATAGACTTCATCAAATTTAAATGTTTCTGAGTCAAAGGGCACTATTAATAGGCAGGAAAGCAAGCCTGGCATGGGAGTGTGCTCCCAGAGGCCCAGCTCCTCCCTATACTAAAGCAGGAAAATCACTTGAGCCCAAGAGGCTGATAGCAGCCCGGGTAAAGTCAGTGGTAGAACACCACAAGGCCCAGTAACTGCAACACTCTCAGTTTAATCCCTAGCACCACCAAAATTTAAAAAAAACAAAAACAAAAAGAAGAAAAAAATTACAAAAACCACATATACACATATATGATAAAAGTGTTATATCTAAATTATAAAATAATTCTTAAACTCAACAATCAAAAGACAAGCCAATTAAGAATTGGTCAAAGAATTTGAAGCTTTCCATACAAAAGGATGCGCAAGAAAGTATGACATAGAAGTATAGACTGTCACACTGAAACCCATTAGTTTGTATGCTGACTTAAAAAGAAAAAGAAGAAAAGAAAAAGACGTTGAGAGCTGACAAGACGGCTCAGCAGATAAAGGTGCTGGCTCCCACAGCCGAGGACCTGAGTTCAGTTCCTAGGACCCATTTGGTGGAAGAAGAGAACTGACTGCTTCAAGTGTCAGCTGAACTTCCGTGTATGCATTAGCACAGAGACACAATAAATAAATTTAACTTTTTAAAGATATTCGGTGGTATCTGTCACTAGGGGAAAAAATCAGAAAGAGATGCCACTTCTGTACCTGACCAGGATGGCGATGGTCATGTCTTAATGGAAATAAGCATTGGTAAGAACATGGGGAAACTGGACCCTCTGGGCACTGACGGTGCAGCATGGTGCAGCTACTTAAGGAAACATTTCAGCACTTACTCAAAAAGACACCGAAGTTCCACTCCCAGGTGTATAACTAAGAGGAAATAAAATCATGTCTGCAAACTTAGCTCACGGCAGCATAACTCATTATCAACAGAAGGAGGCCATCACATGTCTATGGACTGACGAATGGATAACAAAATGTACTGTCCAGGCAATAGCATAGTATCCAGCCACAGAAAGGAATGGTGTAAATGCAAAGGACAACAACAAACCTTGACATTATTATACTAGATGAAAGAAACCAAGACGGGCATGGGAAGCATGCCTGTAAAGAGAGGCAAAGGTGGGAGGATCTGAGTTCAAGGCCAGCCTGGACTACACAGCAAGTTCCAGACCAACCAGGGTGGTATTAGGGAGAACAGGGAAGGGCAGGGCAGGACAGGGAAGGGAAGGGGGAAGGGAAGGGAAGGGAAGGGAAGGGCAGGGAAGGGCAGGGAAAGGGAAAGGAGAGGAGAAGAGGGGAGGGAAAGGAAAGGAAGGAAGGAAGGAAGAAGAGAGGAGAGAAAGAAGGTTATAAGAGATAAAAGAGGAGGGAGGGGAAGGAAGAAAGGGAGGGGGAGGGAAGGAAGAACCAACTGAGATAGGCAACAGCTTTGTGGTTTTCAAAGGACAAGGAAAGTAGACTTGAGAGATCAGGGAATCTCTAGAACCTGTGGGTCTCGACCCCTTTGTGGGGTCAAATGACCCTTTCACAGGAGTCACCTAAGACCATCCGCGTATCACATATTTACATTATAATTCACAACAGTAGCAAAATCACAGTTATGAAATAGCAACAAAACGATTTTATGGTTGGGAGTCACCACAACATGAGGAACTGTATTAAAGGGTAGGAATACTAGGAAGGTTGAGAGCCACTGCTCTAGAAGATGACAGAAACGATCTAGAACTGCCACTGCCACTTCTCTTCATGTTGCATAAAATTTACCCTGATTTTTTTTAACTGTGGGGAAAAAATACGAAGGAATTAGAAAGAGTAGCCAGGATCTCAATAAGCATGGAACATGGAGACAACACAAGGTGAGAGCCATGCAGGGCACAGAGTGCCCTGTGTGCTCATCAGCAGAGGCCGGCCTGCATCTGGGTGCCCACGGTGGCTGAGGAAGGAGCATGCGCCTCAGCCTGGCACAGAGAAAGAAGATGCAGGGCCTCTCCATTACCAGCTGCTACTACTGACCTCTGCCTTAGAGATTACAGGAGAGTTGCACAGTCAGCTGCAATCCATTAGTGCGCTGTGAAATCAAATTAAAAGGGTATTACCAACTTTTTTATATTATGTAAACTGAACAAGGGAATAAAGATGAATGTAATAAAATATATACTGGGTTGCACATAGCAAGGCATTACTTACTGGTTTCGGTTACATATATATGTGTGTGTGTGTGTGTATCTGTGTGTGTCTCTGTATGCTGTGTATGTGTGTGTGTCTCTGTGTGTGTGTGTGTGTGTGTATCTGTGTGTGTCTCTGTATCTGTGTGTGTGTGTGTGTGTGTGTGTGTGTGTATATACATATATATATATACGTATATATATATATATATATATATATATATATATATATATAGTTTGTATTAAGAAGATATGTAAAGTATGCTGTGAATTCTAGTACCAAAAATTTTGTGAGGAAAAAAAACCTAACCTATGATAACAGTAAAAGTCTCTATTATACACCATTAGCATTATAAAAGTATAAACAAACCTATTAAATTCTTCTATAAGAAAAATAAGTCAAGCACTAGAAGGACGGCCTCGCCTGGTGAAGTGCTTACTGTGCGAGCATGAGGGCCTGAGTTTGAATCCCCAGCGCCCACATGAACGCTGGACACGACAGTACACGTCTGTAACCCCAGCGCTGGGGAACAGAGGCAGGCATCCGCCAGCCAGCCTCACTGAGAGGGTGAGGGATGTTCAGGGGGAGACTCTGTCTTAAAATACAAGGTGGGCAATGATAGAGAAGACATCTGACTGTCAACCTCTGGCCTAGACACAGACAGAGCGAGAGAGAGCGAGAGAGAGAGAGAGAGAGAGAGAGAGAGAGAAGAAAATTTACATATTTGCAAGCCTATTTGTAGTCAAGATTTACATGGTGCTACATGAGATACCTACAAACTATCAAAAAAGAATACAATCATTGTTATTTTCTTATTTTTTCCCTATTAATTTCTAACTATCTAAGAAGGCAACAAAACTTCTAGGAGCTGGAGAGATGACTCAGTGGCTAAGAGCACTTGTCACAAATGTGGGGACTGGAGTTGGATCCCAGCACCACATAATGAACCAGATGCGGTCTCCTTGTGCCTGTGACCTCAGTGCTGGGGGAATGGAGCTGAGATCTCTGAGGCTTGCTGGCTTTCAGCTTAGCCAAAACAAATAAAACAAGGTTCGGGTTCAGGGAGAGACCCTGCTCAAGATACTAAGGCAGAGGATAGTAAAAGAGGATCCCAATGCCTTCTTCCAACGTCTGCACACCTGGAGGCCCCTACGTGCACACGTACACATACCACACACTCGTACACCACGCTCCCATAAACACACTTAAAAGAAAACAAAGTCTAGGTACCATCCCATTTCTGTACTTTGATTTTTTACTTCATCAAGTCCCGCAACTGCTTTAGAAATAGAAATGAAAAAAAAAAAAAATCAGTTCTCAGCTTTCAGCTAAGAGCAAGTCCAAATTAAAAAAAAAAACCAAAAACGATATTTTTGCTGTTTCTCTTTAGGTGACGCAATCACTCCAACTGGTTAGAGGTACTAGTTAAACAAAAATCTTAAGTCTAAAGATAACTCCTCTTTTTTCCTATTTACTGTGATAAAGTGGATATTGTGGGACTTCACGAAAATAAATCAGTGATTTCAAAATATCCCAAAGGTGTATTCTTCTACAGGACAGCAGGCACAGACAGCCCGAAAACTGTTAGCTGGGGTTCAGCTTCAGTGCGGGACACTTGTCTAAAACACCTGGGGTCCTAGATTTGGTCTCTAGCATAACCCACCCCTGAGGAGGAGGAGGAGAAGCATTTGACATATTCACAGACCGTGTTCCCACTGTGTGTCCTTGTTGTCATTTGCTTGCTTCTCCGTGGCACAGTCGTGTGTGCACAACCAGGCAGGACTCACAATCCCCCTGCCTCAGCTTGCAGAGTAACGGGACTGCGAGTGCGCATTCCCAACACCCTTGTTCCCTATATCTTTGTCTGATAATAGAAACATTTTTAAAAACAATGGCTGTATTTCCTAATTACCCTAGTATGTTTACCTCAACCTAAAATATTATTTTGTATTTTACCTCACACACTGAAGAGATATTTTTCACAGGAGTGTTCTGCAAAAACCAGTTTTGACTTCAGAAGCTGAAGAGGAATGTTTTTGGGAAATGGTATTGCAAGCTCAGTTGATATTTAAAGGTGACAACGTATTCATTACCAAATAAGCGTACAGGAACGCTCAGTGCGTAGCCTGTGAGACCCCACCAACCCAGAGCTTCTGGGGTGTGCTCTTTTCTGCTCTGTAAAGGAACTCTGGGTTTACAAAAAAATCTCCTACATTTAAGCCTTTGACACGGTGGTTGTGTTGTTTCAGTTTGGGGTTGTGTTTATTTTCTGATCCTAAGTTTTAACTTTAGATATAAAGAAACATCTCTGGATTCGAATTTTTATCCAACAAATCATCTCCACAAATGCCACATGGGTAGATGCTAAACCAGAATACTGTTCAGGCCCCTGTAATGGCACTGTCCAACAGGACTCTCTGCAAGAGTCAAAATGTTCTGGATCTGCACCGTCCTTGAGTCCTGACTGGAGATTTGAAGCTTGGGTGGTGTGATTCAGGTACTGAACTTCAGGTTTAAATTTAAATTAGTTCATGTTTTAAGGGCTATGCAAAGCTGGTGGTTGCTGTGCTCCAAGTAACTCCTGACGCACAGCCATCTTCCGCAGACATCAGCCTATGCTTCCTGATCGCCAGTCACAGGACAGGCCGAATGGACTCATTGTTGTCCCTACATTCACGAGAAGGAGCACGTAGACACTTCTTTATCTCTGAAAATTGTTTTTGTGTTTCATTAGTATAAAGAGACTATAGTAAGTTTAAACTTTAAGACCAAAAAAAAAATGTAAACCACAGAAAAGGGAACAGCTCTCACTAATTATAAACAGACACAGCAGTGCCAGGGAAAACAAAAGCCCTCTTTCTCAAAGAGAATTGATAGTTGAGCCCTGAATGTGTTGAATAGGGTTGTAAATCACCATGCAAGACCTTTCAATGCTAACATTTTCAGAATAATAAAATGTCCCCACAAGATGAGAGCTGCAAAACAGTTGAATAAGTCAGAATTCCAAGGAATAACAATATGTAGATTTAGAAGTTAAATCCGTGTCTCTCTCCTTCTCTCTCTCTGTCTCTCTCTCTGTCTCTCTCTCTGTCTCTCTCTCTCTCTCTCACACACACACACACACACACACACACACACACACACACACACGAGTATTCGTGGCTAAGTTGGGAAATGCTGAATTACTCAGGCATGAATAGCTTTAGGGAGGGAATCTCTATGTACCCTCTAACAAGCTAATGAGCACTGTGGTAAGGAGATACAGAAATGTATAAGAACCTATCTAACCAATAACCACAAAATTAGTATTTCTCAAATTTGTCTGCTTAAAAAAAATCACCTTGAAAAAAACTGAATCACCTTAGGATGCTCGTCCAACATGTCACGCTGGGCTCGAACCTTAGAGACTCTGATTTAACAAGTCTGTGGCGACTCCCCAGGTAATCTAGCCTGGGCTAGGTATACTCACAGAATTCAACAAAAATGGCACGCAAACTGAACTACAAGTAAAGTAAACCAGAGGAGGTGAGACAGAAGGGGAGGGGGAAAAGAGGGAGGAAAGGGAGGGGAGGATGGGGAAAGAATTGATCAGAATGTGGAGCGGTAAGACTCCTGTGCACTGTTAGTGGGAATGTAAAATGATTAGCTGTTTCAGAAAATGTGACGTTTTCTTAAAATTAAAAACAGAATTGACACAGAATCAACAGCTCCATTTCTGGGTACACAGTAGTCCTCCTGTGGGAGAGGATATGCTCCCCGTTAATTTTGGGAGATGATATGGTCCTATTATCTGTGGGAGATATGCTCCAAGTTCCCCTGCTGATCCCTAAAACAACTTTCTGTTCTTTTCTTTTTCCCTTACATCTACATGCCCATCATAAAGTTTAATTTATATGTAAGGCATAGTAAGAAACTAACAATAATAATAAAATAGAGAACTTATAATATGCTGTCATAAAACTTATACAAATATGGTCTCTAAGAATATTTTATTGCACTGTAAGTCCTCCCTCTTATCTAATACATGATTATACTCAACGCACTTTACGGCCTCTCTCTGACACACGTGAACTGTCAACATTACTCCTCTTGTACTTCAGAGCCTTCATCAAGAGGTGAGGTTTACTAGAACACAAGCATTGTGGGATTGAAACATTTGAGCAGATGACCTAGAAGGACAGTAGTGTGTTTGCAAATAGCATATAGAGCTGGCATAGACGGGACGAAGAGAGCTACTTGAACACAAGCATTGTGGGATTGAAACAGTTGAGCACATGACCTAGGCCGACACCAGTGACTGGGCAGATAGGATGTAGAGCTTGGCTACGCTGGACACAGAGATGACGCACATTCCTGGCAAGAGCCGCAGAGCTTGAGACGTCACCGCGGTCATCGCATTGCTCAGAGCACAGTTTTTAAACTCATAAACTCTGAATTCCTGCAACCTCACGTGTAACGTTTTTGGACAGCTGCGACCATGGGTAACTGAAGCCAAGGAAAGCAGAACAGGAGATAGGGAGTGCTGTATACTCAAAAGAATCGGCATCCAAGTCCTGAGAACACATGTACACACCCAAGTTCACAGCCGCAGGTATTGAGAGGGGTGTGTGTGTGTGTGTGTGTGTGTGTGTGTGTGTGTGTGTATTACTGTGTAGCCCACCAAGTCCTGCTATGACACATTATTCACAATAATCAAAAGGTAGAAGTGACGAAGATGTCAACTGACAAATGGATGAATCAAAAAATATATGTGTATAAATATAATTCAATCATTACTCAATCTTCAAAAGGGAAAAGCTGATGCATACCACACAAAGATGAACCTGGAAACACGCTAACACACGAAGCTGTGGCTCCGCCTACAGGAGTAGGACGGCCACACTCATAGAGATGGAAGGACAGAAGAGTGGGGTCCCAGTGCCCAGCCACCATTTGGGGTGAGTACTGCACCCAGCCTTCAACAGAGAAGCTTTTTACTACAGCTGGTGACAGCTTACAAAACAATCAGGGGCGGTAGAGTGCTCGGCCGTCGGTGGGAGGGTTATAACATCTCCAAGGCTCAGGGAACATCTCGGAAGAGGAGGCAGGAAAGAATGTGAGACCCAGAGGACGGGGCGATGTGCAGCAGAGATGTCTCCTAGACATGGCGTAGCTGTTGCACTCATGAACCCCCTGCAGGCGCGGTTATCCACACAAGACCCGCATATCACTGTGCCCACTGCCAAACACTTTGTAATAGATGGGGAGAGGATCATGAGGCCTCTCCCTCTCCCTAAAGGACTACTGGAGTTGTTGGGGGAGAGGGTGCTCTCCTCTTCAGTACTCACGAGTTGTCTTTGCTCCAGTAAATGGCCTCCCATCCACCGTTAGTTAAGAAACTAATTAAACTCGGTGGGTCACACACAGGAAGGGGACATGGAAGTACAGGTTGTGGGGTTTCAGTAGGGGGGAAGTGAGGACAGGGGACATGGTGAAAAGTAAAATTCATTTTATAAGTGTATGCAGCTGCCAACCAATAAAAATAGATTTTCAGAAAGCTTATTAGGGTCCATGTTTGATAGGTAAAAAGTTTCATATTTGAGAGGTGAAAAGAACTCTGGAGACAGTGGTTGAAACAGCTACACAACACTGTCAATGTAACTAACGCTTCTGAAATTTATAACTGTTAAGACTTGGCACTGGAGAGACAGCTCGGCGGTTAAGAGCACTGGCTGCTCTTACAGAGGACCTGGGTTCAATTCCCAGGTCCCACTGGCAGCTTACAACTGTCTGTAACTCCAGTTTCAGAGGATTCAATGCTTACCCCTGGCATCTGCTGGCCAGGCACACATGTGTGCACAGACATAACTACAACCAAAACACCTATACACAGATTATAAAATCAAAGTCTTAAAAGAATTATTAAGACTGCTAGGCATGGTAGAATATACTTGTAATCACAGCATTTGGGAGGTGGGAGCAGAAAGATTATGAGTTCTAGGCCAGCCTGGACTACACAGTAAGACCTGTCTAAAATAAAATAAAATAAAATAAAATAAAATAAAATAAAATAAAATAAAATAAACAAACTCATGGCTGCCTCAGATGCAGAAAATGTGATGGTCGTAGGCCTAGCCCTAAAAAATAATTTATACAACCCCATCTAAGTTCAGAGAACATTATGGTGCAGAGGGAACAGGAAGTGTGTAAGAGGCAGAGGAGAGGATGACTGGCTACAGAATTCCACTCCCTAGACTCCATCCAACTACTGCAACCATGAACTCACATCAACTGCAGTTACCTGCACTGGGGCCACACAAGACCAACTCTCTGGAAAACCATGGCTTTCACCCTTTACCTCTAAACTAGCCACTGGCTACCAACACATTGTAGATGTAGGGACCAATGTCATTACTTGTGAGCCTCTCCTGCATCCACCAGGCTCCAACAGATAGCTCCAAAACCACATCACACAGGTGACAATGGCTAATCTTGGCGAGTGAAAAAACAAAACAATAAAATATGACCATGAGAGACAGAGAGAGAGATGTGTGGGGAAGAGGGAAAGTAGGCAGGGTGGCAGGGAGGTGAGAGGTCAGAGAGGCTGTGTGAAATAACAATAATAATAAACCTTAAATGAATAAACACATTTCTGGAAAAACAAATGAGTGGCTGAGTCGCAGAGCTGTGGGGAGGGCTGGAGGGTGGCCTGGAGCTTCGTAACAGCCACGCCGATGCCTGGACCACCACACCCATCACGAAGACACGTACAGGATCAATAATAGGGTCCTAGGACTAGCACATCCTAGGCTCAGGAAGATTTTCTTCCCTCAGTTTTGCTGATTTTGAGTTTGTTATAATCCAAGAATAAACTTCAGTATAGCCAAGTCATCTCTATAAATAAAGAATTTACCAACACAGGGAAAAAAATGTATGCAACTTAAATTGGTGTATGTCTTATGATTGTATTGTTGGAGTCTACAATAAATATTGAGTTACATTACATAAGAAAAAAAGGAAATAATGAACAGTGCATTAAATTTAATCTCTCCAAATCCTTTTAAAATTATTCTAATGGCTGGAGAGATGGGTCAGGGGTTAAGAGCACTGGCTGCTCTTGCAGAAGACGTTCAGTTTTCAGAACCCACATGGCAGCTCACAACCATCTGTAACTCCAGTTCCAGGTATCTAAGTCCCTCTTCTTGCCTCCATGTGCACAGACATACAGGTAATCCAAACACTTATACACATAAAATCATAATAATAAAATTAAAGTTATTCTGGCAACAAAACACTGTGAACCCTGTTACAGCTAAAGTCCAGTTTGTACTTTACTAAAAATACTCCAAAAAATGCTAGAAATGAAGAGCCTACGTCATAGATTCTAAATTCCATAATACCGTAACATAAAAAGACAGTAATCACCACTTTGTGGTTTTTCTAATGTTAAATTCTGACAGAGACTTCATCAGTGGGCACACTCAGGATTTTATCTCTTATAATCCAAAATAGAATACATAAGAAATAAAACATGACTGGCTGATCAGCAGGTCTTACCCCATAAGATCAAACCTTATGCGATTCGAGACTGTAACAAAATACATGATCGGCGGTTAACTTCCAGCCAGGTAACTTTACAAAGCAAAGAGGTTTTGTTTAGCCCACAGTTTCGGAAGTTGAGAGTTCAAGATCTGGTGACCCTGCTGGCTCAGCTTCTGCTGAGGGCCCAGCAGCAGAGAGAGGGCAGGTTGGCTGGGGCATGTATGGGAACAAGGGGACACACAGTAAGCAAGGAAGCCACAGACAGGGGCAAGAAGGAGGCGCCAGGGTGCACAAATTCTTCTGAGAACTGACCAAGTCTCCATCATAGCTGCCTTAATCCCTTCCAGGGCAGCAGCCATAATAGCCCAGTTCTGAGAAATGTGGACATTTTTAAGCTAGCAACAAAATGGAGATTTTACTAGGACGTTAAATGTGACATTATTAGTTTTCCTTGGGAAACTAGGTCTAATTGTAAGGTGTCTTAGTTAGAGCTTCTATTGCTGTGGGAAACACTATGACCAAAAGCAGCATGGGGAGGAAAGGGTCTATTTCATCTTACAGCTACATAAGTGCATCACTGGAAGAAACCAGGGCAGCAACTCAGGCCAGGAATCCGGAGGGAGCCACAGGAGAGGCCATGGAGGGGTGCTGCTTCCTGACTTCCTCCTCATGGCTTGCTCAGCCTGCTTTCCTATAGACCAGGACCCCCAGCCCACGGGTGGCGCTGCAGACCGGCGGCTGGGCTCTCCCACATCACTTATCCACTGACTTGCCCACAATCCAATCCAGTGGGGGCAGATTCTCAACAGAGGTTCCCTCTTCCGACATGACTCAAGCTTGTGTGAAGTTGACACAAAACTAGTCAGCACACGGGGCGATCTGCAAAGGTTTTCGTTTCCTGTAGGAATTGTGAAGATTGTTAAATCGGTCAATTAAAATGTGTTGATCTCATTAACTTTCTTAATACTGAGGAACAAAACACAACACTAGAAAAGGGTACTTGTAAAATCATTGCCTCTGGTATAAATAATGTATTTCTTAAGGGCAAAATAAAAAAGTAATTTGGGGCTACCGCTTTTAGAGGGAAATCACAAGCTTACAACAGATGAAAATACTAAAAAGTACTTGGTATGTGGGGGGGAAACTAACTTCTAGAAGTTTCCCTCACAAAATATGAGGAGACAGACAAAGGAGAGCGAGAAAACAAGGAGAGAGATAGAGAAACAAAGAGACACAGCCAGAGACAGAGACAAAGGCAGAGGAGAGTCAGCCGGGCTCAGAGGCCACATTCCGCAGTTCGCACCTGTCTCATAAGATTGATTATCTCAATACAGGGGATGATTGTGTTTCCAATATTTCTTTCTCAACTTTAACGTGTACAGAAGTGCGCACAGAGGAGAGCTAGCACGACGCACATGCATCATAAATCACAGGGGACAGGTCAGCTCCGTGCTTGGCCAACTCTTCATTCAACACCTTCCGAAGCACAAGGCAGCCTCATCCACTCCGGGGGGATTAATTGCCATGCAGTCATCACTTGGATTACTGAGATCTACTATTTCACTCCAGCTTTTTAAAGGGATTGTTTTCCTCCCACTTTATCAAGGAGAAAATTTGGGGGGCGGGAGATACAATAACTACTAACACACACACCCTGTTTAAACATGTGTTAGCAATTTACCATGTCTGTTCCATCTCTCACACATACTCACGTGTGTTCTTTTGTTCATCCGGTTGAAAGTTTAAGAAATCTGACCCATCCCTAAAAACATCAACATGTCATTCCTAAGAAAAGCATAATCTCTTATGTGAACACAACACATAATATTGTCCAGTGTACAGTGCGATCTACACATAAATCCATCCAACTCATTAAATATATATATATATGTATATATATACATATATATGTGCGTGTGTGTGTGTGTATATATATATATATATATATATATATATACATACATACATACATACATACACACTGTTTTCATTTTCCCCGATCAGCCTGCATCTAAGCTAAGCTAAGCTAATCTAAGCTCGCATATAACAACTGGTACCTGCCTCTTCACTTTCCTGTTGTCTGGAGAAGTCACACATATATAACCATCTTTCTGTTCTCAATCATATGACTTTTTTTTTTCAAGACAGGGTTTCTCTGTTGTAACTCTGACTGTCCTAGAACTCGCTCTGTAGCTCAGGCTGGCCTTGAACTCACAGAGATCCACCTGCCCTCCCGGGTGCTGGGACTAAAGGTGCATGCCACCACCGCCTAGCTTAATCACATGACTTTTATTTAAAGTTTCAAATATTAGTCCTGTTCTGTCTTGCATTTTGAATTTATGTGGTTGTTTCCATGGAACAGCCACTTGCTGGCTTCTTGAAGTTCAGTAGAGATTTGATTAGATCTTAGTTAAACATATCGGTGAGATCCTTCATGATTGCTATGCATTTCACATTGCATTATAATTGGTAAACAAAGTCAGTACCCCTATATTTGGTAGCCATTAGATCACCATTGCAAAGGTAAAATTTTCCCTGAAAGTGTGATACTGTGCAGATTCTGCCCTCTAAAAACCCTTCACCCAATATTCCACACCAGTCATGACCCTTGCTGGAATCTACCATTACACGTGTATTAAAACACACCAGGTTGTCTGCAGTTCTTCTATACTCATTAGAAAGCATCTATTATGCTTTCTAGGGATGTGGCTTGGTGGTGGAACCTTTCCTTAGCATGTGCAGGACTCAGCATTCAGCATCTGGCACTAAAGGGAAAAATATTCTCTTTCCTTCCTCATTCTACTACCATTTATAAATAGCACTGTGCACTCAAGGACTTTTACCATCTCACCATGCCTCCTCATTGGGGGTGTACTCAATGGCTGAAGCACTTGCTTAGCATGCTCAAGGCCCTGGGTTCCATGGCAGCAGGGGAAGAGGAAGAGGAGGATAGGAAGGAAGAAGGAGGAGGAGAAGAGGGAGAAGAAGAAACTGTTGTTGTTTAAGGTTTAATCAATTTAAACTTTTTATTCTTAATATTCAACCTTCCCAAATTTGACAAACAGTAGTCTCTGCAAGCTACTATTTTTACAACTTGGGTTTTGGGGTTTGAGGTTTTGCTTGCTTGCTTGCTTGTTTGTCTGTTTGTTTGCTTTTGACACAAGGTTTTACTGTGTACCTGGCTGTCTTACAAATTGCTATGTAGACCAGTCTGGTCTTGAATTCAGAGATTAAAGGAGTAAGCTACTGGGTTTTGTTTGTTTATTTTTCTATTTTTAAGTCTGAGTTTTAACACCATGATTCAAATCATAGACACCATTTCTCTATTAAAAAGGGGAAAAAAAGAAAAAAGAACTTTCACTCATCAATTCATTCATTTGACTGAATTCAAAGCTGTTGTGGAGGTTTATTTTTAGTTGTGTTTAAAATAACTCTTTTTGTGCACTGTTGGAAAAAGGGATGCATAGGCCTTGGCATGTTGTATTGTCTGCAGGTGTTGGATTTCTGTGGGGGATGTTTGATGGCTAATGATCTGCATGTGCTATCAGTAGAACACCTGAGGAGTTCTGGATCAATAAAACACCTGAGCTCAGATGCTCGGGGTTCCACTGTCAATGGAGTATGGCGCTTACCAGGACAATGGTTCCCTCTGCTGAGGTCCAGCAAGGTTTCCACCTATGAAAATGTCTTCTTGTCTTCCTTGCTGAGCCGTCCCAGCAGTAGGTGAACTGCTACACTACAATACCTGCGAGGCAAGGTCACGTGCCAGATGATGCTGAGTATACATTCCTGACCAGCAGAGCTCCCCTACCAATATGGAAATAGATAACCCAAGCCACTTCAACCACTACTGAGCACCGATGAAAGGTAAACCTCAACAGAGGGTCAACAGACTCCACGATAAGAAGAAATCAGATTGGTCAATGTAGGGCTCTGAAAAGCCCAAGCCTGGCAGATGTGGCATCTGCTCCCTGAGAACAAAGGTCTCAGAGTGATCCAAACATGGCACTGGCAGATCCGGATCCTGCTCTTCTTCCTTCCGCCTCCCTTAGTAAACCATTAGATCACACTCCTGAAGTAGCCACCAAAGTCAAATGCCCTTATTCAGCCACTAACTCAGTTCTGAGCCTGAACACCATGGCCCCTTCCTCAGTCCATCAGAGTCCAGCCATCAGAAATCCCCCACTAGGTACTCTAATTAACACGCCCAATCATGACCCACCACCGTATCCTGACTGGTCCTCCCTTTTCTCCTGGTTAAAAGTACACTGCAATGCTTTCTCTTTTCTGTTTCTGTGCAACTTAGAAGCAGCTACCTTCACTTTTCCTTCTTAAGAAAAGATCTCTTTGTCCTGAACATTGGTGTTTGGATGGGGTCTATGCACAATCTGAGGACCAGGGGGAGGGAGCACCACAAAGTGTGCAGAATTACCTTCAGTCAATAGATTCAAAGCAATCCTGATCAAAACCCCAGCAGTCTTTTCTAACGAAATTTACATGATTCTAAACTTATCCAAAAAAAGTAAGACACTTAAAGTAGCTTAAACAATCTTCATGACAAAGTTATCAGACTCATGCTGTCTGATGTCAAGATTTCCTGGACAGCAAACAAGTTCACCAATGGAACAGAAAAGGATATCCAATCATAATCTTACACACTGTCGGCTGGCTTTCTACAAAGTGTTACAGTAGATTAACAGTGCACACCCCCAAAATTCTCTTTCTAAATAGGGTCTCTGCAGATATGATTAGCTAAAATGAGGTCATGCTGGCTTAGGGTGGGCTCTAAGATGATATCACACTGGTGTAGAGTGAGCTCTAAGATGATGTCACACTGATGTAGGGTGGGCTCTAAGATGATGTCACACTGGTGTAGGGTGAGCTCTAAGATGAGGTCACACTGGTGTAGGGTGAGCTCTAAGATGAGGTCACACTGGTGTAGGGTGAGCTCTAAGATGAGGTCACATTTGTACAGAGTGAGCTCTAAGATGAGGTCATACTTGTGTAGGGTAAGCTCTCAGACAGTGTCATTCTTTGGTAAGGTAAGCTTTAAGATGAGGTCATACTGGCTTAGGGTGAGCTCTGTATACACTGACATGTCCTCACAGGGCAAGGGATTCAGATGCACAGGAAGTCAATCATTTGACAGAGGCTGAAACTTGCTGGAAAGCAAGGAATGTCAGGGGGTTCCAGGAGCCACAGGAGGGATGCTCCACCAGAGCCTTTTAGAAGGAAGTAGACAAACTTTGATTCCAAACTTCTGGCCTCTAGAATTATGACATAACAAATTTCTCATCTGATTTTTTTAAAGCACCAATTCTGTGTTGAAGCCATCAAATTTGTTAGGCCAGGCCTAGGAATGACTCAAGGTGCTTGGGGCGAGGGGGGGGGGGGTTAAAAATCCCATCATAATGACATCTATAATATTGTATGCTAACTTTAAAAAATATTTTTAAAACTCCATTTTAATTAATTGTTATAACTGGAAAGCTATTACAAACATTTAAATTTATTAACTTACTATATAAAAAGAACTAGTGGCTTACTAACCTCGCAAACTGTTTGTTATATATGACCCTACCGCCACCAAGTGGAAATGTATGGCTATTACCACACTTGAAAAGTTCCAAAAAGAAGACTCCAGATGAGCTGATGGCCCAGAAGGCAAACATCATTAAACCACAAACATGCAGGAGATTCCACAAGGGAACATTCCTTTCTGTTTTGATCACTTTCATGTGCCCAGAGCCAAGGAGATTGGCAAAGTACTTTGTTGGCTTTCAATAAGTATTTATTTGCTCACTGACAAGACTCAGGGAAGAAAGACATTTAGTCATTCAAAAGCAATAGAATTTTATTCAGACAATGGACTATTCAGTACTCAAAGGAAATGAGCTATTAAACCACAAAGGCAAGCATCAACTTTCAATGCATGTTACAAAGTGAATGAAGAGGACTGGGAAAGGCTATGTACCGTATGATCCAGATACATGTGACATTGGGTAAAAGGCGAAACCATGGAGAGAGTAAAGGAGCAAGGTGGCCAGGACTTAGGGAGAAGGATGAACAGAACTGGATACACGTCACATCCACCGAACAGAACAGGATGCCTGTCTATCCACTTGTCAAAAACCAGAGCATGCAACACTGAGGACATCTTAGAGCAAACTCTGGATGGCGGATGATGTGTCATTCGATGTGAGTTCAGGAGTTGTAACAGTTGTACTTGGTGTAAGATGCAGACAGAGGCCAGACGGCGGTGGCGCACGCCTATAATCCCAGCACTCTGGAGGCAGAGGCAGGCAGATCTCTGTGAGTTGGAGGCCAGCCTGGTCTACAGAGTGAGTTCCAGGACAGCCAGAGTTATAACAGAGAAACCCTGTCTCAAAAAACCAAAAACTAAACTAAACTAAAATTAAATAAATAAATAAAACAGATGTAGAGAGTGAGGGTATCAGTATTTGAGGAGCACAGTATATGCATTAAATCTTCATACTTTTATACCCAAAATTAGTCCAAAACACAGAATCTATCTAAAAAATTCACACACACACACACATACACACATACACACACATACACTCACACACGTATGCACACACATACACACACGAACACACACACACATACAGGCACACACACATACATGAACACACACATACACACATGCACACATACACACACACACACATACACTCACACAGACACACACATACACTCACACTCACACACACACACACGAACACACACACATACATGAACACACACATACACATACACTCACGCAGACACACACATACACACATGTACATACACACACTGCTTCATTCTGACTTAAGAATCCTCCCTACAAAATCAGTATTTAATGAGCACATCAAGAGCATGATGCTAGTTAGATGTGGTGCCATGTGTTTGAAGGCCGAGCACTTACCAGGCTAGGTAAGGAGTTTAAGGCCAGCCTGGGCTCCATACTGAGATCCTGGATAGAAGAAGAAGAGGAAGAAGAGGGAGAGGAAGGGAAAGGGGAGGGATGAGATAGGGAGAGGAGTGGGAGGAGAAGAAAGTATACTGTTTTTCAAATGCCTAAGACAAAACCTGGTGAGTCACACCTGCAGCACAGCATGAGCAGGCTGAGGCAGGGGCACCACTGTGAGACAAGGCCTTCCTAGACCAGAGTGAGTTCTAGGCCAGCCTTGTCTGAGACTCTGCCTCAAAACTAATTACTAAGAAAAGGCTACTTCTAAGAAACTAAGAAACATTATTTCTTCCCCACAACAGCTCCAGCCCCTTACGCCCTCAAAGGCCTATAGCTAAGAAACAGTAAACCAGTCATTGTTGCTTCATCTATGAAGCTGAACTAAACTGTGCACTTCACATCCCAATCCAACATCTTTTTTAAGATCTGAAATAGTGGCTGGAGAGATGGTTCTGTGGAAGAGCATCGGCTACTCTTCCACAGGACTCAGGTTTGATTCCCAGCTCCCACGTGATGGCTCACAGCTGTCTGTAACTCCAGTCCAGGTGATTCAACACCCTTTTCTGACCTCTGTGGGCATCATGAACACACATGGTATACAGGCATACATGCAGACAAAACACATAAAACACATAAATAGACAGACAGACAGACACATATTGCATAAATAAATCAAATAAATAAATAAGCCTTTAATCCCAGCACTCAGAAAGCAGAGGCAGGCAGATCTCTGTGAGTTTGAAGCCAGTTTGAAGTGAGTTCTAGGACAGCCAGAGCCACACAGTGAGACCCTGTCTCAATAAATAAATAAATAAACAAACAAATAAATAAATCTGAGGTAGCAATAAAACTTAAATATTGGTAGCGTATAGAGAAAGAAGGAAAAATGACAAATGTTTGCAGCATTATGCTAATACCAAAACATGACAGAACTCACTAAAATTTACCAGCAGAGCTAAACATGTAGTCGTGGTAATTAACAGTAAGTTAACAGTAAAGGGGAGTTAACAGTAAGTCTCAGGTATGAATTTTAATTCAAAAATGTTAATCCCAAAGAGAATTCAGACGTGTGCTAAATAAAGAACAGGTGCAGAGTTCATTTCGGTGCTACAAGGACAGACAGTTTAACACTAGGAAACCTGCCAGCATACAGAACCGCATTGTTAACCCACGCAACAACTCTCCAGTTAGATGACTATCCCGTAGGAGCTAAAAGAAATTGAAAAATTTTAAAACCACACCATATTTTTCATCTTGATTAAAAAAAAAAAAAAACAGAAAAACATTTGTTTAACATCTTTGAAAAATACAAAACCTGACATCAAAGCCAAATAATACTTTATTAGGAACACTACTGAGCAACAAGGAACAGAAGCACTTCTGTTGAAATCTAGAAGACACAAAGAAGGCCCACTCACCTTTTTTAAATAGCTTTCTTTGAAATAGTCTTTTTATTAGATGTATTAATTTTCTGAGTCTTATTGTGTAGGTGCATCAAGCACCAGGTGCCTCGGGACCACAGTTACAGATGGTTGTGTGCGGCCATGTGGGTGCTGGGAACCAAACAACCCAGATCCCTGCTAGAGCGACAAGTGTTCTTCACCCCTGAGCCATCTCTCCATTCCGTGACTCATCGATTTTTTTAACACCAACTCTGAAATGTTAGCTAGTGCTAGGGAAAGATGTGCTTCCTATTTATCAAACATCTTGATGGCGCTATGTATGAAACACTCTCTTACCCATTCACAAACAGTGAATCATTTAATTCATATAACATTTGTGATGGCTATTCTTAGTTGTCAACTTGACTACAGATGGAATGAACTACGAGCCAGAAATGAAGGGCACACCTACCTATGAGATGCCTTTTGCTTGGTCTGAAGTGGGTGGATCCATTTCTAATCCAGATCTTTTTGGCAGGAAGACATGCTTTTAATCTGGGCCACTCTGGAAGCCTATGTAAGGACGTGGAAGAAGGAAGCTTTTGCTCTGAGCCTGCTTGCCCTCGCCTTGCTAACACACCCATTCCTTCACTGGTACTAGAGCCTACTTCTTCGGGATTCCAGTGTCTACTGAAGACCAGCTGAGACATCCAGCCTTGTGGACTGAGCAACTTCTGGATTCTTGGACTTTCTGTTCATAGTCAGCCATTGTTGGGTTAGCTGGACTGCAGCCTGTAAGTCACCACAATAAATCCCCTTTATGCAGAGAGAGATTCATTCTGTAAGTTCTGTTTCTCTAGAGATCCCTAATATAACACTCATCACACTCATATCTAAAAAAATCAATATTATCTCTATGTCTAAATAATAAAAACAGAATATATATTACAAAAAATCAGTTTCACTAGTTATTAAGAATGAAATTAAAATAACTGTCTTTTTTAAATCTGTAGTTCCTATTTGAATGAAAACGTACAACTGTGCTGGTTTAGTCAGTGTGCTTGTTAGTAATATAAACTTGAGAGAATCTAGAATTACCTAGGAGGGATTTCAGAGATGGCGTAGAGGTTAAGAGTACTTGTTACTCTTAACAAGGATCTGGGTTCAATTCCCAGCACCTACACAGTGGTTCATAATCATCCACAACTCCAGTTCCAGGGATCCAATGCCTCCTTCTGACCTCTGTGATCACCAAGTACAAATGTGGTACACACACAAACGTGTAGGCAAAACACAAAGAAAAATGAAAAGCTCTAATGCAATCACCTAGGAGCCACGCCTCCTGCACACCTGTGAGAGATTGTCTAGATTAGTCTCTGGGCATGCCCTCCAGCAGTACCCAGATTAGGTTAACTGAGATGGGAAGACCCATACTGTGGGTAACACCATTCCAACGGCTGAAATACTGGGCTGAATGCAACAGAGAGAACAAGCTGAGCACCCTACACACACACACCAAGTAGAGAACACCCAACTCTTAAACCAATTAACAAGGGAAACTGCAACTCTCTAGGAAATACTTTTATGAAACAGGAGCACTTCCTTGAGAAACTGCAGTACACTGAGTTGCAGGAAGAGACCTTCGACGGCACAGTCTGACCATCAGTTATGTGTGTGAGCTGCAGTTCCATCAGAAGAAGTGTTCTCCACATGTTTGGGGAGACGAGCTAGAAGAGCACAAAGCAATATATGAAAAGAAATGAGCAAGGCAAACTAAGAATGGGCGTGCTCTCTCCAGTGTCTCATATATATTTTAGAATATTCTGAGAAGCAATCAGAACAGAATCTTAGAGGCTTTTAAATGTACACAGAGAAATAAATAATCTATAGCAATGGCAATAGCTAGTAGAGTTACCAGCAACACAGTAAGGCTTCCACTCTCATAATGTTATTCTCCATTAAAGAATATTAAACAATAAAGTAAACTAGTCACTACTGTAATATAAGCCACTGTGCCAAACTCTTATTGAATAAGTCAAAGGAAGCAGACAAAAATGTTCCATTTGTAGATGAAGCACCTGAGACTAATAACTTTGGTTGTGACTAACCATGAACACATTTAACTGCACAGCCATAACTGCTTTACTGCTATAATTGGGAGGGGGGTTTAAAAGGCTAAATCCTCCTATCCCAAACATAACCCACTCTACTAGCTGAAAACAAGTACTGAGCATCACACTGCCTTCGGAGCCTGAACTGCAAGACTGAGAAAGATGCAGGCTGGTTTCTTTGTTGTATAAAGAAAGATACAGTCAGTCCAAGTCCCTGATCTGAAAAGGTGCATGTTAATGTCAATATCACATTCTCTGTCTAGGATGGAAAAAAATATTCCTTGAAAAACAGAGTTCCTTGAAACAGTCCTACATTTATTTATACTCAGAAACTACCTAATAAGAGGCTAGAGAATGGGAAAGCGATCACAGTTGGGCAGTGTGGATTAGTGAGAAGTAAGTATATCTAAAACGTTTAAGGTAAGATTGATAAGATTAAAATGCCACAGTGCTACAACGCCCATCAAGAAATTTTATAAATCTTTCATCCAAAATCTACGACACATTATCTATTGAGCGCGCTCTACCTAGCTACTGATTCCCTGGGCTCTTACCAGAAGTTAAAAACCCGAGCTCTACCTAAAGACTTTGGGGACACCTCGGGTCTGAACTATGCTACAGAAAGGCACACAGCACAGAAGCGCAGACACTGCCTTGAGGCAAACGTGCTTGAAGTGATAGAATGCCCTCTCTACAATCTGCAGTTAGGTTATTACCCATGATAAATTGATAACCATTCATTAACTTTGAGAGCAATAGACAACTGGCAGGCTATTTCATGCCTCAAAGAATTTATGGCAAAAATGACAGGTGACTTTGAATTCAGAAAGTAAAATAGGTTCTTGAAAAATGTTACTTCCAAGCACTTGTCTTTTAAGTAAACTTGGAAGCAGATATGAGTATTTGCGGATGGTAAGAATTAAAGGTCATGCTTTTCTACGGCAGTGATAAAAGGATTAACATAACCACCACCAGTCTGTCAATCAAATGGTGTGTGTGTGTGTGTGTGTGTGTGTGTATGTGTGTGTGTGTAGATATACAGATATATATAGATATAGATATATACACACCAATCACTTAAGATACATCCTGATCTATATATATATATATATATATATAACCCACACTAGATCTTAAGAGAGACCTGTTGTACAAAATCCACACTAATGACATGAATTAACACAGGGCACAATTAATAAGGGAATTATGTCTGTGGGTTTTCCTCTGCTGACAGTTGCTTGCTGTCTGCCACAGGGCTGGTTTGCCCTAAGGTTTTCTGCTTCCATCATCTCAACCTGCCTGTTCCCAAACTGACCTGCATCTAAGGCTTCAATTATCACCAGCTCCACCTTCTCCACAAAAACACCTCTCCTGGGTCCCAACTATTTGCCAGCCTGGCTGTCACCTCCATCACTTTTAAAACCTACCAAACTGGCTCCCATATTCAGATAAATGAGATTCTGTATTAGGACCAAGTCAGTTGTTTAGTTTCCATAAAAGGAAGCCATGGCTGAGCACCACTGATCTTCTAGAACCATCAGTCCAGTCATCTCCTGTGAATCCCACCTGAATATTCCTCAGGCCGTTCCCTCTTCTCTGGAAAGCAAAGTGTTTTTTCTCCCTTGCTCTACCTGGCCACAGCAGCTGGAGGCAATCCTTCCCAGCTTCCACAATAACAGGGCTATTAAATGCCTCCACTAAAATATCTGTCACCATTAGCTGTGAATCATACCTTCCCCGTAAGACTTGGTTTTTGTTATTTGTGTTTGCTTTTGGTACCCACAATTGGGTGACACTAGAAGTTGTGTGTCAGCCGAAAGTGGATGGGGGAGGGTTGTAGTAAGATCTTAGGAATACTGGGTCCCTCCCCTCAAACAGAGCTCAGGGAAACCTACAGAAGAGGGGTAAGAGGATTATAGGAGTCAGAGGGTCATGGCCCCCTGAATCAACTAAGCAGGCCTCACAGGGGCTCAGAGAGACTGAGGCAGCAGTCACGGAGCCTGCGTGGATCTGCACTACTAGTTCCTCTGCACATGTGTTATGTTTGTTAGCTTAGTGTTTTTGTGGGACTCCCAACAGTGGGAGCCTGGGTGCCTCTGACTCTTTTCCATGCTTGTGGGACCTTTTCCTCCTATTGGGTTGACACACCCAGCCTTGATACGAGGGCTGGTGCCTAGCCTCATTGTACCTGCTTGTGCCATGTTTCGTCCATATCCCTGGGAGGCCCACTCTTTTCTAAAGGGAAACAAAGAGGCATGGAACGAGGGGATAGGGGAGGCTGGGGGGGGGGTGTCCCAAGAGGAGTGGAGGGTGGTGGGAAACTACGGTCTGGATGTACTGTCTGTAAGAAATAATGGATGTACTATATGTGAGAATTTTTTTAAAAAGCTCTTAGGAACTATTGCAAGACAGAAACTGGGAAGCGGGCTCAAAGATTAGCCAGGTAGAGGAGATATTGGAGGTCTTCATGAAGGAGGGCACACTGATGGGGACGAAGTACTTCCCGGGGCTAGAAAGTACCAAGCTGCTGTAAGCCTGGCCCTATGTTGGAGCAAAAAGCCCTCAAAAATTACCTCCCTAAGAGAGATCAAATCTAAATTCTCACTCTCACTGCAACAGCTTTACTTTATCATTTCTTACATAGAATGCTTGTTTGTTTTTGAGACAAGGCCTCAGGCAGTCCAGGCTGACTTTGAACTGGCTATATACCGTAGGATGCCTTCATCTCCCTACTGGTGGGACTACAGGTGGGTGCCACCATGCATGCCCAGTGCCATGCGGTGCTGGGAATCAAACCAGAGCCTCATGCGTGCAAGTACTCTGTCCACTAAGCTACTTCTTTAGTCCCTTACGTAAACTTTTTAAACAACAAAATTCATACCCATACTGTCTATCTCTTGGCACCTCAAGCTATCACTGGGCACAATTATCTTTAAAAAAGAAAATCTCCCCCTACCCACCCCTTACTCAGATAATGCAGTCTGAATTCTCTGCATGGCTTATATGGCCTTTCCCAGCCTGGCTCTTCTTCAGGTAAGTAGAAGCACGGACCGATTCAAGCATTCATCGTAAGTTCACAGCCTGTTTCTTGTACTCAAGCTGTTTGAACAGCAGAAATACCCAACCCATTGCTCCTCACAGTGTAAGCATTACGAACCCAGGAGAAAGCAGCGTGAGGTCCCACCTACAGTAAGGCTATGATTCACTCTGCCGGATGGACACTGACTCATTCTTTCAAACACTGTCTTGCAGCCCCTCCTACTACACGGCAGATACTGGTGTAAACATCCCTACAGTGCTTTGCCTACATTTGCGTTATACCAGTTAAGAACATGCATGATTTTGTCACCTCTATCAGTCTGTGTATTTCTCAAAGACAGGACCCACCTGTCCTGCTTAGCACTCATTTTTCTGGTTTGGATAAAGAAGTGCTCAGAAGATACCTGGCAAAATGAAACAACAGAGAGAGATTATCAACAGGCCAGCAAGACGGCTCAACAAATACACGCACTCGCTGCCAAGCCTGACAACCTGTGCTGGCTAGCTTTTGGGTCAACTTGACACAGGTAGAGTCATTTTGGAAGAGGGAACCTCAGTTGAGAAAATGCCTCTACCAGATTGGCCTGTGAGCAATCTTTGGTGCATTTTCTTGACTGATGATCGATATGGGGGTGCCCGTCCTACAGGGGCTAGAGTCACTCTGGGTGGGTGATCCTGATGGTATAAGAAAGAAAACTGAGCACACACCATGAGGAGCGAGCCAAGCCATAAGGAGCCAGCCAGTAAGCAGCGGCCTCTGGGGCCTCTGCTTCAGCTCACTGAGTTCATGCCCTGACCTCCCTTCAAAATGGACTGTGACGGGGCCATGCAAGCTAGAGGAAACCCTTTCCTTCCCAAGTTGCTTCTTGTCATGGTGTTTTATCACGACGATGCAAACCGTAACCAAGACACAACTGAGTTGAGTCCCGGGAACCCACACAGTGGGACAGAACTCACTCACAGACGTTGTCCTCTGATCTCCACGTGCATGCCCCATGACACGTGCACGCTACACATACAGCAAAAAATTAACCAGTTAACGTGGGCTGGGGGGTGTTAAAGGGTTATCACCCACTCCAGGATTTTTTTCAAAGTGACTATTGATCAAGTTGTAAAACCAACTTAGCAGGCCTCAAGAAACACTTTTTTAATATTTAAAATATAAAAGAATACAAAGTATCTTATTTATTTCCTGTGTCACAAGCAAGATTAGATATTTTTCTCTAACTTTGGTTAACTTTGGTTTCAGTTACTTATGTTTATACTGGATAGTAATATAACATATATATATGTATATGTATATGTATATGTATATGTATATGTATATGTATATGTATATGTATATGTATATTAATGTAAATTATGAACAAAATAATTTGAAAACTATCCTTAGGTCTCTGTTTCCTAGTAACCTCAACAAATGCCAAAAAAGAAAAAAAAAGACTAACAGAATCCATTATTGCTTTAATTAATTTAAAGTTTTTTAATTGGCATATCCCTAGTTTGTGCTGATTTTACAAGTGCTTGGAAATAGCTATTGGGATTAAACCTCCATTCTTGCTTACAGTTTCAATTAGCTAAGCAAATCCCTTTCTATTTGCCTTCCATAGTACAAAGAAACTTCAGACCAGCATGTTACAATTACTGTAAACTCCTAATTACTAAGTACAAATTTAACACGTTTCGACCATACCTTAGTGACTACTGGCCAGGCTAAGCCCCAGGCAGCTAAAAGCCACGACGACCTGGAGTTTTGTACATATCTGGAGAAAAGACAAGCATGAGGGAGAAGCCATCCATGTTCCAAACTGTTAAAGGTAACGTATGAAAAGCAAAGGTTCGGAAGAATGTGAGAATATATAAGCTCTGAGTTCATCTCACACTTCCCACGTGTCAGGGGCCAAGAATCTGATTTCCTTTTCAAAGGAAGTTAACGCAGACATTTATTCTGTAACTGATGCTGTCCGACTCTATCTGATAGTGGACATTACGACACTCTAATAGGTCATCTGAGTAGATGCAGTCCCAGGCACAGAAAGGGTGTGGTTCAGTGGCAGAGCCCTTGCCCAGCATTCATGAGGCCCTGAGTTCAATCCCTAGCCCTGTCTCTCCTCCCAAAAAAAGGCTGTAATCCTTTGTGAAAACTTAGGACAGGCATGATTTCAGCAATATGGCTTACTAGAGGTACCTGATGAACTTCCTTGTACAACAAAGGACCTAAGGAAACCAACAGCTATTTGCTGAGTGTTGAGTAAGAGCTGACAGTCCGATGGGAAAGTGGCAAAGACACTGTAGAGCACAGAGAATCAGTGGCCTTATAAAGAATGCAACTAAAGCTAGGCCGTGGTAGTGCACGCCTTTAATCCCAGCACTTGGGAGGCAAAGACAGGTGGATTTCTATGAGTTCGAGGCCAGGCTGGTCTACAGAGTGAGTCGCAGGACAGTCAGATTTATGACAGAGAAACTCCATCTGCAAAAACTAAAAAAAAAACAAAAAAAAAAAAAAAAAAACCAAAAAAAGCACTGCGTCTTTTCACTCGCACATGGAAGCTGGGACAATGAGCTCGCAGAAGTAGAAAAAGAGCAGAGGTCTCCATACTCAAGGAAGGGTGTGGGGAGAGGAGCAGAGAGACACCAGGTGCAGGGAGACAGGAGGGTGAGGTGCATTAGCATTGCACAGCACAGCAGGAGCTGCTTCAGCCCAGGGTATGAAGCACTAGATGGGGTCCAAAGCCACCAACTCAAAGAAATGATTCATGTTGCAGAGGACAATGGTAGCTACTCTAACATGGTTGATCACTACACACTGTGCAAAAGTTCCAGATTACACAGTTATTATGTTAATCAATTTAAATTACAAAAAAAAAGCAGTCTGGAAAAAAAATGATGACAACTGAGGAACCATTCCAGAATAACGGAGTAGAGACACGACAACTGCTTGGAATATGGGGGTCAGACTGGGTCTTAGCTGGGAGGGGAAAAATGCAAGAAAAGACTTCATCAGAACAACTGACAAACTGGGAAAATAGTCATTAGATAAAGGCTACTGTGTGAGGCTGGGGGTTGCCCAGTAGTAGAATGTTTGCCTAGCATGCATGAGGCCCAGGGATGGATCCCATCACTGCCAAAAAGAAAGACAAAATCAGCCAGGTGTGGCGGTACAAACTTATGTCATTCCAGCACTTAGGGAGCTGGGGCAGGAGAATTGCTGTAGGCCAGCCGAAGCTAAAAGGTGAGTGTCGGGCAAGGCTATATATATAGCAAGACCCTGGAGAGGAAGAGAGAGAGATGAGGAGGTCAAGGAGGAGGAGGGAAGACCAAACATCCTTGCTCTTAGTATATATATATACACTGAGGGCTGGGCAGATGGCTCAGTGGGTAGAGTGCTGACCTCAAAAGCAGAGGAACTGGGTTCCATCCCCAGCATCCACATGAAACAGAGCGGAGGAGGTGCCACACACTTGCAGTACTGCGGCATGGACACAGGAGGCGCACTCTCACTCACTGGCCGCCCAGTGCCACCCCACAGAAGGTCCCAAGTTCCAGTGAGAAACCCTCTCTCAAAAAACAAAGTGGACAGGGGCTGAGGTTGACCAGGGTTGACCTCTGGCCTCTGCATACAAAAGACACACACACATATCTGCACATACACATGAGGAACATACACCACAACATACACACAAGGAAAGAAGAGGAGAGAGAGAGAGAGATTACTCAGGCCTGTAATTCTAGTACTCAGGAGGTGGAGGCAGGAACAGGAGTTCAAGACCAGCCTCACCTACATAGCAAGTTCAAGGCAGAAAGGATAAGGGGGGAAAATAAAGGAAGGGAAAGGAGAGAAGGGAAGAACACACCCTGAACTGTTACGTAAACGAGCGTTACATATGCAGCCTAGCTTTAAAGTGGTCCAAAAACTAAATGTGTGTATGTGTATAAATAAAGAGCGATTAAACATGATAAAGTCACGTGGGAAATGTTAACTTTTACTAAATTTGAATCGAGGGCACAGGAGACTTCTGTGTACTTTCAACTTTCCTGTAATTTTGAGATTATCCCAAAATAAAGCTTCTTTTAAAAAATGGTTGAACCAATTATAAAGCATACTTAAGAAAGAGAATGCATTTACAATGAACCTTTAATTTCAACTATAATTAGCAAACTAACGAAGTACACATTCCAATGGAAAGATCTAAAAATTAATGTGATATAAAGCACAGATAAATATTTCATGAGCGGATTGAAGCTAACTTGAGCACAGCAATTATACACTGGTGCTCTGTTTATTGCTCTGCTTGGATTCCATCCTAGGCTCATCAGGGATCCCCTGAGTAAGATTAAAACACTCTATCTCTTATCTATAAATAGACTGTTAGATCCAAACGGAAAGAAGTTCTACACATATGCAGGAAGCATGGTCACAACTGCAGAGGTATCGAATGTGGCTGCTGGGCTGTCAAAGCTAATTCACAAGAAGCACGAGTCAGCTACAGAAAGTGGAGGACGTCTGACCCAACCTGGGCGCGTGTGATGGCACAACACTGCGATGGCTCCTCAGAGTATGCAAGTACTCGGCCACAACACCTCCTGCAGCTTGCCAGCAATCCGCACGAGCTCTAAATTTGTTTTTTATTGGGATGGATAAAAACCAAATGCCAATTTCCCAGTACTACATCACAAGTTACAAAAGGTCTTAGAACACACACACACACACACACACACACACACACACACATATTTCTACAGACTCACTCACTCAACATCTGTACAGAAAGTGCCATACACAGTCACAATAATCAGACTCCTGACACACAAATGAGCACACAGCACTTTCGACAACATTTACACAGGGAAGGGGAGGAAGGGACCCTGTAAGTCATCTGCTCGTCTCTGTATTAGTCAGCTTCGTATCACTTCATATTACAAAACACTTCCCAAAGTTACTGTACAATGAGAAAAGGGGTTATTTTGGCTCACAGTTGTGGAGGTTCCTAGATGAAGCATCCACATTCCAATGAGCCTGCTGACACACTAGCATATCATGGCAGAAGCAGATGACAGAACAAACCACTCACCTCATAAGCCAGGAAGCAAAAGAAGGGCCCCATGGTCCCTTTCGGGAGGGCCCACACTCAGTGGCCTTAAGGCCTCCCACTAATACCTACCTTCTGCTGGTTCCACATCTCCCAGGAACACCATCCTAGGGACCAAGCTTCTAACACACAGGTCCTGAGCAATATTTAAGATCCAAACTATAACTCCTTTTTTTGTCAGATGAGATTTATACAGTGAGATTCTTCCTATACAGTGAGATTCTTATAGGTTTTTTAAAAATCAACAGCTCCAAATGTCCATCTCCAGATTTGTCAAAAACATCCCTCTCCACTGAGCCTCTCCCATGTACACTCTTTTTTAATTTAGTTTTCTTCTCTCGTTCGATACATCCTGACCCCAACCCCCCAGCCTCTACCATATACACTTCCAGCCCCCCCCCCCGCACCCCACCGTGCCGCTCAGACCAACATACAGAACAGAATTAGCAAACTGCTCAGTTTTAGAGCCACAAATTACAATGTGGGCACTTATCTCATTATCCTCTTAGTGGAGTCTCATTATATAATACTGAAAAACAGGAAGGGAAACCGAGATCCCAGAGTGACTTCCTCTGCAACAAAACTACATAAATCCAAGGTACCAGACACAGAACCGAAGAACTCAGAGAAAGAAGAAAGCCCAAGGTTGTACTCCATACTCAGCAGGCAGGTAGAAGAGGCACAGTTGGTAAGAGAGAAGTAGACAGTGAAGTCAGAGGAGACCAAGAAAGTGCAGTATCGTGCACAGGAGAATGGGGCAGTTCAAGAATAGGAAGGTATGGACCATGAGAGACACAGAAACCAAAGCCACAGGAAACAGACTGGTATCCCAGTGGGTTAGACCTGGGATAGACCCACGCGCAACCAGAAGACACATAAGAGCTAACACATAGAGTGTCAAAGTCATGTTGGAAATGAGTGTGGCACTGCCTCAAAGGATGGAGCAAGGAGTGTCTCTAAGACCCAGACATCCCAGTCCTGAGTGCACACCCAGGAATAATCACAGCAATGCCCACAACACAAGCGTATAGGTAAATATTCATGGTAATAATATTCACAAAAGCCACACATCATGATACATAAAATAAGGCAGACACAGAAGACCGAATGTCTAATTGCACATGCATAAAATAGCTGAAAAAGACAAATTTATAGCGACAGAAGTCAGACTAGAAGCTACCAGGGGCTGGGCACAGGAAGGAGGAAGAGTTACCATCAGCTATAAACCAGAATATATCATATGAATTTTCAATAAAATAAATAAATTTTAGTTTAAAAAAAAAAGATTCTTCCATTCAAGGTGATGAAAGTTTTGAACCCAGAATGAAGATGGCTGCACAACACTGAACACTATTAATGTCACTGAATTGCACACTTAAAATGAGTAAGCTGGCAAACTATGCTATTTCAGTACGAAAAATATTTAAAGAGCAATAAGCTAATATGAGGGAACCTAAGAAAATGGAGGATATATATCAAGAGTAAGAAGCTATTTGCAGTTACCATGGTAACAACTACTGTGATTTGGAGTAGGAGAAGCAGAAAAGGTAGAAGGGGTGGGGGTTGATTCAGTAAGTTTGAGAAGCAGACCCAAAAGATCACACTGACGGTTAAGTAGAGTGGGTAGAGAGAAAGACGGGTAAGGACGGCGTGTGGAGGGGACTCAGGGCACAGTCCTAAAGCTCCCCAAGGTAGCAGTGTCTTTAGCTGAACTCAGAACTGCAAGAGAGTGGTAGGATCCTCCCAAAAGCGACGGCTTTCCAGCCAGGTAATGTCAAGACAGCCACATGTTTGGACTGTAATGAAGACAGCAGAGGAAGGCATCTCTGAAATGTACACAGAGGACTATCTAATCCCCGGGGTTTTCCTACAGCAAAGGGAGCATTATACACCACCTAACATAACACAAAACCTCCAAAGAAATGATCAGGTAAGACTGTGCCCCAAACTGACAGTGCCTAGATCTCCCCAGTGATTTAAAACTTACAGGAGAAAGGGACACATTAAAGGGTGGCGTGAAGATTCAACCTGAGACATGCAGATCTGGGGAATCTAAGGGAGAAAAGGGAGATTTTTGTCAATAGCGGAAGACACAGAGGGAATCCTTGGAGTAGAAAGTCAACAGCAAGCGGTGATAGTTACACTTTACTGTAACTGTACCAAATACGACTGCATTGTTCACGTTAACGTGGTTAATTTCGTTATATAAATTTCACCTTAGTGAAAAATGTTCTTAAGCCAGGCGGTACTGGTGCATGCCTTTAATCCCAGCACTCTGGAGGCAGAGGCAGGTGGATCTCTGTGAGTTCGAGGCCAGCCTGGTCTACAGAGTGGTCTACAGTTCCAGGACAGCCAGAGTTACAACAGAGAAACCCCGTCTCAAAAAACCAAAATAAAAAAAAGAAGAAGAAAAGAAGGAAGGAAGGAAGGAAGGAGGGAGGGAGGGAGGGAAGGAGGGAAAGAAGGAGGGAGGGAGGGAGGGAAGGAGGGAAAGAAGGAGGGAGGGAGGGAGGGAAGGAGGGAAAGAAGGAGGGAGGGAGGGAGGGAAGGAGGGAGGAAGGCAGGCAGGCAGGCAGGCAGGCAGGCAGGCAGGCAGGCACATTTTTTTGACAGGTGAAATGACTGATATTTTGGACGGCTTCTTAAACTATGAAGGTGGGAAGAGGACTACCTAACCACACAAGGAAACTAATCACAATGAATGCATGGAACTGTTAGGGTATAGTTCAGCTGCATCTCAAGGCTTCATATACTGAAATGTAATCCCCAACTGAGGTATTAACAATCCAGTCATGATGTTTAGATGTGGGGCCTGCAGAATGCGCAGGATTAGACAAGGTTATTAGAGGAATGCCCGGTGATTGAACCCTAGTGACTTTATAAGACAAGAAACATAGGTGAGCACACAAGCACTCTCTGTCTCCTGTGACAGGTGACCTGAACTGCCTCTGCCAGCTAAGGCATCACCAGATGTGGCCTCTGGACCTTGCATCTCCAGAACCATGAGACAAAATAAACTCTTCCATAGCTTACCTACTTTTAAGTGTTATCTAATTTACATGAGAAGACAGATTAATACAAATGGCTTATTTTTAATTCTAAAAGCTTCAGTACGACTTCCACAGACTTCCATTCTTAGCTAGTAAACTTTTCCATTTCCTTCAAGTGTCCAGATCTAATCCCTGCTGCAAGCCTCCTGGTATGATGCCAAGAAAGTGAGTCAGCCGGCAGAAGTCCCACCCCTCCTGCACCCTGGGATCTGATTTGCAGCTCCACCAACCTGACCTCTTCCACCCAATCCCCCCACCTGCCCCACCTCCCTAAGAAGCTATTTGCCTGCAAGTCATTATAACCTCTGGACTTTAGAAGCCCAACAGTCACCTCTCTTTTATCTGAGGTGACTTGATTTCACAGAATGTACACACTGTGAACCACTCTTTCTTAAAACGGTGTCTCCTCCTGGGATCTGTGGCCATCTCCTGAGAGGCTCAGGCTTTGGCTTGCTGGCTCTGCTCCCCCTCCATCCTTTTCACCACAGTTTCTCCTAGGCTCAATTCCCGAATCAGCCCACTTAGTCCACTGAGGTTTCATCCACTCCCACGATGCTCACTGTTACCAACACCAACATAATTCCTGGATGCTGCCCGATAGTTACTGACTGAAAGAAATATACAATGCAAGCAACATATTGTTGGCAGAAGAACACAGAAGCCAAGCATGTAAGCAGGAGCTGAAAGCAAACCTAAACAATGGTAATGAGAGAAACACTACTGAAACACACAGAGGAACAAAATAGGTGACAGCGGGCACCAGCACCATACATCAACCAAGGACTTAGCCACACCCTGATGGCTACAAGAAATGGCTGTACACAGGACACTCTCCACAACAAATTTATCTTTCATGTTAGCAAGATTTCTTCCAACACGGTAAGTATGTTCAGACACTTCCTAATGGACCCACAAGATGGCTCCACTAAAGGCAATTGCCGATCTCTCTATCCTTCGGCTCCTGTGCCCTAGTTGGTTTAAACACTTCGCAACCTTTCAGAGCCAAAGAGTCCAGTGACTTACATAAAAGTTCAAAAGATTCACCATTTTTCTTTACAATCATCAACTGTGTCTCACCTCCTGAACCACCGTAATTATCATCTGTACTTCCCAGGAAAAGACACAAATTCTTCCGTTGCACAAACTTCCTATCTGAACCGACGTGAGGGTGCACTGAATGAAAAGCATACTTCTGTGGTTATCATCCCATCTAACGCCTTGCTACGAGGAGCTACAGCACACTACAGTGCCTTACAGAGAAGATCGCGAGGAAGCTGAGTCTGCAGTTCACCTCCAAAGCCACAGAGGAAGTGCAATGCTTTGGGCTTGCCCCTCTTAAAAACATGTCCACGAGCACGCCTCCACATGTGTGACACTTAGAAGAAGTTGGCTGAGGTGCAACTACAGACATACAAATTCTAGCCACTCAGGACCTGGTGTTTGATTAAATGTAGAAAGTGGTGCAATTTTCCTTAAAGATGTGCCATGCTCTCTATCCAAGTAAAATAATGAATGCCTGGAAACTCAGCACTCAGGAAGCTGCGGCAGGTAGATTGACGTTTCCAGGCCAGCCTGGGCCTACACAGTGAATTCATTTTCCATGTTACTCACAACTTGGTTTGAGGCAGGGTCTCTCCCTGAACCCAGGGCTCATGTTTTCTTAGCTGTCGAGCTCCAGGGATCCCCCAGCCTCACTGTAGAGCTGGCTTGTAGGCATGTGTGCACAGGATGCGCGGCTTGTGTGGACATTGGGATTCAAACTCCAGCACTCAGCAAAAGTGTACCAGTGGACAACCTCATAAAGTCATTGCTGCATTGTCCCCATTTGATACTTGAGGTGACACTTACAGAGACTGTTATGTCAGGACCGCAGGACCACCGCCACGAGTGAAGAACCGACTTGAACCAGTTTTTCCTTCCTTGGACTTCAGGCTCTGAAGCATGATGAAGGCTTGTCTCCAGCAGGGTGCATTTGTGAGTGCTGTGTGTATGTAGTCACACACTGACTGTCTCAGCCTCTGACACCATTAGAATATTATTAGTATTTACCTATTCTCTCCAGAGAAAGTCTCATGTATCTCAGCCTCAAACTTGCCATTGAGCGGAGGGTGATCATAAACTCCATATGAGGTTGTCCGCCTCAAAGGAATAGGCAGAAAGTGATTGAGCGTATGCTACACTCACTTCTAGCCTCTGCACAGGCTGAATTTTCTTGCTGCCTGAAGACTTGAACCTGACTTGTCTTCTCTTACCCTGGCCTCGACCGCTCACCATTAGGAATTCGGATTGACTGGGGCAGATCACCGAACTTCACACCTTCGTAATTATTTGAGCTGACCTCCATACAGGTACTCAAACTTGCCTAATTTCTAAAAGCAAAGTGATCCTTGGGTTGCTGTAAGAGGCAAGATACTGCGCCACCCAGAGTGCACACTCTGTATGCTAAAGGTATTGCCCATGGCCATCTTCTCTGATGTTCCACGTGTGTACAGGCACTTCCCTTTTTAATATATTTTTATTCTGTAGTATGTGTATATGTGTGCAAGTATGTGATTATGCAGATGCATTCGACGCTTTCCTGGAGGCCAGAAGAGGGTGCGGGGGCCCCCTGGAGCTGGGGTTAGAGGCTTTGGGTGCTAGGAACCAAATCTGAGTCCTCTGAAAGAATAATGCATGCTTTTAACTGCTGAGCCATCTTTGCAACCCCTCAGGGTACTCGTTATCACCTCTGTAAATTGACAGGTCATCAGTCACAACATCACATGGGTAAGCATCCATGTGATACTCACAGGCAACTTCTCCTCCAGAGTTTTTAAATGTATTAGTGTGTGTGTGTGTGTGTGTGTGTGTGTGTGTGTGTGTGTGTGCACGTGCACACACGCATACACATGTGCATGGCACAGCATCCATGTGGAAATCAGGGGGCAGCTTCAGGAGTCAGATCTCTCCTGCTACCATGTGTGTTCCAGGAATCAAGCTTGGGCCATCAAGCTTGGTGGCAGGCAAGCTACCTGAGCCCTCCTTTAGGCCATATCCTCCATGGCTGACGGAAATCGCCCTATCCCTTTCCTGGCAGATTGAGTCCAAATACCTTCTCCCTTACCTCATTTCAGCAGCCACAGTGGGCTCTTCCCAACCTCATCCAGAGGTGCCAATGCCCATACCCTCACACCCTGAGGCATAGTTTAGATTCGGTTTGTCACCCAAAGCTTCCTGTGTTAGAAGGGTGGCCCTCAATGTGACAGTATTGAATGGTGATGCAACACTAAAGATGAAGTGATTGGTGAGAAGCAATTAGACCCCTGTGGAAAATGCCCTAGGGATAAAATAAGGGATCTTTCATGAGACCCTGGCTAGTTCTCTCAAGAGAGTTTTTCTAAAAGAACAAACCTTCTCCTCGGCTCTAGCTTCTTGCCTTACCATGTGCTGTCTGCCTCTTCCATTCACACCACGATGCCATCTCCCTTATGGCCCGCCCCCAGTGAGGTAGGCCACTCTTGGAACTCCAACCTTCAAAAATATGAGCTAAATAAGACCTCTTTTATTTATAGTTACCCAGCCTTACTGTCTTAATTAGATTACTGTTGCTGTGATGAAACACCATGACCAAAGGACAGCTGGGGAGGAAAGGGTTTATTTTGCTTGCGCTTCCGTGTCACTGCTCATCATGGAAGGAAAGCAGGACAGGAACCTGGAGGCAGGAAGTGATAGAGGCCATGGGGGGGGGGGGGGTCTGGGGTGCAGTCAGGGGGTGCTACTGCTTACTGGCTTGTTCCTCGGGGCTTGCTCAGCCTGCTTTCTTTTTTGAGAACCCAGGCCCACCATCCCAGTAGTGACACCACCCACAGTGGGCTGGACCCTCCCCATCAGTTGCTAATTAAGAAAATCCCCTACAGGCTTGCCTACAGCCTGATCTTATGGAGGCATTTTCTCAACTGAGGTTCCCTTCTCTCAGATGTCTCTAGGCTGTGTCAAGTTGACATAAAAAACAGCAGCACAATTACCCAACCTCATGTTTTTCATTATAGAACTAGAAGCAGTCTAACACAAACAGCTACTAGATCTTACTAGAGACTTTAGCTAAGAGCCTCATAATTTTGGGCAATAAAATTAAGGCAACAAGGGGCTGTACAGATGGCTGGATGGGTAAAGTGCATGCAGAGCAAGCACAGGGACCTGAATTCAATCCCCAGCACCAAATGAAAAAGGCCTGGAGGTGGCCTGCACCTGCGACTCCAACACAAGAGACCCTGTCTCAAAACCAAGGGGGTGGGAGTTGGGTGTAGTGGCACAAGCTTTTAAACCCAGATGGATCATTGTGATTTCAAGGTCAGCGAGTTCCAAGCCAACTAGGACTACATAGTGAGATCTACACCCAACACACACATACCAACCCACTCAACAAAAACACAAGATGAACAACACCTGAGGAAAGACAGCTAAGGTTGACCTCTAGCCTACACACATTCGTACACACGCACGCACACACACCAACACACACATACTCACACACACCAACACACACACACATACTCACACACACAACACACACACACATACACACACCAACACACAACACACACACACATACACACACAACACCAACACATACACACCAACACACACATACACACACCAACACACACACGCACACACACCAACACACACATACTCACACACACCAACACACACACATACACACACCAACACACACATATACACACACCAACACACACACACATACACACACCAACACACACATATACACACACCAACACACACACCATACACACACACCAACACACACACACATACTCACACACATACACACACCAACACACACAGCACACACACACACCAACACATACACCAACACACACACAACACACACAACCACAAACTAAACCAAGTTGTTCTAGAGCTTTGTGAGCACAGTAACTTAAGCTACAGTAGAAAACAAGAATTAGAAGATAGATACAAGAATTTGAAAGCCACATACTTCTCAGGAGTTCGGATCTCAAATAAGATCTTGAAAATCTCCAGTCAAGGACAGAGGAGAAAACATCAAACCACAGAAACAGATGGACCACGAAAACACTAAGATCCAAAGTGTCTCTAACCATAAGAAGAAGCTTTTCCAAGGGTTAATAAAACATAGCCCTCATTTTGGCTTTCTTCTGACTTACACCGTTACCGCCTGTCCCGTTGATTGCGGCGGACTTAGGAAGGGTTTACTCTTCACAATAACAGAACTATTTCTATTATACCCACATAAGTCTGCCTTCAAATGTTCTTTTAAAGCTACTAAGGTCAATGATTTCAAGGGAGGATCTTCACCCGGAGATCTGTGCATCTCTACTGGTGAACTACGTGAACATCACGCTATTAAACTGTTGGTAAATGCTTAGAACCTGGTTTGCTCGCATTCACATTAATTCAAGCAAAGCATTAAAGAACATCACATAATGAGTCACACTGAAACGACAAAGAAGCTAGGTGTGGTGGCTCATGCCTATAATCCCAGCTTTCAGAAGGTACAGCCAAGAGATCAGGAGTTTAAGGCAAGCCTTGGCTATGTAGCCAAATCAAGGCCAGCCTGAGCTATATGAGATCTTGTCTCATTAAGTAAATAACTAGATGAAATGAGGTGGTAATTAAGAGAACCACTAAGGGGCCTAGGGAGATGTGTGTGGGTGTAAAGTGCTTGTTGGACAAGCATGCAGCCTGAGTTTAGAGTCCCTACATCCACATAAAAAGCACAAACACACACATACACACAATACACACTCACACAAATGCGCACATGCACACATACACGCTCATGCAAACATACACACACACACACTACATACACAAATACACACATACACATACTTGTGCACACAAACACAAATGCACACATATACACACTACATGCACACATATATACAAACACACAACACTCAAACACACACACACTACACATAAATACACACACACACACACACACATACACAGGCGTATACACACATGCAAACGAACACACACTCGTGCACACACACACACACATGCACACACACATACACACACATGCATGCACATGCACACACACATACACACACATGCGTGCACGTGCACAGGCACACACACACGCACACACCGATGCAAATTCCCCTGCCATTCTAAAGGCTGAAGGACTTTTTAAGAGGGCAGGGAGATGTGTGATTGCGTAACTATATTCTCTGATACAACTGTGTCTTCGAGGCTTTCTTACAATTAAGATAACACAGCATAGGACAAAAACTCAGCTGAAATAACAATTCATGGTAAACATGGTAATTGTGCCCCTTTTTTTCTCTTTTGCTCTCATCCCAGTCCGTTCAGCTGTGTGAAGCATTTTAATGAAGGAAAAGCAATCTCATCATGACCCATGTAATTCCAAGTAATTTTCTTAGTTTCAGATAATGATGCACATTTTTTGTTTATTTGTTTGTTTTGAGACAAGATTTCTCTGTGGTAACTCTGGCTGTCCTGGAACTCACTCTGTAGACCAGGCTGGCTTTGAACTCACAGAGATCCACCTGCCTCAGTCTCCCGAGTGCTGGGATTAAAGGTGTGCGCCGCCACCACCCAGCTTTGGTGCACATTTTTAAATGCATCATTATTTATTCATGATTTTAGCAGATGTCAATCAGAAGAAATGTGCTAAGATACTGGAGAAGCACATAATTTCCACCTGAATATCAAACCAAGAAGCTGCACGTTACCTAGGTGGAATTCATAAATTAAATCTTGTCTGTACACTTTTTCCAAACCTTAAAAAAATTATTATTGTAATATTAATGTTGCACTGTCACCGAATATATAATTACCATACATAATATGACAAATTACCAGAAGAAACAGAAAGACAGATGGAGGGCTCTGAACTCAGGCACCATTTGCTATTTAATTGGGGCAAATTAAAACCTTCAGTTTCCTAATCTATAAAATATGACTAATACCAAAAAAAAAAAAAAAAACCTTCAGGGAATTCTGGAGATTAACTGAGACAACGCATGTGAAAGTCCTTGACAATGTGTCCAACGCACAGCAAGAATTCCATTCACCTTATGGGCCGGGATTCTCATTGCTTATCAATACATACAATATCCAATGCTGGGCTTTGTCCTATAAAGTAGATGTTTTCAACCCTGTTTTACCATTGAGGGAAAAGGGTTCACACCTACTTGTCACGTTCATACAATAGATATTATAACCGGAGCATTAACCGGAATGTAAACATGAGGCATCCCAACACACAGTACTTTATCAACCAGCCCTCAAAAATGAATGGTATGGGGGCCAGCAAGATGGCTCAGTGGACAGAGGTGCTGGCCACTAAACCTTACAATATAAATTGAATCCCTGGGACCCATCTCAGAGAGAAGTGATTCCACAATCGTCCTCTGACCTCCAAACACATGTAGTGGCTTGCACGCATGCATGCATGAACGTACACACACAATAAATAAAAACAATTTTTTAATTTAGTTTCAAAAAGTGTAAAGAGCCTGACATTGTGCCACACACCTTTAATCCCAGCACTCGGGAGGCAGAGGCAGGTGGACCTCTGTGAGTTCGAGGCCAGCCTAGTCTACATGGAGAGTTCCAGGCCAGCCAGGGCTAAATAGAGAGAATGTGATGGTTAACTGCTAAGGCAAAAAGATCATGAGTTCAGGCCAACCTAGGCTACCTAGCAAAACTGTCTCAAAAGAATGGGTGATACCAGATTCATAACCCAATACACATTGTGAGTGACGGTGATCTGTAAGTAACTGTGGTAACTTCAGAATTTTTCAATCAAAAGGGAGCCAAAAGCAATTAATTCTGATTCTTTAATTAATTGATCTTTCATCTCTAAAAACTGTCTGGGATGAGCATGTCGCATGCATATAACAATTTGGCAGAGCATGCGGTTTGATCCGCACTACAATCCCATCACACAGGTAGAAACTATCTCATCTTGTAAATGAGGAAGATAAACACTGAACAGCCTAGGGTCTCATATCTGGCAAGCAGGAGAACTCAAATCTAAGTTGTCTTGTTCCGAATACAGTGTTGCTCAGTGTAGCTCAGTGGTTGAGCACATACTCAGCATGCATGAATGCTGCCCTGCACCCCACCCCCAGCACCAGCACCCACAAGGTTATCGCACCTCAGAAGAGTGCAGTCACACCTGTAATCCCAGCACTCACAAGGCCGAGGCCAGAGGAGTACCACGAATTCTACATAGTCCTAGGCCAGCCTAATCTATGTACACAGCAAAAGCTAGTCTCCAACGTACAAAAAAATAGTAATGTGCCCCACACAAAATAGTAACCCCACATCCTAATCATTCTCATCAATAACCCAAGCCTTGGAGACAACTCAATGATGCAGTCCCGGAACTACAACAGCTGAGGAAGGAAAGGGTAGGAGGGGAACTCAGTGGCAGAGTGCTTAGCTAGCATGCATGGCAGCCTGGGTCTCATCAGCACCAAATAAAGAATCAGACAGACAGACAGACAGACAGAAAAGGAAGAATGGGAGGGAGGGAGGAAGGGAGGGAAGAGAAGGGAGGAGAAAAAGAGGAAAAGATGAATGTAACAAAATACAAGCCTGGCCCTGGGCCCAAATGAAGGCAGAGAATCTCCAAGATAATAATAAAACAAAGTGTATGCTCAAAAAAAAAAGTATTTATATGCACTAGACGAGGAAAAAGTAGCCTAGAATGATACCAAGAGATCTAGTGAGCATAGGAAACATCAGATATAGAAATGGCAGGGAAGCCTGTGCCCATGAAACCTCACCAACATGGAAACAAGACCTGAACCAGGACAGGAACAGACATGCTAACGTGGAGGGGCCACGCCTCTAGGCAAAGAAGTACAAGTGACTACGGAATGCTGAGAAGGGAAGAAGCAGCATTCCCTAGGGATGGGTCTCCTAACTGGTTATCCGATTACAACTAGTCAGCCCTGAAATCATACACACACAAGTAACACTAAAGGGACCGAGCAAATTGTATGTATGTACTTATACATATGTGTAGTGTGTGAGTGTGTGTGTGTGTGTGTGTAGCAATAACAAAGAAAAAAGTCATGAATTTGAGAGGGAGCAAGGAAAAAGACATGGGAGGGACTGGAGGGAGGAAAGGGAAGGGGGAAATTATGTAATTATATTTTAAATTTCATTTTTTAATATGTTCATTATCTTTATCTTATATGTGTAGGTCTTTCATCTGTATGTATGTCTGTGCACCACATGAGCGCCTGGTGCCCACAGAGGCCACAAGAGGACATCGGATCACCTGGAACTGGAGTCACAGGTGGTTGGGAGCCACCATGTGGGGCTGGGATCTGAACCCAGGTCCTCTGGAAGAGTAACCAGTGCTCTAACCACTGAGCAATCTCCCCAGTGCTGTATTTTGATTTTAAATACAAAGGGGACAGATAGACATTGAATAAATATTATTAGTGGCATAAGCCACAGTCTCTATCTTCAGAGTTTCCAGGAGACAGAATATAATTTAATAACTTCATTTTCCAAATATTAGTTAAAACAAAACATGGGGCTAGGTATAGTAGTGTTTACTGTAGCCAGCCTTAGGACCTGGGTTCAATTCCCAGCACCCATACAAAGGCTCACATCAGTGAGTTATAGTGTGATCCAATGCCCCTTCAGGTTTCCACAGGCACCAAGCATGTATGTATATACACGCAGCAAAACATTCACATGCATAAAATAAAAATCAGTAAATCTTAAAACAGTAAAATCTTCTAAATAAGCTGATATACAACGTGAAATAAAAGATAAAATACATAGTGCTCTGAGATTACAGGAGACAAATCAGTACTCAAGAATTTGTTCATCAACACAAAGAACAAGGAAAGAACAGGAAATGCCTCTTCCCGGATCTTCCCGGATCGTCCCTAGAGATGACAACAGAAGGCATTTGGCCGCTCCTTCCCTTAGCCTGGCAGCTTCACAGAAGCAACAAAATGTGTTTGATACTTTGTCTGCCCTGCGGCTGGAAGCATGGGGAGGCTTGAGCCAATGGGCATTCTCCGGGTCAATGACCACGCCTTGACTGTATCCCCTTAAAAGACACCCCAGAACCTGCATCAAATGAGACCTGGGCTTCTCCCAAGTTTGTACACTCATCAACTCACGGGGCTCCTCCAAAGACAGGAGGGGATGCAGTAAGAACCATAGCCATCCGCGCAGTGCTCCTGCATGACTTTTCCGCCTAGAAAGGCTGGCAGCTGGTGGTTTCACAGCTCCTCCCGGCAGGGAGAGCCGCGGCTGGGAACATGTGCGTGGGTGAGATTTTATTTTACAACATGACCCCTCTATGATATAATAACGGTGCTGGCTCAGCTCACCTGTCGCTTAGCATTCCCTAGACACAGCAGCAAATGATTCACTGACCCCTCAATAAATCTATCTCCCACAAGTGCCTCGCTCATTAAAGCCTGCCCATTAAAAGTTGGGCTACAAATTACAATCAAATCCATTTATTTGATCTGTGACTGTAAAATTAATAATTGAAGGTAGTTACTACATGGATAATATCATTCAAAATAAGTCTGCGAGTTTTAAAACAGGCTCATAAAATTGTCTGTTGGCATGGCCTAATATCCTGAATGAAACAGAAGAGAGACTTTACCATCGACCTGTGTGATAGAGAAAGGTCAAGTTCAAGGACTTCAGTTGGAAAGCAAAGTTGAGACAGAAGAGATGAGACTTGCTGAGAAACCCCGAGGTAGGCTTAGAAAAATATAGCTTACACAGGCTGCCGTTGTTATTTTTCACATTGATGAATCTCAGCGTTCCTGTGGACGTCAGAGGACAAGTTGTGGGAGTCTGTTCTCTCCTTCCACGTGTGGGGCCTAGGATTGAACTCGGGTCAGAAAGTTTGGCAGCAAGCTCCTTCACCCAATGAGCCATCCTATCACCCCCAGCAATAAATTAAGAGGCACTAGAAAAATGAAGACAGGAAACGTCTAAGTGTTGTCTGCAGATAGTTCTCTAGCAAACTGCAAACCCCAGTCACTGAGGCATATTGAGTATGTATCTCTGTGAATACAAAGAAAACTAAGACGGCTCTACCTCAGGAGGCTAAATGAAGAGAGCAAATTTCTCAACCACACCAAACCAAGGCGATACCTTCTTTGAACCCTCTCAAAACCACCTACCAGCAGGCAACTCCCACACTGAATCCCTCCTAACACATTTTGAGCCATCTCACAGGTTCCCCATGGTATATGGATTCTCCCCTGCAGTAAGCTACACATCCAGTTTTGTTCCACTGTAACTATGTTCCTGTGTGGTCTGGATTGACAGCACTGAGAGCTCCTTCCAGGACAGTGGCAATAGGAATGGAAGGATGGGATGTATACGAAATTCCCAAGTAAGAATGAAAAGAATGGCTACTATTGAAGAGAAAGAGAAACAGGGATGGTGGGGTAGATGAGGAGGTACTCGGTTAGGAGACTGTCTGCTGCGCAAGCGTGAGGACCTGAGTTCAATTACCAGCACCCATGGAAAAGCCAAGAGCAGCAGCACACACCTGTAATCCCCATACTGGACATCCAGAAACAGGAGGACCCCAAGGGGGCTGCAGAGTGGGAGGGGGCTGGCCAGGTGGCTCAGCAAGTGAGGCACTTTGCAACCAAGTCTGATGACCTGAATTTGATCCCCAGGACCCACATGGTTCAAGGAGAAAAACAAAACAACTCCCACAAACTTTCCTCAGACCTTCACATGTATGTTGTCATGTATGCACAGACTAAATAAGTGATAAATAGATAAAAAATAAGTGAAATAATATACAGAATAAATATATAAAAGAAGACGGGGACGGGCCAGTGTGAAGGCTAAGCAGGTAAAAGAACTTATGGCATACCCTGACATCTGGAGTTTGAGTTCCGGATCAATGAGAGGAAAAAATGGACCCCCGAAAGTTGTCCTTGACCTCTCCATGTGTACTGTGACACATGTGTGCCCAGAAATAGAGAGAGACGGAGAGGAGGGAGGAAGGAGGAAAACACAGAGGGGGGGAGCCAGAGCGAGGGGACTCATACAGCACTTGGGAGAGTGGACAGCATCTAAGGAAATGTTAAGAACTCAGAATCTACCTAGTTAAATTCACTGTTTATTTTTAGACTGGATATGAGAGAAAAATATTTAGTAGGCAATCATCGAAGCGACAATTTCGATGTCTGAGTCCCACCTTCAAAGATTTTGATTTAGTAAGTAGCCCGGGCATCGTGACGCTTAAGCAGTTCCCCAGTGACTCGAGTCCACAGCAGATGCGGAGAATCTCTGCCTCGGACAGTGCCCATGGCTGGTGTCTGTGAGGCCAACGGAGAAGCAAGGAAGAGGAGGAAGAGGCCCAAAGATGCATCAGGGTGGAAAGGTAAACAGAAAAGGGGGGGGGGTGAATTCAAAGCGAGTGATTCCCAGACACGTCAACAGTTACAAAGAGGGGCTTGAGAGATGGGTCAGTCGTGAAGAGCACTTGCTGCTCTTGCAAAACACCCGAGTTCAGTTCCCTGCACTCATGTCAGGAGGCTCACAACCACCTATGACTCCAGTTCCAAGGTATCCAATGCACCTGCACACACGTGTGCGCACACACATATGCACACTTAAATTTTAAAATAAAATGTTTCAGACAAAATATTTCAGATTATATTTAACAAGTGATAGAAACCAGAACTCTTTTGAGACATCTCACTATGTGCCCTAAGCTGGCCTAGACTTGTGATCCTCCTGCCTCTGCCTCCCACATTACAGATGTGCACTACATCTGGTCACAGGCAGGAATTTTCAGATTGGTTTGGGTAATTGGGAAACACAAGCAAGTGGTAAAGGCTACTCCGTAAGAGCCAAATCCCCGCTAAAGAGACTCGCCATCGGGAGGCAAGAACAAGGAGGCTATTGGTAGAGGGGTCGCTCTGCAGTCTGTTTCTGGAGCTGGATCCCTGGGCGCTTTCCCAGCCAGCTGGACCCACACTGCCCCCTTGTGGACCAGCCTTGTAAGCTGTCCCTTTAAACAGGAAGTGATCTCTAGGTGGCTCCATGAAATCACAGGCAGATAAACCACCGAGGTAGGGAAGAGCCTAAGTCAAAGGATTCAATCCTAACCTTTCCTTTAGTGGGGTTAAAAGAAAGTCTTGACATGCTTGGCTATAAGTTGATGAGAATTTTCTAGCTGATTACGGTGGCAGCTGCCTAACATTTTAAGGTGGCGTATGTGTGTCCAAGCAGGCCTCATGCTCACTGTGTAATGGGGGATGGCTTGACTTCTGATCCTCCTGCCTAGAGGACTGCTAGAATTACAGGTGAGTGCCACCAAGGGCAATTTTCTGCTGTGCTGAGGACTGAACTCAGGGACCCATGTGCACTAGGAAAGCACTCTACCAACTAAGCTACCCTCCAAGGCCAGGTTGTCTAATGTTTTGAATGTAGTTTAACACCACTGAACATATGTTCTTCAAAATGGATAGAACGTGGCTGGAAAGATGGCTCCGTGGTTAAGAGCACTTGTTGCTCTTGCAGAGAACTCAAGTTCAATTCCCAGCACCCACAGGGTGGCTCACAAACACCTGTAACCCCAGTTCCAGGAGATCTGACCCCTTCTGACTTTCCCAGGCACCAGTCCATGCATGTGATGCACATGCACACATACATGCATACGAGACACTTACACATATAAAATAAATAAATCTTTTTTTAATCTTTAAAATAGGTAAAATGGTAAGACATGTTACTTTATGTTTCTAAGTGGGAGGATGGCAGAGCATTTGAATTATACCTAAACAAGGCTGTTATTTTTTTTTTTTTTAACAAGGAGAACAAGGCAGCCATATGGCAGCAAACACAGAAATGGTCTCAAGAACTGGAGACATGGCTGGGTACACAGCTCAGGTGGGAGGCGTGTGCCTACCACAGGCTTAACCCTCATTACTGTTGGTTAGGGTGTAAAAAGTTAAAAAAAAAAAAGTGTCAGAAATCACTGAATCTCTGCATTTGAAACATCTTTATTTCTTCTGTTCTAAAAAAAGAAAAAGAAAATGGAGACTCAGATTAAACCATTTAAAAAAAAATAGGTCAAGAAAAAAGGAGGGAAGGGACTATTCACTTCTGCAAAGTCTTCTACTGCCTCAGTCTGCACCACAAGGTGTGTCCTTGGCTGGACTCTTTCTGCTGCCTAAACTGCTACCTGGTGATCTCACCCACATCGCCAACCCCGCCTGCACCTTGTGCCTTCCTCGAGCTCCAATCCAGACACTGGGTGAACTCTGCTTCCACAGGATCTTGTTTGTCGCTCTCCAACCCCCCCCCGCCCCTCCCTGCACTTAAAAGCCAGGGACAAACAGCCTTGATGGACTCATCTCCAGTCTTTGCACACCTTCCTGTCCACAACATCCACACAAATCAGCACTAATCCGATCTCATTTTGTGCATTTCACACTTTCACTCAAAGATCTTCACGGAAGCCTCACGTGGTGCTGCAAGCCTGTAGTCCCAGCACTCGGGAGGTGGCGGCAGGAGGGTGAGGAGGTCATCATCAGCTACAGAGTGAGCTGAGGCTAGCCTGGACTGAGAGGCCCTGTTTAGAAAAACTAGATCGGTCTGGCAAGATGGCCCAGAGGGAGAAGGATCCCGCCACCACGCCTGAGGTCCTGAGTTAGAGACCTGACACCTACACAGTGGAAGAGAACCAAGTTCTGTGGCTGTCCTCTGACGCCACAAGTGCTGTGGAACACGCAGTGTGTCACACTGAATGGGAATGGTCCCCACGGGCTCATATGTTTGAATACTTGATCCCCAGTCCATGGAAATGTTTAGGAAGGATTAAGAAGTGTGACCTTTGAGGTTCCATTCCCAGTGTGCTCTCTGCTTCCTGTTTGTGGATCAGGGTGTGAGGGCTCAGCTGCTGCTCCAGCACCAAACCTGTTTCCTACTGCCATATTCCCCATCATGACAGTGATGGATCCCTATCCTCTGGAACCATTAGCCCAAATAAACCCACGGTATTTTGTCACATCGATAGAAAACTAATTAATATACACAACTAAATAAATAATAAATAAAGGTTATTTTTAAAATAATTTCTAAAGACAAAATAAAACAATGAAAGAGATAGAATGCCTACCTAGTGAAGCCCTAACTCAAAGTAACAAAGCAAAGGAAAGCAGGGCGGCTCGACAATAAAGAAAGGCATTTGCTGCCAGCCTGACTCCCTCAGCTCAATCCCAGAACATAGATGGTGGAAGGAGGGTGGGGGACCTTTCACGGCAATTCCCACTGTAAAGGGATAGACAAGGAAATTATTTTCCCCAGACCATACCAAGTTTAAATATATCAATCAAACATTTGTCCTGACTTAAATTCTGAAAACATGGCCACTACTAATAACCCACCTTTACCACAGAAATCCACCACTGTTCTTTCATTATGGTGGGGGACGTTCATTGTTTCGTTTCTGGTTTTTGAGTTTGGGGGGGTCTTTTATTTTGGGGGGGTGCTTTTTTTCCCAAGTTTTCTTTATTTTCCTATTACTGAAATAATTTTTTCTCACATAATATATTCTGATCACAGTTAGGGAAACTGCAGAGGGCTCTTTATGTTTTTCTTAATTAAGGGATTTTTCCTGTGTGTGTGTGATATTGGGGACTGAATCCAGGGCCCCTGCGTGCTAAGCAAGCACTCTAACAAAGTTAAAAAACTAATAAGTTGGGAGATTATCAGTTGTTTTCCTTTTGTTTGTTTGTTTGTTGGGGGGCTTCTCACAAACTTGCAGCGATCTTCCTGCCTCAGCACCCGAGGTACTGGGAACGCATGTGTGAGCCACCATGTCAGGCTCAGTTAATATGTTTTTTATAGCTGACACTTGCTTTTCTGGAAAGTGTTTGCATGCCTTTCCACTCATTGTCCACCAGAGGGAGCTCTGTCTCTATTATAATTAAAATGGCAAGAGGAAATTCTCTAAAACTTGAGGCCCTTGATTTTTAGATGTAGGATGTGTAGGTTATGTGTAAAATTCAAATCATAAAGTCTTAAAATATTCTCAGAGTAACTATTTATTAAGCAACCAGGTTGCTAAAAACTTTACGAGTATAGAAATCACCTCACCTTAGTTTAATGTTCAAACAAGTTACAAACCACTACAGAAATGTATATTCTGACTTAGTGTGTGGCACATGGCTGACAAACTCCCTGCTGATACTGATGCTGCTGACCGACAGACCTGGAGCATCCAGAACTGAATTTCCACACGAATGTCCGGTTAGTTCATATATAAAGATTGACTGTAAGTCTAAATTGGGGTGTGAATATTTGGGGAGATGCTCACGCAACCCTTTACCGTGCACCCAAAACTCCTAGGTGAGTGTGCCCAGAAAATGTTGGTCTTCCTTTGCCTATAAAACCTCCAAGAGCACCCCCGCCGCCCCGGAGGTGCCTGTAGTGGTCCTCCGGTATTGCCCTTCCCACCGAGGGCTTCTACATCTACAGCCCTCGTCAGGAGGCACAGAGGAGAAAGGTCGAAGTGTGAGGGGACCTGTGCTCTGGTGCGGCTCCGTGGCAGAGCACTTTCCTGTGTATACAAGCTCTGATTCCGTTCCCAGCACACAAAAAAGAAAAGGAAAGGGGGCGGGCGGGGAGTGGGTAGCAAGACTTTGCCAACTCGGGTCAAAATAGACTTGGGTGACCCCTATGGAAATGAATCCCAAGTGTGGGATTAGGGTGAGAGGAAGGAGATGCTGGAAGACGCTGCATTCGTTGAAATAGGTAAATAATACGTTGATTTGAGCATCAGTATCCAGAAAACATTCTGTGGTGGCGCAGACACAGGCTGAGACAGGAGGATCCCTGGGCTAACTGGCCAGCCGTAGAGCCTAGTGGGTCAACAGAGACCCTGTCTCAAAGGAAGTGGGCAGCATCTTCAAAACAGAAGAACCAGGGCACAGTCATTATCTGAACAAAACAAAAGCAAACTCCACTGTGTAAATAACTCGATATCCAATTATCTGGGATTCACTCACAACCTTCTGGGCTCCTATGAAGGGCTTTGGTCATTTCTCCAGCTCCACCTTCTGCAGCACACAGACAGTCTCCTAAACTCGGGCCAGCTCCATCCATCACTGCTGCTGTCCTTGGCATCGTCCCATGGCACTGGCATCTCCAGACTGCTGGAGTCTTCTGCTGCAACTAGGCTGCACTTTTACCAGTAGCCTCTCCTGGGCTCTCTCCAGTACTACCTCACTCTTACACCACCAACTTCAGCTGTGAGAACAAGAGACAACCTTGGCCACCTCTGGCACACAGCTCCTGTGTTCTGACTCTGAAGAAACACTTCTCAGAAGATTTCACCTCAAAGATGCTGGTCTCTCCCCCATCTTGAGCCCACCCCTGAGATAGGGTTTCTCTGTATAGCCCTAGGCTGTCCTAGAAACCACGTTGTAGACCAGGCTGGCCTCAAACACCTGTAAACCCAAACTCCAAAGGTTGGATCAGAAAGAACAGCAAGTCCCAAGCCAAGCATGATAGCACAGGCTTATAAGCCCAGCACTGGGTCCTGAAGAGCAGGGACAGGAGGGTCAGGTGAATGTCACCCTCAGCTAGGGAGTTTGAGACTAATCTTGAACTGTAGGAGACCTAGTCTCAAAATTAATTAATAAATAAATAAAATTCAAAGCACAAGTGCTAGCCCCAGCCTGAGCCTGGGCTGAGTCAGGTGGGGTCTTAGGCTCATAACTCCAGCACTCAAGAGGCTCCAGGCAGGACTGTTTCTCAAGGCCAGCCTCGACAACACAGTGAGCATCAGAGGACCTTGTTACATAGCAGTGCATCTGACTCCATCATGAAAGCCAGGCCCATTTGGACTACAAAGTGAATCCTCGTCTCAAAAAAAGAAAAAAGAACACAGGGCTGGGGCTGTAGCTCAGTAATAAAGCACTTGCTTAGCATATGTAAGGCCCTGGGTTGAGCACTCCCACCGTCACCACACACACACACACACACACACACACACACACACACACACACGACTTTCTCTTAATTTATTTAAATGGACACTTACAGAAAACGACACACGCCTAAAAATACAAAGTATAAAGGATACGCAATGCTCTGAAAACCACACTTCAGAAATAATTTTATGAGAATTCCCATATGCCTTCTACATCCTTTCTAGATACACAAGTACAAGTCAAAAACACAGAGCTTTGCTACATCTTCCAGAATCTAGTTGGTGCTGCACACTGAGCCAAGGGTCTCACGCGCTGAGCGCTACCTCGGGGCTACACTCTCAGCAGACTTTGATTCACACACCGCCCCACAGCCTTATTCACCGACAGTGTGTCATCCACATCTGGACAAGCAGATCTGCCTCTGTCTTAACCATGAAACTACGAAAAAAATACAATCAGAGCACAATTTAACCATCTGATGTTCATTACCAAAGTGTGACACTAAATATCATTATGTATCAATGGTGTCTGAACTTCTGCCGGAGTCCCAGAAGTAAGGTGAAGATGGCGTGGTCTCCAAGCCAGGCCTAGTAGCAAATGCTACCAGGAGGAGGCTAGAAGGAAGATGGGTCTGATGTCAGCCCAGGCTACATCATGAGGTCCTATTTCAAAGAAAAAGAAGAAAGAAGAAAATAGCAATGATGGTCAATCTCAGTGAGTGACACCGAATTGCCCTGCAGGAAACAACACAAAGGGCCCTGCAAACCCGCCTCTTCGTAGTTTGCAGTGCAGGCAATGAAGTAGACAGTCTGTCAGGGGTGAGAATTCACTGAAAGACTACTCAAGACAAAGCCCTTAAAATCATTCAGGCATTGCCTCGTTATGAATACTAATGACTTGCTACTAAATTATAACACCCAAGCATCATATATTGTAACTAGATGTGTCATGGTGGTACAGGCCTGTAACCTCAGCACCGAGGTAGCAGAGAAAGGTCAAAAGTTCAAGGTCAGCATTGACTACCGACTGAGTTAAAGGCCAGTCTGAGCTACCTATCAAGACCTTGTAAACAAAATTTAAAAATAAAAAAGTAGCTCTCATGGTCTCCCTTTGATAATCAGGTTCAATCGATGCCCTGTGCACTGGGCCATATCACGTTCAGTTGGACATCTTCTTTAACAAAAACAAAGAAACAACAAATCCCAGAGTGAGAATAAGGGAAGCAGAACTCGAATGAATCCGTCTCAGCAGCTGAACTCTATGGCTTGATTTCTAGCTCCACGAATCCTTAAGTCATGAGAAAACCAAACCAAAATTGTTCAAACTATCACAATATACTAGATACCAAATTCCACTCATTCAGAATTATGTAAGAGGCAACAACCATTTTCAAACTATGTTGTCTGTTGTTAGTTCTAGATGTTGAACCAAGGCCTCTGTGGCTAGGCAAGCACTGAGCTACAGCCCCAACCTGACTCCCAACACATGAAAGGTCCAAGATCCAGGATTCCCAAGATTCCTTGGGAGGGTCTGCAAGGTCAAAACTAGTCTCACAATAGGAACACTTGCTCTCGCTCTGTTGTGTGTATGTGTGTATATGTGTGAGAGAGAGAAACAGAGAGACAGAGAGAGAGAGCTCTAGCATTTATTATGCACAGGTTCTGTTCTTCAGGAGCTGTCCATCTTGTTTTTGAGACAATCTCACAAGGATCCAAGACCCACCAACTAGGCAAGGATAGCTGACCAGCTGCTCCAGGCATCTGTCTTAGCTTCCCCAGAACGTACAACCACGCACAGCTTCCTGTGTGTGCTGGAAACAAACTCAGGTTTTCATGCTTGCAGGGAAAAAGCCTCTCTGTCCAGTTTGTTGTTTGCTTTTATTATTCTTGTTATATGGAGAATTAAGTGGGGTTTTCCAAAACCCCCATCATGTGACTTTACAACATAATCAATGCAAGCAATAACAAGAGTCCAAAGATCTATTAAGCTAAATGGCAAAGGGACTTGAAGTAAAACTTTTTTTAAAGATTTATTTTTAATAAATAAAATTAGTTATTTATTTATTTATTATATGCACGCGCACACACATATGGAGATGACCTCAGAAGTCAGAGAAGACCATCAGTTCCCCTGGAACTAGAGTTACAGCAATATTGAGCCACCCAATGTGGGTGCTGGGAACCAAACATGGCTCCTCTGGAAGAACAATTTTTGTGAAGAAGTACAACTTTTATCACTAAAGTTTTTGTTTAGGTTTTCCTTTTTCAAATCTTTCTTTACATTTTTATGACGTGTTTGTTTGTTTGTTTATTTATTGAGACATGGTCTTGATGTTAGCTGTCTGACTCCAAATCAGATACCTACCTACCTCTCTATCCCAAGTGCTGGGATTAAAGGCATAGTGCCTAGCTAGGTGTTTTAGTCCTTAAGGCAGGTAGGTAGAGTTTTGACAGGGGGAGTCCTGCTGTGTAGCTCTGCCTCGCAAGTGACAGAACAGCCACAGGCCACCAAGCCCAGCTTATTAACTTTTCTCTGTCTCATGTTTCCGTTAATTTTATTTAAATTTCTTATTTCTTTGCTAATTTTTATTTGCTTAGTAGTTATTTAGTTTTGTTTTCGTTCTTAAGGCCCATGCCCCAGGTTCCCACATAGGGGGTGTCTAGCACCTAACTCAGGCTTGCCTAGACTCGTGATCTTCATACCCACAACCTTCCTGCCTCCAGTAGGCACCACTGCCATGACTCCTGTGAACACTTCATTTCTATTTCTACTTGCTCCTGGCATGTACTTGGCTCCTGGCATGCACTTGGCTCCTGGCATGCATTTTTCTTTTGAGATAGGGTCTCATTATGTAGTCCACGACTAGCCTGGAACTCACTATGTAGATCAGGATGACCTCAACCTTGTAACAGTCCTTCTTGGCTTCATGATCCTTGTTCTCAGTAAAGTTTTGGTTTGGTTTGTTTTTGGCTTAGAAAATATAGTTTGTATGCTAGGCAGTGGTAGCACACACCTTTAATCCCAGCACTCAGGAGGCAGAGGCAGGTGGATCTCAGTGAGTTCAAGGCCAGCCTGGTCTACAGAGTGAGTTCCAGGAAAACCAAGGCTACACAGAGAAACCTTGTTTGGGGGGATACGGGAGAAAATCTTAGTATTCAGGAGGAAGAGGCAGACTGATCTTTGAGTTTGAGGCTAACCTGGTCTACGTAGCATGTTCCAGGTCATCCGGGTCACAAGAAAAAGGAAAAATAGTTGTGTTTATTTCTTTAAAAAAGAATCTTTTGTTTTCATTTACATATTTGTGACTGCATGTGTACATGTGTGCAAGTGTACCCAGAAGCCAAAGCCAGAGGCAGCTTTGGATCTCCTGGAGCTAGAGTTACAGGCAGTTGTGTGCTACCCAATTTGAGTACTGCGAACCAAACTCTGGTCCTCTACAAGAAGAGCAAAGACTTTTCAGTAGACAGCCATTTCTCTAGCCACAAGAAAATATAGTTTGTAATACAGGCATGGTGGCATACACCTGTTGTTCAAGATCTTGGAAGGTAGACACAAGAGGATCAGGAATTCAAGTCTATCCTCAGCAACATAGGAGTTAGAAGCCAGCCTGGGCCACATAAGACCCTCCTTCAAGATAAATAAATAAATAGGTAAATAGGTAAATAAATAAATAAGCCAAAATAAGTGGAAAGTTTCAATTTAGTATGTTTAAATAATTATTCTGTAGCATTTCAGTTTTAATTTCATTATGCTGTACGTATCAATAGATACGACCCAAAGAAACAAAAGCTTTCATGCCAGGTACAGTGGTATATTCCCTGTGCTACCAACTCTAGGGAGGTGGAGGCAGGAGGATCCGTAATTCAAGGTCATCCTTAGCTACATGGTGAGTTCCAAGCCAGCTTGGGTCACAGACCTTGCCTCAAAAACAAACTTGACGTTGTCCCCAGCAGCTTTTTTTAAAAAATCTTCCTACTGAATCTGTTTTAATAATTTTTAGGCATGTGAAGGAGCTGCCCCCAGTGGCAGCACACGTGAAGAGCAGTCACAACCACAGGCATTAGCTGGCTACGTTGAGTCCTGTCCCATGAAGGTCAGAGGCAAACAAGAATTCCACCGCTTACAGAAGACTTCCAGACATCAGGAATGACAGTCCAAGCAGCAAAGAACAAATCCACGTGCAAAGAATAAATGGGTAGTCCAATTGGGAAGGACTCTGATGTCTCCATGACAAAGAAAAAAAAAAAAAAAATTAACACCTGAAGGCAGGAAGTTGGCTGGTCCTGGAGGTTTCGCCATTTGGGGAACCCAGGACTAAATACTACTAGTTGAATTGATACTGGAGAAGTCTATGCTGGACTGCTGATTTCCAGGTCCTCTATCTCTGTCCCATGTCGTTCTGTCCTTAAGCCCTCCATTGAGCAGTCAGGAAACGGAGAACAGCGTACTGCTGTCCGCAGGGCAGGCCATGCTGTCTGATTAAGAACATCCTGTGCTGTGGCATTCACATGGACCAAATGTTTTCAGGTTCAGAGCTCAGCCACACAGCTCTTTCTCAAACCTCCTTGCAAAAGAAAACAAGCAAAACAAAAGGAATTATAACTCCCACCTATAAAGAAAACTGGAAGGCATGTCCACGGTGTGTGTCCAACCACCTAATTACCAGTCTTTCCACCTTACTTCATCCCAAGTCTCTGACCCTCAGGTAAACCCATCAGCCATTACCCAGGAATGTCCAAGGCCTAATTTCAAAACAGTTCTACAGTTCTAGTCTGTAAAATAATTGATTCTGCTAGTCCTTTGACCTTCAGGGCCTCCTCTTCCTCCTCTTCCAGGAAGAGTTTGTAAGACTTCAGTAAAGGGCATGTGCCCAGTACTGACAGATTTCACAAAGTTGGCTATTATATAAAACCAAATGTTCCTTTTAAAAAATTTTTATATTTGTTTATTTTACTCTATGTGTATGAGTGTTTTCTCTGCATGTACAAATCTGTACCAAGTACATACCTGGTGAAGACAGTCAAATACCCTAGAACTGGAGTTAGATAGTTGCAAGGTCTAAGAACCAAACCCAGGTCCTCTGCAAGAGCAACAAGTGATCTGAGCAATCTGCCCTCCTCCCATGTCTTTCACACATTGCAGGGGTGGGGGTGAGGGTAGGGGGCATAGTGCTTCACAATCTCCACTTTGTTCTTCCTCCTCTCGAGTTAGGAAGCCAGTATGAGAATTTGCCTTTGCTAAAGTATTCATTACAATACCTAACTTTCTTGGTAACTGTATTTAGAAAGTTCACCTAACACCTCAGTCTCTCAGATTTCTGATCATTTCAATAATCTTTGCTTCTGACCTAAGCCACTTTTTTATATGCCCTAAACCAGTATATATAGTACTTCTAACTTTAAATACCTTGAGTCAACCCATTCTGTCAACTCTACCTTGTAACTGGCAATACCAAAACCTTTAACAAAGAAAGTGCTCTGGTTTGAATGAGAATACCCCACATAGGCTCCTATACTTGCATGCTTAGCCCCAGGTTGATGAACTGCTTGTAGAGGATTAGAAAGAGTGGACCTGTTAGAGTAGGCATGTCCTTGTTGAAGGAAGTATGTCACTAGGAATAGACTTTGGGGTTTCAAAAGCCTACGCCAAGCCCAGTCTCTCTCTCTGCCCGCTGCCTGTGGATCAGGATATAAAGCGCTCAGCTACTGCTACAGTGCCATGCCTGTCTGCTTCTTGCCGTGATGATACTGGACTCACCCTCTGAAAGTGTGAGCAAGCCCCCTGTTAAATGCTTTCTTTTCTAAGAGTTGCCTTGGTCGTGGCGTCTCTTCAGAGCAATACAACAGTGACTAAGAAAGACAAGAAAACTGAAAAGAACAGAACGCTGTGGCTTACAGCACTGCGGAAGCTGAGGCAGGTGTTCTATGAACTCCAGGTCAGCCTAGAGTACTTTTGGAGTACCAGACCAGCCTGAACTGAGTAGCTCAATTGGTTAACTGTTTCCCATGCAAGTATAGACCTGAGTTCAATCCCTAAAGAAGCCAGACATAGTGTACATTCTTATTATCTCATATCTAAGGAGGCAGGTAGGGAGCCTAGTCTACCTGGTAAGTTCTAGGCCAGTAAGACCCTATCTCCAAAAAAAAAAAAAAAATGTGGACACTGTCTGAGACAGTGCCACTCAAAGTTGTCTTCTGACATCCAAACACACACACGCGCATGTACACCCATAAACATGTACACAAACATACACAGGAAAATAAATAAAAATTAAAAGGTCTTTAGCCAGGAACAGTGGGACATGCCGATAGTCCCAGCCCTCAGGAGGTAGACGCAAGAGGACCAGAAGCTCAATGTCAGTCTCAGCTACACAGTGAGTTCAGGCCGATGCAGGTGACATGAGACCCTGTCTTAAACAACAAAAAAAGATCTTTCGTCATGTAATTCCGCCACATTCCCAACCCATCACTTTCTTCATGACCTCATTCCTTAGCTCAGGGCTGTGATCTACCGTTACACCTGCCCTTGCTTACTATCTCAAGTCCCTTCCGCTTTCTCCACCCACCACACTCGCCCCCGCTCCTGGTCAAACCAGTGTTCTAGCCAAGCAGCCGGCTACTGGGATGGGACAGCAGGCACCACTCTACTAAGTGTTTGGAGGTTAAAAAAAAAAAAAGGTTCAAGTGGTCCAACAGCACTTTACAGCAAGCTCACATTTCAGCGGGCAATTCCCTCTTGGCTCCTAGAAAACTATTTCAAACCTCCTAAGTCTGAGTCACTTGGCAACCACTCCCTTAGCTGTCTCACACCTTTTATTTTTAAAAAATGTATTTTTTATGTATGTGAGGTTTTTGCCTGCATGTAAGTTTGTGCATCATGTGCACATGCCTAGTGCCTGCAAAGGACAGAAGATGGTGTTAGATGCCCTGGGGCTAAGTTACAGAGAGTTGTAAACTGCCATGTGGATGCTGGGAATCATACCAGAATTCTCTGGAAGAGCAGCCAGCACCCTTAACCACTGAGCCATCTCCCCGGCACCAAAAGTAATGCCCATTTCAATGTTTAGGTTTCTGTTTGTTTTTGAAATAGGATCTAACTGTGTCTCTGACTGGCTTGGAATGTGCTACATAGCCCAGGCTGGCCTCCAACTCTACCTGCCTCTGTCTCCCTAATGTTGCCATCAAAGGCGTGTGACACTACACCCAACTTTGTGTCTTACCTTTCAGTCACTACTGCTGCCTTCTCCTGTGCGTCTCACCATAAGACAGGCTATTTCCCCTCACCTCCAGTCCTTAGCCAAGACAGACTTCACCATCTTACTAAACCATCTTCCTCTACTGCCATTATGGCTAGACATATTTATACAGCTCAAATGCAGCTACCTCGTTTTCTCCAAGTGCCCTAATCTATCTTCTGAATATGACATGATGTGTTCTATAACTCATCTTTTTCTTAAACGTCTACCCTAATACACAGCCAGGAAATTTAAAACATATAAAATAACATCCCAATTTCTCCCAGCTAACATGAAAACACCACTCCTTACCAGGACAGGTCTGAGTGGCTGCTTGGACGGTTTTTCTCCAAGGTCTCGGGAGACACCCTGGATGCAGTGACAGCGCCTTAGACGGCGTGTCTTTGCGCCCTCACTGTTGTCTGCTGCAAGGAGTAACTGAGTCCCGTTGTTGGACTGCTGCCGTCCCATCTTTTGGGATACCATTCCGCTCCCATGCCTGGTGTCCGTGGTCTCGACTCAAGAGTCCCTCAACACATGGTCCTTTGTCACCAGCCTACTCTTCACTAAGTCACTAAGCTCCTCCATCCACTCGCAGCAGTAAGACGGCACTTCAGAAGCCCTTGCTCCACAGGTTCCCCTGTGTAACCACTTCCTCCTACCCCTGTTATGCTATAGCCAGCATAGCTAGCTCTTCTCGTGATTCTACATAATAGGGCTGGGGGTGTGGCTTGGTGGTAGAGTAATGGCCTCACATGTGTAAAGACCTGGATTCTATCCCCAGCACTACAAAAAAAGAAGAGATACTGAATAAAGGTTATAAAGAGTAGAGACAAACACCCATACTGTACTATTATCACCTGGCCCGCAGTCCATTTAATGCCCACCATAACCACAGAGCACTACCCAGATGAGAACAGTTAGAGCATGTAATTCTTAGAATGTGTATATCTTGCATTTGTCTAGTTCTCTCCACTACCCACAAAGGCAGAAAGGGTAGACCTCCCCACTTCCAAGTTATCCTCTTCCTTCTCTGGAGGCACAAAGCGGAGACCTCAATGACAGATGAAATGCTCTTTGACCTACGGAAGAAACTATTGTTGGTGTTTGTCCACAGATGGTATTGATACAGAAGCTGCAGGCAACTTGGCCCTTTCTAGACTGTCACCAAAATACTGTATAACCAATCACCGTCTGCTATGCACCTTCAGTCAATACCTCAGTAAGACATCTACAAAAGCAAGATGATTACACTGAAGCTATCTGAAGGTTTACTGTTAAATTTTCATGTGTATGTGTCCATCCATGTGTATGTATGCCATGTATGAACAGTACCTGCAGAGAGCAGAAGGGGAAATCGATCCCTGAAGCTGGAATTACAAGTGGACACAGATGCTGGGGATCAAACTTTGGGTCCTCTGTATGAGCAGGAAGTGATCTTAACCTCTGAGTCATTTCTCCAAACCCTAAAGTGAAATTTTGCATGCTGCATTTAACAAAAACAAGCTGAAAGTAAACAAAAATCATTTTACAATCAATCTCTTGTATCAGCAGCCAACTAAATATGTGTACAACAGCAGGGAAAAAAACAATATAAGTGATTGCAAGACTCAATTTTATCCTTTTCCTTTTGAATTGCTAGGCAATCGCTCTCTCTCCCTCGGAGCTATCTCCTCAGCCTCTTCATCATCTTTTCAGCTCATTGCATGAAATACCAGAAGCCATTCCTTACGAAGAACAAGAGGAGACAGGAAGCAGATTCAAGTTTCTCCATTTAAAACAAACAAACAAAAAAAAAAACCCAGACCTATAATCCCAACTCTTGGGCACTGGGAGAAGCAAGATCAGATCAGGAGTTCAAGGCCATCTTCAGCTAAGTAGCTAATGGCAAGCTATCATGGGCTATAAGAAACCATGTCTGCCGGGGTGGTGGCCCACGGCTTCAATCTCTGTGAGTTCAAGGTCAGCCTGGTCTACAGAGTCAGTTCCAGGACATCAAGAGCAAAGTAGGACCCAGTTTCCAGACAAACAGGTAGACAGAAAGGTAAGAACAGTTTGAAAGCTGGAGTGATGACACACACCTTTAATCCCAGCAGAGGCAGTCTGATCTCTTATGAGTTCAAGGCCAGCCTGGTCCTCATAGTGACAGCTAGGGCTGTCTCAAAAAAAACAAGAAAAAAAAGTTTGCAAAATAATTCTGTCAGACACTCAAAATAAGAGCTTATGTGTGATCTGCATTAGGGCTATAAAAACTTAACAATGAAACAGCTTCTCCTCAAGAGTTTTACAAGCATTGATGGATTAAAAAAAAATAAACTTCATGTACAAAGGAAGAAACACAGAAACTTATCCTGCAATGATGGACACTCAGTAGAGATGGCAGATCTCAATAAGGGTGAACCAGCATTTCCCTAAGTAGATTTTCAGACTGCAAAGATTATCAATTAGGCAGCTCAGAATCCTACAACACAGAAACAAGCATGTTCAATGAAGAGCCTGCTTTAAAGCAAGTGAATCACAGTATACATTGCCCAGCAACCCAAAGTAAGCACAAATGAACTGTTTTGTGTAAAGAATTAATAAATAAGTATCCATTAACCAGCATGAAGAACACATTGTTTGGATTCATGGCATTTGTTTATAACCCTGAGAGGTACAGGCTGCCTCCTACCTTTTAGCCGAGAACCACCAATACTTCCTCCACTTCTCCGTCAGATAAGGTACAAGCAGTGGTCTGAATTCAGCCAATCCAAAAAATAGAACAAGTCTCCAACAATAATTAGTTTCCCAAGAGCAGCAGCAGGTCCCTTGTCCACGGTGCTAGTGCAATGTGCAGCAGAACCCTTTTACCAGCATGCAACAGAGACGACAACGCTCAGACTCCGGGTAACCACTGCAGTGCAAGTCTGACTTGGTTCCTGCCAATCTTCAGGCCCAGGCTTCTCCCAATCTTAAAGCAACGCTGAGAACTCCCCCACAGCCTTTCAAGAAATTCCTTCTGTCCTTGAATCACCATGGTTCTCAAAAGAAAAATGATAAGAACATCTCTGATAAATCCATTACTAATTTGTCACTGTTTGTGATCAACTGTTTCCGACTGAGCAACAGAGGACTATGTCTTCAAGGAGGCCTACGTCGTGTTTACCACTTAATGTTACAGGACTTGCACATGCAGTAAACAGTCTGTCTGCTGTGGAGTGCAGTACACCCACGCTCTGAATACACTCCGAAGTGTGTAGCAGAATGAAGAGTCCTGCTTTCTCTAACTAGGCTGAGTGAGAAGAGGTACGAAATGTTCAAGGCCAAATCTTGGAAGGAATGGGTTGCTTTAACCATACAAACCTCAAGCTGCTCTCTCCTCGACAAACTGTGTATGTGTGCATGTCACGGCTATCATTACTTCAGGAAACAACACATAAGATTATTATGTGCTAACTTTAAGATGCAAAGTCCTCAATTATAAACCAAACAAGAATACTGTGGGATGGACAGTCAAGCTAGATCACTCCCCACCTCTACCCACTCCAGCCACAGACAGAAGGAATGGTCAAATCCACAATCAACCCATCTATCTCAAACAGCGCTCTCTCCCCAGTGCATGGTGGGAACGCGGTGTGTGTTGACAGAATACAAATCCTATGAATATACATATATGCCATACAATTCTATAAATAGCAAAACAACTTAAATTGATGCTGTGTTTCCAGACTTCCAAAACACTGTCACAAGGACTGTCGCATCTACACACAGATGGCGAGTTACATTTGCCCGCGCCGCCACTACAAGGCGAGGCACACCTTGAACCCTGCGTAACCTACGCTGCTAGAGTATGTTGTTTGCATCTCTATTTCTGCTCTTTTGTTACACTCTTAATTCTCATTTGATCTGCTCCTTAAGGATGTCTCATTCATCTTCCTAAGCCCAAGCCACACAAAATCCGGACCACCAAAGTGCACCACAAACGTCAGGCTTCTCCCTCCCTCCTGCAAGCCTGGTCTGGCGGGGCCTCAGTTCTAAACCTGACGTGCACACCCCTGCTCTTCCCCACACCCACCCACCCCTGCCACTTCTGATTTCCACAACCGAAGAAGCTCGTAGCACGGAGTATATGGGTGTTTTGCTCCCCGGCAAAATTAACTACGGCCTCATGCTTCCCCTTCATCTGCACCACTGGCTCCGCCAACCCCTACTGCAGCCTGGGGTGCTGCAGACACCCCGCAGAGCCATGCCCGCGAGCCCGGCCCGCCGCCGCCCGCAGAGCCCCGCGCCCCGGGCTCGGGCTCCGTACGTACCCCAGGAGGCAGCGATCGCAGACGACGCCACGACTCCCCTTGCTCACAGTGTACGCCAGGGGGTCGGAGCGGAAGAGCAGCTCCCCGGGGCGCAGGGGGGCCACCGCGCGCAGCCCATTTCCCCGGTCAGCGGTCGTGAACTTTTCCACCTTCAGTGGCTCCATCCTTCCACAGATCCGCACCTACAAGAACCGCACCGCGTCCCTCAGCTTGAGTCTCGTGTTTTCTGTGACTGCGCGCCCGCGTCCTGCGCTTGCGTACGCCAGGGGGCGGGGACGAGCGCGCAGGTCCTGTGAGCATGCGCAATAGAGCCTACTATAGCCTGGGGCGGATGGTCTTTCCTCCCGTATTTTATTTACGCGACCTTTTTTTTTCACCCTGAGATGGAGTCTCACTGCGTGGCATAGGCTGGTCTGAAACTCTATATAGACCCGGGAACCTCTCTATTTAGATCTGGAACCCACGGCGACCTGCCTGCCTCAGCCTGCGGGGTTCTGGGTTACCACGCCCAGCTCATTACGCTAATTTTAATGCATAGGGAAAAGCTGATAGGACAGTGGTCATCTACTTGTTCATCACCTAGACTGAACAATTCAGTTACGGTTTCAATCTGTGTGTGCATATGTCCATATGGTTGATAAACCATTTCAGAGTAATGTTTGTTAAACCATTTGAACGTATGTTGCAGACAGGTCTTGATCTCAGAAACCCTCTAGTCTCCACCTCCTGAGTTGTAGGATTATGGGTGTATGACTTCCAAGCAAGGGTGCAGGCACAAGGCCTGCCTAGAAGTGTCTGTGCGTTTGACCAGTTCTGTGGTTGAACTTAACTGTTACCTATACCACACCACAGAATTTAATTTTTAAGACAAGGTCTCTCTATTATGCATCTCTGGATGTCCTGGAAGTCTCTATGTAGACCAGACTGGTCTCGAACTCACAGAGATCCACCTCCCTCTGCCTGAGTCCTGAAATTGAAGGTATGCAATATCATGCCTGTCCACCAAGCGATCTTGTACACATTTCCCCAGGCCTCCTGGAAATCCTGCAAACCCACAAGTTGAAGGCTAGCCTCAGTAACAGAAAAATCCTGTTCAAAAAACATTTTTTTTCCTATTAGTGATTCATTACTTCAAATACTTCGTTGGTTTGTTTGTGACCACGTCTCACTATGTCACCCTGGCTGACCTGGAACTATGTGTAAAGCAGGTTAGCTTGGAATTCACAGAGATCTGGCTGCCTCTGCTTTTGCTGGGATCAAAGGCATGTGCCACCACACCCAGCAATACTCTTTTCTAAAAAGTGACTTTATTATTGAGTGTGTGTGTGTGTGTGTGTGTGTGTGTGTGTGTGTGTGTGTGAATGAGTGTGACTGAATACATGCCCAGCTGTGCATGTAGAGGCTAGAAGACAGCTCTGTGGAGAGGTTCTCTCACTTTTATGAGTCTTGTAGAGCAAGACCTTCACCCCCTGACTCATCTCACCAGCCCTTCACTTTTTTACTAAGTGTGTATCTCCTGTTTTGTGATCTGGTTTTTAATTTTGATTGCTCCCTTTTGTTTGGCTTGGTGCTAGAGATAGAACCCATAACTCAGCATGTCCTAAGTTTGATTTGTTATAAGGAATTCACTACAAATTCTTTAACTTTACTGTGTGAATTTTCTTAATACAATATTAGAGGGGGGGAATCATCTCACCTTTAAAATTTTCTATATGTCTGCTTCTTAGAAATTACAGGGAAGCTTACCCATGATGTCTCAATAGTATAGTTGTGTAAACAAGACCTGACCAAGAACAATAGGATAGCATGGTTTGTCCCACACACAGTTTTTAATGTTTGATGTGAATTATCTTCTCATTCCATTATATTTTCATTAAATGGGGATGGAGTTTCCATTCAAAACAAGGAAAAAGTTAGAGAAATACACAGTGGTATTGGAAGTACAATGATGTGTGTGTACTTACTATATTAAAACACTAAATATTTGTTTGGCGAGATGGCTCAGAGGGTCAAGGCACCTGCCACCAAGAATCTTGATCTGAGTTCAATCACAGAGACACACATAGTAGAAGGAGAGATTCGAATCTACTCCTGGAACTCATCCTCTGACATCAAATACATGTGCACATGTATACATACCTATACACAAATTAAATAGGTATATAAATCATTTTGAGTGTTTTTTTTTTTTTTTTTTTGGCCAGGGTTTCTCTGTTATAACTCTAGCTGTCCTGAAACTCACCCTGTAGATCAGGCTGGCCTTGAACTCCATAAAAAGAGACAGACACAGATCCACAGGCCTGTAGTCCCAGTGTTGGGGAGGCAAAGGCAAGTGAATCCTGTCCCCCCAAAATAAGGTGGGGAGTGATTGAGAAAGATACCCACATTGACCTCTAACCACACACAAACACACACTCAAGAACACATGAATCTGTGTACACATGTGCACACACCCACATGAACACATACGTACACCACGCAAAAACAAATAAATAAATAAGCACACAAAAATTAATGCTTTCTTGCCTTTTCCCACCATGCTCACTCTCTTGCTTTTAACGATGCGATGGAAATCTTCAAAGCATGGAATGATAAGCCTCAATTCCCCATAAACCTAATTGTAAGCTTAACACCCGATTTTATTAGCCAGAGGTAAATTAAATGCTGGCTATAAATGTTTAATACAGAATTAGCCAGCAATTTGAGTAACTGAGTGAACAGTTAGCAAGACTTACTGAATTATTTCAAAACTCTTTGATACACCTAACCAGGACACTGAATTTTTTGTCTTTAAGATTTCCAATGATGTAATATATTTACTGCACATGGAACTCAAAATTCTTCATTTCACAATAATCTTGAGGTCTAGATTTTTGGCTTAACAGTCACCAATCATAGACATCAGTTCAGGAGTATGCTGATTTCAGTAATTACTCTTTTTTAAATTTATTTCATTTTATTACTTTTGGGTATGGGAGTGTTTTGCCTGCATGTATATCTGTGTGCCATATGTGTACAGTGCCTTCTGAGGTCAAAAGAGGGCAATGGATCCTGTGGAACTGGAGTTACAGAGCAACCATGTGGGTGCTGGGAATTCAACCTGGGTTCTCTGGAAAAGCAGCCAGTGCTCTCAATCACTGAGCCATTTCTGTAATCTGAATTACTTTCTTCTCATAGTGATTTCAAAATGTGACCCTGTGGTAGTTTGAATGAGAATGGTCCTACAGGCTCATATGTTGGAATATTTCACACCCAGTTGCTGGAACTGTTTGGGAAGGATTAAGAGGTGTGGCCTTGTTGGAGGTGATGTGTCACTGTGAAGGGGCTTGAGGTTTCAAAAAAGACTCCTGTCATTCCCAGTGTGCTCCCTGCCTCCTGCTTGTGGATCAAGATGTTGAGTTCTCAGATCCTGTTCCAGCCACCATCATAAACTCTAGCCCTCTGGAACTGTAAATTCAGTTAAACTCTTTCCTTTATAAATCACCTCAGAAACGATGTTTTATCACAGCAGTTGAAACCCTATCCAGACAGATGCTAAACCTGTTGTGGTGGCACATATCTGCAATTCAGGCACTGAGGAGGTTGGGACAGAAAGGACAATGCCTTAGTATGCTCAATGCCAGGGATTCTCAACCTGTGGGTCACACCCTTTTAGGGGGCTGAATGACCCTTTCACAGGAGTCACCTAAGACCATCCTGCATACCAAATGTTTATATTGCAATTCATAACAGAGGAAAAGTTACAATTATGAAGTAGCAATGAAAATAATTTTATGGCTGGGGTCACCACAACATGAGGAACTGTACTAAAGGGTTACAGCATTCAGAAGGTTGAGAACCACTGCTCAATACCATTGATTTAATCCCTAGCACAGAAAAACAAAACAAAGACAGGTGAGAAGGCTCAGAGGGTAAAGGAGCCTGCTGCCAAGACTTAGTTCAGTCCCCAGGATCCTGTGGAAGGAGAGAACTGACTCTCCAAGTTGTCCTATGATCTCCACACACATGCTGTGTAATACTCACACACATATATACATACAAAATAAATAAATAAATAAAAACTGCCCCGACACCTGCCCCACCAAAAGTAAATGGAGTCAGAGTTGGGCATGGTGATACACGCATGCAATCCCAGCTCTTGGGAAGTGGACGTTGCATAAGAAGTTTAAGGCCAACCTGGGCCTCAACATGAGACCCTGTCTCCAAAACGAAATAAAAAACAAAAGAAAAACTGGCAAACAGGTCTGGTGAGCTCACTCAGTGCAAGTGTGAGGACCAGAGTTCAAATCTCCATGTAAACCTATGTAAAGCTGTGGGTGGCACTACACTATACAGATCTGTAATCCCTGTCTCCTATGAGGAGATGAGAGGCAGAGACAGGAGACTCTCCCTATACTCCTTCACAAATGTGCCTTTTGAATGAAAATGGTCCTCATAGGCTCATATGTTTTCATGCTTGGTCCTCAGTTAGTGGAACTGTTTGGGAAGGACTAGGAGGTGTGGACTTATTAGAGAAGGTGTGTCACAGGGGTGGGCTTTGAGGTTTCAAAAACCATGCCATGTACCCACCGCTTCTTTGTATCTGCTTCCTCTATGTTAGCTTTCATTCTCCAGCTTTTTCTTAGACAATGGGCCAAGAAAAAACTTTCTTGTCCAGAAGCTATGGAATTTCACAAATAAACCAGGCAGGATGCCACACGCTTGTAACCCCAGCACTTAGGAGGGAAAGGTCAGAGGAAGTCCTCACTTCATGGTAGCCAGGAAGCCAAAAAAGAAAAGGAGAATGGACCAGAGTCCTAATATCCCCTTCAAGGGCACAACTCCAATGACGTAACTTCTTTCCCATAAGGGCCCACCCACCTTCCAAAGGTTACTAGCACTAACAGGCTGATAGGAACTATAGGTCAGAGTGGGCTGTTGCCTTGTTTGGAGAAGTGTGTGTGCGCACAGTGTTATAGGTAGGGGTCTGTAGAGTGAAACTTTGCCAGGGAAAAGTACCCTCCCCCATGTGGTTGTATGGAAAAGCTCCTCCCCCATGTGGTTGTATGCCCCTTGGACTTCTGGGAATGTTGGAGGGCATAAAAAGAGGGGGTGGAGACAGCTGGAAACAGTTGAAAGAAACTGAGAGGCACAGTTAGCTGAGAGAAATTGAAAGGGATAATTATTTAACAGAAGACAGTTAAGAGAAATTGAAGATAAGAGAACTAAGAAAAGACAGTTAAGAGATAAGTTGTCCCGGCCCACGGGATCTGCAACAAAGACTCTAGGAGAGGGTGTGGGAATGGGGATATGGGTCAGGGACACGAGAGAGATGGAAGGCAAGACAAAATTTTCTGATCAAGCCTTCAATTTATTGAATACAAGTACCAGTATTTATAAGAAGTTCTCAGATGGGGAGGGGAGAAGGGGAATGCATAAGCAGGTTGCTACGGTAACTCTATCTAGCAGGTGGACTGGTCTATCCGGTAGTGTTAGGATGTACCAGAGCAATAAGAAAGTAATGCAACTGTAAGATTTTCTCTAGGGGTTTCTTGTATAATCTATAAGGGTGGGAACATCCCATAGAATGAGGAAGCAATAAAGTTAATTTAGTCCGGCAGGCAGTTTCCCAGAACTGGGCAGCTTCGGGCTATCTGACCTTAGTCCGAGTTCTGTCCATTAAGGCCAGAGAGAAACAGATCTTTAAACAAAAATGAGGTGCCTTAATTCAAGCCAGGGTGTCCAGAGGGACCGCTTACCACAATAAGTTAAGAGATAATAGTTAGATATATAGATATAGATATTAGATATAGTTAAGAGATATTGGGACAGTTAAGAGAAGACAGTTCCTTAGTAACTGCTGTGCTGAGAGAAGCCAAACCAGAGTGGGAGTTAATTCAGAGCTAGTTCAGTTTCCCAAACATAGGGAGATTCAGACAGCCAAGAGAAAAAGGCTGTAAAGATTTCTCATTCCTTCCTATTCTTTTCTTTCCCTCCTGATCCTATGAGCTAATTGAAGTTTAAAGGTTACAATTTAGAAATCTAGCAGCCAGGAACAGAGGGGTGGAGTCAAGTAGTCAGAGAGAGAGAAAAAATTGTTACGTTTTAGAGACATTTTAAATACGTTTTGAGCCCAGATCCAAACAGCAAACAGCCAAGGAACCTACATATCTTTGTTCTTAAATAATACCTTTACATTTGAAGGGCATGTACAAAACCCACAAGCTACAAAACCAAATATTTAATAGTTAATATATATTAGCATTTATTTAGTTACATAAGACCCCCCAACTTTATTTACATTTACAGGGGTCTCTAGATGCTAAGAAAATTTTGAAGGAAAATGCATGTGTGTAGCTCTAGCAAAGCAGGAACCCAGGTTGCCAAACTATTCCTAGGCTTGCCTGCTGTGCTGGCTACTTTTATGTCAACTTGACACAAGATTGTGTCATCTGAAAGGAAGGAACCTCAATTGAGAAAATGCCAACATAGGATCTATCTGTAGGGCATTTTCTTAATTAGCAATTGATGGGGGAGGGCCAAGCCCATTGTGGGTGGTGCTGCCCCTGGGCTGGTGGTCCTGGGTTCTATAAGAAAGCAGGCTGAGTAAGCCATCATGGGCAAACCAGTAAGCAGCACTCTTCCAGGGCCTCTGCACCAACTTCTGCCTCCAGGTTCTGGCCCTCTTTGAGTTTCTGTCCCGACTTCCTTCAGTGATGGACTACAATGTGGAAGTATAAGCCAAGTAAACCCTGTCTTCCCCAAGTTACTTTAGGTCACAGTGTTTCATCACAGGAATAGTTCCCCTGACTAAGACACCTGCCTTGTTGAAATTACAGGCACAAGCCATCGCTACCCTGGTTGCACCATTTATTTTCTTTGTGCAAAGTCATTGGTGTTCCCCAAACAAACAAAAGCATCATTAAATACAACTGAGGAACTCTCTTCCTGGAAGGATGCAAGCTCTTAGTCCTCTCATCGACCTTTCGGCACCATGATCCTATCTAGGAAAACTTTGTATGGGCAGCTATTTTAGTTTCCTAGGTAAAATATTTTTCTTTTGAGCCAGGAGGTGGTGGCACATGCCTTTATCCCCAGCACTTGGGAGTAAGAGGCAGATAGATATCTGAGTCTGAGACCAGCCTGGTCTACTGCTGGGAGTAGTACAGGGGAACAGCAGCCAGCACTGAAGCTTCAGGAGTCAGCCTAATGTTTAGCAGGGCGACGGTAGGTTTTTACCTTGGCCTCCCAAAAGACTGTCTCCTGCATGCCCTTTGCTACTGCAGGGCCTTATTCGTGCTTGTTCCTACCACGGTCTCCCCCTCTCTCTGGTTTCCTCACCGGGCAGTGTTGCTGGCACACATAACAATGATGATGATTTTCCCCCAAGCAATATCACCTGCGCAAGGCAGTGCCACTCGGTTGAATTGTGACTCTGTTGAAACTCAAAAAGAACAACTAAAAAACATGTATAGTTTAAAACAGTAGGTGTTTTTCACATATAGTTACAGGGTTAAATTAGGATGTTTTGCCAGATAACTTAGAATCAGTAACTTAAGAAGAAAAAATATTTTGCTAGTGACTTGTTTGGTCAGGGTTAGGAAAGCTAGAACAAAGAAAGCTTAATTGCTAGGGCCGGTGAATTTCACCCATGAAAAACTGACCCATGATGAAGTAATAATAAATGAATTTCAGTGCCCATTGTTAGGCTTGAACTTCGTCAGTCGCAAATAAAATTTTCCTGAATTTGCTATAAGAGTTTGCTGTAATAATCAAAAATTTGCTGAAGAGTTTGGGGTGTGCCTCGGGGATACAGAGCTGTGCAGCAGACTCTCCTTTCACCTAAGAAAAGCAAAAGGAGCCCTGACTTAAAGTCGTCTAGTGATAATAATCTTGTTTCAATGTGGTAACTAAAGAATTGTGTGCATTAGGATACTATGACGTGTACTCACTCCCTAGTAACCCACCAATTATAATAGAAGCTGGCTGTGAAACTAGTTGGCTTGCTTAAACTCTGTTAATCTATAATTAAAACAAACTATTGCTTCTAGGATATAGTTGTAATGGGAGGGGGAAATTGTATATATATATATATATATATATATATATATATATATATATGGAAAACTAGGTGTTCAGGTGTGGGTTTCAAGATAAATTGTTCCTAAAAAATATGGAACTTGTAATCACTGAAATGTAAAGCCTGTAAATCATTATGTAAAGTTTAAGTTTATGATTAAGATGTGATTGTAATGTGATCTTTCCTCATGAGAGACTTTGTAAAAAAAAATATATATATATATATTTATATATATATTTATATATACACAAAAAACATGGGAAAACAGACAGACAGAGTAGGAAGAGTATTGTGAGTAGTAAGAGTAGGAAAAGGAACAGTAGAGGAACAGAAGAAAGGGAACAGGAGCAGGAGACAGGAGAGAGAGAAGAGGAAAGGAGAATAGAGAAGTAAGAAGAAACGGAATCAAGAGAGAAGTTTGTCCCATCCATAAGAGATGTGGTTTTATTCTTATCATTTCCTTGACTCTGCCCTTCCCTCATGGGTCGCTGAAACCCTGGTAAGGGCTGGACCTCAGCAGTCTACAGAGTGAGTTCCAAGAGAGCCAGAGCTACACAGAGAAACCTTGTCTGAAACACCAAAAATACATCCTTTCTCCCTCCCCCCACCTCCTTTCCTTCCCCTGACCGCCCCCCATGTACTTGGTACATGCTTACTCAGGTTTGTGGACCAAGAAAGCATGTAAATGAAGGTAAGAAGAAAATTTGGGGTGTCTATCATTGTGCCTTCCACCTTGTTTGAAACAGGATCCCTTGGTCACCACTGTGTATGCCAGGCTAGCTGGTCTGTGAGCTCCTGGGACTGATCTTACTGGTCCATCTCTCAAGCATGGAAAAACAAGAGATACTAGCCCAGATTCTCCCCCTTGACCTCAGCCAAAAGGCTGAGAAGTGACACCCTAGATACTGATTTGAACAGTGTTCTAAATTCATCAGATATGAGGGAGCCAAATAAACAAGATCTTCATACATCATTCTGTTTTTTAAATCTTTTAATTAAAAAAGTTTTATCACCACAGATTGTTCCTTTGGCAAAGTTCTCCCCACTCTCAGATTTATTTATTTATGTATATGAGGGTTCTGCCTACATGTATATATATTGGTATATATGCACCACATCTGAGTCTGCCCACAGAGGTCAGAAGTGAGCATCTGATCCCCTGGAGTTGGAGTTACAGATGGTTTTGAGCCACCATGTGAGTGCTGGGAACCTAACCCAGGACCTCTGCAAGAGCAATAGTGATCTTAACCACTGAGCTGTCCAGCCCCAGTTCTTTTTATTTCTTTTAGAGCAGATCTAGAACACAGGGATTCACGCATGCTAGGCAAGTGCGCTACAGCTAAGCTATGTTCCCAGAGCTGGTGAATTATTTTCACAAAGTGTTAAATACTCACTCACAAATGGTGGGGCTCGGCCACTGCACAGGCCTAGAGGTGTCCCCTTCTCCACTTTCCTGCTGACCGCATCCTTTCCCGCCATGCTCCACACCTGCTGGCGGAAGCCTTACCACAGTACCGTGATTTACAGCTTTGGTCCCTAATTCAGAGCAAGGATCTCCATCACTTTTCTCCACTGCTCTCTCTTGTGATTGTTCACAACAGTTATTACAGATGTTTGTCCCCAGGTCCTTCCTCTCTCTCTGCCTGAAGTGATACTGTGAGTTCTTAGAGAATATAGCCCCTGCAGGGCATTAATTCATCATCCTTTGCCTATGTTTATAAACAGCACTCATACTCAGTTTCGTTTATCTCAGCAAAGAACAAAATGTGCTGCAGCAAGTGCTTTTACCTGCTGAACTGTCTCGCCTCTGTCCCCTTCCTTTTTAAAGCTATGTTTCCATTTTTTATGATTTATTTGTGTGTGTGTAGGGTGTGTGTGTGTGTGTGTGTGTTTGTGTATTGTGTGTGTGTGTGTATATGGTGTGTGTGTGTGTGTGTGGTGTGCGTGTGGTGTATGCGTATGGTGTGTGTGTACATGGTGTGTGTGTGTGGTGTGTGTGTGTGTATATGTATGGTGTGTGTGTGCTGTGTGTGGTGTGTGTGTGTGGTATATGTGTATGGCATGGTGGTGTGTGTGTGTGGTGTGGGTGTGTGTGGTGTGTCTGTATGGTATGTGTGTGTGACCTCGGGATGTTCAGGAGTCCATAGAATACCCTGCTCCCAGAAATACATCCCTGTGCCTGTGGGAGGTCTGGGCATTTCTGGGATGCCTGGGAGCCTATGGGATGTCCGGATGCCTGTGGGAGGTCCTAGTGCCTGCATGATGTCTGAGTGCCTGGGGATAGGTGGGTGTCTATGTGGTGTCCAGTTGCCTGTGTGATGTCCATGTGCCTGTGAGAAATATGTGTGCCTGAGGGATGTTCAGGTGCCTGTGTAATGTCTGTGTGCCTCAAGATGTCTGGGTATCTGTGGGTGGCCCTAGTGCCTGTGGAATGTCCAGGTACCTGTAGGATGACTGGGTGTCTGTGGGTTAGCTAGGTGTCTGTGTGTCTACAGGATTCCCTTGTGCCCAAGGGATATACTGGTGCCTGTGGGGGACATTGGTGACTTTGAAAAGTCTGAGTGCTTGTGGGAGTTCTCTGATCACCCGCCTGCAGTTCTTTCATGTCATCGGTCACCTTCAACTGTAAACAGTTAGTTCTATCTAATGGAGATCTTAGCAGGGCTAGCACAAGGGTGTGAACGGGTAGGAAACAAGGCCTGCAGCCGGTGTAAGGCATCCAGCTTCACAGCTACAAGGCATCAAAGCCCTTTCGCAAACCAAAACAGCATACAGGAGTAAAATATCCCACAACAGAAGTGTGTTGCAGAGAACAAAGCTGAAAGGAGTCGGAGATCTGAAGAGTGCTTTGAAATCAGACATGGAGATGCAGAACTTGGAGTTTGATTGACCTGCTGATTTTTTGTTCTTGTTTTAGTCAAGTATTTCCTCACTATGCTCACTTTCCTCCCTTTCAGAATGGTAATGTATATTCTGTGCCATTTTATGTTGGAAGTATGTGATCTGCTTTTTTATTTTGATTTTGCAAGGTCTTATAGTTAAGAGATTGCTTTGAATCTCAGAAGAGACTTAGACCTTTTAAACAGGATTGAGACTGTGATAGACTATGTGAACTTTTGAGGTTGGACTAAGTGCATTTTTCATTATGATATGGCTACAAGCTTATGGGGGCAGAGAGTGGAATGTGGTGGTTTGAATAAGAACGGCCCCCATAAGCTCATATGCTTGAATGCTTAGTCATCAGGAAGTGGCAGTACTTGGGAAGGATTAGATGTGGCCTTGGTGGAGTAGGTATGGCCTTGTTGGAGGAAGTGTGTCACTGGAAACAGCCTTTGAGGTTATAAAGTCCCAAGCCAGAACCAGTGTGTTTCTCTTGCTGCTGCCTGCGAATCCAGATGTAGAACTCTCAGCCATTTCTCTAGCACCATGTCTGCCTGCATGCCACCATGCTCCCCACCATAATGAGAATGGACTAAATCCCTGAAACTGTAAACGAAGCCCAATTAAATGCTTTCTCTTTTAAGAGTTGTCTTGGTCAGGTGTCTCCTCACAGCAACACTGAATACAGCGAGGTAGAATAAGGTTTCCTGAAGCTTAGCATTGGTGTTTATAAAAATCAGTGGTTACTATGAGGTCTAGGCTGGCGAACTCAAAGAGATCCTCCTGCCTTGTGAGTGCTGGATTAAAGGAATGTGCCACAATGCCTGTCAGGGCCCTTACCATCAATTTTTGATCAACACCAGTGCTAAGCTTCAAGAAACCTTAGTTTTCCAGTAGGTTGTGATGTCATAGGTTACTACCACAAGGTGTAACTGAGTTAAGAAAGCTCAGGCAAGCCTGGTGTTGGTCAAGAAAAAGAATCTGTAGAAGAAACAGATTAAAGAAACAGGTAATAGAAGGATAAATATGGCAGTGAGAGGACAGTGTAAATTATATCGGAAGATTGTCACGGAGCATTTGAAAGTATGAGGTAGGTGAGCCTCTGAGGTTCAGCCCAGTTCTAGCCAGAGATGACTCCCATAGTGACATCTGGACTAAAAAACAAACAAAAGACAAAAGTGAAAGTGCCCGAGAGTAAAAAGTTCCTTCATCTCTGACTGCAGCATGATTACCTCAAGTGTCCTCAAGACTCCCTGTCCTGGGTCAGGCTGGCTCTGTATGGGTATAAAGGAGAAGAACAAATGGCCAGGGGATTAAATCATTGCACTTTTGAGAACAGCAAGAAGGCAAAGTAATTCCAAAAGAGGTAACTTGTTTATCGTGATATAAAAATGCCAGCAGTGGGAACTGGAGAGCAGAAAGCTTGTCTATGTAGAGAACCATCTGCCTGGAAATCTCTCCGGCATGATAACTCCAGCAAGACTATTCCAGCAGGCTTCCCTAGTCATCTATGGTGGCTGTTGCAAGTGTCTGATCTGTTACATTTCTTGCCCTCTGATCAGGCTACTCCAAGTGCCCAGGGTGAACATGTTTTACTCACTGCTACATGTCTTTTTTCTTTTGCTTACTACATGCTTAATTAACTCACTCATTCAAAATCAATTGTACAGCTACTGTAGATTCTTCCCTGTACAGAAAAGATGGATGAGGGCAGAGTTAAGGCACTTGTCACGTGGCTGGGCAGAAGACATTATGATGTTATGAAGATGGATAGATTATTTAACAGTAATGAGTTGCATGAGGATATAGAGCATTGCCAAACACATTCAACTGTAAACCGATGGCAGAAGGAAAGCCAGGGAAAACTGGTTTCACCAAATGCTGCTAAGATGTAAAGTTTACTTATAGGTTCTTTAGGCATTATAAAGGATTACAGATTTAAAAAGTAAAAAATAAAAATAAAGGGCCCAAAGCTGTGCTTCACTTTCACTGGTAGAATGGTAGCAAATTTCTGAAGCTTTGGGTAAACACCAGTGTTGGGCTGGTGATATAACTCCTGGCAGAGTACTTGCCTAGCATGGCCAAATCAATCCCAAAACTCTGTTATAAGAGCAAACAAATCTGAGATTAAATGTTGTCCTAGTTAGGGGTACTATTGCTATGATGAAACACTATGACCAAAAGCAACTTGGGGAGGAAAGGGTTTATTTTGCTTACATCACTGAATATCATTGAAAAAAGACAGGGCAGGAACTCAAACATTGGCAGGAACCTGGAGTCAGGAGCTAATTAATGCAAAGGCCATGAAGGGATGTTGTTTACTTGTTTGCTCCTCATGGCTTGCTCAGCCTGCTTTCTTATAGAACCCAGGACCACCAGCCCAGGGTTGGCACCACCCATACCCTCCCCTATCAATCAGTAATTAAGAAAATGCCCTACAGATGGAGCCTACGGTGGCATTTTTCTCAATTGAGGTCCCTCCTTTCAGATGACTCTATCTTATGACATATAACTAGCCAGGACAAATGCATTTCATCTAAAATCTAGAGCTTTTTCAGTGACTGTGATAGGTATTCTTGGTTCTCAACTTGACTACCTGTGGAATAACCGAAAGCCAAAAATGGAGGGCACACCTGTGAGGGATTTTTGCTTATTTTGAAGTAAGAAGAGCCACTTCTAATCTGGATCTTTGAGGTAGAAAGATGCCTTTAATCTGGATCTTTTGAGCTGGGAAAACTTACCTCTAACCTGGGTCACATGGGCTGAAAGCCTATATAAGCACATGGAAGAAGCTATTGGTCTTGGCCTGCTTGCTCTCACCTGGCAAACAAGCCCATTCCTGCACCGGCATTAGAGCCAACTTCTTCAGGATTCTGATGTATACTGAAGAGCAGCACAGAGACATCCAGCCTTGTGGACTGAGCAACTACTGAATTCAGCCATTGTTGGATTAGTGGGACCCCAGCCTATAAATCATTCTAATAAATCCCATATACATATGTATATCCTCTATTCATCCATCTATATAGACAATCTATAAGTTCTGCTAACTATAATCTTAATACAATTTTTATTTTCTTATTGCTTTTGTATTTCTCTTCTTCAAAAGAAGATTTGCATATTTATGTACATCTACTTGCCAGAAGAGGGCATTATAGATGGTTGTGAGCCACCATGTGGTTACTGGGAATTGAACTCAGGACCTCTGGAAGAGCAACTAGTGCTCTTAACCGCTGAGCCATCTCTCCAGCCCTGCTTCTGTATTTTCATTACTTTGAAACGAACTGTGATAATAATGTCTAACAAACATCCATTATAATTGTTAAACTGTGAAACCAGAATCATTTGATCGATTAAACAAAACTCATTATTTTCCTTCTGACAAAAGGCAGAAAATCATAGGAGAGCAACTTATCATTGAAGTCGCTGTACCCGCTAATCTAACTCTATGGTTCTTCTAGTCTTAGAATCCCCCCGGGCTGCAAGGCATGGGAAAGGAGCTGTTGGAAACAGAGGGCAGTCCATAGTCCATATCGGATCTCCTAAAGCAAACTGCTGAGACTGGAGAGTAAATAAAAGCTTTGGGGTCCTGGAGTGGACCTTGGAAAGTAGGGGGATTTTTTTGACTTCTATGTCATTTTTTTGTTGAGGGCCAATGATATTCAGGCAATGGACTCTACCAGCTTGACAAGGATCCTGGTTTTCTCCTTGCTAGGAATTGGAGCCCACCAACTGCTTTGCCCCTTTATCCTTACTGTATGGTGAAAAAAAGCCTCTCATCAATATTGTCTATTTGGCCTAATAGTTAAAACTCAAATTAATTCCTGGGATGGCTGGGAGAGGAATACTGCTATCTCAGCTCTAAAGTAATTGTAAACAGTTTTGCTGACCTTCAGGTCCTGGCAGTGTGAGGACTATTCATGCTTACTACAGACATCATAGAAGGGCTGTTTTTAGTTAAACTGACCTTCCCAAGGAGACATAGCCACAGTTAGATTAAAAATAGTAAGTAGACAGTAAGTCAGATCTAAAATCAGCTATTTATTAATAAACCATTGTGTTAAGAAAACTACCCACTAAAATTAACCTTGAAGATTAGAGGCCTGCAGCTGGGAGGGGATGAACACTTTTGCATTGGTTCCCTTTTGATGTATGCTTGATATCTGCATTCCCTTAGATAAGCAATCCTATAGACTGCTATTTGAGCCAGAATAAAGTCTTTGTCTAGAGAGAGCCTTGTATAATTCCCCCAGTGTGCATACTGTTATTTTTGCTTAGTTTTTCTATCTTTTATTACTATTAAAAGAAACGCTCTCACGTGCCATTATCATACAAAAAGTGTATTCTATACATGTCATTTCAAAGCATGATCGTGTGCACCATTTCTGGGTCCCATAGAAGAATGAATTACTGGGTTCATCTGTCATAACTTTCCTGTTGTTTATTCTTCTTTCGTGGAGACTGAGGAACCCTGGTATGGACTAGAGCTGGTCTTGACCCCCACAATTTTTAATATCTTCAAATTTCTTTGATATGACATAGTTCTAAGGCAGACAGATAATAAACCTGGCCTAATTTCACTTCTGTTGCTGTCATAAAATACACTGACAAAAAGCAACTTAAATGAGAAGGGTTTATTTCAGCTTAAAATGTCAGATAAAGTCCATCATTGTGGGGAAGTCAAGGCAGGGACTTCAAGCATCAACTTACATCACATCCACAGTCAAGAGCAGAGAGATGCATGCATGCTCACTCAGTTGAGTTCAGTGGGATTTCTCCACTGTTAACACAGTTCAGGACCTCTTGCCTAAGGAATGGTGCTGCCCACATAGACAGTCCTCCATAGGCATGCCCAGCCACAGGCCAACCAAATGTAGACAATCCTTCATTGAGACTCTCTTCCCAGGTGATTCTACATTGTGTCAAGCTGTCAATTAAGGCTAACCACCATACAGCCCACAGCCAGAAGAAAATCCAGGAACCGAAGCTTGATGTGTGGGGAGAATGAGGGTATGTAAGGCACCACAGCACTGAGGTGCTCAGAGCTGCCTCTAAGACAGTATCTTTAAATCCCATTTTAAGGTCATAGACCATCTAGTTTCAGTTTTGTTGTTTTTTCCTCTAGGTTCTGACACATTTGAGGCAATTGTTTTAAAACTGAACCACATCTCCAACCTGAACTTTTATTTTTTTATTGTGCTGAAGATCAAACCCAGGTAAACTGTTCTACTATGAGCTCCACCCCCCACCCAGACTTGGATGAACTTTGTTCACAGGATAGAAATGCAGGGTGTTCCCCCACTGTTTTTATCTGAGTATAGTGGATTGATCTCAGGGCCTCACACGTGACAGGCACATACTCTATCACTGAGATCTATCCCAATCCCAGAAATCCTTCTCTGTGTGTGTATGTGCAAAATCATGTATGCGGTAGGCAAACAATCTTTATTGCTTATTTTTGATACAAGATCTTTAGAGCCTTTTCGACTGAACCTGAGCTCACAGACTTGGCTATGTCTGGCTAGTGAGCTGCTTTCCGTGTTTCATTCTCCTGTACTCCTCACGTGCTCAACTTTACCTGTGTGTTGGAAATTCAACCCCAGACCCTCATGATTGTACAAACAGGTCTACTGAGCTACCTCCCCAGCCTGCAAGAGGTTTTGTGTTGAGATGAGATCTCACTCTCTTGTCCCCCACCCCACCACCACTCAGGCTGGTCTCCAACTCTTGGTTCAAGCCTCCCGCCCTGGCCATGGCTGCACACCACTGCAGTTGCTCAAGAAATTCAGTTACACACACCCAGATTGACTCACTGAAAGCACACTGGGTACACATGGCAGAACTAAGGAAATAAGTTTTTGGTGATTTTAGTTATTTCATTTATGCATTTAGAGAAAAAAAAATCACAAAATGTTAAGTAAAAAAATTTTATTTCTAAAAAAATTTAAAATATACTAAAATTTAAACAATTACATTGTATAGTACCTGATAATTTATTTCAACATACTGAAAAGATAAACGAATCACTTTCTGAAATAAGTTTCTATTCTGTTTTGTGTGACAGAGGCCCTTATCAGCCCGAACTGGCCTCAAACTCACTATACAATCGAAATTGGCATTGAACTGATGGGTCCTCTACCTCCCAAGTCCCAGGATTCCTGTTCTGGGGATCAAAAACAGAGCCTTGGACATAGTAGGCATGTGTTCTACTACTGATGGATAGCAGTAGTAGAAAAAGGAAAGTAGTAGTAAAAGGAAACACATTTGACCTGAACAAAATGACAAAGTTTTCATTTTATTCAATTTCGAATAAAACACAGCCACTGTTTCTTTCCAGTGTATCGAAACTATCAACTTGAGAAGAAATTATTTGCCTCCTTTGTGCCAAACAAGGATAGTTTCTCTTCTGTTGAAAGGGCGTGAACTTCTTGAAATTCAGTTTTCACCTGCCTCATAATTTCCAAATAAATAAATAAACAGCTCCAGCTCATGGCTTGTATACTAGATCAAAATGTCCTCCAAACTGTCATCATAGACCCATTTAAAGACAGAATCTTCAGAACACTCTATAGCTTCAAAAAGTCTTTTGAAGTCCTGAGGATACATTTTAACTACTGTCTCTCCAGGGTTTTTTCTTACCTTCCTCAGTATATTAACCGGATCAACTGTGCTCAGTGAACTGCAAAGAAAAACCAAGTAAACATAATTAATCCCACTTCACAACAACTGTCAGCTAAAACTGAGAGAGCTGTCACCTAAGTCCAATTAAAAATGACTAGCATGGGTTGGAGAAACAGCTCAGTGGTTAAGAGCATTGGCTGCTCTTCTACAGGACCCAGGTTCAATTCCCAGCACCCACACAGCAGCTCACATCCACTCCCAACTCCTATTACAGGGGATCCAACACACTCAGACAAATATACATACAGGCAAAACACCAATGTATATAAAACAAATTAAGAATTTTAAAAAATGACTGGCACGTATAATTAAATGTATTTAAGAGTCTGCACATAATATATATACTCTCTACTCTCTGAACAGAGATGACTTTTTACCTAAAAATATTTCTAGTCACCAGTCCTATAAAGGGTATATAGTACATGAAGACTAACTAAAATTACTATTTTAACATTTTCTCCATCTCCTGACAATATTTGAGGACTGCTAGTTAAAAAGTGAGTAGAGAACATCACAGGAGGGAGATGATGCAGTGTTAATAGCACCTGCTACTCTTCCTGGGGACCTGAGTTAGTTCTCAGCCCATGTCAAGCAGCTCATGACCATCTGTAACTCTAGCTCCCGGGGATGCAACACGCTCTTCTGGCCTCTACAGGCACAGCACACATGTGTGCATACACATAAAAGTAAAATAAATATAAACCGAACAAAGATGAAAATAAATGTGGAAAACGGGGAGAAATGTGCACAACGGGAGAAAAGGCATTACCGTAAATGATGTATTATTGGGGCATTACGCTTCCCAAAGCAGTGCTTTACCATGTGGAAAAATATATCATAGTTCATAGGACTTAAGTTTTCTGTAAATAATGTTTTACGAGGAGTCATTTGAAGAAGATATAAGTTTTGTTTCATTGATTTTAATGATTCCTAGACAGAAAGGAAAATAATTTTGGTCAGTCATAAACTATTAGCAGAATAAAACATTGACTACTTATTCCTTCAAGTCACTTGCTGAATATCCCCTCATGTCTCTGGGTTTTCTAGTTGAGGGCCTAATACTTTGTAACCTGGGCCACGTCAGAATTCTCTACAGAAAGTAACCTAGAAGGACGTGATTTTATTATGACAAACAGCAGTGTTGCTTACTGTCTGTCATGAAAGGTGACGGGAGAGTCCACTCCATTCCTCAGCTGCAGAGCACACCATTCACCACTTCCTGGGCTGGAACTTTAAACAATACCCTTAATCTAAGCTGGAGAGCCAAACTTATTGACTTGTGACTACAGTAAAATAAGAGCTGGAACACAAAGTCAACATGACTGAGCTCTGGCTGTGTTTGGTGGACACCACCACCAGACCTAAGGATACAGAAGTTATTATTGACTAGCTTTTTCCTTTTTTCCTAAACATAAATGTATTTACTGTGTGTGCATACATATGTATGTACAATTTTATTCTTTTAAAATTGAAAATTTTAAGTTATAGAATAATCTCTTTTTTGGCCATTTCTCCGGCCTCTAAAGATAATCTTAAAGGAAATAAACACTTCACTGAGTGATAAAAGGGAACTTATCATTTGTTCTTACCCCGTTCTTTGACTTTCCTAAGTGCCCATTTTCTGCATACACACTAAATGACGACCAAGGTTCCTGCAGGAAGAAAAACAGATGATATTTCTTTCTTTCTGTAGGTCTGTGTGTGGTACATGTGCACATGGGGAATGTTTTCAGGTGTTTTTCTCTATCATTCTCTCCACATTATTTTTTGAATCATGGTCTCTCACTGAGCCTGGGGCTTATGGATTCTGTAGGACTAGCTGGCCAGCAAGCCCCAAGGATTCTCCTGTCTCTGCTTCCCCAGTCCTGGGATTAGAGACATGGGCTACTGCACTGGGCTTTTTACATGGGTGCTGGGAATTTAATTCAAGTCTTCATGCTTGCACTGCGAGCACTTTACCAACTGAGCGATCTCTTCACCCCAGGATATTCTTTTTTGTGTGTGTGTGTGTGTGTGTGTGTGTGTGTGTGTGTGTATCTCAAACGGAACCAATTCTTTTAGTTAGTTCTCTTTAGCCAAAATGCCTCAAATTATTACTGTCTTTAAAAAAAACTACCTATGTAAATCTGAGTTTGATAGTATAAAACTATAATCCCAGTACTTGGGAGATAGAGGCAGCCTGAGCTACATGAGACCCAGCCCACTTCACCCTGTAAACAAACAAATACTGAGGGGCTAGGGTTAGGGTTATAACTCTGAGCACTTGCCTGTGTTCAAATCCAAAAACCCTACACAAATAAAAGGATAAATCACTTCAAGTCATCTGTGGCACTGCTCAGTAAGTGTTAACAATGACTAATTATTGAATTACAATATTCAAACACCTGTTATACATTCTGTATAACAGGTAAAGGGAATGTGGCAAGCTAGATATAGTGGTACATATCTATAATCCTACACTGAAGGAAGCTGAGACGGGAAGATGGAAAGTATGAGATGAGTCTGGATTAAATAATGAAACCCTGTCTCAAAAAATAAAGCAATATAATATTCACTATATAAAGAAAAAAAGCTTGAAAAAAACAGAAGACTAAAAGTGTCAACATTAACCTCCCTTCAGGAGTGGTGATAGCATATGCTTTTAATCCCAGGACTCAAGAGGCTGAGGCAGGAGGATTTCTATGAATTCAATCTCTATCTACATCAGGAGTTCCGGCTCAGGTAGGGCTATGTAGTAAGGCCCTATCTAAAAAACAAAACAAAACATACAAAACTCAACAAATTGAAAATAATGAAATTAATCTTTTAAGTTAACCCTGAGCACAAGGTCTGTGCTCCCCAGCCTCTGAGTTATACAGTTCTTCTGGTATGAGACTTTACTCACCATGTGCAGAAACTTAATTTCACAAGCCACATGCCAAAGCACACTTAACACGTGATACAAGTCTGGCCTTTTAGGAGTTGCTATCATTTTCTAGTGAAAACAAACAAAATTATAATCAAAATCAAATGTTGGATCTTAACTTTAACATTTTAATAGCATCTAGAAATTTAAATTAAAAGATGAGAATTGGTGGAGTATGGTAGCAAAGACCTTTAAATCCAGTAATTGGGAGGCAGAGGCAGGAGGATCTGAGTTGCAGGACAGCCAGGACTACAAACAGCAGTGTTTCTTCAACCCATTTATAGGGGTCACCTAAGACCATCTACATGTCAGGTATTTACATTACAATTCATAGCAGTAGCAAAATTACAGCTATGAAGTAGCAACGAAAATAATTTTATGGTCGGGGGTCATCACAACATGAGGAACTGTATTAAAGGGTTTCAGTGTAAGGAAGGTTGAAAACTACTGACATAGAGAATTCCCTGTCTCAAAAAACAAACCCATAGTATTTTCAAATGGAGTTTTTCTTTTTGAAAAATAAATAGCATCAGCATATAAAATTGACTGGATATGGGCTGGAGTGGGTTAAGAGCACTCTCTGCTTTTCCAGAAGGCTGGAATCTAGTTTTCATCACAAAGGGCTACTCACAATTTACAATAGTGAGCTATTAAATCATGCAACAAGAATTGTTAAGCCTGTAACTCTAACTCTAGGGAATCCAATGCCTTCAGCCTCTGCAAAGTACCTGCACATACATAGCATAAATTATATATATCGCAGTCCAGAAATATGGCTCAGTATTAAGAGCACTGTCAGTAGTTAAGAGCACTGGATTCTCTTCCAGGACCCAGGTTCAATTAGCAATATCCACACAACAGGTCACAACTGTCTGTAACTCCAGACCCAGAGAATCTAATGACTTCCTTCAACTGGCCTCCTCAAGCAACACATGCCCATGGTATACAAACATACATTCAGGCAAGCAATCAGACACATGAAATAAAAACAAAATCTTAAAAAATTTATTAAATATGATATTATCTTTAATAATGACACCTGTCAAGAGAAAATCTTATTGAAGAAAAACTAAAATAAAAATGTGTAATGATCAGGCATGGTGACAAACACCTGAAGCCTCAGGACTAGGGAGACTAACGCAGAAGGATTCCTATGTGTTGAAGGCTGGCCTGGGTTACAAAGTGAGCTTGGCACCAGTCCAGGTTATAGAGCAAGAATCTGTTTCAAAATTAGAAACAAATACAAATCAAAAAACTAATCATTTAGCCACAGACAGAATTAAGACAGAAGCAATCCCTGCACTATGGATCCAACAACACAACAGAACAGCATGTACTATGGAGAAAGATAGGTATGTCAGAATTGCATATTAGGTGAGCTATTAAATTGTGCATCAAGGATTGTTATGCCTGGGGGTGGTAAGAGGGCTCACTGGGCAAAGGTGCTGGCACGAAGGCTGACCACCTGAGTCCAATCCCTGGGACCCGCACGCTGAAAGGAGAAAATGATACCTGAAAGGTGTTTTCCCTGACTTCCACATGCTAACGCCCATGTGCATGAGCATGCACGCATGGGCGCGCGCACGCACGCACACACACACACACACACACACACACACACTATTTTTTTAAATAAAGAATAACTGATAAGGCTGACTCTCACTAGACACTGAGGATGGCACCATCAGTGAATGAAAGCTCCTCACCGAGGAAGGATCCCATGGGAAAGTCCATGGTAAGGAAGCACAAAAGAAGCCGTAAGCAAGACAACATTTTGGGTCTTGTGTCATCCAGGCTGGTCTGCAACTATATAGTAGAAGTTGACCTTGACCAAGAAGTTGACTTCCTCCTCTACCCCCTGAGTGCCTCACAAATTGGATCACACTGTGGCCAAGTTACAACCTGATGAGAATTCTTACATACCTTGCTCTAATTTTTTGTTTATACATTGTGTGCATGTACGGCCTCAAGGATCAGGATTGTCTACTCTCATTCTACGTGGCCAGCCAATATTTACTATCTGGGTGAGGACACATTTCCACTTCTTGCTCCTTTATTCCTATGTACAAATGAACACTTTATATCAGAGCAACAGCTCACTCACACAAAGCACTGTGATCTGTTAGTGTATTCTAACAGCAATGTCACGGCTTCAGGAGGCCTTCTCACTCCAAAGGAAAGAAAGTAGAACAGTGCTGTTCTTGCACCAGGCCCCAACAAAGCAGACTAAAGTCAAACTGGAGCCACCCAGACTTAAGTTCCACATCACCAAGGTGAACCCATGTTGTTTATCTGTTTTTCCCAGAAATCAGGAACAGCCAGATTTCCCAAACAAGCCAGGCAAAACTTGCCAAAATAATGAAAGTCCATCTGACTAACCCTTATACAACAAAGGTCATCTGAAGGAACCTAGTAGTAATCAATCTGCTATTTTACCACTGCTCAGTATCCCTATTTCTGCCTAAAAAATATAATTGTGAAATGACCAAACAACTCTTTGAGTTTTGATTTAGCTTTCTTCAGTCTTTCGCTGTCTATAAAATCAACCTCCTCTGCTATGGGACATGTTGGGACACAACTGGGACATGTATCCTATTTTTATGGAAAGTGTTGATGTACCCTTGAATCAAAGATAAAATCAATCGGGGAATTAAAAAAAAAACAAAAAAGGAAAAAAGATTTTAATAAAAATTGTTTCAGGGAAGAGATATGATTGGTAAGTAAATAAAAAGATGTTCAACACAACTAGCCATCAGGGAAACACTCTAACACAATGAAACACTACTGCACACCAGAATGAGATGGGATCAAAAATACAAAGAAAGGGCCAGTGAGATGGTGCAGCTGGGCAGGTATGCTCCCACACTTACATACTAATAAGAAACATAAAATTAAAACAAGCACACACAAGTATCATAGAGAAAAAAAAATGAATACTGTGCACTCCTGGTGGGAAAGTTAAAATCATGTATGTAGCAAGGAAAACAGTATGACATGCACAGCAGCACACCTGCAACTCATTGCTCGGGAGGCTGAGCCAGGAGGACCCCTGGGGCTTACTGACCAACTAGCTTGCCAAATTGGCAAACTACAAGTCCTAATGAGAGACCCTATCTCAAACAAGTAGATCAATGAATAAATAAAAGAGACAAAGATAGAAAAAAGAAAAACATCAAGAAGGTAGCAGCTCCTGAGCAATGACACCAGAGGCTAACCTCTGCCTTACACACCCAACTGCACACCACTGCGCCACAGTTCTAGAGCAGGGATCTGCAGAAACACCTGTGAAGTCCTGTATGTGGCAGCTTTATCCAAAATATTTGAAAGGTGGAAGCAGCTAAGTGTTCTCACATGGATGGACAGATAATGTCTGGTAACTACACAGCAGAATACTATTCTGCCAAAAAAAAAAAAAATATGTTGAACATGTTGAAGCACAGATGGACATTGAGGATATCATGCTAGGTGAAGTAGGCCATCGTAAAAGGACAACTGTAGCACGACTCCAAGTCAGGTTCACAGATGTCTCCGGACCATGGTCACTAGAGCCCAAGGGAATGGGAAGAAGGGGGTCAAGCATTAAGTGGAATGTCTAGTAAGCTTTGGAGCTAGACAGCAAATACTGGACATATAATATAAATGTATTTAATATCACCAAACTGTACACTGCAAATATAATTAAGATAGTTCATCTTATATTGTATATTTAAAAAAAAATTAAAAACTTGACTCTAAAGATCATATATCATACAGAATGTCACAATCTTAGAACTCTCAAATGTCAGGGGCTCCAAATTAAAAACAGAGAAGTCTTCTCAAAACTACAGCACTCTCTCAAAGCAGCAAACCTGCCATCTGTAATAACCCACCTGGAATTCTTTTTCACTAAGAAACATATTCAGTTCTATTCGTCCATATCTGTATATAGATTCACAAGAGTACAGATCAAAGAGAATTTTCCAAAGTATTCGTCTTTCGTATTTAGTCGGTAGGATTCCAAATATTTTTATAGGAACACCTGTTAGGAATACAAGCATAAATTTGCACAAGGTTCTTAAAACTTTTTCCTATGATCACATTTTACTGAACAAGTGAGTTAGCAATGGTAACTTTACTTCAGTTAAGGACCCAAGATGGTGGATGACATGCAGGCACGGTGTGCTAGAATCTCCAGGGAAATAACTGAGGACAACTGAATAACACTATCATCAGAGATGGGCAAACACCCCAAAGGTCTAGCTAGTAATGACGCAAGATAAGAAACTACCCCGCAGTTCCTACTGTTACCCCTTTTGTTTGCTTTCCCAACCCACTCAATAATAACCACTTACCTTACTCTACCTTTTTCTTTCACACGCATACACACAGTGGCTAATGTTAGTACACACCTCCCCGCCAATGTTCCTGTACTTATTAAAATGATTGGCATTTAAGGGGAATTGTATATTTGACTGTTCTTAGATGTTCGTGGTAGACCTACCCTTTGATTGTGATTGTTTCTGCAGACGTTGTTCTACTTTTAGGGGTATACTAGAGATTGTAAGTATATCTAAAAAAAAAAAAAAATCAAAGAGGACACCAATACATTCCTGACTGAATTCCAAGAGAACACAAACAGCTTACTGAACTAAGGAAGTTAGGTATGGGATATGGATTGAAATTCAATAACGAGATAGAAATACTTAAAAAAAAAACCACTTGAAATATTAAACTCAGAAAGTCAAATAAAAATTTCTGTAGAAGGTTTCACTAATAAAATAGATCAAGGGGAAGATGAAATATCTGGGCTTAAGACAAAGTAGAGGAATTGGAAGATTCAGAAAATGACAAAAATAAATCAATTGAAAAGTATTAACAGAACATTTGAGATCTGTGGGGCACTATTAAAAAAAGACAAAATCTACAGATTATCAGCATAAAAGAATGATTCATGCTAAAGGCATAGAAATTTTTTTTAATTAAAATCATACCAGAAAGTTCCCAAATCTAGGGAAAGACAAGCCCATTAAAGTAATGGTGCATTTAGAGCACCAAACAGACAAGACCAGAGAAGTACCCTCCCATTTCATATGATAGCCAAAAAACTCAATGTACAGAACAAAGAAAGCATTTTGAAAGCTGAAGGGAGAAATGGCAGGCTGCAGGTAAACAGGCCCAGCAGAGTGACAGCAGATGTCTCAACAGAAGCAAGACAGGAGGGCTTGGGATGATGCGTTTCAAGCTCTGAAAGATGACAACTGTTTAGTAATGCACCTAACAAAGCTAGGCCACAATTCAAAGAAAGAAAAACGTCCAAAAGAGCAGACTAGAGGAATAGATAACCACTAAACTACCCTACAGAAGATACCTGGAGGAAATCTTCAGACTGAAGAGAAAGATAAACGCATCTGGGAGACATGAGGAAAGAATAAACTACAGTACAAACAGTAGTTAAGCAAAGGAGGAATAAGAAAACAAACACTACAAGATCAGTAAAACACCAGGAATTAATAGATACTTCTCAGTAATAATGCTTAATGTCAATAGTCTAAATTCCTCAATCCAAAACAGATCTAGGTGTGGTGGGCACACCTTTAATGCTAGCACTGAGGCAGAGGCAAGTGGATCTCTATGTGTTCCAGGCCAGTCCACAACATAGTAAATTCCAGACCAGTCATGGCTACATAGTGAGACCCTGTCTAAACAAACAAACCAAAAACCACTCTCCCCACCCCTTTAAAAAACAAAACAACAATAAAAACAGGGTCTCATTATCTGATGCTTCCAAGAACCAGACCTCACATCAAAGACAGACACAGCCTAGGGTGAAAGGACTGGAAAAAGTCCCAAGCAAATGAACTAGTAACTAGGAGACAAGGAGGTGTCCCATTCTAACAGACAAATAGCCTTCAAACACAAATACAAACACGTTGGAAGAAATAAGGTCACTTTGTACTGATTAACAGAACAATCCATCAAGAGGCATTACAGTCTATTATTAATGCATTCAAACTGACCACAACACACAATGTCATTTTGTTTGGCCCTAAGGACAAAGTTAAGTCATTTGCAGGGAAATGGAAGAAACTAGAGACTTATCATATTAAGCAAATTAAGCCAGCCTCAGAAAGACAGTTATCTTGCTTTCTCTCCTATGTAGTTATTAGGTTTTATATGTATGGATACATAAAATCATGTATATTATGGCCTGAAAGCAGAAGCACAACTATTTAAAAGAACGAAGGAGGCTAGCAGAAAGGTGGAAGGGGCATATGAAGGAACAGGAGAGATATCTCAGTGCTTAAGAGCACTGCCTGCCCTTCTAGGACCTTGGTCAACTCCTAGCACTCACATGGTGGCTAACAACGGTTTAAAATTCCAGTTCCGAGGAATCCAAATGCCCTCTCCTGGCTTCTATGGGCATGGCACAAACATAGCTATAGGCAGACATGCAAGGAGAACACATATATACACTAAATCTTTAAAAAGAATTTTAAATAAAAAGGTGATATGAAAAGAAATTTTCTATGAACATTTATGTAAACATATATTTATATGAAAATGTCCTTATGTTATATAGTCCTATGTACAATTAAAATTCAATATTTGAATTTTAATATGTTAACTTATCCTTTACAGAAATAAAGTGATTTTTATATGCAGGAAAAGGGAATGGGGTGTTTAGTGAAAGACCAGTTGCTCGTGAACTGAATGATCCAAGTCTCTCTATATATTGCACACACATTTCATGCACAAATGAGCTATACTGGTAAAGAAAATGTGTTTATAGCTTTAGCTAATGATAAAAATTACCTGCTGACCAAGGAACTGCTTTTATTCCCAAATTCTCAAAAATTATCCGTGAATTAAAATCTGGTCTTACTAGTTCCTGATGTCTAGGATCCATTTTAAAGAAGTCACAGTGAACCACTTGTAGCTCTCCATCCAGATTCTTCCTTAAGGACTGAACAAAGGGCAACATTAGAAATTTCATCACCATGTATACTTGGCTGAAATTCAAAGATCTACCTTAAAAAATAAGAAAAAATGTAAAAGTAGTTGAACATTGTGGGGCATGCCTGCAATCTCATCACTTAGGAAACTGAGACAGGAAAATTACAAACTCTAGGAAGGTCCAGGCTACAATAAGTTTTAGATCAGCCTATAATATAGTGAGATGTGGTCTTAAAAATCCAAGGGCTGGGAATATGTAAAGCTTAGTGGCAGAACATTTGCCTGTCAAATATGCACAAGGCTCAAGGACACTCTCCAGTACCTCAGATAAAATAAGTAATTAAAAAAATCTTATGTGAAGATATAAATATTCCTAATACACATCAAATTTAACAGAGGAAATAAAAGACAACTACTGCGTGGAACATTTATCAAAATGTAACCATTTTCTTAAGAAAAGAGATCTGGAACAAAAGTAATCTTCCACAAGGGGCCATGGAGCTCAGGAGTACAGTTCTTGTGTGGCATGTACAAGGCCCTGGATTCAACCACCAGCACCACATTAAAAAACAAAAACAAGTCAGACGTGGTGGCACAAGCCTTTATGGGCTTAAAGTGCTGGGATGCACTCAGAAGGCAGAGGCAGGCGGATGAGATCAGCCTGGTCTATAAAGCAGGTTCCAGGACAGCCAGGGTTACATGGAGAAACCCTGACTCTAAATAAAACCAAACAAAAACAATTCAATCTTTAGATATCGTACCTATTTCTACAATTTTTTGTTGTCACATAGCACTTTAAACTCAAGCCATTCATTCTCCATGCTTTCAGGAAGTTGGCATTGATAGGTATTAGTTTCCTTACTAATTTCCTCTCAAGTGGTCAGCTGTCCATTAAAGACTCAGAAACACTGAAACAACCATCTGGAAAAAACAGCACTCTGCACCTGTATTTGACCACATAAAACCTTTTTGCTTCATGTGGGGTCCTAACTAAATTCAGAGTTTACACAGACCCACCGCCCTAACCTCAGTACTCACACTTGAATTTTAAGCTCACGAAAGGCAGGAACACAGCACAGCCTACCAAAGATGGGGACACAAGCTCAGTGACCAATTATATATCTTTCAGCTAGACTGTATAGGAAGGGGAAGATGTGAGATGTTCCCTCCTGATCTTAAGGGAACAAACTACACTCCTTTAACAAAAGGTAGGTTGACAACTGAAAAGTGTAACAAATTTATTAATGAAAGCTTTGTGTAACAAATGGTTGTATCTAGATTTAAAGTATGAAATCTTAGAGTCAATGGAGAATGTATAGCTATGTGGGGAAGAGCTTGCGTAACAGGAGTGTGATCTACCATAACCAAACCCCAGGTGAAAACAGACCAGAGGCCTGTCTGTTCAGATTCTCAGACTCTTTGTTTATGCCATTCCTTCCCTCTGGGCAGAGGATGAGGGCTTCTGGAAAAAAGGACTCGTGATCTACTATGAAACAGACCTAAAGATAGGTCTGAGACTATCTTTACAGGCAGCTCTTACATAGAAGGGTTACAGTATAATCACAGGCTTATGGTTTGCTTTGCAGTGAAGTGGTCCTAATTTCTATGACTGCCCTTTGGGAATGGGAATTCTGGTCTCTATGGCTCGATTTGAAGGAGAAAGACGTAAGGAGACAGGAGGGTAGAGACACTTTATTTCTGAGGTTACAACTGAGGACTTCCACTGTCCTTATTTCAAATACTCAGCATATCAATGTGTCAAACTTTAAGGTATCAATTTCTGGGCTCCAATGAGAACTAGAAAACATCTCAGAACTCCCAAGCTTTTAGTTACTCAACAAGCACTGAATACTCAATGGGTCCTAGTCTTTAGACATATCAGACATGTTAGCCATGGTCCCTAAAGAGTCTGTAAGAAGAAATTATGTGCTTAACTTTTACTTCTTTTAACCCTCTCAAAGTTAGTGGACAGAGCAACAAATTACTTTAGGAACATAAAAATATACCTCTAAATGTGGAATAAAAGTCTTTTCACTTTCAAAGGCAACCACTCTGGCACCAGCTTTAAGTAATGCCCCAGTCAGGATTCCAGGACCTGGTATATTAACAGAAAAAAAAATTATTTGCAAAAATAAGCAACATAGTGTCCCAGTTCCCCCACACACACATTGTGTGTGTTGGGGGGTGATTTTGAGATCACACGGTGTAGCCCTGGATATTCTGTAATTCACTACGTAGACGAGGCTGGCCACAAACTCAAAGAGATCAGCCTGCCTTTGCCTCCCAAGTGATGGGATTAAAGGTGTGTGCCACCACATCTGGCTACCCTCTTTCAAAGTATACTTTTACACGTTTTAAATCTCAAAACATTGCCAGATATAATTCTCTTTATATATGTAAAACATTAATTAGGCAGTTAACGTGAACCCACAACATCCCAAGTAGTAGAGCATTCTGGTCTGTCAGTGACAGCAAGACTTAATACTCAACAAATCTCACTATTTCTCAGGAAAACAAATAGCATATAAGATTGTGGCCTACAGCGTACTTATGGACTACTTGAATGCTTAGCCATAAAAACTATTGTCAAGTCTAAACAGAACCGACTTTCTGTAAGAAGTGGTGCTTAAAACAAGAAAAAATACAATTTGGGACCAATGAGAAGGCTCAGAGGGCAATGGCGCTTGGCGTCAAGCCTGACAACCTCATTTCAATCACTCACTTGGTTTAAGGACGGACTGACTCTCGCTAAATTGTTTTCTTACCCAAACACGCGCGCACACAAAAGATAAATAAATCTAATTTCGAAATTAGGGATGTAAAAGCTAAGAGCAAACCTTCCGCGCAACTCACCTGGATTGCACTCTAGTAAAAGTTGACGGGATGGCTTTTGATGGCCCAGCAGATTTCGTACCAGGTTCTTGGCCAATTTCTTATTTGCTATATAACGCGTAGGTTCGGATCGACCCTTGTGTGCCCACGAGGTCGACTCCTCGAAATCAGAATCAGACAACGGCTGCAGGTAGAAGTCAGAGAAGCCACGACGGTTCCACGCTTGCCAGTCATTCCAAGTCGCGGCTCCGGACCCAAGAATGGAACAACGACCAGGACCAGCCAACACTGACAGGGCCAGCCGCGGAGGCAGCCCCATCGCCAGGCCCCACATCCTTCTCTAACGTCCACCTCAACCACCAGTCAGGGTAGCTCCTGCGAAGAACAAGGAGCAGCACATCCCACGTGCAAACCCTCACTGCCCCACTAGGCCGGAGTGGGGGGGAAGTAAACACTACAAACGGCGCATGCGAACGCCTGAACTTCAGCCCTTTCCTCGCACGCTTCCGCTTCCGCTCAGGCTCCGCCCCCAGACGCCTGTGAGTGGACTCTCCGGGTGTGTTCAGGCTGGAACTCTATGGTCGCCCGCCCTCGACGTTTCCTCTCTAGCCTCTCGCACTCTATGCTCCTCGGTCCGGCGGCCAGCCGGGAGGGGCGCGCGGAGGGAGGCGGGGCGGGAAGGCTGGAGGTGTCGGATCTTCCAGAGCCGCGGGAGACCCGAGCCCGCTGTGTGACAGCTCTTCGGCCGCCATGTCAGCGAGCGGGGCTGGAAATAGACCGGGCGCCCGGCGGTAGCCCTTGCATTGCCTCCGATGTCCAGGTGAGCAGAGCAGCCGGCTGCAGGGATCTGCTGGCTCGCGGCGCCGCGGGGCTGGGGACGGTCGCTTGCTCCTCCCTGGGCGCTGTCTTCCCGGGAGTTGCAGCGGGTCCCCGCGCATCCGCCCCCTCTCGGCTCTCCTGTTTCCCCCGCTTTTCTGCGGGAATGCTGTTGTCGCGCGTCGCGCCAATTTATCCGCGCGCGCGCTCGCCTCCCTGGGGATCTTGCGGCTTCTGCTCCCGGTCGGTGTCTCTCACCGACGGGCTCAGTGGCCCGTCGCCTGTGCTTGCTTCCCGGCGGGTGGCTTTTATTGCACCCCCATACCTTGTTTCCCCTCCACCGCCACCTCTTTGGTTATCTGGAACCACCTAGTGTCTCCCTTCTTGTCCTCCCTCTGGGCCAAGATTTACCTTTTCTTTTTGATATGCATGCTCCCAAGACTTAAATTTAAGGCTGAAAAAAATTAAGATTTGAAAGCTTAAAATTCCTTCCTATGTTTAAAAGGATTAAAGCTTTAGGAAGCTTCTCTATTCTCTGTGTAAACTTAGTTAAGCACATTGTACTGTAGGATGCAATTTAAAAGACCTATTGCAAAGACTAAAAATAGGATGCCCTAATGGGAATTTTGGCAGTCTTTGGGGCAGTGTTAGAAAATCCGATTCTTTGAGAGTGATTTTAGTGTTTGGGGATCGTACTTAGAGATTTACTCATTATCCTTTCCATCAAGGCAGGGAGCTGCGGCCAATCAACTCCCTAGTTTAAAATATGTACAATCCTTTCTGCTTAGTCTGCTGGCAGCATAATTGAGCTTGGCATTTAAATGCACAAGGAACGAGTTTCTGAGGAATGTGTCACCTGCCAAGTAACCTGAAGATTATCCTTAGCTGATGAAACTCAAGGGCATAAAGAATTGACACCTGAAGATGGCCTTTTTTAAATGAGAAGTTAGTATACTGTAGAAGCTATTTACTGTTGTGGAAATCCTGAGATTCATTCACTGATCTTAATTTACTAAACTTTTTATTTGTTTGTTTTTAATATTTTTTTCTTCACTGAAAAATTTCTAGCTGGGCATGGTGGTGAAAATTTAATCCTAGCATTCAGGAGGCTGAGGCTCCATGGATTTGAGGCCAGTCTGAGATGCATAGAATTCAAGGCTAGCTTAGGATATAGTAAAACCATGTCTTGGGAAAGGAGAAACAGAAAGATGGTCTCCCCCCAAAATCAACATTTCAGTAAACTCAGAAGTAGTCTAAATTCTCCCACCCCAGCAATACTTTAACAATTGAATTTAGCAGAATGCTTTTTCTTTTCTATCAGACTAATGACAAAATTCACTTATCAAGTGTATCCTTGAGTTTTTCACTTTTAAAATAGGCTTTTTAAGGCAAGGGTATGTAGCTCAGTGAGGACCACTTGCTTAGCATATGTAAGGCCCTGAATTCCATACCTAGCACCACAAAAGGTACTTAATACTGTGGGAAAGTACATTTTTAAAAATATCAAAATGCCTATGGACCACAGCCTAGTCAGTCCTGGAGAACTTAGGGCCGTGTTTGTTTTGCTTTTGAGCTATTGGTGGAAAAGAAGTTGAATTTATTTGCCTCTTTACCTCCTCTCTCCTTCTTTGTTAGGGGTCAAATCCTGGGTGGGCCTTGCACAAGCTTGGCAAGTGTTCTGTCTTTGAGCCGCCTTCCTAGCCCCTGTTTTTGTTTGTGTATGTGGTATATATATGTGTACATGCTAATGTGTACATGCATGTGTGTCCTGTGGGTGTGATGTCAGATGACTTCCCGAGTCGCTGTCTACTGTTTTTTTTTTTTTTTAGACATGCTCTGTCCCTTAGGCTGGCTAGCCATCAAGTTCCAGGAATCTACCTGCCTCCATCCCCTAAACACTGGGGTTATTGATGGGTGTCTTTGGGGATCAGGACTCAGGTCTTTATGCTTGCATGGCAAACACTTCACTGACTGAGCCCTCACCTTTAGTTTTTTTAAAGATTAACTATGTTTAAACTGGTCTTAAAGTCATCATCCTCCTGCTTTAAGGAGTTATTTTCCCTTTCACAGTGTTAATGGTTTTCTTGTTTATGTTTTCAGGTATTTGAGTAATCCAGAAACCCCACCCTCCACTCCTTAAGGCCCTAGATGCTAAAAATGAAATGTCCATTTCACTTTTCAAATGAATCTTATTATGATCAGAATTTAGACTTACATTTTTAGAAAAACTTAGTTAAGATATTTTTATCACATTTTCTTAGCAGTGCGGTTTTTGTATCCTGTGCTATTTTTTGCCCCTTTGAAGTAATTTTTCTTTCTAATAGTGCTTGCTGGTTCCTTTATGGCTGTTTTTAAGTTACTTTTCTTATTAAGTTATTGTTATGAAATTGCTTGAGAAAGGAAACTGCTGTTTTTTGTTGTTGATTTTTTTTTTTTTTTCTTGTTAGCTTAAATGAGAACTGAAATTGGGAAATGCTGAATGACAATTCTTGTTTGCATCAGAATCAAGGCTGGAGCAGCATCATTCAAAAGAAATGGAAGATAATTCTAAAATTTTTCTAGTGGTCCCATTTACCAGGTGGAAATAATAATAAATAAATCTTAATAGCTTTAATCCTCTGTATATCATAGTTGCTGCAAATATTATTCAAGATTTCATGCTAAATCTGCAATTCTGATGTGGTTTACACTTACAGTACATCTCAATTAAGACTAACCCCATTGCAGATGTTCAAGGGTCATCTGCAGCCAGCGCCTCCCTCATTGGTTGGCACATAGCTATAAGATCGGTTTTTGATGCTTAAAATGCCTTTCTACTCTGGGATTCTGATTCTCTCAGGATACATAAAAAGCCCCCCTCTTATTTTTTCTCTTTTTCTTTCTAAGTGCTTCCTTTCTCAAATTGAGAAGATTCATGGAGGAAGAGGGTTCTAGGAAGGCTCTTCCTGTTCAGTGTTGGCACTGAACTCTGCCTCTGTAGTGAGCGCTGATGCCCAGTGCTTGTTTAGTGAGTGACATAAGATGAATAGAAGGCTCAGTCATTTCCTGGGGTGTCATTGTGACAGTTCTCTACATCTGTGTGTCAACAGTATGTCAGGGCTGTGTGAGTCTTTGTCTACTAAGTCTGTTGGCATTGAACAGGGAGAACTTGGGGCCTATGAGACATTCGGACTCTCTTGTGAAACAGGTAGGGTACCTGCTGTTGTGTTGAAATCAGTTGTTTCCTGAACCAGTTTCAAGTATGGCTAATTGTTTTGGCGATGTGATCCTATGTAACATGGTGCTTCTTATCCAGGACAGGGTAATTTTTAAGGTAAAGTTTAGAATGAAAGAGGGTGTGATAGTGGCTTTCAAACTGTGGGAACCCGAGTTTACGTTTGCTGGGTTGAGGGGAATTTAAAGGGAAATGTGGTAGCTTTATAGAAAGCTTGCACATGATCTAGGTGCCTGCCAGGAGCTACTTGGCAGCAGGTGTGGTGATACACATGAAACCATCCATGGTTTAGAGCTGAAGTGACCCTGAATCCAGCTGACCTCTGTGGGGATCAGCCCCACCCAGCATTGGTCCCGTCTTGATGCTTGTGTTCTAATAAGGTTCCCTAAATACTTTTTTTACTGTAATGTGGCTGTCTACATTTATTGTCAAAATTAACTTGAAGGCCTAATTAATACTCCTTAGAATTTAATACAAGAATATACCCACTTCCCTGATTGGTAAACAGACTTTCTCTCTAGAATCCAGTCTTTATAGATGAGCACACTGTAAGACAGTCTGTCGAATTTTTACAGGAGCAAATATATAATTGGAAAAGGTAGATAGACTTATTTTTGTTAAAGATGTGTTTATAATCTGATAGTGTTTTCATTTGCATTTAAAACTAGGTACTTGTCTGTTGGCCACCTTTGTGTTGATGAAAAACAGAATTCAGGACCACAGAAAGAAAACTGAAGATAGAGGCAAAAGGATACAAAGTTTCAAATCTGCAGCCTGACCAGGTAGACTGAGCTGGTCCACAGCATGAGAACATTAGGAACTGCAAGCGTTTGGCTAAATGAGTACATTGTAGCCATGCCAGGGGGATAGGGGAAACTGACATGATAATTGTGTTCAGTTGATTCATTTTAATTACTACTTTAATATACATATATCTTATACGTATAGCTTAAATATACAATGCAGTAATATTTATTTATTTATTTATTTATTTATTTTTAGAAAGCAACACTGAGGAAGTAGAGGCAGGAGAGCAGTGAGTTGGAGATCTGCCTGAGCAACTTAGGCAACATAAGCTGATTCTCTAATGCCTAACCAAAAAACTAAAACAAAAAAAATTTTTTTTTTCTAAAGGAAAAACAAGCTGGATGCAGCTTGCACATGAGGTCCCAGCTACACCAGAGGCTGAGAAAGGGGACTCACTTGAGTCCAGGAGCCTGGGGTCCGCAGCCTGGGGTCAGCATGGGCAACATAGCTAGATTCCCATCTGGGAAAAGAATTTTACAACCCATTGTTTCCTGCGAATTAGCCCTGGCAAATTTATTTTAGCTATTTAGCCTTCTTTAAGCTTTGAAGAGCTTCCAGAAAGAGCCTCTCTGACTACGAAGGACTGATGTTTGAACTACCCTGCTGCTTTTGCTTCACTCTGGAGCCTTTAAGATTGACGTTTTAACAGACTTTCCCTTGTGATCAATCTCATGGGGAAAATATATTTATGTTCAGTGAGGGGCTACTTTATTTTCTAAGCAATTAGAATAATTCATATGTAATGTTTTTAAAATATAGTATATGTAAACATTCTGAAGTTTTATGCTCATTGGAGATTTCTGAAAGTGTTTTAGGCATGATTGAAATTACCATATTTGGAGACAGAAACCTTGTGTCTGCCACCACTGCACTACCGCACCCTGCTATCTTAGGACTTCCTGTGTTTTGTCATCACTGGCCATTTGGAATGGAAAGATAGTGTGTACCTATCACAGTAGTGACAAATCAGCATTTTCCCTATTGCACTGTCTAGTAAGAATCCTGAAACAGTAGCACATCAGCAACCTTTCTTGACTTTTGAGCATTGATGTTTTAATCGTACCTAAATTACCGTGAGAATTAACATCACAGTCCGTAAGGTGATGCACACCTTTCTTCCCAGCACTCCAGAAGGAGACAGGGGCAGTGGATCTCTGTGAGTCCAAGCCTAGGCTGGTCTATGTAGTAAGATCTTATCCCAAAAAAGTAAATAAATAAAAAAAGAATTAACTTTATCCTGTGATTATAGCTCTTAAGTTTTCTTACGAGAATGTCTACATTCTGGAATACTACCACCTGATAAATCATTGTGTATTTTTTCTATATTAGCTCTCTTTTGAAAACTCAATGTTATTAGGTGGTGGCTTTGTAACTTGAATGAAAGACAGTAACCTCTTAAATTACTTAGTAGATTCTGAAGTTAATGATTCCGTTAAAATATGTGCATTTCGTGATGCAACAGAATATTGTTTTTCTGGGTATTTGAGGGTATCATTTTAAGGCAGTTTGGTGCCTACTATTCTTGTGTTATTTGCATGCCTAGTCTTTCCTTGTTCACAGTTCCTGTCTTTTGCCGGTACAGTTCTTACTACTGTAAACTTAAATTTACAGAATTACTGGGTGAACTAAAAGTCATTGCTAAAGATTTTTCAGTAAGGACTTATTTTGTAAAAGCGGGTTTTATTCACTAAAGCTTAGTGTAATTGTTTGTTTTTCTCTTATGAAGGTACAAAGATTTTAGGTTTTTTTCCCACTCATAGAGTATGGAAAAGGTTTATTTAATCCAACTATAGGGGATGTAAGTTATAAGGATCCAAGAAAGAAATCCGCATTATTTCTTGCCCCATACTCAGCGTAGCTACCAGGAGGACATGGCCAGGATGCTCTTGAAGCCTGAGTCCCAGGACGAGGGAGGATGAAGCAGGAACACTGCCGCACATCGGCAGCGCTCTTCTGTGCTACATAGTGAGTAGTTTGGTTTGACCTGGTTTTGGGTGCTGGGAATTGAACCCAGGTATTTGAAAAATAATTTTTTTTTACAATTATGTTAATTTTGTGTGTGTGTGTGTGTGTGTGTGTGTGTGTGTGTTTTGAAAACTCAGTGTTCTTAGGTGGTGGCTTTCTAACTTGAATAAATGCACAGTAACCTCAGGGGGCACACGTATGGAGGTCAACGGACAACTTGTGAGAGTTGGTTCTTATGCTTCCACCCTGTGGGCCCAGGGACTTGAACTCAGGTGGTCAGGTTTGGCAACAGGTGCCTTTGCCCTTTACCCCCTGGACCAACCCAGGAATTTGTATAGTCTAGGTAAGAGCTCTGCCACTGAGCTGTGCCCTGGTGTCCCAGATGTTTTGCTCCAACTCTTTTTAGATTTGTTGTGGTGTTTTTTGTTTTTGTTTGTTTGTTTTTTAACCGTGTCAGAGAATACCTAAAACATTAGGTAAACACTGTCAGAAATAGAAACAATGTTTGTGTCTTTCCTGATTTAGTTATATGCTGAACATTTGAATTAGAAGGGGATAAACAATTTTTCTTCTTAGTATTACATGTAAACTCCAGTTTCAAAACATTTAATTGGTCATCAAAACCCATCTTTTCCTGGCAAGAACAATCTATTACAGAGTAACCTATAGGTTAGAAAAGGATTTACTTCCTAAGGCTGTTAGCGTACAGTAGCTTGTATATTTTGATTCTCCAGCCCCAGCTGTGAAGAGCTTTGCTTTTATGCAAGGCTCACCCTCCCTGTCAGCCTCAAAAGGTATACCTAGGTACAGAGCCAAATCTCTGCTTCTGGCACCCTTACCTAGGCTGAGGCAACAACCATTCTAGGAATGTCTGTTTTAGAACTAAGGACTCTGTATGCATGTGTAACGCTTCCCATAAAGCTAAGTTCTCAGGGAAACCTTTGTTGGAGAGTTCCCACTGGGCCCTTGCCTTTAGGAGTGTCTGAAAAGAGAGCCTCATGCCCACTTCTAGCGTGCACCTCTCTCCTGTCTTGTGCCTTTTCTTCTGCCATGAAAGGCTGAAAGGTCAGAACACTCTGACTTGTTGTAAGCCTTAAATATCTACCATGTTCCTCTTCTCCTCAATTACAAAAAAGTAATTCTCCAAAGAGAAAAAAAGGCAATTGAATTTTAACTCAGGGAAAACCTGGTTATTGAAAAAAAAATTTTTTTTTCCCTAAGAAAGTTAAATAAAAGCTTATTTAGCAGCCAGGGTCCATTGATGACTTCGTCTGTATTGGGGAGTGTGATGAACTGGCCAGGAAGAGGATGCACTCCAGGGGGTGTGAGGACATTTCTAACCCACTTATGCCAACTACACATCTTCTCAAGGACAAAATGAAAAGGCCTAATCTACCAGCAATCCTGAAAAGAGCGTTGGAAAGTGTTCTCCAGTAACTGTTTTGTTATTGGTTTTCCCTTTTCTTAGAATGTCCAGCTTAGGATGGCCTGTCTTCATTTTCGTTTTTTTATTTTTTGTTTTTGTCTTTGCCCAGAGCTTCTATCCAAATGCAGTATTTGGGATAATTCATTTCAAGAATGTACATTAGGTAGGTTTCTGTTATTGTTGTTCTTGTTTTGTTTGGCTTTTGAGACAGGGTTCACTGTGGCCCTGGCTGGTTGGAACCAGCTCTGTAGATGAGGCTGGCCTGCCTCTTGCCTCCTGAGCGCTAGAGCACCACCATGCCTTGCTACTTTATATCTTTTATGCCTTCAGAATTATTCTTTGTACCCCCTCTCTAGAATCTTCAGGATATTTTTGTTTGTTTTAAACATCAGTTTTTGTCCTCTGTGTATTTTATAGTGAAGAGTCATTCCTGTGGATGAGTTTTCATGGTAAGTTCAAAGTTATTCGTTGATTTCGGATTAGGGTAAAGGAGACTAATGTTTTATACTGAAGAGCTTCCCAGTGTGCGAATGGAGCTGGGGATAGGCTGCTTCCAGGCATGTTCTGTGACAAAAGAAAGGAGGTGCAAAAGTGGGTACAGGCAGAAAGATTATCCTAGAATAGCAGGTGCAGAGCTTGCTTCTGAGATGAGAGGGAATGCTGGTTGCCATTAACATCCAGTAGTTTCTGTTGTGGTCCAGTCTCAGCTGTGAGTGGGTCTGGAGGTGGAGGTGAAGACTCAGATAGCTTTGCGTGGTGTTTGGTCCTGGGTGCCGTGTTGGAAAGGCTCTCTGACCGCCACTGAGGCGGCAGCTGAGTTGTGTAGCTTCTGTGCTGATTCACACAGTTGTCATTTTCTTCAGCATTACGTGGACTGTAAGATACAGAGCTGGGTGGTGGTGGCACACCCATTTAATCCCAGCACTTGGGAGGCAGAGGCAGGCGGATCTCTGTGAGTTAGAGGCCAGCCTGGTCTACAGAGTGAGTTCTTGGACAGCCAGAGTTACAACAGAGAAACCCTGTCTCAAAAAACTGAAAAAAAAAAAAAAAGAAAAAATTTTTTTTAAAAAGAGAGATACAGAGATGTTGGTTGTGGGGGGTGTTGCAGATTTTGATATTTATCTGAGTGTGTCAAAGAGAATATTTGGATGCTCAGTAAAACTATAAAACGGGATGACATGAGCTAAATTGATCAGACCGTAACATGTCATTATGGATTTTTGAGACATGAAGAATTATTTGTTTCACAGGTATGTGGAGCCGCTGTTTTTATTATGTGAAACAGAAAGGTAGTGTTTTCTGAAGATTAATCTGCCTCTGGTATGCAGGAGAGATTAGAAGGGATATGTGAGATGCTGAGAGCCTTTAATTAAAAGTAAGCATTATCCTAGACACTGTAATTTCTTAACTCCTGAAATGACAGCACGTTTCTGCTCCTTATTTGGACAAATAGGAGATGAGCTGACAAATTCTCCTTAGGTTTTATAATACTGTTAAAATTGATCTCGCCATATGAAATATTATACTTTACCCTAGCTGAATTAAAGAAATGAATTTTAATTAACCCTAATCCATGCAAGCGAACATATTATGATATACATATATAAGAAAGTCTGCCACTGGTGAGTAACTTTGAAATATGTAGGCTTGTGAGTGATTCTGGACCTGATGTTACTGCCTGTGAACTTGACAGTTGATGTTGGAGCTGTAGGTAATCAGAATGATACTAAGTATGGTGGAATTGTGGTGCAGATGTTCACATAGTACTCTGTATAAGTCTCTACCAAAACATTTGATGAAAAATCAAATCCCTCAGCTATAGTCATGGGCCAGTGACAAGGCTCAGCAGATAAAGAGGCATGTCGCCAAGCATGAAACCTGAGTTCAGTCACGGGGATCAATGTGGAAAGAAAGAGCTGGCTCCCAAAGTTGTCCTCTGACCACATGTGTGGTACTTGTGCATACACACACACACACACACACACACACACACACAATGAATAAGGTAATTTTTTAAAACTTGAAAAATAGTTTATTTCCTTTAAAACAATAAATAACCATTTAACTTATTTTTTAAGAAAGGAAGTACATATGGAACTTTTTTATTATAATTTATAATACAATAAGTAATATGTAGAATTCAACTTCTTTTAGAAAGTTATTTTTATTATTATTATCAGTATTATTATCATTACTATTGTAGACTAGGTCTCACTATGTAGCATGGCTGGCCTAGAACTCACTATGTAGACCAGGCTGGCCTTGAACTCACAAACACCTTCCTGTCTCTGCTCATTGAGTGTCAGTTTAGCAAAAAACAAAACAAAACAGAAATCCTAAATCCTACTGTGGGGTGTGTGTGTGTGTGTGTGTGTGTGTGTGTGTGTGTGTGTGTGTGTGTTAGCGGTGAGTGGAGGAGCTTTGTGAGAACCATGGTGTGTGTGTGAAGTTAAGGTCAGAGAACAAATCTGTAGAGTCTGTTCTGTCCTTTTTTATGTGGATTCTGAGGTGGAATTCAGTTGTCCAGCCTGAGCCATCACCAGGATGATCCTTAAACTCCTCTGTTTAAATTTAGACTCCTGTAAACATAGGGGAAAGCTCTGAAACAATTCACTTGTGTTTGTTTCTGTGATCAGTGCAGCTTTCCCATGGAAGTTTCCACTTAGGCTCTTGAAAACTGGCGTTATAGAATTTCCCAATTCCGTAGATTGTGGAATATTATGATTCCTTAACATAAGGTCCTAGGGGCTAGAGGGGGGAGGCTCACCAGGTAAGAGTACTGCTGCTAAGCCAGGTGTGGTGACACACTGCCTTTAATCCCAGGGCTCAAAGGTTAAAGCATGTACTGTTCTGCACTGGACCTGAGTTGGTTCTTAGCAGCCACATCAGATAGCTCACACTTGCCTGTAACTCTAATAATAATAATAGTCCTTTTGGGGTTGAGAGGCAGATGAGCTGCGTATTAATTGGAAAGAGAGTTTACAGAACTAGTAGGAAATAGTTAAGAAGATGGGTTCTGAGAGATTGTGAGTAGGTGTGGGCATGGGGACTGTGGAGAATAATGTGTTCCTCAATTCTCCCTGAGGGTCTGAATGGAGTAGGGAGCATGCATTGAGAGGCAAGACTAGGTTTCCCGTATTTTTCCATCTAGCCAAGCTGATGTGTGCCCAGTTCCTCTGATGGTTCATTGTCTTTCTATACTGTGGATTGTGGCATTCCAACCCTCCTTTTCCATCTATCTGTTGCTCTGGTGTCTCCTCTTTAAGGATGAGGGAGGCAGGCCTCCTGAAACAGCAGGGCAGAATAGTGCACTCTCTGCTGACAGGCACATGGCAGAAGACAGGCGGACCTTTCGTAAACTTGTTTGCAGAACTGAGGTCTGATTCTCTAGCCTTGCACATGGACCAGTGACAAAGCTCAGCAGGTAAAGAGGCCTAGGCAAATGTTCCACCCCTGAACTGCTATCTCCAGTCAATGTTGTTACCACATTACCAGTCAGATGTCGTTTTACCTCCTCAGATTGGGGTAAGTGAAGAACTGTCAGGAACAAAGACCGTTGCTGCTGATACAACTATGTCATGACAATATTAGCATATGTCCACATTTGGTGCTTTTGTGGGGTAGCCCAGAGGTCTCGTGTGTGCTACACAAGTGCTGCTGCCAAACTGTCTGTAGGCCTGTCCAGTGCTGCTGCTCAGTGTAGTCTTGAACTCATGGCAGTCTCCTGCCTTGGCCTCCCAAGTGCTGGGTTTAGAGGCATGTACTATCACACCTGACTGTCGTATACGTCTTTGAGATGGTTTCTCACTCTCAGGCTCTGGCTGGCCTGGAACGCCATACATAGTCCACATTGGCTTAAACTGACAGCAGTTTTCTTTGGGGGTGGTAGGGAGCTGAAGCCATAGACTTCATACTTGGGGTTACAGAAATCCAAACCTTCCTGTATCACTAGTGAAAATGTAGTGTGTTTGTTGCCCCTAGTGGAAAACTGTGTGACGGTCCCTTACTCAGTTAAACAGAAGCAGCATCCGGGCTTGCAGTTTGACTCCTAGGCCATACTGAAAAGAGCCGAAAACAAACTGACCTGGTGACACCCCTGCGCCTGTAACCCTGGCGGCTGGGGGCTAGAGGCAAGAGGAGCAGGAATTTGAGGTCATCAGTGGCTACATAACAGGTTCAAGGCCAGAAGAGAAAGCACGAGACTCTGCTTAAAACACCCAAGTCAAATGAACAAAAATGTGAAAGGTGTTCGAATGAAAACTTGTACACAAATATATGTAACAATATTATTCATAAAACTCTAAGTAGCCACCTGGATGTTTATCAGTTGATGGATAAATACATAAAATGTGGCTCTGTCCTTACAGTGAAATATTGGGAATAAAAGGAAATAATTTGTTGATATTTTGAGTACTTTATCTGTTAATTTGTTATGGTGTAATAGTTGTGTCAGGAGCCATATGCACAAATAAAATATGATACAACATAGATATACCATGGCAGCACTTTAGTAAGTGAACGTAGCTAATCACAAAAGACTATGTATTGAATGATTTTATTCATTCATTTATTTATTTACTTATTTATGTTTGATTTTTTGAGACAGGGTCTCACTGTGTAGCCCTGGCTGTCCTAGAGCTTGCTGTGTAGACCAAGCTGGTCTTGAACTCACAGAGATCCACCTGCCTTTACCTCCTGAGTGCTGGCATTAAAGGTTTGCATCACCACGCCCTCTATGATTCCTTTTATATGAATGTACGGAACAGGTAAATGTATGAGGACAGGCAGATTAGTGGGGTTTTGTTTTTTTAAACCAGGATCTTACACTGTAACCCCAGGTTGGCTTGGAACTCACTGCAGCTCAGGCTGCCCCAGAGCTTGTGCCAACCCTTTTGCCAGTGTAGTTTGAGTGGTTATGGAAGGCTGTAGGGGACTCTGGAGAGTGGTCTGGGATCACCAGCTGGATGTGAAGTGAGGGGTTTGTTTTTAAAGGTGACGAAAATGTTCTAGAATGGATTGTTTAGACTTCTTCCATTTCAGGCGGGTGCGTCCTATGCTGAGAATTGTATCTCACTGACAGCCATTGAGACACTCAATTGGGAAAATGCATTTATTATAGAGAATGAGAAAATCTAGAGAACTACAAAAAGAAAAGCAGAGATGTAAAAATCCTCAGTTTTTATTTCACTGAAAGATGAAAGGAAATAACCTAAGCTTATAAGTTCAAGATTCACAAAACCACATCTGACTTGCTGAAGTCTATACATCTGTTTATAAACATGGGGTAAAATTAGTCAGTCATGCCTTTGGCATAACGCTGCAGGGGAGAGTGGTGGAAGAGTCGGGTCCCCATATGCTGTGTCCACAGGACTTGAAAGGGATCTGGCTGCATGGGGTCCAGACGCAGTTTGTAAGCAGGATTGCATTTCTACAGACTGCCCTAAGTTGACTTACTTTCATTGGTGTGGTTCTTATTGCTTTATTTGTCAATTTGTTTTGACTTAAAAGTTGTGTTAGGAATCCTATGCACAAATCAAGCCAGTTTTTACATCTTGTCTGTTTATTTTTTGAGACAGGGTTTCTCTTCATAGCCCTGGCTGTCGTGGACCTCACTATGTAGACCAGGTTGGCCTCGAACTCACAGAGATTCTCCCGCCTTTTCCGCTCTTAAGATTAAAGGCATATGCCACCATACCCAAAGTTCACAGGAAATAAGTCTCTTATGTAAGCTGTTCAAACCGGTTATTAACAGAGCGTGATTAGAATGCAGTTCTCAGTGTTCGGACTGAGTAGTCTTCTCACCTGGCATGGCATTGCAGGCGGGAATCCAGCACCCTGACGGCACATGCAGGAGAATCCATAGTTCAGAGCCAGCCTGGGCTTCATGAGAGCCATTGTGCTTTTGTTCTTCAGCTTTTCCGACACCCTCTGCTTATTCCCAGTCGCTCCTAAAAGCTAGTCCTTTGCTGCTGCTGCTTGTACATGTGTGTTTATGCTCGAACTAGGGTATCTGAGGATAGCAGCTACACATCTCAATTCTTTTATCCTTTAACCCTTTAACTTACCTTTAACTTAGCAAGCTTCCTTCCTCCATCTTACTCTACAGTGAACCCAGTAGAGTGTGCTTAGTAGGTACTTGGAATGTTTGGTAAAGGTCCTTAATTTTGCCTTTAGCAGCAATCCATGGAAACTTGGCTTTTAAAATTCATGGGAGTGCCAGTGTGGAGACATTTGGCAGTCTTGTTCCAACATGCTTTACTTTAAAAAGTTTCAATGATTGAATTACATTTTTATGTCTTTAGGGTTCATTTTGCCCTCCCTGTTTTTGATTTTGATGGAACACTGCCAAGTTATATGGCTTTTAGGAAGATTTTAAAGGTAGATATTTTCAATCATAATAAGGAAAAGAACATGCCCTAAGGAAATGATTCAGGGAAGAATGCTTTTATGGTTAAAGATCTTCAGAATGGATTCTTTTTCTTTTCTTGGTGTGTGTGTGTGTGTGTGTGTGTTACTGAGAACCTGGGGCTTTGCACATGCTAGGGCAAGGTATACCATTGAGCTATTTGCTCCAGATTTTTTCTTCTTAAACAGAGTTTTGCTATATATGTAGCCCTGAAGAATTACGAGCGTGTGCCACCACACCCAGCAACTTCAGAATTGATCTGTTTTCCTTTCTTTATGTTTTTCCTTTCCCTTCCCTCCCCATCCCTCTCTGCCTCAATTTCCTTTCTCTCCTTCCCTCAATTTCTGTTTTTTCGTTAATTTATCTTGGAATTCTCCTCGTACCCCAGACTAGCCTTGAACTCAGGATCTTCCTGCTTCTGCCTCCCAAATTCTGAGATTATAGGCTGCACCATCACACCCAGCTTGGGTCTGGTTTTAAGCTTATTTTAGATTTAAAAAAAAAAAATTCTTCAGAAATCAGTAACAATGTTACTGTTGTCTTCGTGTCGTGCTTTATGTTCAAAATTTCCAGATATGTCTCCATTTTTACTTGCTATCACAAGTCATTACTTTATTTTAATTGTTTCCCTTTAAAATGCCAGAAGCATCCTATTAGTAACATTTATTTTACTAGTTTTACTTAGTTGCACTAAGCATGGTCATACTTGTGTGGAACCATTTTACACTACTTGTTTCACAGGCTCTCACTTCACTTTTGTTATGGGTGTGGAATTACCTAGGGTGCCTTTCTGTGTAATGGAAAAACAGTCAAGAAATGGGACAGGATGGATGTTTCAAGTAAAACTGGAAGTGAAGAAACAAAATGGAAAGCTTAGACTAAAGTTGACCCTGGCCTAACTCCATTTGTCTCCCTATTTTAGAGCAGTTCCTTTAATCCTTTAATCCAGCAGCATGGCTGCTCCAGCAAAGGACACATTGAAGAGTCTGTGTGATAGCTAGCAAGGGATCATCACATCCAATGGCCTGCATGAAGGGATAACATATTAGAGGCCTATGTGGTCAGGAAGGAATGCAGAAAGAATGTCAGACTAATCCTGTCCTTTGTTTGTGGTAATGCTAGATGAAAGGGATTTCTGTGGTTAAGGCAACACATAGCACATGCCTTTAATCCCAACCCAGAAGGCAGTGGTTGCACATGCCTTTAATCCCCAAGACAGAAGCAGAGGAGGAAGCAGAGACAGGAAGCAGAACTCAGAAGGAGTCAGTGTCAGACAGGAAGAATGATTTCTGAAGTGAAATCAGAATGAAGAGCCAGCAAAATGACGTGTCAGGGGAAGTGTTAGCAGATTGAGGACATGCCCAACTCTCACAATATAAAAGCAGGCTCTCAGCTCAGAGGGGCAGTCAGTTAGAGAATCTCTAAGATAAGACACAGAAGGAGAGTGAGTTTGGAAGAAAGTCAGCTAACAGTGAGAGGCAGTTTGAAACTGAGCAGAGCAGTTCAGTCAGAAAAGTTGTGGGAGTCAGCCAGAGTCAGAAGAGTTCAGTCAGAAACAGTCAGCCAACTCAGAAGGTCAGTTTGAACCAGCAGCTTGGAGAAGAATTTGAGCAAGTGAAGAACAGCAAGTGAGTTAAATCAGCCAACCAGAAGAGTCACTTGAGTTCAGTACAGCTCTGAGTTCAGAAGGAGCTAGTCAAAGAGAGAGTCAGTTGGCGGTAAGTCTTGGAGGCTGAAAAGTTTTAGGTCTGAGCTAACATCTTGAAGATTAGACTGTATGGAGGCTGAAGTCTTCCAGTTCTAGGATTAAGATTGTTCAGTTAGCAAAGAATAAACTGCCTTTTGTCTTGAATATATATCTACATCTATGTGTTTTCTTTGTGTTTGTAAGTGAATTCTTTCAATATGCTTACCACAGACGTTTGTAATTACAAACTCAGAATTTTCCCACATTGCAATGTCAAAAAGCAGAATAACTGTATTAATTTAATTCACTTTAAAAATAACCAACTCATATGCTAGGGAATTTTCTGCCTTGTAAATCTTCCAGAGACAGAAGTATCTTGTTCTCAAGTTTCCCTTGTCTCTATTTTCTACCAGATAATATTTGTGGAGGTTTAAAATATCATCTTATGTAATGTTTTTGTTTTTTACATCTGTGTCCTTAGGTAAGATCAGTGAAAGTGACATTTTAGTGGTATAGTTCAATTGGACAAGCATATATTTAGACCTTTTTTTTGTGTGTGCCCTAGGCGGTGTTGTGGTGAGGATTGCGAAAGAAATATTCTGTTGCCATAAAAGCGTCAGTACCAGTTGGGCAATAATAGCAGCACATGCATGAAATAACTTGAAAGAAACCCTACAGCAAGAAAGAAGCAAAACTGCAATAGTGTGTACCGGATCCTACAATCCACTGCCTTTTCCATTTAAAAACAGATCTCTGAAGACGCTTCCATGCAAACCTATGTTAGCTATGCCTCACATTATAGCCAGACTTTACTAAGGTTAATGTTGTCAGTTTTCCTTCCTGCTTCCCCTAACTTGTTCAAACTCTTCAATGTGTGGCTCACAGTCTACCGTGGTTGTGAGTCTGCCATCAGAGACATTGCAGGCTGTGGAGCTCTTCTGCTGTGTTTAAGTCCTGATTCTGAGAACCATATGTCTGTGAATGAGTAACCTGACCTGTGATTGTCTCAGTATCCCTGGAAACTTGTTACTGGCCTTGTTAGTAGCAGTTGCCTACTAGGATTGCTGTGGAAATAAATGAGGTACTGTGAGTATGGTACAGAGTAAGCACTGTAAATTTTTTAGTGTTATTCTCACACTCCAATATTGTGGTTACCCTTCACTGTAGAGTCAAGTAATCATTTGCTCTCATAAAGTCATTCATTTGAACCTAAGTTATTGGGTGTTTTATGGTGTGCTGTATAACATCCATCCATAAGAAAATGGGCATTTATCCTGTAGCTTCGAGATCCCTGCTCTACTTTTACTCTTTTCTTTCCCCTCCTGTTAGGCATTTCTTTATTCTCTTTGGTCAGTTCTTGATTGTCTGTATCTTCTCCCTCCATGAGCTTGTAAGTCCGCTCTTCTCAAGGAGGAATCCTGTTTTTAAGTGACAGTAACAATAAGTGTAACATATCTTGAAAATGCCAGACATCTTGCTATCACTAGAAAATGAACAATTTCACAAATAACCAGTCAGATATTTTAATTCTGTAATGCAGTATGAAACATAACTGAGACTGCCATCTGATGTTTCTGCTTATTAAAAAAAGTCTACTAAGGAATCTGGGAAGATGGCTCAGTAAAGAACTTGTCACACAAGCGCACAGACCTGAGTTGGGATCCCAAGAACCCACATGAAGCAGGCATGGTAGTGCATAACTGTAATCCCAGAACTTCTACAGTGAAATGAGGAGGAAACAGGTAGCCTGGCAAATGCAGTGGAGAACAAGAGACCCTACCTCAAGTGGAAGGTAAAGACTGACACCCTAGGTTGTTTCCTGACCACCCGTACACACATACCAAGGTGTGCATGCATGCGTGCACTTACATACGCACTTACACTCTTTTCCCCTCCCCGCTTAAATGTAAAGTAGTTGGTCTCAGGGTTTCTCACTAAAAGAGAAAGTGTTCATCCTGCGGCCATTTCTTGATTCTGTGATGAATGGAGCACAGGAGATTTGAAGGAGTGACAGTTACAGGGATTAGCATAGCATATTGCACACTCACAGCTGGGTTCAATCCCAGTTCTGAGGCTTACTTGCTTGATTGCTAGATTAGCCTGGCAAGTTACTTATCTTTATGTCTGTTTCCTTATCCATAAGATGAGAAAGATAATAGGTTTCCTATGCAAATGGAATTAAACATACTCAGAATGTTAGCATATACGCAGCCCTCATTAAATGTTCTACAAATGTTACATGTTTTCAACAGCTATTTTAGAGAACAGATGAAGGTAATTATCCAATGGGTTTTAATTTTAACTGCCCTGTGGGAACTAAAAAAGGAGTCCTTGTATCTGCAACAAGGAACCCAATATTTATGAAGGATGCAGGGTCCAAGCTCTAGATTTCAGCCAAAACCACGAAGAGGATTTACAAAAGACATGTTAAGCAATGGAGATCTTAGGATAAGAGAATTTAAGGTACATCTCGAACAGGAGATGACGAGGAGAGCAATGAGAATGGGCAAGAAATTCAGGAGATCATTGATATCTTAGGATTGGTAAATGTAAATACTATGACCTGGAAGCACATAGAGTCCTAGGCTGAATAAATGCAACTAGATTTCAACTTCAAATGCACAACCAGAAATGTCTTAAGTTGGGTATTGGACCTTGAAGGTGAAGCGGGATTGTATTAATGCCCCGAGAGCCGGGACTGCTTACAAGGGTGTCAGTGTTCTGTCTTTATGGGCTGCCTTACCCATTCCGTGTGTTACCTGATTCCATTCTTAAAGAAACAGAGGCTCAGCGATCTGAGCTAATGTGACTTAAGATTTCACAGCAAGGTGACCTGAGGAGGGAATGACTCCAAAGACAAGGCTTTGCCTCACACTGACACATCTCCCCAGTCCCATTCTCTGATTTGGAATGTCGTTTCTAGTATCTGTGAGCTATGGCGTGAGTCTGCCTCCCCTCCCCCTGCTGTCGAGACAGTCTCACTATGCAGCTAACCCTGACTGCACTAGAACTTGCTCTTTAGATTAGGTGGAGAGCCCCCTGCTTCTGCCTCCCAAGTGGTGGGATTAAAGATAATGCACCACCATGCCTGGCTTGGGACTTACATCCTTGAGAATGGTTATAAACTACCAAGTTTCTGAATGTGAGATATAACATTACCATTCACCTGTTTTATTGATACTTTCTTTTAATTTTTGAAAATAACCTTTTTCTTTTTTTATGGTATAGGACAATTAGGCTTAGTAGTTGTTTAAATGATTTTAAGGCCTTACCAGATGATAAATATAATCAGGCTGGAATTCCAGAGGTTAAGGAGAAGAGTCTAATCCGGGCTGAGTAGTGAGACCCTGGTGTATGTGTAAAGTCAAACTATGGAGTTCAGACAGGTGGTTCACAACTGTAATCCCAGCACTTCATAAGTTGAGAAGATTGTAAATTTAAGGTCAACCTAGGTTACAAAGCATCACCCTGTCCAAAAATAAAACCATAATAATAAAACCAGGTGCTATTAATAAAATAAAGCAGTGAGCCCAGAGACCCTTAAACCTAACCAGTGCTTCCATGCCTGAGATCAGTGAGACAAAAATATTTACTCTTGGCAACAGCAGAGTTGGATTTTTTTTCTCTTTGAACCCCAAAATCATAGCATTTAAAGAACAATTTTAAAAAACTCAAATGGAGTAAGGATTTAATTGTAAAAAGAATAAAATGTTGAAAAGAAAATCAAGAGCCTACATTTAAACTCAGGTATGTGAAAAACTAAAAGACAGGAAACTCTTTTTCCTTTAGCTTAACACCGCAGATCTGAAAGGGAGAAAGACAAGAAGACGATTAGAGCAGAGCGTCTGGAGCCCGGGCCTGTGGGACCGGGGAGGAGAGCTGCTCTGCTGGGGGACTCCGCTGTGGAGCGGTGAGTGGCATCTTGCCCGTCACTGCTAGACTGTTTGATATGTCCACCCTCTCTCCCATCGATAAAAATAATATTTCTAAACATAGAAGAGAAAAATAGACTTTTTCTTTTTTAATAGTATATTTCCATATAGAATCATTATAACAAACCATAAGTTGTTAATATGATTCATATTTTAATGATTATGATATATTTATCAAAGACAACTGCCGCAGTATAACCTCTCATTTAGAATGTATTCCTCAGTACAAGGTATAACAAGAACATTTGTCTAGAAATTAAGAAACCATGACAATAAATCACAAACATCTATTTTCCAAGTGTAAATCACTCTTTGCATGAATTTACCATTTGTAAAGCACATTAGGCCATATAATTTCACTCATTGCTACTAACACAAAATCTCTATTTCAGAATAACTTAAAATTTTTTATAATAATTTTTCATTTTTGAAATTATGTCACTTCACCCCTTCTCTGTCCTTCCTCCAACCCCTCTCATGCACCCTCCTAATTTGTGGCCTCTTTTTCTTTAGTTGTTGCTTGCCATCCCCATCCCCCACCCCCTCCCCCCTGTGCGTGTGTGCATGCACGCACACATACACACACATCCTAAATACATAAATGCACCTTGCTTGGTCCATATTATGATACCTGTATGTACATGGTCTCAGGGCTAACAATTGGGAGCTCTCCCCTGGGAAGACCATTTCTCCCTCTTTCAGCATGGCCAGGTAGTTCTTTGTCTAGGGCTGAAGCCTCCTGAGCTTTTCCCCTTTCATGTTAGCATGCCTATTGGTGTCATTCAGGTCCTGTGTAGGCAGCCATATGATGAGACTTCATGGGTGTAGCCTCTCTCACATTCCTAGGAGACACAGTCTTAAGCAAACTTCTGCTCTCCTGGATCTTACCAATCTTTTCAGCCCCTCTTCTGTAATGTTCCCAGAGCCTTAGATGTGGGAGTATTTAGTAGATATGTCTACTGAGACTGCCTTTTGATTGGTTTTGGTTTTCTGAAATGGTCTCTGTCTCTTGCAAGATAAGTTTCTTCGATGTGGGGTAAGAGTTACATATATCTGTGTGTATAAGGTTAAATATTTAGAATGTAATTAGGGATTATGCTAGTTTGGTAAAGTGGTTGTAGGTTCTCCTTCAAGATCTATTGACTTCACTGACCCCAGGTAGTTGGCTAGGTTTCTCTCTTGTTGAGCAGGCCTTAAAACCAATTAAAGAGCTGTTGTTTACCACCAAGGTACGCATATCACTATTCCACTCTTGGGGTTATTGGGCCATTCTGGTCATTGTTGTGGCTCTTAGGTGTCATAGCTGGGTCGGACTGTTAGTGTTTCCCTCCCTTGGAAGCTTGCATGGAGCCTTCTGGTACCATGAAAGTTAGTTCTGAGGAAGGAAGCTTTAAGGTTAAATCCAGTCCAGTTCCTCTTTGGTAGATTTCATTCTTAACATATGCATTGGTCACTTTTCTTGCTGCCCAATAAAATACCTACACGAAGTAACTTTATAAAAATTATTTATTATTACTGTGTGTGTGATAGATACTTGCGAAAGTGAGTCCATCCCTTTCTGTTTCTGTGATAAAATACATTGACAAAAAGCAGCTGAGAAGACAAAGAGTTTATTTGGCTTATAATTGCAGGTCACAGTCCATCACAACCGGAAGTCAAGACAGGGACTTGGAGCAGCTAGTCACATCCACAGTCAAGAGTAGAATAAATGTACGAATGCTCAGTTCTGCTCTTACGTGTTCCAGAGCCCCACCCACAGAATGTTGCCATACGCATCAGAACGGGTTTTCCCACATCCTTTAAGGCAGTCAAGACAATCAATCTCCCACAAACATGCCTACAGGTCACCTGGTTAGACGGTTGTTCACTGAATCTCTTTGTTGTATCAGGCAACAACTAAAAATAACCATTACTACAACTGCCAGCCCAGAATCTGGGAGGCCCTAGGTTCCAACCCCAGCTATGCCCAAAAAAAAAAAAAAAAAAAAATGGTTGAGGTGTTTAGAAAGTTCCATAGTATCTCAACATACATATTGGGTTTGTGCTGAGAATGGAGGCCACACCTGAAATCACTGCACCTTTTCATGGTGCTAAGGAGATGGTTCAGTGGTTAAGAGCGCTTCCTGATCTTCAGAGGACCCAAGTTTGGGAACCGACCTCACAGGTTAGCATCCATGTAGGGTGGCTCACAACCACCTATAATTCCAGCTCCGAGGAATATGACACCCTTTTCTGGTCCGCTTGGGCCCCTGCACGCATGTAGCATACATTCACACAGGTACACATGTACATATTAATGCAATAAAAATAATATCAGTTAATTCGTTCTTGTGACCTAGGCCCGCAGCAGTTCGTAGGCCTCACAGCGTCTTTCTCCTGGGCATTCTACCCCACAGTCTAACAGTTACCGTGAACTCTACATTTTCACCTTTTTAGTTTGCTAGTTTGTTTCTTCTCCTGCCACTTCTCCTTAGGGTATTGGTGTAAGTGCTGGGGGAGGAGTACTCACCTCAGCCTCACGTGATACAATGTTCTTGTGTTCTCTCCTGGCTGTCATGTTAGCATTCTCTGGTTCTGGCCAGAGCCGGGCATGAACAAGAAAGAAAGTTCCAGATCCATGGGCCGTATCAGAGAAGGCAGGGACAGGTACATCTGGCTGGTGCTGTTTCCTGCCAGGTGGCATGGTGAGCAGACTTGGTTTCATCTGTTTCTTGGGCAAAGGGCATGGCGGTCCAGAGATGGATGTCTCCCCTAGGAGGTTGACTTAATATCTCATGAACTTCAATCCCCTTATGAATAATTGATGTCGCCCTGTGTCATGTTTGGTGGCTCCTGGATCTTACATTCATTCTTAGCTGCTCTTTAGCATTGTGCTCTGTTTGTGTTCTCGGTATGGGATCTTTCGTGCTGTTGGCTCTGTGCCTTAAACCTAGGCTGGCTTTGAACTCTTCCCGAGTGTGTCATACCTGGCTCTTTTTCCTTTTACTTTGTGTGACAAAATCAGATATTCTTGGGCCAGTGGGTAAAGGCATGTGCCACCAAGTCTGACCACCTGAGCTTCATCCCAGGATCTACATGGTGAAAGGGAGAACTAACTCTCAAAGTTGACCTCTGGCCTCCACAAACTGTTAACATATATTAAACACACGCACACACAAGCTGCTGGCATATGTACACACATACACACACCAAATACACACAAAGTATAGTAAAAAATAAAATTAAAAAATATTTTAAAATCATATATTTTTAAAATATTCACAGGTTACTACTGTCTCACACAAGTATCTTCCTCTGGCTCATAAGGAACTTGTCTGTTCTTACTCTATTCTTTGTAGCAAAGATTTTTAGGGGAGAAGGAAGGTTGGGGCGGAGCTTGTAAATACAGCTTATAATTTATTTCCTATTGAAGTATAAACCTCATTCAGTTTTATAGTGCAGTGTGAACTGTTAAGGGTTGGTTATGTCTCATCCCTCATTAGGTAAATATATCTCATTCATGAGAGACAGTTGCAATTGAGTACTTTAGCAACTGGGAGCTCAGTCAAAGCACTCAACTTCTGGGGTCAGAGTTCAGTAGCCATGTGGAGATTAGCTTTGTTTTGTTTGTGTCCTCATATTAAGCCTTTAATGATGGCCAGATATGAGCCTCTGGCTACAAAGAGCACTAGGTGAACACCTGGATTGTAGTTGCGGTTCAAAACAGGCGTTCTCCTGGATTTGGGGCAGGGCCAACTGTCCTTGGTCCAAGGCCAACATTGTGTCATTGTTTTTCAACATAAGGGATGACAGACAATAGGATGCCAGAGGAAAAGTGTAGACTTGCCTGTAGCTCTACTTTTAAAGTAGATAACAGGAGTTGTAACTCTCAGACCCAGTCAACTAGAAAGTGATACTTGCTTTAGGCAGGTAGGAGTAGAGGACAGACAGTAGAGAACAGTGACCTTGGGAATTAAATTAGAACAAAATGCTAAAGTTAGGATTCTCAAACCCGAAGGAGACAGCATCAGAGCTCTTTAGAGCCATGCTTCTGAAGTCTCTAAGGCAGTTGTTGGTCTTTATAGTTTCGAAGAGCTCAGTATTGAATCTGTGCTAAGAAAACTGCGAATTCCTAAGAAATAAGATGAAGTTTGAAACTGGTATCAGCAAGAAGTGGCATTTTAGAATGCAAGTGTAAACAGTGCAAAGTCACAAAAGATTGATGATGACATTTGTGAGATTCCTACAGATTAAAATATATACATACAGTCACCTTTTTAGGGTGAAGAATGCTGGAGAACAAACAAACCCCAGGCCTTAGGCAGATAAGCATGTGCTTTAACAGTGAACTCTTTCCACCTTTCCTTTTTAAACGTGAAATAAAGCAGAGTCAAAGATTTTAGAAATGACACTCAGTTGTCCACACAGAGAAACAGGAAAAAGAATAATACATTTTGCAGAACACAGTGTAAATGAAAGTCAATGCTAAGGTAGATTGATAGACTCTTTCTGTTATCCTAGAAAAAAATCAGCATTCCCACTGATAGCTACTCCTGGAGAAGGTTAGGATACTGTGCTGTTTGGTTACTATTTTGAATTCAGTCGCACCGTGAGATTGAATTGAAAACAGTGTATACATCATGGAGTAGAACGGACACTGAAATTATGGTAGAATTCATCTCCAGATAGTGTATATATGGAGTAGAATAGACACTGTGGATTTAGGGTAGTATTTATCCCAGAAGACTGTGGCAGTAGCCCCTACTGCTCCAGTTTCCCACATTGGCTTCTTTATACCTTGCAGGTAATTCAAGGCTCTCTCCCAACAGACATCCCATTTCTTCAGTATATACACCTTCTTCGAGTCTGCTTCTGTTTTTTGTTTTTCCTCTTGGTTTTGTTTTTGATCCACAACTTCTGTGATATCCCCAGGATGTCTGACATTCTGGTATGGGGTATGAGGAAGTAACAAAAAGGAGGAAGGCATAATCCTGAGGTTGACATTCTGCAAATAAACAAGTAGTAGAAACTAGTTTTAAAAACATATAGCATCTATTTCTGTCAATAAGTATTTACATTGTCATGTTACACTAATTATAATGCCTGTACCAGGAAATGCCTGTAGCGTAACTTGTATTAGCAAGAATGAATTAGCATGGAGTGAGTCACCATGAACCATGACTGTGACACTGTCAAGGCAGTGTCCAAGCAGCACGGGCCAATAGAAATACAGCACAAGCCACACAGGTTATATTGTTTCTAGAAGCTGCACTATGAAAAGCCCCTCCCCTTTTTGGTATGTGTTGGGGTGAAGCACAGGGTCTTGTGTAGTGCGGGGCTAGCTTAGCGATCTATATATAGCCCAGGTTAGTCTCAAACTCACCGTAGTCCTTGTGCCTCAGCCTTCTCAGTGCTGGGTTTGCAGTTGTGCACCAACAGGCTCAGCTAATAAGCTTTAAAAATTTTTATCTGTGTGTGTGTGTGGTGTGTGTGGATGTGGGGGTGTGGTGTGTGTGTGTGGATGTGGGGGTGTGGTATGTGTGTGGATGTGGAGGTGTGGTTGTGTGTGTGTGTGTGGATGTGGGGGTGTGTGTGTGTGGATGTGGGGGTGTGGTGTGTGTGTGTGGATGTGGGGGTGTGGTGTGTGTGTGTGGATGTGGGGGTGTGGTGTGTGTGTGTGGATGTGGGGGTGTGTGTGTGTGTATGTGGGGGTGTGGTGTGTGTGTGTATGTGGGGGTGTGTGTATGTGGGGGTGTGGTGGATGTTGGTGTGTGTGTGTGTGTGTGTGTGTGTGTGTGTGTGTGTGTTTGCGTCTTATGAGCTTGGCAGCAAGAGCCTTGACCTTGAGCCACCTCACAAGCCCTGTGTCACTGAGGCTGGTCTCCAGCTTCCTATGGAACCCAGGCCAACCTCAGAATTGATCCTCCTGCTTCTGCTTCCTGAGTGCTAGGATTATAGGTGTATGCCAACATGCCCAGTGCTAGATTTGTTTTTTATTTTATCATAAAATTTACAGATGTAAAAGGTTCAAATACAGTGTTCCACATATACTTAAGGCTTTCAGTTACTGCATTGATTTCCATTTTAATTAAATTATATAAAATGAAAATTTCAGTTTTCGTCAATTCCTGTCACTCCTTACTCCTTACTCATTAGATATACTCCAGTACTCTTGCTGGTGAATTGGTGGTGCTCTTTGACCAAGTTTGCCATCGTTTGGACATGCAGGGGCAACATCCGGTGGACCAGCAATCAGATTGTGGGAATTCACATTTCACTTCCTTAGGAGGCATATGTAGTTTCTAGCGTAGTTGAAATTGTCAGTGAAGAAGCTCTGAAGGTAGCATTTTAACTACATCTTAAGGAGAGAGGACTAATAAGCATTAGTGTATAAAATTTAGGAAGACTGTAATGTTTTCATTCTTTTAAAAGATTTGAGTACTGTATCTGCATGTACACTTGAATGCCAGAAGAGGGCATCAGATCCCATTATAGACGGTTGTGAGCCACCATAGGGTAGCTGGGAATTGAACTCAGGCCCTGTGGAAGAGCAGTCAGTGCTCGTAATTACTGAGCCATCTCTGCAGCCCCCTTCATGCTTTTTAAAAAATAAGCATACATGACAATTGATTTCCTTATGAGATTTGAATACATTGTTCTTGTTGATTGTTCTCTTCCTCTCCCCTGTATCCCTACCTCTTACCCCTTGGTGCCCTTCCACAGCAACCCTCACCGCCTTCATGTCATGTGATACTGTTGCTGCCACCACTGCCACCGCCGCCACCACCGCCACCACTGCTGCCGCTTTCTTTTTTGCCTCTCATGGACCTCTTTCTAGTTTTATAACCCAGCATGCGCGCGCGCACACACACACACACACACACACACACACACACACACAAATTAGCATTGGGAATTGGGGCTGGGATGATGGTTGAGTTGGTAAAGCGCCTGCTGCACATGTGTGAGGCCCTGAGTTTGAATTTCCAGATCATCTGTAAGAAGCTAATCGTGGTAGCACACACCTGTAACCCCTGCACTGGGAGCTGGGGACAGGTGGAGTCCCTGGGGCTTCCTGGCCAGCCAGGCTAGCCAAGCCAATGAGCTTCAGGTTCAATAAGAGAACTCTGTTAAAAAGTAAGTGGAAAGCAACTGGGGAAAAGCCGCAGCATCAACTCCTGGCTCCACATGTGCACCTGCACACATTGCAATCTGAGATCCAGCGTGAGAGAAAACAGGCAGTGCTTGTTCTACTGAGCCTGGTTTATTTCACTTGACATCATTTCCAGTTCCATCCACTTTTCTGCAGATGTCATGATTTCATTTTTTTTTATTCCATTGTGATGCGTGCCACATCTTTCTTGTCCATTGATGGAATGCTGCGCTGGTTCCATTTCTTGGCTCTTGTGAGTAGTGCAATGAGAAACATGAGTGTGCAAATATCCCCAGGCAGACCTGAGAGTCCTCGAAGTACACACCCAGGAGACATATAGTTAGGTCACTTGGCCCTTCTCTTTTTAGGTAGGTTTTTGTTTTGAGACAGGGTGTCATGTAGCCAAGGATAGCCTGAACATCTGGTTCTTTTGCTTTTCCTTACCAAGTGCTGGGACCTTAGGTGTTTGCCATCATACCTAGTTTATTTTTATTTTCATTTCTGAGACAGGGTTTCTCTGTGTAGCCCTGGCTGTCCTAAAACGCTCCCTCCATACACCAGGCTGGCCTGGAGCTCAGAGAGCCATCTCCTCTGCCTACTGGGATTAAAGGCAAGCACCACCACTGCCTGGCTATTTTTTGTTTTTTGAGAAACCCCTACACCCATTTCTACTCCCATCAGCAACGAATGAGGTTATGAGAATCTCATCTTTAGAGACATTTATATCCGAGTTTCCTGTGTTCTACGTTTGTTTTAGAAAACAATTGGAAGAAGATGCAGCTTTCTCAGGTTCTCAGTCAGCCCTCAGGTTGAGATTCTGTTAACTCCTGAAGACGTCTAGTGCAGCGTGCGGCAGTTAACGCTCAGTATTAGAATATGGAATCAGATTTTTGACTGACATTTTTAAACTGTTTGAAATAAATGGAGTGAGATAGAGCAGTTTCAGCGTTCAGACTGAAGATCTTGAGTCTGAGACTAGCCTGAGCTACACAGCAAGTTCCAGATCATCCTGGGCTACTGTACTGAGACTTTGTCTCAAAAAAAAAAAAAACCCAAAAAGAACCAAAGAAACAAAACAAGCCTGAGCAAAAACTATATGAAATGGCATTGAACGCAGCGAAGGCTCTGCATGTTCTCCGCACGGGTGGCTTGAGGAGCGCATTGAGGTACGTGTGTGTGTTGCACTGTCTCCAGGAAGAAGGTGGTAGAGTGGCTGTGTGAACGCCATAGGAGAACAGCACAAGGAGAGTTTCTTCCTCAGTTTCAAGCTGGTGAGAAGTGGGCAAGTCTGGATGCGGGGTGAGAAGGGCAGCTCCTTGGTTCACTGTCTCTACATTGTGACCCGACTGTAAATTGACAAGTTCAAACTTGGGAGTCAGCCTTTATTCTTAAGAATAAGAGGAATGTTTCAGTCTGATTTGAATGAATTATAGAAGAAATGGCATTTACAGTCTCTTTAAGTATTTCTATAAGACAGCTGCCAATACATACCTAACTATTCCTGTATGTTGCTTTTTCACTTTAATAACACCTTATGTTTAATATCACTATATTTATTTAAATGTATGAAAGTGAGTTAAAATTATATATGTGATTAAGATTGTGCTTTTAACAAAATAAAGAGCCTGATGGTGGTGGCTCATGTCTTTAATCCCAGCACTCAGGAGGCAGAGGCAGGTGGATCTCTCTGAGTTCCAGCCTGGTCTACAGAGTGAGTTCCAGGACCCCCCGAGTTGCAACGGAGAATCCCTGTCTCAAAAAATCAAAAAAATAAAAATAAAGAGATTTATTTTTTAGACTGTTGATTTAGAATGTTTGTTTGATATTTCTTCCTTAAGGTTTTCTGGGCTTTTGTATAGGCCTCCCTTAAATATATGTGCTTGAAATTCTTCGGCTGGAGAGTCAACGTGTTAGATGACTTACACCGTGTACATATTTGGAATGCTATTTTGCCACAAGAGTCTGGAAACTTGGGCAGAGTTACTGTCATGCTTTTAAAGGGCAAATATGTCCGTGTCTGCTGTAGCAGATTCAGTATTACTGCTGCTGTGGAGAGAATTGGTCTATACCTAGGGTCTCTAACGGGATGCCCGTATTATATAGATAAAGAAAATCTGAAAGCAGACTTACATGTACCAATGACCCCACATCCCATGCAATGTTAGCACAGGTTTTGAACCACTGTGGTGTAACTGGGCCTCCTCAGTCTTTCCTCCCATTGCTGGCAGAAAAAGAGAGAAATGTGACATTTTATGTTTTTCTCCAAAGCTGGCAGAGTTTGTTAATGATTAGAATTCCATTAGAGTCTATCTTGTCCGTATTAAAGCTTTCTTTTCTCCCTCCCCTCCTCCCCCCCCCCCCTCTCTTCCTTTTTAGAGACACGATTTTTCTGTGTAACAGCTCTGGCTGTCTTGGAACTCAACTTTGTAGATCAGGCTGGCCTTGATTTCACAGAGATCCACCTGTCTCTGCCTCAACCCCCTGGCAAATTAAAGTATTCTGATTGGAAGACATTAAGAATGCAGACAGGTGCCAAGCACTGCGCTTTGGGTCTCTTTACGTTTTAGAACAGGGTCAGGCTGCAGACGGGAGTGACTGATTCTGATAGCATCTGACTCCTCTTTTTATAAGAGAACAATAAAAACTTAACCCGTGTGTCTAACAGCCATAGGAGCTAGCGCCAGAGGCTAACAAACTAGGAAGTAGACTGTGGACATTCCAAAGGCTTAGGTATAAAAACATGCAGAAACAGTGCAGAGCAGTACTTGGGGAAGACTCTGACTGGCAGTTGCTGGAGAGGAGTGAGTGCGTTCTGTGGCGTCTTTGGAGACAGAAAAGTCAGCCAGGCAAACTGGGGTAAGTGACTTTTGAGCCAGGCCTTTGATGCATTGTTAGGTGTCTCACAAAAATAAAAATAAAAAAATCTTGGGAAGAGTGAGAGACCCAGTGTTATAAAACACTTTGCAGGCTTTCCTTTTAAAAGTTAAACTAATTGTGTCATCATAAAAGAGTAGGAGGCAAATTGTCTTGAGGCCCAAAGAGAGGAACACTTATGTTCTTGGGAGTGGCTACTTCATTCAGATGGTATGGACCTACCCCAAGACCACCCAGAAGGGCTCTCACCAGAAGGAAGGGCCCCTGGGAAGCGGTTTATTCAGTGATGGAGCATTTTCCAGGGAGGAGAAAGTACCCCAAGAAACTTGGAGTTGGTCAGTGGAGGCATGTCTCTGTCTTGGGGTGGGAGGTGGTAGGGGCACTGGAATGAGATTTATTTTTTAGTTCCTTAGTTCATAGAACACAATGGTTAAGAGTGGTTTCAACCATAGCAAGCCTAAATGCCATTTCTAAACTGGTTGATAAGAGTCTCTGCTTCTTCAACAGTATGACAGGACTAGAAGTAACATATCTGTTGGTGAGTGTGAGAACTGAGTCTGTTGTATGAGTACTTTTAACTTGGGGCCAGTGGGAATTACAAGCACATGCAACTACACTAGGCTGCGTTTGTTAGTTCTTGTGAGATAGGGTCTCACTATGTAGCCTTGGCTGGCCTTACACTCAGAGATCTGCCAGCCTCTGCCTCTCAAGTGCTGGGATCAAAAGGTGTGCGCCACTACGCCTAGAAGCATGCCTGGCTTTCTAACTGTGGGTTCTAGGCACATCAAACTCGCGTCCTTGTGTTTGAAAGGCAAGCACTTTACTCATTGATCCATCTTTCCTACCCTTATCAAGTAGTAATTTCTAAGTATCTTAGTCATCTGAAACAGAATACTCAGAAGAGACATGTAAGTACTACAGGGGCTAAATGAGAATTCTCCATTGTAAACTGATACCTCGATATTCTGTAACGAAGCTGGTTAGCACTGTGTATCATCCAGAGCCTGGTTATTTCTGGAATGTTTGGAAACGCTATTTCTGAATGTACAGTAAGGTTGAATGTCCATAAGTCAATCAACAGTGTGTAAATGCTGTGACCCTGCTGGGAAAATAATATCAAGCTTTTGCTGTATGGACCAAGTACTCTCCTAAGTGCTTTACCTGTCCTGTTACCTAATCATCACAAATGACCCATTTGACAAGTGCAGTAGCATACCAAAAGGCCAAGCATTAGAATCATGAGTTCAAGGACAGCCAGTGCTACATAGCAGATTTGAGGTCTGCCTTGAAAACTTGGAAACTTTTGAGATATCTTATCTCAAAAGAAAATTCAAAAGTCAGGAGCAGGGTGATGAGATGACTCAGTGGGTAAAAGCACTTGCTGCCAAGCCTGAGGAATTCAGTTCACAGAACCCACATGGTAGAAGGAGAGAGCCAACTTGTACAAATTGTTCTCTGATCGTCGTATATGTGCAGTGGCATGCACAAGCCCATCCAGAGAAATAGGCAGGCAGGCATGCACATACACATGCACTAAATGAGTAAAGTAAAAAGCGATGGGGCATGCAGCTTAGTAGTGGAACATCCACATTCTGCTGGGTTTAATTCAGCCCTTTGAGACAGGTACTCTACAGTTCTACAGCCATACAGATGAGGAGTGTAGTTGCTAGGTAACTGGCCTAATGTTTCCCACGCCCCTCATTAAATGGCAAGGACACAATTTGAACCTAGATGCCTTAGCCACTATATTGAACTGCTTAGGATCCAAACCAGGAAGACATAGTTTCAGGTCCAGCTCCACTTCTGATCCTAGTCATTTTATTTCTTCATTTCAAACACAATGTGACTACCTCCAGTGTAGCCTTGTTTCGAAGACCAGTGTGTAGTGTGTGTGTTGCCTGCATGGATATGTGCCACACGTGTGCTGGTGCCTGCAGAGGTCAGGAGAGAGCATTGGATCTCCTACAACTGGAAATACAGATACTTGTAAGCTACCATGTAGGTGCCCAGAATTGAACCTGGGTCCTCTGTAAGAGCAATGAGTGCTCTTAACCCCAGAGACATCTCTCCAACCTCTATTTACATATTTTTAGAATAAGAATTTCTACTTATCCATTTGAAGGTTTTTTTTAAAAAGTGCTATCACCTAAGGGGGATTTTTTTTTTTTCAGAATTACTGGGCTAGTTCAGACCCAGAAATAATGCTAGGCCAGTATTCATGATCCGGCTGGCATACTCTTTCTTAAAATGTACTTTTGGATAATAAGATAAAAAATGGCAGGTGAGAGACTTTTGATCTTTGATAGATCTGTTTGGCTTGTGTGTTTCGAGGACTGTTTTCTTGTTGTCCAGGCTGACCTCAGACCCCCAGGTCCAACCCATTCTCCTGCCCCAAACATCCAAGTATTTAGGACCTACAGGCACTTTTGTAGGCATTTAAAATGTTAACAGTGTCCATAAAGCTCCACAATAAATAGCCTGGAGTTAATTATTACCACCCTCTTTTTACAATGTGATTGTTTAAAATGATTTTGCTGGTGGTTGTAAGTCTCTTCCTCACTACTTGTTTTTAGAAAATAAAAGGTGTAGTGAAATCATGAAGTAAATATACACCATTTGAATTTCCCCTCATATGGTCTTTTAGAAAAAAAAAAAAAGTATGGCTTTCAGTGTTTTCCTTTGTAAACGTTGCTGCTGCTTAGTCAAAGAAGTATTTCTACAGCTGGCTTTACTTTCCTGGCAAGTGTCCAGGATATCATGAGTGATTGATTGTAGCAGATAACCTGCATAGCCAGGATTTTCTTTCCTTAAGTCAGCAGCCCCAATCTGATGCGCATTCAGAACCACCTAGAGCACCTATCATCAGTGTGCAGGCAGGCTTTGCGCTCTGGTGAAGTGGGACATCCTCTGCAGGAGCATCCTCACTGCGACCGTGAGAGCCATCACGCTGATGCAGAACTGGGTTAGATCTGGATGAGGTCACGGGAGAAGATGAGGGAAGACTAGAGTTCATTCCTTTCCTTTTCTACCTTCGGTGAAATGAAGTGGGAAACTGTAAACCACGTGTGTCCCCAGAGGTTAGAGAATGAAGTAGCCTTTATTTTTTTGTCTTTGTAGGCATGGAAGGACTTTGATGAAACTTTAAACAGTTCCACAAAAGATGCGCTAATGGATGACAGCGATACTCCTGCATACAGTCTGCAGATAGAACCACAAGATGGATGCCATCCAGGTGACAGTGTGGAAAGGAGAGTAACGCATGTGCCTTCTGTCTCAGATGAAAATGAGAATCAGCTTGACGGAGACGGGTCTGTGCGTCTGACCAGCAGTGACAGTGCAATGGGAAGAGCCACAGTGTTTGAACAGGACAGTCTCAACAACAATGAAAGCTGCCTGTTGAGCTGTGAGGTAGCCCCTGGTGAGAGCTCAGAGAACACTCCCCATGAGGGTCTCAAAGATGATCAGCCTTCCTTGGGACAAGACAAAACACTACCTGGAAAAAGAAGTCCAAGAGCCAAAAAAGGCACTCCCAAGAACATACCTGCAGGTAAGGCCTTAAAATTATCTTTACTATCCTTTAACAAAATAAACACTTGTTTTTCTTCTCTTTAGGGTTGTCCTGCAGCAGCACCTGTGGGTCCCACGGTGGTTCTTGCATAGGATTTGTTTTTACAGTGTCACTGTCTATAGATGAATAATAATGTATTTAATAACTTCCTTGGGGCTGAGTCCTGTCTTGCTAAAATCGCCATTCTTTACAGATGCTTTCACACTAGGTACTTTAGATACATAGAGTATGCTTCCTTTTATAAATCGCTCCATGGTCTGCTGCTGCCCTTAGATTTTCCTTCTATATCACCGTGGCTTTGGTTTCTGACCTGTAGTGGTCTGTGCTAGTAAAACTTCATATAGGATCTTTCTGCCCCACTCTGTAGGTGAACAGTATTCAGGAACATAAATCAACGTATGTGTGTCTTATGCCAGTGTTGAGCACAGCATGGCTTTGGCTACAAAGTAATTCAGATATTTCTTCAGAATAGAATTTGACAAGTAAGATTACAGCTGTAGGGTTTTGTGTCTGAATCACCAGGCATTTGTGGGGAAAGGCCACCACTCGTAGGGTTTGTGATTGTTTTTATTTGTTTGTTTGTTTGTTTGGTTGCTATTTTATTGTTGTTTTGTTTTGTTAAAAGCATCCTGGCCTAGACAGTTCTGGCATGCAATTGGCTGGAAGTCTTGACTGGAATACATCTTTACCCAGGCCAGCGGTGTTTGCAAGAGGCCTGGTGAATTAAGTGAATGTCTCCTTCCTTTGGTTCTATTGTATTTTGACTGAAAGAAATGTGCTTATTCCATATCCTGGTCTTCATTTGTAGTTTTAGATTTAGAGTAAACTATAAAACTACAGGCTGAGGCGGTGGCTCAGTAGATGAAGTCCTTGCTGCACAAACACAAGAACCAGAATTCAGATGTTTGGCACCCACATACTATTGGGCTGCGCTGGAGGACTGCATGTACCCCAGTATTGTTAGGTATAGAAAAGATTCCTGGGGTGAGCCGGTTACGTAGGCCAGCTCCAGGTTCAGTAAGAGGTCCTGCCCCGGTAAATAAGGTGGAGAGTGATTGAAGAACTCCCAACCTTAACCTCTGGCCTATGGACCTCTGCATGCACATACACACAACCTCTGGACACATACCTGTACACACATGTGCCTACCTACTAACGTACAAACACTCATATAGCCTGTTAGTTATTCCTTATTTAATGAGGTAATTCATAATTTGGCTCCAGTAAAGATAACTCATAACTTGACTGTTCATGTTCCTTTGTCTTTTCTGTGCTGACTTAAAATATATAATTTTTGTTAAGGAATGTGAATGCATTTTTCATAAATGATCTGATGGTAAACATATGATATACATAATGCTAGCTGTATTAAATTGATTTACTTATAAACTGTCCTTCAAGGCACATGGACTCTGGCGCTCCAGTCTGATGGTACTGTCTTTAAGAACTGTAACATCTGGGAGTAGTAGCTCACACCTGTAATCCGAGCATTTAGAAACAGAATTGCCAACATTGGCTACAAAGTGAGTTTTAGGTCAGCTGACTACAGAGCTAGAGTCATCTCAAAAAAGAAGAAACTCCAAAAGAAGAAACATACCCTTACCTGTTAGCAGTCATTTTCTTAGAGCCATCTCACTTGTAGGCAAGTACTAATTTATTTTTTTCTCTCTATAGATTTGTCCTCTCTGGACATTTTGTTGTCAGTGGAATCATACAGTAGATGGTGTTTTTTTTGGATGGTTTCTTTCATGTAACATGTTTTCATGGTTCTCTCAGGTTGTAATGTGTATTTACACTCCTTTTCTTTTCATAGCCAGATAATACTCCATTGCATGGATGTACCACTTCTCTCGGGTATTCATGTGCTGAGCATGTTGTTGATACATGTTTTCATTTCTCTCATTTATCAATGGGAGTTGGTTCCATATGATAGGTAACATTATGTTTAACTGGTGAACTGTTTTCCAATGCAGTTGGAAATGCAGCTCCACCAGTTTATATTGCCACTAGAACTAAAATTGGGAGAGTTTCAGTTTCTCTGTCTCTTTGCCAGCATCTGTTAATGTCTGGTTTCTTTATAATAGCAAGTTATTAAAATGGAGCTATAATTAACAAACCACAAAGTTTGCCTTTTAAAGCATACAGCACAGTGATCTTATTATAGCTACAGAACTGTGCAGCCATCATCAGTATTGGATCCCCTGGGTAAAAAAAAAAAAAAAGCAAAAAAAGCAAAAAAACTATGAACCCATTAGCAGTCGCTCCTCATTCTTCCTGTTCCTCAGCCCCTGGCAATCAATGGCCCATAAATTTTGTATGACTTAACAAACAAGTTCAGATTAAGTGTCTAAAGATTGCCATAACAACATTTGGTATTTACCCAGCGCTAGTCACCATGGTATCTAAGCATTAGACAAAATAACTCAGTAAATAGCCAGACTAGAGGTAGACAGCATGTGGAAACTGAGGAAGGAGGACTCATCTAAACTGACCTGTCATATTCAGCGCCCTATCTTGCTTTACTTGTGCCCTTCACAGCGTGTCCAGCTGGTCCAAGACTTAGAGGGCTCCGAGCTGGAGGAAGACAAAACTGGAAAGTGGACATGCAGCCGCCTGGAGTCAGGCCAGGATAGTGAGGAGAACTCTGGGTTTGAAGCTTTGCTCTGCCTGGTGCTGTCAGGACTCAGTTCCTTCCTTGTTGCTGCTTATCTGCAAGGAGGCTAATACTAACTACTACACAGCTGCAGTCCTGAGGACAGCAGTCCTGTGCATAGAGCAGCCACGAGATAAGTGCTTGTGAGTGTTCTTTGGGGTGACATGTGTTTGACTTTGACCACAGAAGAACTTTACTAACTGGCCTCCAAATTAATGTGTCTAGTAGAGTCACAGGGATTCTAGAGTCCCTGTGACTCTGGTCCTCATCTTGTGCGGCAGCCATGTCAGCTTGTCTCCAGCCCAAGATATATTCACTAAAAAAGAAGAAGAATCCCCATGTTTCCCAACAAATTCCCCCAACTTCAGAGGCTTAAAGCAGCACAAACTATCCATCATATATTTCTTTAAGTCAGGAGTCTGCCCTTGCTCTCTGAGTTGAGGTTGTCAGCCAACTGCAGTCTTCCTGAAGACTCCGGGGGAGTCAGTTTCTCCGCTTTTCCAGCTTCTAGGCCAGTGCATGGCTCCCTTCCTCCATCTTTACAGCCAGCAATGGCTTGTAGAGTCCTCACAATGTACTTTGACTCTACTGCCTACCTCTTCTGTATTTAAGGGTCCCTATGATCTCACAGGTCCCACAAGGTAATTGGGACATAATCATTTTGGGAGCTTTTACTCTGCCCACTCTGAAAGTATTTTAACTAAGACACACTGATAATGCTTTACATAACAGGGGAAAAGTCTGTACTTTATATTGTCATTGCGTTAATTTATAGAACCATAGAGGACTCCTTAGTAAGCAGGTATTTATTAAGTTTGAATATGGTGCACTCTTCAACTGCGGGTGGACCTGCCTTTCAGTTCTTAAGGTGAGGGAGCTAAGTAACTAATGGGCAGTCTAGCAGAGGTGTCCTACCGGGGCTAGGCACGCCCGTAGTGGCAGAGTACAGTGTCCAGGGACAGCTGTGAAAGGTATCTGAGATAGGACAAGTTCAGGTCAAGTAAAGGAAATGAGAAAAGGTAAAGCACGTCAGAGTAGCCCAGAGCGCAAGGAGAGAGTGGCCTGCGTTTTGGCGGGTCTCCATATTTTCTTCTACTGAGGACGGTGAAAGGAAAGGATGTGCCGAGGGGAACTAGCAGAGCACAGCGCCCAAGATTTGGGAGATTAGCAAGGCCCAGATTACAGATATGTTGAGTTATAATAACCTGTTTGGACCGTCCCAACAGGCTTGAACAAGACAGTAACACAATGGGAGCCACAGCGAGTGTGCCAGACAGGTCGGGGCAGTGAAGAGTAGAGGTGAGGTAACCCGGTAAGGGGCTTTGGCAGCATCTCTGAGGGATGCTGGGAATCTCCCCTGAGGGGGTCCGAGCTGTGCCCCTCTAGTCACTGTGTCATGACTTCAGGCATGCTCTGAAAATACAGCGTCTAAGTGAGCGGTCAGCTTTTTCAATTGTGCCCCGAAACTACATTCAGTCCCAGTAAACTGTGTATTTAAGTAATGGGATGTCAAACATGGTGCAAATGAAGAAATTTACACCTCTAAATTCATATAGTTATGCAGCTATATGTGAACACAGATGAATGTAGACAAGCATGTAAAGATAAGGGGATATTTTGGGGGTATATTTAAGAATATTAAGGGGGTTGGGGGATGGCTCAGTGGTTAAGAGCACTGGCTGTTCTTTCAGAGGACCTGGGTTCAGTTCCCAGCTACCACAAGACAGCTCACAGCTGTCTGTAACTCCTGTTCCAGGGGACCTGACACGTTCACACAGACATACATGCAGTCAAAACACCAATGTACATAAAATAAAATTAAACAAAATTATTTTTAAAAGAATATTTAGTTATTGATTTTGGAAGATCCCATTAATGCCAGCTTAACAGAAGGATCCACCCAAGATTACTTATAGTTTTGGCTTCTCAGTTGTTTGTTTGCTTTTTTTATTTACTTTATTTTTTATTTACTTAGTGTGTGTTTGTGTGTGTGTGTGTGTGTGCATGTGCCGTGGCAAGGATCACAGGGTAAAGTGGTCCTCTCCTCCCACCATGTGGGAGGCTGTCAGGTTTGACTGCAGGTGCCTTTACCCACTGAGCTATCTTGCCTGCCCTGTTTGTTTTGAGACAGAAGTCTCACTTGGTATCCCAGACTGGCCTGGAACTCACCGTGTAGCCCAGATTGGCCTCTAACTCACAGCAGTCCTCCTGGCTCAGCCTCCCAGCTCCTGGGATTGATTGGACCACCATGCTTGCTCTCTTCTTAGTCCTTCAGTGCGAAAGGTAAAATTTGCAATGGTAAGGTGTTTTCTAAGTAGTCTCCTTTTGTCTTGTTCTTTACTCTAGGTTTTTTACCGGATCATGATTGCTACACAAAGTTAATGTCTTCATTTTAAGATAATTGCTTAAGATAATTGTTTTCAAACATCAACCATAGGTCAAAACTTCATTTGATTAGAAGTTTATTATCTGTGCTGTTTTCAAACAGTTATTCTGTATACTCAACTCTAATATAATTGAAAAAGCACACAAGTGGCAGAATGGTGGTACACGCCTTTAATCCCAGCACTTGGGAGTTAGAGGCAGGCGGATCTCTGTGCGTTTGAGGCCAACCTGATCTACAGAGTGAGTTCCAGGACAGCCAGAGTTACAACAGAGAAACCCTGTCTCGAAAAAAAATTATAATAATAATAAAAAGCACACAAGTGAACATGTGAAAAAAACCACACAAATCAAAGTATGTGCATACAGCAGAATATTATTTGGCAATAAAAATGAAGGACTGATGTAAGCCACAGGACAAATCTTGAAAGAATTAATTATGCTTAATGAAATAAGCCACATATATTGACTCTTCACAATGGACAACACTCTAGATAGTAAAGCTGTTGAATTCTATACTAAGAGAATTATGAGTCATGTAAATTACATCTCAGTAAAACCAATTTTGAAAAGGATCTAGAGGTAATTGGTTTAGTGACGGGAAGAAACAGAATATAATCCACAACTCCACGAAGTGTAAAGATGCCTGCTAAAGGACAATTTGATGTGACATGTTTTGTGTAAACTGTATAAAAAAGTGCTGTTACATGTGTTTCTCCTTGCTTCTTTTCAGACTTAACTCCTGGTTTTCTAATCTTTCTTTCTCATCTGATTCTGCTATTTCAAAAGTAACCCACTGTAAGGAGCTTTTACAGATTATAGATTAAAACAGGGGGATCATTTCAAGGGAATTTTCAGTTAGTTTTCTTTGAGTATTAGTCTCTCTCTCTCCTTCCACAGACATAATATTTCTTTAGGTTTTTGAGACAGGGTTTTAGGTGTAGCCTTGGCTGCCCTGGAACTCTTTCTGTAGACCAGGCTGGCCTTGAAACTCAAGAGATCCACCTGTCTCTGCCTCCCAAGTGCTGGAATTAAAGACTTGTACCACCACTACCTCCTGAAGACATAGTATTTTTAAGTTCCCAAATTTAAACATGCGCCTCTACCTTTGTGTGTGTGTGTGTGTGAGAGAGAGAGACAGAGACAGAGAGATAGAGAAAGAGAGAGAATGTGTGTGTGTTAATCATATAGGGAGATTATATACCTTTTACAATTCACTCCCTGCATGTGCAGACAGTGCACATGTGGAGGTCAAAGGACTTTATGACGTCACTTCTCTCCTTCCACCTGTACATGGGGTCTAGGGATTGAACTCAGATCACCAGGCTTGCACAGCAAGTGCCTTTACTTCCATCATTTCTGATTATATACTTCCTTATAAGGTCATATGATTTTGAGAATCCTGTTCACCTTGATATGTCCTAGAGAACCAAGAAACATTTTGTGTTTGATACTTGATGAATTTAGTGTATTTAGGATGAACTTGGTAACATGGTGGAACTTAGCCATTTTGATACTAACCAAGTCAGAGTACCAGAATTTAAAGGCCTGGATTGATTTCACATGAAAATTTGCACTTGAGTTGTTTGTGGACAAGAAGTTTAAGAACTTTTATTAATTTAAGGTTTAGGAATTTGCATAACTAATTGCATGCTTGGGCAAACCCCTGGCATAATTCTAGCTTTTAATAAGATCTGTTAGAGTGTGGAACAGCTAATCAAACATCTAAGAGGAAAATTTGAGGTTCCCAACATTGGCCCTAATTGGCGTGTTCTACATAATTTAGAGTCTAATTCCTGGCAATATTTATGTGTACTAATTGTGCCGTGAATACGAAATGCAAACAGCCTGCAGCAAGCTCCAGGAAGGGACAGAAGTGGTGGGAATAGCAGGGAGCGCTGTGGTGGGATGGGTGCAGCCGCCCTGGGTTCACGTCAAGGACTTGGAGACTGGCCCGCAGTGCCCCATGTGCACCTACCGGTTAGAGTCCCTTCAAGTTTCCTCTTGTGAAATGTTTTTAAATCCATCGTGTATCTACAAAAACTAAACAGTTTAGGATAATGTGTCTGATATAATAAGCCCTGTATTTGAAAGGAAAGAATAAATAAGATATTTAAGGTAAGTTCAAGGTAAGTCTAGGTGAAGGAAGTAGTACTTAATACTAAGATAGATCTAGGCTACCGTTCACTATGATTTATTGAAGCTTTTCATTAGAGCCCATCCTCTTTAAGTGCTTAGCAAAGCAAACGAGCTGTAAAAAGTCTTGCAACTATTGCTCAAGGAAAGTGCCCTTTGTGCCATCTGCCAGTGGAGCGTGAACGGACTCTTGGAGGTATACACGTTCTGTCCAGAGTCTATGGTGACAGGCGGTTTATAAGGGAGAAGTTAGCAGATGAGATGTTATCCAAAACAGCCCTAAGTGTTAACAGTCATTGTCAAGATGCTACCTAAAGCTGGCATGGCAGTTTATGCCTGTAATCCTAGCACTTCAGAGAAGGAGGCAGGAGGATCTCTCATGAGTTCAAGGCCACCCTGAGTTATATAATGAGTCCCAGATGAATGGTGAGATCCTGTCTCAAGACAAACAATAACAAGAGATGCAACCTAAAATAAAGCCTGGTGACCCTTCCAGTGTCTGCAACAGCGTCCGTGTCACCTTCTTTATTCTTTACCGTGAATTACTTTATTGCCAGTGTTAATAGGATAACATGACCCCAGCCTGACCTCTTCACCATAGCCTTGTATGTGTCTGACTCCCTCTGAAGGCCTGCGGGCACGGGAGGACACCCAGCCACGTGGAGCAAGTGGCAATCACGCCATAATTACGTAATACATCCGTTTGACCCCAGGTCAGGCCAAAAGGACCTTGTCTCTGTTTCTGATTTATCTTATACTGGTCTTAGTGTCTAAACGGCAGTGCGTTTAGACAGTGACTGCAGTGTTTAACTGGAGAGTGCGCGCCTCTCTTTCCTGGCATCGGAACTTAGAATGAAGAAGCACTGGAGAAAAAGCACCTAGGATGGGAACGATAGAGGCCGCACATTCATGTTTATACCCGATCTGATGGCAAGATCATGGCTGAGGTGGACACGGTAATTTGGGTACAGCAGTCTGAAGAACAAGTTATGCAGAGGCTCGGAGAGTCATAGCGAAATCACAGAACTGAAAGTCACTTTTCTTTTACTATTTTTACTGCTGTAAAACATAAATTTGCCCTTCTGACCACTCACTGCGCAAAACGGTTCCATTCATTCAGCAATAGTAATTATGTCCCCAATGTATATAGTCTTCACTGCTGTCTGTTTCCATAACTCACGTCACCTCAAGCGGAAGGTCTGTGTACATTAAACACTAATTTACTTGTTTAACCTGTCTCTTTCGTGTTCCCCCTTTGCTTTGCTCTCTTGTTTTCCCTTGGTTTTTTGTTCATAGCCTCCTTAGATCTTTGAACATTTTTGAGACTGCTAACTTACACTTTTTGGTGGGTCTGGTGTTCAGTCTTCCTCCTGGACGGTTTCTGTCATTTGATCTCTTTCCTCACATGGCCGTTCTACGCTGTTTCTTTTATACATTTTGAGATATTTGTTGTTGGATAGTAGACATAGCGACAGTGACTCTGGGATGCAGGGGTTGGCACTTCCTGATTGGGTTAGTTCGGGTTCCTTTTCTGGGCTTTGCAGCTTGGCTCTGGGCTTTCCTTTAACAGGCTGTTTGTGGTTCTGTCTCAGCTTTCACTTCTGCCACTGCAGAGCTTAGGATCATAGAGGTGAAAGCCCAGAGTGTCATCAGGCTTTCCTAAGCATCTGTCATTCCCAACTACTGTGGGTGGCTTTGTAGCTTGCCATTAACAATCACTCTAAAATGCCCTGGTTTCTTGAAAGTAACTTTATTCCTGGCTTTTCCTCTCTGGCTTCAAATGTCAGTTTGTAGCCCAAGTTGTCATTTGACTTTCTGATCACCTGACAATATTTTCCATCAATGCCTGTCACTTTCCTGGTCTGGAGGGGTTCCTAATTAGAGGACACAAATGCAAACACCTGTGTCAGTGCTTCAGGTAACTATAGCCGTTGATTCAGGTTCAAAAGGTGATTTGTTCTTTTGACTAATTCAATCCCCAGTCCTAGTCCTGGAGCCCTGGACCGTTTCAGCCTCTGTACAATCTAGTCTTAAGCCTAGAACTGGAAGGCTTCAGCCTCAGCCTCCGAATACCGACTCACTCTTCCTGTCTGATACTGACTCCTTCTGTTGAGCTGCCTCTGTGTCTCTGCCTCTGTTTCTTATCCTCTGTGAGACTGCTTCATTGTCTCTGTGTCTTGTCCTCCGTGTCAGCCCCATACTGCCTCTTATCCTCTGTACTGCGTATCTAACTCTGAACTGAAAGCCTGCTTTTATATTGTTAGAGTTGGACGTGTCCTCACTGGATTCAATCTCAGAGTTGGATTAAAGGTATGCACCACCACTGCCTTCTGAATACTGGGATTAAAAGTGTGTACTGACATTCTTTCTACATTCCCTCTGGACCACACAGGCCTCTGAATGTGATCCCTTCATATAGACCCCTGGATTTGATCCCTTCCTATAGCCACTTGGATTTGATCCCTTCCTATAGACCCTTGGATGTGATCATTTTTCAGAACAGCCATGTTTCTGGGTTAAATGGTTAAATATTCCTCTACAGATAATATAGACAGGTTAGATAAAAGAGACATGGGAGATTGGAGCTGCTTTTTCTGCCATTTTACTTTGACCTATTTCTAGGGTTTCCGTCACCACCATGTTTACCTAGTCATTGCTAGCTTCTAGACAGCATCCTTCAAGTCCCATTTGTCTGTGATAATGTTCTATGCTCATGGTTTTTGCCTTTCAATGATCCAGTCACACCATTCCCCCAGCCTGGATCCAAACAGTCGCATCTCAGATGTGTTCACAGACGGCAGATTGCTAGAGGGGCATGCGGATCAGGTGCAGTCCTAGCATTTCAAGACAAAGGCTGTTAAAGGATACCACTGGGTTCTGCAGAGTGCCTCTTGACAGCCATCAGGGTGAGGTTCTTAACTGAATGGATCAGTTATGTGTCAGGAATACAGAACTGAATAATCGTATCTCAGTCAAGATAAGCTGACCAATTTCTGCCCCAAACTTGTTACAAATTTTCTTTAATCAAATAAAATTGTTCCTCAGCCTTTTGCTAAAATCAAGTATAAAAAAGCTAAATAAAACCTTAACAGGCAAATGTCAAAGTGTGATCTCTATTTTAGAGCTTAATAAAGTTGACAGGTGTTAAGTTAAATTAGGGCTTATGAATTTGCCTGTCATCTGTAAAATGTATAAATAGCATCACCGTGTTGCTTGGTGGGTATTTTAACTCCAATTTACATGGTTTTGCAAAAGAAGGTAAATAGAATTTCTTGTTTCTCTCTAACCATCTGGATTCATGCACAGCAACAGAGAGCTTTGTTTATGTTGAATGAGACTTTATAGTGAAGGGGCATGTGGCAGTTCATGTTTTGATTTCATTTTCTTGGTTAACTAGAGAACTTTTTATGTGCCACAGAGAATTTTAGTGATAATTCATGAAACATAATCTTCTTAAAGCAAACATTCGTAAGACTCATAGGGCGTCGTCAAAAGTAACAATATCAGAATTACCTTAAATACACACGGAGACCCATTGAGCTTCCATATTACAGTGTGAATGCCCTAGGAGTTGTTGCAAAGTCATCTAGTACAGTAGAGAGGTGCCGGCTCACATCCTGTTAGTCTGTGCGTCTGTGGTTCTGCCAGTGTTTTTCTTCTTCATTGTTGCCCTACTAAAACCAGCCCATGAAGGATTAGTCAGTGCGCAGAAGAAATGAGATGCCAAGTTATAGGAAGACATGAGGGAAACTGAAGGATGCCAACTTGAAAAGCAATTGTGTGTTGCTGTATGGGGAAGCAAGTCCACTGTGTTCAGACTGTGTTGGTGAACATCGAACTGTTTAACTCTCCTACGTAGTTCTTCATGTGTTTGTTTCTGTTTGTTATTCTTGTATTTCGGTTTGGGGAGGAACAGTTTCTCATGTAGCACAGGCTGGCTAAACTTCCTATGTAGCAAAGGATGACCTTGAACCAATCCTTCTGTCTCCACTTTGAAGTGCTGAGGCCACAGGGGAGTACCACGTGTCCAGCTCCCAGTGTAGTTGCTAGCATTCTGTTACTCACTCCAGCATCAGGGATGTAAGCTTTATGAACCTTTGCTTCCAAATATTTTCCTTAGAAAAACAAAAACCAAAAAAAAAAAAAAACAAAAGAGCTGTTCTCAAAAGTATTTTACCTGTCCTAATGATCTCTTTTTAAATGACAGCAAGGATGGAGAGCACAGCTCCTTTTGTCCACGCTGTGTCCGCTGTGTCAGTTAGTGCTCTCAGTGACCTCAGAAGGGGGAGAAGGGGGATGCCGTGTCCCCTGTGCTACAGAGCAGTCAGAACAAGCCAGGGAGTCAGTTTGGGGAACAGTCAGAGTGGGGAGCAGCTGCCTGCTTCCTGGTCGTCCTTTCTTGGAGTCTTAGCCAACAGATAGTTCCTTCCTTCCTTCCTTTTGTTTGAGACAGGGTCTCTCTGTGTCTCTCCTGGAGCTTGCTATGTCAGTCATGCAGTCATGGAACTCACAAAGACCCACCTGCCTCTGCCTTCTCCTCTGCTAGTGGTAAAGGAATGGCCACCATGCCCAGCAGATCGTTTTCTAATATGAAATAATATTATTTGCACTATTGATGACAAGAAACTAGTGAGGAAGTATTTTAAGTACTTGATGACTTCATACAGTAAGAATATCAATGTCTCCTTTATATGTCTCTAAGATAAACTATGTCCTTATTACTCAGTAGCATACAAAACAATTGATAAGATTATTTAAGCCATTATAGAACTCTGTTGTAAACTTTTGTCAAAACTAAAAACAAAAACCCACTATGTGATGTGAAATGCTGTGGAACTCTTCCTATAAGAGTTTACTTCCCTGCCTGAAAGTCTTCCCTATTTTATGTAGGAAACTGGAGGATTCTTCTGTTAGAGGTGGGGAGGGGTGGCCTTGCTTTCAGTTTCTTTAAACAGTGCCTCACACTTGTACATAAAAGTGGCCTGTATTCCTTCCTTCTCTTCCTTCCCTCCTTCCCTCCCTCCTTTCCCTCCCTCCCTCCCTCCCTCGCTTCCCTCCCTCCTCCCTCTCTTCCTTCCCTCCCTCCTCCCTCTCTTCCTTCCCTCCCTCCTCCCTCTCTTCCTTCCCTCCCTCCCTCCCTCTCTTCCTTCCCTCCCTCCCTTCCTTCCTTCTTCCCTTCCTTCCTTCCTTCCTTCCTTCCTTTCTTTCTTTTCCCGTGCAAGGCCTAAGGAAGCCCTATGGAGTCCTACGCCTCACGCCATTAAACAACACCCACTTCCTCATGTTTCCATCTTTTTTAAGAAAATGTTATTTTTGGGCTGGAGAGTTGGCTTAATGATTAAGAGCGCTTGTTCTTGCAAAGAACCCGATTCTATTCCCACCACCCACGTGGAGGCACCAGACATGCATGTGGTGCACAGATATGCATTCATATACAAAATAAAATAAATCTAAAAGAATACTTTTAAAAAAATGTTATTTTCATTTTGCATGTGTATTTGTGGACACCAGACATATATGTCAGGTGTCTTCCTCAATTGCTGGCTAGTTTTATGTCAACTTAACACAAGCTAGAGTCATCAGAGAGGAGGGAACCTCAATTGAGAAAATGCCTCCATAAGATCAGGCTATAGGCAAGCCTATGGAACATTTTCTGAACCAGTGATTGATGTGGCAGAGTCCAGCCCATTGTGGGTGGGGCTACCCCTGGACTGGTAGTCTTGGGTTCTATAAGAAAGCAGACTGAGCAAGCCATGAAGAACAAGCCAGTAAGCAGCACTTGTCCATGGCTTCTGCATCAGCTCCTGACTCTAGGTTCCTGCCCTGCTTGAGTTCCTGTCCTGACTTCTTTCTATGATGAACAGTGATACAGAAGTGTAACCCAAACAAACCTTTTCCTCCCCAACTTACTTTTGGTCATGGGGTTTAATCATAGCAATAGTAACCCTAACTAGGGCAATCTCCCACTGAGCCCAGAGCTGGTTGATTAGACTAGGTGTCTAGCAAACCCAGGGAGTTTCCTCTCTGGTGCTGCTGTTGTTCTCTTGTAGCCCAGTCTCTAGCTCAAAACAGCATGGTCTGCTTCAACTTGCTGGGACCACAAATGTGCTCCACTAAGCCCCACACAACCACTAAGTAATTGTGTATTACTTAATCATCAAAGTCTCTGTGAGGATCTTGATTGATTTGATCAATTGATATGTTTCAATTGATCAGATCTAGGAGAGATTTGAGAACTCATCTCCATTTAGAGTGAGTAATATTCTAATCTAAGGCCACTCAGAAAATTAATGCTATAATTGGGCCCTAGGTCTGTCCTTGTCCAAGCCTCTTTGACTTATGGACTCTGTCTCAGTAGGGAACATTGTCTCAAGTTGTGAGTAATACGTTTCTGAAGTTCATGATTTTGTGTATGTGTGTGTGTTAGAGTAGAACATAAATAGGTGGAAGTGATTTAAAAGCTCTTCCAGCTTTTAAAATGTGCAACATCGCAGAGAAGCATGGCGTATTTTCAGAGAGAGGTAAAAAGTATACCAGTCTGGCCAGAGCAGTGGGTTTGTTTGTAGGACAGAGAAAGGCAGGACTTGAGATACATTATCCAGAGAAAAAGCATTCTTGTACTCATAACTGGGAAAGAGCCTTTCTGAGACAGACCGCCAACCAAACAGTTGTTTTCACAGGATAGCATTTTATTTGATTGAAATTGGAATTGATAATGAGGTTTTGGTGAAAGTTGAGGTCATAATTTATTACAGTTAAAATGGAAAGTGTGGGTACATGTCAAGGGCTGTCGATGGATGAGTACTTGGCAATGATGTCTCGGACGTTTGCAGTACTTTTTTTCTCCAGGGAAACACCTCACTGGTGTTAGCATTGCCACCGGAATCCCCACCAGTGTTGTGGGACCTACAGGTAACTCTGATGTTGTTAAGAGGAAGCTCAGTTTGTTAAGCTGTCTCACGGGGTGACATGTTTACCTTCCTGTTCAGACCTCTCTTATCTGAGGCAAGCCAGAACGTTGAGGTGTAACCTGCTTTTCTATTGGGAGAGTCAAGTTTTTGATCAGATAGTAATCTGCATACATTTATTTTTTTATTCTTTTTAATGATATACTGTGTGTGTACGTTTGTGTGTGTATGCTCTGTGTGTGTGTGTCCACATGTGTCCTTAAGGACAGAGGACAACATTAAATGTCAGTTCTTAGTCACCAGTGACCTTTGTTTTTCCTCAGACATAGTCTGTTACTAGGCTGTAACTCACCAAGGGCTAGGCTGACTGGCCAGCAGACTCAGAAATCCACCTGTCTCTGTCTCCCCAGCAATGGGCTTACCAGAATAGACTACCATGCCCAACTTTTTTCCATGACTTCTGGGAATTGACTTGGATTTTCATGCTTGTAAATGAACACTTCACTGACTGAGCTCCCGATCTCCTTGTCCCCTTCTTACTGATACTCAGTTATACTTCTGCAGAGACGGTTTGTTTCAGTGCTTGTAGCAACAGTAAAGCATCAGCCAATCATAACTGAAGGAGGACAATAAGTTGTGGTTTCTGGGTTGGGTTTTTTTTTTTTTTCCCCATATGGTTAAATTTACCTGAAAGTTTCTTGATTAATGGAAATGTTTCAGAGCATTCCTCTGTGATGGGGATCTAACCTAATGCAGTCATTTCCTTCACCTTCTGTAGGAGATGCCACACCCTCAGTTCAGGAAAAGGCAATGAATGCAGAGCTGCAGGCTGTTGGTGAGGAGGAGGCTGCCGGAGCAAAGGCAAATGACCCGGCAGAAGCTCCAAAGCCGGCGCTGCAGCCTCTCTTCTCTCTGATCCGAGGCGAGGTGGAGCAAATGGACTCTCGGGCACTTCCCCTCTTCCTCCACCAGGTATGACAGCACACTCTTTGCTTTCAGCCTCACTGATGCTGCTGCCCGTGTCTGGAGTCATCTAAATTCCAGTTTCCCATAATTGACTCTTCCTACCATTGTTGACCCTAAATGCATGGCTGATAGAAAATTTGGCATATTCTGGGTGGTGGACACACACAGTGTGGCCATAGGTGATTTGTAACCTGGACAGTAGCCAATTCCTTTATCCAGCAATTCAGATAAATGCAAATAGGATTCAATATGGCAAGAGTTTAGTAAGCTCCAAATGGATGCCAAGAGGTCTGCTAGCTACCAAAGGAGCAAAGACATCCTAACAGCGCATGTTCTAAAGAGAGAGCCACGGTGAAAGGGGAGAAGCATGTGTGTAGACACACATGTGGGATTTTGTACTGTCGGAGTGGACCTATGAAAGGTCCAGCTGCACCAGATGAGCACTTAACTTTGCCCCATAGGCAATAGAGTAAGAAGGCAGGTCTTGAGCTGGGCTATTCAGGATGATGAGGTGCTGGAGCAGTTAAAAGCACTGGCTGCTCTCCCAAGGGACCTTTGTTCAATTCCCAGCATCCACAGGGCAGCTCACAACTGTCTGAAACTCCAGTTCCAGAGAATCCCAACACCTTCTTCTGACCCTGCAGGCATCAGTCACACAAGAGGTGTACAGACATGCATGCAGGCAAAATACCCATACACATAAAGTTTTAAAAAACGAAAGAGACGTGAGCTATCACAGCAGAGAGTAGACTGTGGAAGGCATGGCTGGGATGTCACAGACGAAGGAAAGAGATGAGGGCTGGGAGCCTTTGCCAGTGAGAATGCCTTGTATGGGTTTTCTGTTGCTGCTGTTCTTGTTGTGACTCCCTCTCTCTCTCTCTCTCTTTCTCTTTCTCCCTCTCTCCCTCTCTCTCTTTCTCTATCACACATACCTGTGCTTAGCAAGCACTCCTATACTGAACAACACAGCAGATACCCAGAATGCAATTTGAGTTTTAGAAACAGAATTCTGAAGATTGGGGATGGGGTATGTTGAAAGATGGGGAGTGTGGAGAGAGGAGGCCTTCAGGAAAGCAGTGGGAAGCCTTCTAACATATGAGATCACTTGGGAAAATATTAAGTATTTGTGATTTGCATTTTATCTCAGCTAAAATGAAAGTAATTGGTTTGTACCTGGGACTAGAGAAAGATTTTCTGTTTTGTTGTTGTTTCATTCTTTACTTTTTTTGAGACAGGGTTTCATATATCCCAGCTATGTAGCTCAGGATGGCCTTGAACCTCTGATCCTCCTGCCTCCTCCCAAGTGCTGTGATTACAGGTGTGAGTCAGCACACCCAGTTTACGTGGTACATACCTGTAATCTCAGCACTTGGGAGGTGCTGGGGAGAATGAAGAATCCAAGGTCATCCTCTGTTACATGACAAGTTGGAGGACAGCCTGGGCTACGTGAGACTCTGTACATAATATTGTGTACATAATATTGAGAGAATTAGAAAAAATCTAATTACTTACTTTGCTAAAAGAATAGGACATAGGAGTGGGGGCTACGGTTTTTCTTTAAAAACCTTGACGTCTTCACATGGTCTTCTGTTCTTCGAGTCTTGGGCTTAGGGCTTAGATGCCAACTCAGAGCCATCTGTAGCACTTACCACAAAGTGCTGGGCACTGTCAGAAATGTGTTTTCTCTGCCAGTCCTTAGAGCAGCCCCATTTGTGTGTGTGTGTGCGCGTGGGTGTGATGAAAATGACCTTTCACAAGATCCCTTTCATCTGCTGGGGGTGTGGGCATGCTAAAAGAGGCTCTGGGAAGATAGAGTAATTGGGAAGCATGGGATGTCCAGGGATAGGAGGTGGGTTAGGTACACTCTGAAAGCTCCCTCATGCTCCGGGAAGCTCTGGGAAGCCTGGCCTTGCTTAGCGCAGGGCGAACCTGGAGAATGTGATGTGCACTCTGCCGCACAGCAACTAGTCCTGTGTGTTCACAAGGCCTGAACTTGAGGAAGCTGCTTCTCCCTCACACCCTTCAGGAGGAGGACAAGGACCGGCCTCCTGCTCCCAGGGTTATCCCAGTGGTAATATTTGGAAGGAAGCATAATTGCACCAAGGACTTCCAGAATGGAGATGTTGGAAGAGGGTGTGTTCCAAAGTACATGAAGCTAGAAGTCTCCATCCCTGCAAGGGATCTAGGCCTACATCTTGTCAATGGCAGGATGTGGTGAGAGGCCTGCGAGAACCTCCATGTCATTCTAGCCTGTGCCTCTCAGACATCTGGACGAAGCCAGTGACTTTCAGTCTGTTAATTGTGCTCACGAGGCTATCCCCTCACTAGGGGAAGTCTGGGAATTTGCAGGGTAGATATTCTGTGTATTTATTTTTGAAGCTTCACTTTTGCCTTGAAATGCATTTACTTTTGAGGCGTGGGGTTTGTTACCCTCATGGCTCTAGAGCTCATAGATGGAGTAGTGCACACCTATAATCCCAGCACTAGAGAGGTTGATTCAGAAGGATTGCTGCGAGTCTGAGGCCAGCCTGGACTACATAGTGAGTTAAAGGTCAGCTTGGGATATAGGGTAAAATCCTGACTCAAACAACAACAAAAACTGCCACAGAAACCTAAAAACTGATTAAAGTTATATTTCTGCAGGGTCCCCTCAAAATCTGATTATATAATAGGAATGAAATGCATCAAAATTTTTCACCTGAGAGCAGTTAGTAACTAACCATGTACCAGTGGTGCACAAATGCAAAGGGCAGAGGGACACGGGTGGGGATGGGGAGCTTTAAAGGGCCAGCCATTTTATTTTCATGTCTGAGAGAACTCTGTGCAGCACTGTTTAATTTTCTCTACAAGTCCGTAGATGAAAGGTTTATAGCAGATTCTATTAGGCATAGCCCAGTGGTACACTGGGACCTGCTTTTTCTAGTTCATGGTGATCATGTTGAGTGACATTCCAGATGTCGGCAGCTCCACATTGGACTTCATAGGAATGCCACACACCACAAGTCAGGGCTCCCAAACCCCAGAACCAACTCCTAAAGGCTTCTCAGCACACCACCAGTAGCACCATTGTGTGACTTTCCCAATCAGTAGGTATTAAAAATGCTCAAATGTTGGCAGTTTACTGCAGCTCAGCTTCATCTCTCCATAACATATTAGAATAGTTTGATAAAAGATGGGTCCTTAAAAATCAACGTAGCACTTCTAAATTTTTCAATCTAAAATAAGCATAGAATTCAACTTTAGACTGAAATTTTGTAATTGTGTAAAAAAAATTTTTTTAACTAAAACTAATACTTAAGGTGCTCAAATTTATCTCTACACAAACTGTTTCTTCCGGGAGATCTGGCCAAAGTTGTTCCTTTTTTTATTGCTGGATTGTCAATTTAACAACTACTTTATTTTTCTTCATACTGGCAAGTCCCTAGAAAATAGAGACAGTGATCTACAAATGAAAAAATTTTCCCCCTAGAAACCTAGAGGAATCAGTAAGGAGCTGTTCTGAAGGTGTAAAGATGGCTCGGTGGCTCAGCGGACAGAGGTGCTGTCGGCAGACCCGGCGTCCGGAGCCAGTCCCCGGCCCTCTCACGATGGAGAGAAAGCCGACTCCTGCAGGTCATCCTCTGACCTCACGTGTAGCACACATGCGCCGCACACATACACGTACAAAACAATTAAGCAGTGTACATAATGTAAAAAAATACTTATGGAATATTCTAAGTATTGCAAGTTATACTAAGCTCTACCAATATTTTAGTTTACTGGTCTGGTCGTAAACACTGTATCTAATCAAGGTTCCAAAAAAATCTCTCTTTTTTTTTTTTTCAACTATAAAAATAGTTTATATGTGGGCACATAGAATATGAGATACGCCTACTTACTACATAAAAATTCTACTTCTCCACCAAAAAGCTCAGTATAGGGTATAAGCAGCAGTGAGAACCCCTAAAAAGTAGTTGTCCTTGTGGCATTATGGAGCACAGCACTGAGACAATCACCACAAAGTACAGTAGTCTTGGTATTTGCTTAGTTTCCTGTGCTGTGCGTTGAATGCAGGGCCTTGGACCATGCCAGGCGAGTGCCTTATCTCAAGGTCCCTCTCCCAGGCCCGTACACTGTTCAAACACAGAGCGTGAACATGTATTTCTTTAAGAAAGTGCTTGCTGCATTTCTCTACAGTGTCAGACTGTTGTCACCCCGCTTCTCGGAGCCCTGTCGCTATTCCAGGAGGCAGTTTTGAAATACTCAGCAAAGGTTGCCGCTAAGTAGAGGAAAGACAAATCTGGACTCTCATGGAAACGCAGTTACTAACAGTCCGCACCACACAAAATTATAAAATGGTTGCACAGTGGAAAGACAAATAATTGATGCATTTCACTTTTCATCTATGAGCACGTTAGTTGCAGAGTGTAAGCCTGGGCGGCTTAACCCAGAGCTCACACTCCAAGAGTGCATCAATCCTTGCAGCTCCCCAGCAAAGAGCAGAGACCCTGACTGACTGTGTCCTGTTAACTGTCCTGTTTTCTGTTTCGAGGTCTATCAGGGTAGGAAAGGTGGAGAAAGTCGGGTGTATGGAGTTAAAATTTAAAACAATATTTGACTCACTTTTGTACTTTCTTGAGTCTAAGATAAAGACACTTGCTAGATAATATACTGTTGGCTCAGTAAGCATTTTAGTGGAAAATGAATGCCACAGCCCATGCATGACCGCGGGACCAGGTCATCTGCAGGAAGGAGGCAAGGGTCAGACTGAGAATCAAAAATACAGTGGAGACTTTTTAGGAGTTCAGAGCCTTTTTAATCAAAGAAATTCTCAATCAATTGTATTTGTGACGGGCCTCCTGTGCACGCTGGGCCTGAACTCCAGGGCTAGCTATTGTCCTACCTTATCCTCAGTAGCTAGGGTTAAGGTACATCCTGATTCAATTTTTTTTTTTTTTTAATTTAAAGATCCTTTAGAGTGAAACTGGTAAGTGAGAAGCCTTTTCTGGGATCAGTTCCTGAGACTGGACTTTCGGGTGTTCTCTGTATGGCACTGCACATGTTCAACTGTTAACATTTCACTTGCCCTGGTTCTCTCTTTGCTGTTGTTGTACTGGGAATTGAGCCCAGGTCCCCGTACTCTAGGCAAGCACACTGCCACTGAGCTACATCCCCAAGCTCACCTAGGTAGCCTGGCCTTTTTAAAAATAGCAATGCAACAGCAGGCCAAAGTAGAAGCAGACAGCAGTTCAGAGTTCTCAGAGTTATCCTTTGCTACATCTAGTCTAGCCCATATACATGAGATTTTTGTCTGAAAGAGTATATAGGTCTAGGCATGGGGCTGGAGAAACGGCTTAGCACTCAAGAGCGTGTGATGCTCTTCCATGCTCTTCCGGAGAACCCGAGTCCAGCACCTGCACCAGGTGAGTCACAGTCACCTAGAACTCCAGCACCAGGGGACCAGATGCCTCTGGCTTCTGTATTCACTTATACTCATATGCTCCTACCCACACACAGTCATTCACATGTTTAAAAATGAATTATTTTAAAATGGAACTGCAGAGACGGTTTAGACAGGAAAGTGCCTGTTGCATTCGCAGGAGGACCTGAGTCTGTGAGACCCAGTCTCAAAAAAGAAGACACCCCATGCCAAACTGTAGTGTGTGCACCTGCATGCACACACACAAACACACTCAGAGAAAAAACAATAAATAAAAATAGTAAAGCATATCCTTGCCTGTTGTGGTGTACTACTTAGAACCCATTACCTGAGAGGTAGGGGCACGAGGATCAGGAGTTACGGCCCTCCTCAGCTGCGTATGGAGTTCAAGGCCAGCCTGGGCTAGGCTCAAACATACTGAGACCCCAAAACCAGTGTTCCATGAGGTTTGAAATTGGTAGTTCTAAACTAGACTGAAATGAATGGTGTTGATGTCCCTGTAATGTGATATTTGTGTGTGTGTGTGTGTGTGTGTGTGTGTGTGTGTGTGTGTGTGTGTGTTCTGTGCTCGTGTGGTGGTAAGAGGACAACTTAGGGAACTTGTTCTCTCCTTCTGAGAGTCACATGGATTGAAATCAAGTTGTCGGCCTTGGCGGACGCATCTTTCTCTGCTGAGCCATCTCACTAACCCCATTTCTGTCTTTTAATTTTTAATAAACAGAGTAGTCTTTTTAATCTTTTCGCCTCTCTTGTTCCTTTATAAGCCTAAAACTTACCTCTCGTTCTTAAGAGTTCTTACTTTTTTAGCCAGGCAGTGGTGACGCACACCTTTAATCCCAGCACTCAGGAGGCAGAGGCAGGTGAATCTCTGTGAGTTCGAGGCCAGCCTGGTCTACAGAGTGAGTTCCAGGACAGCCAGCGTTACAACAGAGAAACCCTGTCTCAAAAAACAAAAACAAAACAAAAAAAGATTTCCTACTTTTTTAAGCTTTAGGGACCAAGTGAAGCTTGTCGTGACTGAGCTTGAACAGAAAGGGCATGGTGGTGCAGAGGCTGAAGAATGCCTGCGCTTGCTCTGCTTGAGGGAGACCTAAGATCGTGTCCCTACAAAGTTCCTCTCAACTCAGGATGCAGTGAAATTGTTTTTGTTAGTAATCTGCCAAAGCAGCCTTTCAAGATCTTGCTACTTCCCAAATTTGTCCTTTCATTCAAATATTAATTTCTTCTTTTTCTTTACAGGTAGCAGAGACCTATTTCCAGGAAGAGGATTGTATCCTTTTTTAAACTACAGACAGAAATTCATAGAATACTGGAAGAATCATCTTTTTTTTTTATGTTAGTTGAGGTCTGTGCAACAAGCTGTACAGACCATGTGGTTTCAGTGGGTTTGAGCAGTTGTGTGTGTGCCCTTGTAACTGCCTCACGGAGCAAGGTGTAGGAAAACAGGTCACTCCAGAAGATCCTCTAGACCCATCTAAATTTGGGTTTCCATAAAGAAGCCCTAGTTTTACCAAAATTAGATATTTATATTCAAAAGAATGAGGAGAACACAATTTGCTGAGAAAGAAAAATTTAAAAGTCTGCTAGATTCTCCTGCTCTTAAGCACGCAAGTCAAACACTCACAAATGGGCATGTCGGACCCCAACGCACAGTAACTCCTGCCTGCTTGCTGAGCAGTGGTCCTGAGCTGCTTCATAGCGGGCTGTGTCTGGAGACATGCATCGTTAGGTGATCTTGTTTGGAGACCATCATGTTAACATGCTACCATATTGTTGGGTGATTTAAATTTATTTTTTAATGGCTCCTCACTGACAGAAATGTTTTATGATGCATGGCTGTATGTAGCTGCAAAGGAAAGACTAGATCTAAACTAGTAACCAACAAAATAATTTTTCAAGCAGAACCGTGCAAGCTTTTAAATGGGAAGAAGCATCTCTCCTCTCTCCCTCCTTCTTCCCCTCCCCCTCTCAGTTTTCTTTTCCTGAAATTTTCCCCTTGGGGGTGGCCCAAGCTATACTCTATAGTTGTAGAATGTCCCACACATGCATTTCCCGTCAGTAGGGCCTTTTCCAACATCATTGACTCTCACCATATTTCTGACTAATTTGAGTGTAAATAGTTACTGGCCTGAACACTGTCATGTGAATGGAGATGGAATTTTAGTTTGTTCCTCAGTGGACTGGAAATCCACGTTTGGTATCGTGAGGTGAACACTCTCTCTTCTTAACCAAATGAGGTATAGTATGGCACAGTGCATGTAAAAACAGATCACTTGTGTTCAGCAGAGTTTGAGAGACAGCGGCCCCTTCAGTCCTAGGCAGAGGGAATAGAGGGCTCTTTCCGCTTCTCCTGGGCACGACTTATGGTCCCAAGGATCATTAAGGTGACAAATGAGAGGGAGAGCTGAGCCTCTCACTGTTCATGGGAAGGACACAAAGATAAACCTTCTGATCCTCTCTTCCTTTTTTCTGGGTCAACATTGAGAACATTGCCCAGAGGAAGCTGAGCAGATGGACCGTGTTTCTTGACCTCCTAAGATGCAAGTTTATGCGGTACAGATGGGAAGCCAAAGGGTCATAAGATCAACAACAAAACAGTGGAATTGCATGGTAATTAGGAAAGGCACTGTAGTGAATTTAAAAAAAAAAAAGAGCCCACACCATGTGTTCATTATTTAGCATGTGATACTTTTGACTCATGGAAGAAAAGTGACCAATGAAAAATAAGTTAAAGATCAGTTGAGTTGAAACCAAAAAAAAAAAAAAAAAACATTTTCCTGAAGGGTCTTACAGTCAGGGAGTCATTCAAGGAGGGAAACTAAGGAAAACACACAGACTCCAATATCTCCCTGTGGGTCCTCTTTCCAATTAGATAGCTTTAATGACTGCTAGGAAAGCACTCCCAGGTGGGCAGTCCTTGAGCAAAACCTTTCGTTTGTGTTTGCCGGCAGTGTGGAAGCCAAATGCTTCTGCAGCATGTTATGATAAAATGTGCTTACTTCCAAGCCAAGAGGCCTCACGTTAGATGTGCTTACATTTAAAAGTATTTAGAGCCTTGTCATTTTTTGGTCAGGTGCACACTTCTTGTCTTTATAGGACATTCCTTTGTAAATGTGGGATTTGCTGTAGATAGTCTTGATTTCTATTTTCCTCAGATTTTTTTATTCAGATGAGAAAGCAATGAAGTTCATTCAGCTTGAACGACTGTATCATGAGCAATTGCTTGCAAATCTTTCTGCCATTCAGGAACAATGGGGTAAGTTCAGACTGACCCAGAACTCAGAGTTAGCAGTAATCTAACAACTTGCTCTCTAGAGTTAGCGTTTTGACCTGACTTTGCATGTTAAATGAATAGAAGCTACACAGTCAAGTTACTGTTGCAAAGCACAGGCTGGGGTGCCGCCTCGAATCGGAGAGCTTGCCTTCCAAGTGCAAGGCCGCGAGTTCCCCAGCACTGTGACAGAGAGGGAAGGCAACGGTCGTTTCTTTGTATCTTGCTCTTCCTAGCCCTTTTTCATTTCTTCTGCATGCTCCTGGCTAGTTTTGTTTGTAGAGCAATGTTTACATATTCTGTGAAGTAATACTTCAGCTCTTTCTTACTGTGTTAACTTTTGGGTTGCTTGAGAAGGTAGCTATATATTAATTGTATATTTTAAATTTAGAAACAAAATGGAAATCTATCCAGCCACAATCAGTGACACCTCTGAGGAATTCGGAAAAGGGGTTTAATGGTGAAGATTTTGAACAGCTTGCTAAAATTTGCACAACTCATCAAGAGTAAGTATGTCATAATTTAAAGTAACTTGGAGACTATTGAAGATATACATTGTATTGACTACTGAAATGTGTGATCCAGTTCTTTGTTTTCTTGATGCTTTCAACTTAAGAAATTAAACTGAGTATAAGAAAATTTGAAGGTTCCTTCCTCAGCTTTTTCCCCCTCTTTCTTACTGACTTTACTAGGTTTCCATAGGCTCAGAGGATCCTTCTAACTAGAAATGTTGATAATTTTGATACTTTTTGGTTAAGAAATCTGGCAAGTCAAATGATCTAAGTTGTTCATCAGGGCCTTCCATTCTGTTTTGTTTGTTTTTTTATTATTATTATTTACTTTATTATTTTAATTTTATTAAATATATTTACATATCTGTTACTGTTATTTTGGCTATTTTCCAGTGTTTGTGCATGATAAGGAAAGTTATAATCTTTTAAAGAATAGTCTAAAAAGCACAATATATAGTATTTAACTTAAATGAAGAGAAACTTCATTTACCAGGTAATTTTGATTTAAGGAGATAGATTTTTAAAACTAAATTATCCTAATAATAAAGCTTATTTTTTTTTTTTTTGTTCAACTTACTTTTGTTCTGAATTCCTCACATGACCACTCAGAGCTCTGAGTGAAAGGAACGCGATAGTGTTAAGTAGTGCCCATTTCCAGAGCTTAGGTGCCGAGTCCACTGTATAAAGGAGAAAGGACTTTCTGTTCTGCTGGCAACTTTGTCTCCTTCTCTTCAGAATAATGGGCAGTAAATAAAGGCCTGCATGGTAATAATGAAACAATCCCAAGTAGTTGCTACTTAGCTCATGCAGAAGAGAGGGCATTTGCTCAGTGAGGTGGCTGTCCAGGAGACCAGCCTTGGAAGAGTGATGGGAGGTTCAGATGGAGATGTCGGTTTAGCTCTTTGTAGAAGGTTTTCCTGTGTTAGGCAGTTTGGACCTTTGCAGGATTCTGAAAAGTTTCTGTGTTATCTTCCTACTTTATATCTTCATCTTCATAACATTTAAAACAGTAGAAGCTTTTAAAGTAATTTATGTACTTTCAATATTCTCGATGCAGACACCTCCTCCTGCCCTCCTGAAGGAACTCACAGCTTTTTACACGCCATAAATGTTTGGAGTATTGACTTGAACATGATATGAGCATGATATTACTTTAGATCATTGTACCCCAAATTGTGTCTTACTTACAGTTCAGTGTATGAGCCTGGTAAATTTTTCTCTAGCATAGTCTGTGTGGTTAGCTCTCCTAACAGGATCCAACACACAGAAAGCTTCAGCCTTTTGGAAGGCCCCTTCATTTAAGTACCAAGTCCATGTTCCCCTCTTCCCACTCATGGTCGTACCTGAGTTCTGTAACCCTGGATTTACATGGCCCATAACTTCATAAAAATGGATCACATGGAATACAGTTATTGTTTGTAGATTCATCTGCCCATCATTGTTTCTGGGTTATATTTTATCTCATGCAGGGTCCATTTGCCATTTTACTGCCATGCAGATTTATTATATGACTGTGTGGCCATTCAGGTGCTCATTTCATTTATTTATAGATATTTGAGCTGCTTCTTGATTCCAAATATTATGAATAATAATAAAGCTAGGATTTATTGCATCCATGCTTTTACTGGCATACTGTTAAGAGAGTATTCCTTAAATCCTAACACTTGAAAATTACACGCCTGACAAACTATTTCCATGGGTGATTCCAACATAACTATCTTCTGCTATAATCTGTTTTAAATTATGGCATAAACTTGACATTTTAAAACATTTATGGGTGTGAAATGGTCTCTAAATACCTTACCAGCCATTTTTTCCTCTTCTGGATTTCAGCTCTGTTAACTTGTCTGGGGGCTCCCCGTGGTAACTGGCTGTCTCAGGAGGAGAACATATGCTGTAGCTGCACTTTGAACCACGCAGGCCGGTGGCAGGGTTTCACCCTGGGAATGTTCTGTGCTAATATTAGAATGCAGAGAGGCTCTTATTTTTTATAGTCATTGCAGTGGCGTTGTTTGAAAGCATGCTGTACTTTTAAAAATATGTTTTTCTTCTTTTCCACAGCCCTCTCCTGTCCAAGCAGAAGGTAAGGGATTGTTTCTTCTTAAAACATTTTTCAGGGAGCGCGTCAGCCGTCCACCTGCTGGCTGGACTCTTCTAGAAAACCTTTTCTCAGCACCTTGCAGTGTTCTAATTTAATGCAACAGTTTCTCAAAAAAGTTCTGATTTTTTTTTTTCTTTTAAAAAACTTTTTAGATAGCACCTGTGGAAAAGTCACTGGGAAGGAAATGCTTCACGCGGGTGACAGTGTCTGAAGAGCCAAAGGAAGGAGGAGCGACAGCCAAAGAACCAGGTCCGTTGCAGGGCATGCTAGACGGAGACGAAGAGAGTCCTGTTGCCGCCGGCATTGGAAGCGTTAGAACGGAGTTGCTGCACTGGAATTCTTTTTGTTTTGCACTTAGCTTTTTGTACATATACTTATGTAAAAAAAATATAAACCCCACATTTTCATATGTATTTCCATTTTTAGATGGCTAGAAGTAATATAATATAAATCTTAAAAGTGCAAAATAATTTCTGTGTTGTCAGCAGAGAAAATAGCATATAGAAAAATTATACCAGATGGTCTGAGATGGCTTTGGTGTGTTTAGGCATCCTCGCTTAAAAAAATAAAAGAAAAAAACCAACCATTATTGAATGGACTAACCAGGTACTGACCTGTTCTGTAAGTCTAGGTAGTTAGAAGTTCTGTCTGGATAATTTATAATACTTTATCCTCTTTCCTTTTTGTTAACTAATATATACCGTGTGTGTGTGTGTGTGTGTGTGTTTAAACTATCTAAGATGTGTTTATACCACTTGTGCCTTATGTCAAAAAGACTGAGAAACTCCTTTTCTAAGTGTGTTTACAAAGACTTAGGATTAGATAAGTTTTCAGGATATTTTTTTATCCCAATGGCTGATTTTATTATCAATTTATATTATGAGCCTTATGATCCTGGGCCTGAGAGCCCTGATTTTAAAAGAGGGATGATGGGAGTTTTGAGCATCCCCGATGATACAGATGGGACTGCTGCCCTTTCCTCTGTAAAATACTTGGAGAGTTATTTTGAAATCTTTCTCCGCCTTTCTCTTATGACACTAAATAGGAATATTGCTTTGGGTCAGGCCCACGTGCTCTGTTCTCTCCATCTCTTTTCTAGTCATTTTTATATCAGAAACCAGAGTAAGGTAAACTTACTACAACTTAGTGGACATGGTGCTGTACACCTGTAATCCCAGAGCTTGAGAGGCAGAGTCATCCCCCTTGGTTACCTGGTGAGTTCAAGCTTGGCCTGGGTTATGTTGGACCGCGTCACATTCACACAGACACGCACACACAGAGACATGCACGCACACACACAGACACGCACACCTTCCCCCCAGTTTGAGTGTGGCTGTGCCTCCATGTTGTATGCATTGGGAAGAACTGTTAGGAACTCTCAGTTTGAAGCTGAAGCCTAACACTAGTTGCTGCCCAAGCCCTGCCTTGTCATTGTCTCTGGCGTGATGTATGTGGTACAGACCGGAGAGCTGAGGCACATTTACAGCCATTTGTTTGGTACTTTGATTCATAGGTAGAACCTGGATCTTCTGTCTTCTAACTGAATGCCTGGTGCTTTGGCTGAGTAAATTGTAGGGATTATCAGTGGCTTCAACAATCCAAACACCCTACTAATCTCCATCATATGAGGGGGTGTGTACTGAATCCAGGGCAAGGAAGGACATCTGGCATCAGCTTGATAAAATAATGTCTTTAAAAAAAAAAAATTGGCAATACTACAGATGACTTCCCAATGTAGCTTAAAATTCTTAACTCTTTGCATCTTACATTATATTTTATGTTTACTTTCTCTTCCCTATGTGAAAATCCCCCAACCCTTTGGTCTAACAGGACCTAGGGAATGTATTCTTGAGTCTCATTTAGTCTCTGAATCCTATAGATGTGTTTGTGCCATCTCTGAACCTTTGGATACTTGGATTTTATGACTGAGCTTGATTTGTTTTCCTCTGGCTGTGGCCCTCCTTGTTCTGACCCTTGCCACATACCCTGCCATCTGATAGGGGGACACCAGTAAGCTCAGGGGCAAAGCAACACAACCCATGGGAGCCAAATGTCCATCTGTTTTCACGCAGTCAGACCCTGAGGATGGGAGAGAGAAGGGATGCAGGACTCCCCAGAGATGGCTGCTTCCTCTTCTCAGTGCTCTCTGATGTTTGAAGTTGAGGGAGGGCAGGAGTGCCCCAAACTCTCCTAGTGCCACCTCTGCATTTAGAGTTGAGATTCTCAACCCAGTTCTGGCTTTTCTGACATCTGAGACAGTACTTAGGAAATTCCTGCTCTTTGATATGGATTCAACTTCCATCATCAGTTGGTAATTGGAGTTCCAATAAATTAAAGCTAAAAGGAATAAAATTATTTTGTCTTTCTTTTTTGGCCCTTGTTTATGAAAATTGTATGCCTTCATGAAAGGTTTACCAAAGTGAGAAGGCTGCTGTTTACCATTTGGGCAATTTCCACTCGTTATTTAAAGTATTTTAAGGTGATTTTATCCTAATAAAAAATTGGAAGGCCAAAATTTAAACCTGTTTCTCCTTGTTGCTAAAATGTATTCCTTCTCTGCCACCTTTGCTACCTTGTACCAAGAAGTTGCATGTGCTTTGAAAGCACATTTTAAGGGTGCTGTGTTCAAATTACAAATTTGATCTGAACAAACTATTGTTCCTTCATTCTGAATAGACTTAGCTTTACTTACATTTTGTATTATGATTAACGTTACCTAAAAATATTTACTCAATATTCCATGCCTTAAGTAGAAGGGAAAAAACATTCCTAGCTTCAGTAGGTAAAGACCTATAAGTATATTCATTTAAAGGTAAAGGACCAAAAAATTCAGAATTGAAACTTTTTTCATCTTACGAAGACTGAATCATTCATTTATGTTAGTCTGCTTTTGAACAATCTTCACTACTTTTTACTACCTTAATGCTATTTATTAAATACTTAGCATGCATGTTCTACCTTAAGGACATTGCATTGCAACAGACAGCATTTCTGTCTGAGAGGGTTAGCATCATTTAGTACTCGTCTGTCCCTTCCCTACCTTTGTGTGCAAAGCATTGTTTGGAATTCCAAAGCAGCTTCTTTTTCTTCATCTTCAGAGATTGAAACCGATCCTGGCATGGAACCAAGTGGAGGCCAGCATGAAGAGCAGCCCCAGGAGAGCAGCCCCAGCTGTCATCAAATGGACTGGCAGGCAGCTTCCCCTTGCCTTCCAGTAACTGCAGGGAAGGACCACACGGAGGAGCCGCTCTGCCGCACTAATGCCACACTGGAGCTCCACGCCCAGTCCCCAGAGACACCCAGGAGCAGGTCAGGGCGGGATGCTGCTGAGAATGCCTGTGAGGATGGCAGCTGCTCACGGATGCCTCCCACAGAGGACCACCTCGATGTGGCTGAAGACTCTAGGTTGCCGTCTCTTCCTGAGTCAGTGACAGAGCCTCAGCTCTTCCCGAGTGGTGACAGTGTACCTCCTGTGCTGATTCCAGAGGGTAAATATTCACAGACACACCGGAAAGAACTCTGCCTGCCCCTCCAGGGTGCGTTTGAGGCGCTACCCAGGGGCCAGCTTCAGAACAGTGAGCTAGAGCCAGAGCAACCTGATCTCACGGCCAGTACTGGGAAATCACCTCAGAGCCAGACTGACTTGGACACTGGCCCCGAGAATGCGCTTGGTGGTGATGGTAAAGCCTCTGACGCAAGCGCACTGCATCCAGAAGTGTGTATGGCCCCGGAAGAAAGGCAGGATAAGGAAGACCAAGTCAGTAAGGAGACAGAAGATTATCTAAACAGCCTTCTGGAAGGATGCTTAAAAGACGCTGAAGAGTCCCTGTCCTATGAAGATTTCCAGGACGATGACTCTGACCTCCTCCAAGACCCTCTCTCCTGAAGAAGCGTCCTACAGTCTTCAGGAGAATCTGCCCCCTGATGAGAGCTGTCTCTCCCTTGATGATCTGGCCAAGAAGATAGAGATCGCAGAGGTAAAGCAGAGATGAAACCAGCTAGAGTAAGATGAAATCTCACGTGTTCTTATGAATTTTCTCTGGTTTTAAGCTTGAGGGAAATGTTTCGTTCATTGCTAAGTTCCTTGTACGTGTTGAAGCGGATGGCTTTCAGTCATAGTGTTTACAGCTCAGGAAACTGCACTCGGCCTCCTGACGCAGGCGTGGCCACAAACGCCATTTTTCTGTTTCAACTTTGTGAGTTCAGTGCAGCATTCTCAGGCTCAGATGAAGGCAGATTGGCTGCACCGGAGTAAGGAGTCCCACAGACTCCTCGTACTCACAGAAATGAATCTTGGTGCGTGCTCCCTGTTCTTCCGAAAACACTTCACGGAACAGAGGGAAGTTTTAAAAATAATGATATTGGGAGGTACTTAATGAATTTTTAAGCTGTTAAATACCCCTCCCAAAAAAAAGCAAAGAAAGATAACCATTGTCATTTGCTTAATAAGAGAATTTTAAAAGTCTTGGGAAGAAAAGATAAAAAGCTATGGGGGAAAAATACAAAAACATAAGTCTAGGGAAAACAAATGAGAAGCCACAGCAGACACCTGCCCTCGGTGAGGGAAAGCAGAGCCGCCTGGGCTGCTCCAGGACGGGCCAGGCTCACCAGCCAGCTGAGCCTGGCCATAGTGTCTCTGACCCTAAGCTAGGAGAGTTAGGAAGGTCCTCATGTGTGTCACCCCCGCCCCAAAGCTGGCCTTGTCCTCACTCGCACCTGTAAACCCCGCCCTGGGTAGGCTGTGAGTTTGAGGCCAGCCGTGGCAACAGAATGAGACATTGTCTCACCCTGAAATTCTCCTGTATACTCACTGTAGTCTAGCAGCATTCTCTCGGAAAAACTGAATGCAGGAAGAACATAGAAAAATAAAGCAAATTACATATTTCATGACAATTTGTAACATTTGTATACAAATGTATATACATTTGTAACAAATTATACATGAAATGGAACTCCATGACAAGCTTCCTAAGACCATTGTTTTTATTATTTAGTTAATTTACTATAAACTGTGGTTTTTCTTTTTAATTTTGACAAAATTAGATTTTTTTTTTTAAAAAGTAAAGCCATAAGCTCAATAGTTACTCTTATGTTTCTTTACCAGACTGCGCGATTGTCAGTCCCACAAACCTGTGATTTTTGTGTCTTAGTTTTCTATTCTCCAAATCATCTAGCATTGCTCCATGTATACCAGGGATCTGCTCGGGGTGATGCCAGGGTTTGGTAAGAGGTGCAGCAATGGCTGTACAGCGTTTTAAATACAATGCACTGAACTATAAAGGGGGTTAAAATGGTATTTTATTATATTTATTTTATAAATATTCTATATTTTATATTTATATATTTTATTATATTTATTTATTTTATTATATCTATCTTAGCACAATTTTCAAAATACTTTTTGAGAAACAGCAGACCTGATGGTGAAGCACCAAACAGAGTTCAGTCTGTTCTGAACAGAGCTCTGTACTAAGGTCCTCAAGCTAGTGAGTGAGAACACACTACCGCCAAATGGGGTGTGCCTGGCTCAGTCACAACGCAGTATCTGCTTTCCCACGGGACTATGGCTAGGAAATTGAATGTAGAGTTGTCTCTACTGAGGAATAAGTACATATGGTCTCCTTTTATACAATTTGTTGGTGTGCTAAGTTTTGTTGTATAAGAACCCCTAAAACTCATTTGGTAATGTGCTCTATGGTGGTGCTGAATAGACTGTTAAACGTACTTTCTGAATACTTACTCCAATATCTATTCTGCGTATTTTAATAAAATCTGACTACATGCAGGAGAGTCTTAGCTGAAAGAAATCACTACTACCTTAGTGTTTTCCTAATACAATCACTGAAGCGTTAGAGTAAGTAAAATGTACAGGTTAATCGTGGGTTTCCTTAGAAGTACAATTATTTACATAGACAGACACATACACGCTATTTATCTGTCTCTGTTTTGAGACAGAGTCCGAGGCTGTGGCCCAGGCTGACTCCCAACATCCTAGGTAGCCGAGGAAGGCTTTGAACTGTTTACCCTCCTGTCTCTCTCTCAAGTGCTAGGATTACTGGAGTACACACATTTTGGATTTGTTTGTTTGTTAGTGTTGGGCATAGATCACAGAGTCTTAAATTTGCTAGGCAACACTCTTCTGCTAAGCTACACACACCCAAGCCCTTCATTTTTAATTTTTAATAATTAGGTTCTAAAAACTTAGTTTTAGCTTAAGTGCAAATGTAGCTTTAAACCAGTTTTTGCTTTGTGCTTGCAGTAAACTTCCACAGAGTTGTCTGTCTCACATTGTCAAGCGGTATAGAGTCCACTGAGAATCTGGGGATAATTAGCGGCTACCTGCTGTCACATCTTGGCTGTGTCAGGCTTCCCTCCTCTTGCAGTCACAGTTCCGTAGCAGCTGAATGGGATGGAAGTTTCCATGCCCCAGGGAGCTGCTCATCTGCCTGTCCACATGCTACCGCCTGTCAATCTTAGTCCCTCTTCTCCTAGCATCTGCCAGCCACCTCTCCCCTGCCCAGGACTCGGCCCTCTCAGGGTCCCCTTCTGCTTGGAATGCTTAACCACTTCGAGGTAGGGCACTGGTGTCTTCTCTGTATCCGCTTTCCTCTCTTGTCACTCTGCATTGCTCAGTTTGGGCTCCAGTAGAACTTGGTTTTTTAACTATCGACAGCCACTTGCTGTGTTGTTTTAGACAAAGATTCATCCTATAAAGTGAAGTGGTTTTTACCTTCTCAGAGAGAAGGAAAACCGTCTCCACCATTTGAGTTCATGAGTATAGAGGCATGTGTAAACGAAATTTTCTAGACTTAATAAGTTTTTTTTTTCAAACCCAGGAATAATTTGCCAAATAGTAACTTAATATCTGAAGCACTGATGGTTTTTCTTATTAAGAAGACACACTTTGATCCAGGGCCATCTCCACTATTTTAAGAAGAAGCACCAGCCGGGGAATCCCAGCATTCAGGAGGCGGAGGCAGGTGGATCTCTGTGGGTTCGAGGCCAGCCTGGTCTACAGAATGAGTTCCAGAACAGCCAAAGTTACAACAGAGAAACCATGTCTTGAAAAAAACCAAAAACAAAACAGAAAGAAAGAAAGTAAAAAGAAAAAGCACCAGGCACACTTATCTTCATTTCATAGAATTTTGGGTTTTTAATTTTTACTACTTTATTATGTGTAGGTTTGGGTACACAGGAACCACAGGTCTGAGGACAGCTTGTGGGAGCCCGCTCTCTTTTTGCAGCCTGTGGAACCTGAGGTCGAACTCAGGTTGTCAGGTTTAATAGCAAGCATGCTTACCCACTGAGCCAACTCTGGCCCAGATTTTTGAGACAGTTTCACTGTGTAACTTAGGCTGCCATCCTTTAACCTGCAACCCTTCTGCCTCAGTGTCCCCAGTACTGATGTTACCAGCATGTGCCACCATCCCTGGTTTATTTCATAGATTCTGTAAGAAAACAGCTAGTACTGTGCAGTGTCAAACAACAAGCTAGGGCCACCCATTTATGACCACATTGAACAATTTTAGTGACTGACTTCCATTGAGTCCCACGTGGTACAGATGCAATGATCAAAAGTGCAGGTTAAAGCTGTACGCGGTGGCACACGCCTTTAATCCCAGCACTCAGAAGCAGATGCAGGCTGTGAGTTTGAGGCCAACCTGATCTACATAGTGAGTTCTGGGCTAGCCAGGGCTACATAGGGAGACCCTGCCTCCAAACTAAACTAAAACAAAATAAAATAAATTTTTAAAAATGAACTGTTGGATCTGGGGAGACATCTTAGTGGATTCAGTCTTTTAACCACGATACAAAATGGGTGGACAGGTGGTAGAGGGAAGCAGGAGGATTTCTGGACCCTGCTGGCCAGCCAGCCTAGCTGAAAGTTGGCAAACCCCAAATTCAATGAGATAATCTCTCAGAGTGTCCCAGTCTGGCCTCTGTGTGTGCACATGGGTGCTCATGCACACACGCATACACATGTATTTTAAAATTAAAAATTTAAAGATTAGCTGCTGTGAGATTCCTTTACCACAAAAAGGCAGGAGGCCCATGCTGAGCAGCAGTGCTGTGGGACGTCATGGAGATGGCTGGTCTGTGGTTTCAGGAAAGAAGAGTCAGACCCAGCAGCCATGGCAGTTCTGCTCAGAGTGGCTCTTTCGAGGGAAGCAGAGTTATAGCTTGCTCACAGAAAGATATATGGGCTTCCAAGAATATGAGGGGTGGGAATGGTTGACCCCTAATTTATGTAGCCCTCTAACTAGCCCCCAAGGAAAACCTTGGAATTTCCCATTTTTAATCTGTGCCAGATGGTGTCATTTTTGCCTTCTGTTTTTAGAATGCTTTTTACATTTCTAGTTAATGTATCTTGATTGACATGTTTCTTTTACCAAGTTCCTTTCCTGTTTTAATTACATTTCAAATTTGCATATTTACTGCTCTTCCTGGACATTTGCATCAGCTACTTTGTAAGTTTCCCTCTTTTGTTATCCCTTCCCCATGCCTGGTGATCTCACTTCAGTGTTGTGCAGGCCTCGAGTCTCAAACTGATACCCAAAAGGGCCAACCAGGCCATACGAGTGAATGAAGTGACCTGACCGTAGAGCAGTGGAAACATTTCCATGCCTGCCTAGAAGTTTTCATCTTTTTTAAAACTCATAAAAATAGACTTAAAACAAACAAAACCTCGATTAGGGTTAGGCTCTCAGTAGCACATGCCTTTAATCCCAGCGGTTGGAAGGGAGAGACAGGCAGACCTCTGTGAGTTCAAGACCAGCTGCATAGTGAGTCCCCATCTCAAAAACAAATAAAATAATAAAACACCATACTATTAAGTCACAGAGTCCAGCTCTCTAATGTAGCCGTTTTTTTTCAGGTTCAAAGCCGTTTATTCTTTGGTTAATTTAATCCCCAGTCCTTAGTCCTAGAACCCTGGAGCATTTCAGCCTCCAAACAATTTAAAACATTAAACTGGAAGGCCTTAGTCTTGGCCTCCATATATCCTCATCTTAAGCCTCCAAGACTTACTATTGACTCTGACTAGCTCCTTCTGTATGTACTCCGGCTGACTCCTGCAACTTCTCTGCCTGAACTGCTCTGCTCGGCTTCAAGCTGACTCTTCCCATCTGATACTGATTTCTGCCTGGCTGCCTCTGTGTCTCTGCCTCAGTCTCCTCAAACCCCTTGGACTCTTCAGACTGCTGCTGTGTCTCTGTGAGCTCTCACTGCTCCATACTGCCTCAGTCAGCCTCTCTGCTTCTCTGCCTTTTCCCCAAGTCAGACCACTTCATTGTTTCTGTGTCTTGTCTCACTGCCTGTCTCATACTGCCTTTCTAACTCTTCCTCTAATTCGTCACTTTGCCTACCCTTCGCTCCGACTCATCTCAGATATCACTTCCTGTCTGACACTGACTCCTCCTGAGTTCTGCTTCCTCCTCTGTTTCCTGAGTCCCAAGTGCTGGGATTAAAGTTGTGTGCTACCACTGCTTTTTGAATACTTGGAGTAAAGGTGTGTACCAACATTCTTTCTACCCTTGAGCAGCCATGCAGCCAGATTAAAAGATTAAACATTCCTCTATACTATTACTCAGCCTGTTGACTTAAACTTCTGCCCTAAAATATCCTTTGTGCCACCAGCCTCTTCCCAAGGTTCCCTATATCTTCATGGAAAAGACTTTGATAATTGGGCCCATCCACTTTTCAGCATCTTTTCCTACTGTCCAATATTTTCAGCTGCAGACTGGTCCCCTCTCTGCTTCCAGATACACCTTGCACATTCTCGCCCCTGTTCCTTGCCACCTGTGTTATGACAGTTCTGCTCTGCAGTGATGAGCTGCCTTCTACATCTGTATCTTCCCAAGCTTCAACATCCAGATCAAGCCTGTAAAGTGCCCAGCACAGTGCCCGACTCTGTGAAGTTGCTGTTCCTTTGGAACTGCTTCTCTGAACTGATGATGGAGGAGTGGAGCAGCATTCTTCCTAAGGTGGTGTCCAGCTGTGATCTTCCCTGGTTTCTATAGGACATGGGCATACTTCTACTCCATACTGCCAGGTCCTGAAATGATGGGGTCTCTGCAGGTGTTGGGCAGAGAAGCAGACCCTGCGAAGAGATGAGAACGAAAACCCGGTTCAGACTAACTTTGTCAACCTGGGTCAAGACTTCGGGGAGTTTTGATACCAGGTGGTTTCTTGTGGGCACATTAACCACAACAGAATTTGGAAAAGGGTCTCCAGGCAACAATAGTTCCCAGACAGGTTTCCAGGCAATGATCATTCCAATTCCAGGTGCACAGTAAAGCTCAAGATGTAATTTCAAAGAAACTTCTTTACAACGTACATGTGACCATGACGGTAGGTTTTGTAGCTAAAAGGCCTAGAATCTAATGTGGTCTCTTGACTGAGATAGCATGGAGGTTAGCAGGCCTTAAGATAATGTAACATCTTCTCTACGGTTGGGTTCTATTACGTGGGAGCTACAGATAACTGTCTAGAGTCTGGAAACTCATTCTGGGGAGTTAGGATGAGGCCTGTCCCTACAGATAGCAGAAAGGTTACGGACCATTAACAGCCTCCACTGGTGTTTGATTTTGTCTCCTCCATTGAGGAGACACCCCTGTGTGACTAACATTCTGGTTCTCTTAGTGCCTTCTGCACTGAAAGATAGGGATCCTCGTGGCTATATTTCTGTATCTCTCTCTAGCCTCTAAGTGAATGCTGGGTGTTTCTGTATTTAAATCCCTTGTTCGTATATTAATTTTCTCTCCAACTGCTTATTAAGCACCTACTACCTGATAGAGGGCCAAGGACAGCAGTAAACACAGATCAAGTCCCTGTCTTCATAAAGTTTGTTTTCTAGATGGAGAGATAACTATAAAGAAATTCACATAAACAGTGTCATTTCAAATATTAGTAAGGTGCCAGCGAGATGCTCAGCTGATAAAGGTACTTGCTGCCAAACCTGATAACTCAGTCTAGACAACCCACACAGCGGAAAGGGAGAACTGATTCACACAAGCTCTGACCTCCACATGTGCTGTGGCTCGTGTGCCCACACGCCCCCCCCACAGTAAATAACATAAAATGCAATGTAAAAATCTGTGAAATTGTTTCAGCAGGGTGGGGGCTGTAAATAACGGACATGGCAGCTACTTAAATAGTCTTCTAGGGATTTAAAAAGTAGGATGGCCCCCGAGATTCTTACATTTCCCTTTCCATCCTGTATTTAATAATCTGTGCATGTTGCAAGTAAGAGCTAATTAAAAACGCGTGTTGTAGCACTTGATCTAGATATTTCAATGCATTAAGCTTTTAGGAATTAAACATGATACGTTTCCCCCTTGATTGGTTTTCCCACCTGGCATTCTCCTGTTGTGGTGTTTCAAGATTTGGTATTGGGAGGCCTGAGGAAGCCACAGGGTCTTCTGTTCAATGGCTTTCCACATTGTCACCCCCCCAGATCTAGCTGTGACTTGTCCTGTCAATTAGCTGTGACAGTGGCCATGCCTTTAATCAGCCTCTACAGAAGACCCTCCTACCTCCTCCCCTCCCCCCTGACAAGGAGAGCCAGTACTTTATCTCTTAACCAGGGAATATAGAAGGTTAATATTTTGTGTAAAAATATAAACAACGTCTGGAAAGCCAAAAAGCCTTGTAAATCTTTTTGAAAATCTTTTTTCATTTCATTCTAATTGTAACAAATGCATACAGCACAAAGCAAAATCCTAATAGTACAGGTCAGGTCTCTGTATTTAACTCTGAGTTTGTTCTTAACTCTGCAAGTTCCTGGCAGTGTGAACTCAAGCGCCCTCCCACACTTTACACTTGGCTTCTTATCTGATAATGCCTGAAGCAGTCGTGAGGACCCAACATGACATAGCGTGTACTGTTAGATGCACCCGTTCACCTGGAGTGAAATGAGGGCCTCTGAGATGCGCACGATATGCCACTGTGACTTGCTGGTATTAACTCCCAAGGTAGTTGGACGCCAAGCATGTGCTCCTGTTTCCAATTGACAAGCGTTGAGATTCTGGATGACAGGAGTCTGATTTGGGTCTGTTTCCTCTTTGATCTGGTGAGGAGGGACTTGTGACCACAGGGTGCTCTGCGCTCCTTTCATGTTAGGAATTGCAATTTGTTTGTTTTGAGTACTCTGATCTGCTGTTTAAGGGGCTGTTGGTGTTTGCTGAGGGGTGAGCTGTTTATTTGCAGATGCACAGGACCAGGCCAGATGGGTGTTTTCCAGCTTTGCGTCTATCGGAGGCTGGAAATTACAGTAATTATGGCTCAGACGTCCTCTGTGTTCCGATGGGATGGGCTGGGAATATATTGTTTGAGTAAGAAAGCAATCTGCTAATTGAATGAGGAAATTAAATTTAGTTTTACAGATAAAGCTCTTTTGGAGATTTAAATTTTCTTTACTTTTTTCAAGCATAGGTAAGGCCCTGGTCCTGATCCCAGCACCACAAAGGGAAGGAGAAAGGGAAGAAAGGAAGACAGATGGACAGACTGAAATTCTTCATATCTTAGCACATTTATTTATTCATTTATTTATTTAGGAAGTCTTGCTATGTAGCCCAGGCTGTCCTGGAACTCACTATGTAAGCAGGCTGGCCCTGAACTCACAGAGATCTCCTGCATCTACCTCCCAAGTGCTGGGATTAAAGTGTGAACTACCACACTTGGCCTCTTATTGTAGCAACAAAAAAATGGTAGAATGAGTGACTTCCTTGGAATAGTTTTCAGGAGATGCATTGCTGTGAGCTGTATAGAGACTCTATATAAATACACTTGGCATCATTCAGCTGACTCCCTGAACAAAGCCATGCTCCTACTTACCCATAAGCCATAGAATTAAGGCAAATTCCACCCACCTAAGTCCTTTCTCAAACTCTTGATGTTTGGCTGCCATGCTATGGTATAGAGAAATTCTGAGTGAGGGGTAGGAGTTCTGGGGTAGGGTAGTTCTGATGTGTGACTGCCATGCTACAGGAAATAAGAATTCTGTTTCAGGCAAGTCGAAACCCTCTGCTCCAAACTGTTGTACAAGGAAACACACACACACACAGGAAGGACACACCCTAAATGTCACACCTCTTGCACTCTAGAGTGTCCCTCTTTGGCTGGCATCTCCGGTGGTCAGTCCCACTGTGCTTTGTTCCCCATGCATGTGCTGTAGGAACCAGGAAATACTTAGAAAACAAAGAGGATCCTAGAGAAGATACCCAAAAAAGATGGAGAGGAGCTGCCAGGGAAGAACATCCTCCTTTACTGCAGACACTGCAGGCTGATTCCTGGCCCGGAGTTAAAGCATTGCGGGGAGGTAGAGTCATAGTAGACTGGGTCATCGCATACCACCGCCCTTTGTCCTCCCTCCAAAAGTTTCCTGAGTTTTTGCCAACCTAAGGAAACAAGTTAGGGTCTTCAATAAAGCTTGTATCCCTTAACAGCCTTCAGAGCCAACACCCCTAGAGGAAAGGTCGAGACTGATCACTGCTGCACCGAGACCAGCTGTGCCATCCCAGGGGGCTTCTCTCAGGCTGTCATACTTCTGACATCATTTGATTTGAGTTTGTTTCTGGAATTTATAGATGCAGAGATCTCAAAGATCACTCAACAGTAATGCCTCCCTGGGGCTCACCCTTCGTACTGTCCCTTTGTGTGTACAGGCCAACGAGAATGGTAGACACCCCTCTATCCCTCTGTCAGATGTTGGCTTTGTTTCCTTGCAACAGTCTCTCACTGGACCTGGAACTTGCTGGTTTTCAGGTAACTGGGGCGGCCAGTAAGCCCCAGCTGTCCTCCTGTCTCTGCTCTCCACCTCCAGCCCCAGTGTTGGGGTTACAGGTGCACAGTCATGCCCAGATGCTTGCTTGGGTGCAGGGGGTTCTAAACTTGGGGTCTTTGCTTGCTCAGCATGTTCCAGCACTGATTTTGTTGTTTTTGTTTTGTCTTGCTTTTCAAGAAAGGGTTTCTTATGTAGCCCTGTCTGTCCTGGAACTTGCTTCGTAGACCAGGCTGGCCTCGAACTCCCAGAGATCTGCCTGCCTCTGCCTCCCAAGTGCTGGGATTAAAGGCGTGCACCACCCCTCCCCCCCCAGCAGCACTCTTCTCAGTGTTTTGTTTTGTTTTTCTAAGTTAAAACTGTGCCGTATGGGCTGGGAAGCGGCTCATTGGTAAAGGTGCTTGTCGCCACGCCTGATGACCTGAGTTCAGTCTCTGGAACCCACACATGGGGAGAGAGAGAGAACCAACTCCTACGAGTTATCTTATGATCTATCATGCATGAGTACACATGCTTGTGCGCACACGCATGTGTGCGTGCAAGCATGTGTGCACACACACACACACACAAATTTAATGTGATTTTTTTTTTTTAATTCTTTTAAACTGCATTTAACTCCTGAGCCAGAGATACAACCCAGTGGTAGTGGCATACAGCAGGCCCTGAGTTCTATTCCCACCACACCAAAACTCAAAAAACTCCTGTGATGCCTAATACACTGGGGCATCCTGCAGTCCTACTAAGAGGTCAAAGCAAAAAGGTCATGTAAGCCCAGGAGTTCAAACTAGCCTGAGAAAATAGCAAGACTCCCTATGAAAGCAAAAGTAAAGCCTTCCTGCGGTAGGTAAATTCATCACTGGCAAACGGAGCACTGTTTAACAGAAAGATCAGCAGAGGCTCCATGAGGGCCCTCCCTTTGTTTTCACATTTATTAGAAATGAAAAGATTGTCAGCTATATAACTTTCATTAAAACTACGTTCTGTTTTCTGTCCCTGGCTTGCTAAGATCCTTTGAAATGTATTTTGTGTGTGAATGACACGTGTGGAAGTGCAGTCGTGCGCACGCTGCCGAGAATGTGAATGTCAGAGCACAGCTTTCAGGCATTAGTTCTCCTGAGGAGGGAGCTGGGACTCGAACTCAGGTTGTCAAGCTTGCACAGCAACTGCTTTACCTACCTAGCCATCTCACAGACCCCGGTCCTTGCTCTTTAAAAACTTAACAGGATGCCTTTGTCTCTCAGTTTAAGCAAGGCACTTGTAAAATCATTTCCCATTGTTCTGTGAAGGGATTCTTCAATGTTTCCTCAAGAAAAAAAATTTTTTTAAACTATTTCTTTACTTGTCTGTACCTGTAAAAACATTACATTTACTTGTTATTGAGGGCCATGCTTGTGCTACAGCATGTGTGTGAAGGGCAGAGGACAGCTTGGATCTCTCTCTCCACTCTGTGAGTTCCAAGGATCAAACTCCGTATGTTTTCAGGTTGGCAGGCCTTACCCACTGAGCCATCTTGCCAATCCTGTACTTAGCATTTCATCACCAAAATACTTTAGTTTTCTCAGAAAAAGGATATCTGAAATACCTATTTCCTATAAAAAGAATAAACTGCTGACTTACTGATTTTTCTCAGATAATGGATTTTATAGACCCATGTTCGGAGAAACCCAGAAGACTATTTGTCTATAGCCGTTTGTTCCTAAAAGCTCTGAATTATAAAAAGAACTAATGGAATCCATAATTATCTGAGATGGCTGGCTGTAACTGGAAATCATATTAAGTACTTTCTGCCATTGATCGGATAAATCACATTCCAGGCGGTCCTAGCTTACAGCCAGCGACATCCACAGTGCTAAGCCCACAGTGCTCTCCCATGTCATCATCTGTAGCATGGAGCAAGCAGGCGCCTTCCCCAGTCCGCAGAGATGTGCAGAAGTGAGCAGTTGCTTCCCCTCCTGCCTCTCCAAACTGACCCTCTTCTCTCCCCATACTTTGGAAGCTTTCACTCCTATGTGGCAGGAAGTGCTTTTGGTTTTAAATAAGAGACAGGGCATAGGAAGGAGAGAGGTAGCCCGTGTGGAAATCAGAAGGCTGCATAGAAATGGATGGTGGTGGGGGCTGAAGAGGCTGATGCAGACTTTTCCCATGAAACACCAAACTGTACATACTTTCTGCTTTATGGTCTGTCACAGCTACTCAGTTCTGCCTTAAGTCCCCCACGGCTATACAAAACTTGGGTAGTTTCCAATTAACTTTACAGAAACAGGCAGTGAAATAAAGCTAGGTATGGTAGCGCTCAGGAGGCTCAACCAAGATCATCTCAAGTTCAAGGCCAGCCTGGGCTATAGCAAGTTCCAAGCTATCCTGAGCTATAAAGTGAAGGGTACTCGGGGGGCTGCTGGCTATCCGGTTTACTAACCTCTGTATACAAAGTAATAGAGAACTGGTAGAAATTCTAGAAGAAAGGTCCTCAAAAAGATTTTTTGAGTATGGATTATCTAGCAATGTGCACGTTCTCTGAGGAACTGAGGTAACTCTTTTGTGTTAAATTTGCTGCCACATATATTTTAAGCCTCATGTCTTTATGTCTTAAACATTGTCGCTGAGCTTGACATCTCCTGCTAAGGCAGGAGAATTGCCATGAGTTCAAGACCAGCCTGGGCAAGACTCTATCTCAAAAAATAAAAAGAAAGGAAGGAAGAAAGAAAGAAAAACAGAAGGAAGGGAAAAAAGAAGAGAAAAGAAAAAGCCAATCTATTGATAAGTTTTGGAGGCGATGGAGTATGAATCACTGAAATGGTGTTATGGTTGCATGCGCAGCATGCCGCTGGTAAGTCCCACCCACCTCAACCTTAACCACCGGTTCTTCCGATCTCTGACAGGCCGTTCCTGCAGAAGGGCTGGTGTCCATATTAAAGAAGAGGAATGACGCAGTAGGAGACCATTCTGCCCAGATGCAGCAGAAGCCATCTAAGCGGAGAGTGCGGTTCCAGGAGATAGATGATAACCTAGATCAAGGTGCACAAGGCCCGGGTCTGGAGGGTTCCCCACCCACAGTGCTCAACAGCTACGTGACACGGTGTTTGCTGGCGGGATTTGTAAGGACCGTGTGGGCTAGAAAAACCAAAAGAGATGCTGTTGCATCTTAAATTAAATAAATGAGCTAAATTAAATAAACGAGATAGTTGCAAAATTGACCTTGTAGTCAGGTTGAAACCTCACCTCAGGTTTTTTTCTTTAGTATTTTCCTCTTCTCTTCCTTTTTTTTCTTTCTTTTCTCTAGTGGGCCTGTTGTTTTTATTTTGCTTTTAGTAACAAATTAATGCCCTTTTATTGAGAGGCATTATCTCCTCCGTATGGAAACGGAGTGCCTCCAAGAACCCGCACCTGCCAGCACCGAGGCGATGCTGTCGCAGCAGGGCTGCCTCACGCGGCTCCAGAGTCACCTGAGGTAGGGGTGAGTGAGGGAAGCAGAAGCCAGCCCAGAGCCCGTCAGCGTGCTTCTCTGTGCACTGAGTAACAGTGTGAACATTGAGCCCCGCTCCTAAGATAGCAGGAGAGCTGTCTGGAGTTTTCCATGTGAAGCTGAAAGGCCTTGGAAATGCTTTGTTTCTATCCCGGCATCTTGTGTGTAACTAGCACACCCTCCCCCATGGAGTCCTACTTGCTGACCGCACACCCGGCTCTGGGACTCTCAGGCCTCCTCATCCTTCACCAAGCTGCTTGGCTTCATCCTCCTTAAAGTTCAAAACAGTAACCACCACAGCCATCGTGTGGTGCATGGGACTCAAACCTGGGTCCTCCGGAAGAGCAATGGATGCTCTTAATGGCTGAGCCATCTCTCCCGGCCCTCATAGGTGATTTTAAATTCTATGACTGCCACATAACAAATGTAATAATATGAAATGTGCTTTAATGGTATTTTTCATTTAACTAGTGTGTCAGAAGTACCACAGCATGTGATGAGTATGGGAAACTTGCTGGTGAAATAGTTCACATCCTCTTGTCCACACTCAGTCCTCCAAAGCTGGGATCCCTTTCACACTCACCTCGCATCTGTCACTTGTCAGGTACTCAGCAGCAGCTCATGGCTCGTCCCCACCACAGCCGACAATGTATTTTATTTAAGCAAAATAGATATTTTCAGATACCTAAATGGTATTAAAATATAATCCCTCTAGCCGGATGTGATGGCACACGCCTTTTAATCCCAGCACTCGGGAGGCAGAGGCAGGTGGATCTCTGAGTTCAAGACCAGCCTGGTCTACAGAGTGAGTTCCAGAACAGCCAAGACTACACAGAGAATCCCTGTCTTGAAAAATTAAAAAAAAAAAAATCCCACCATGTACCACAGGACCCAAAACTCCTGAATAATAAAATCTGAGGATGCTCCGCCCTTTATAAGGTGGCGTATTGTTTTCATCCAAGCTGTTCACAACCTTCCTGGATGATGATGATTTCTGTGCATTTCACACCTGTGCCACAGCGTATGCATGGAGGTCAGAAGACAACTTGTGGGAGTTGGTTCTCTTCCTCTACCATGAATTAATTGCAGGGATTGAACTCAGGTTACCAGGCTCCTGAGCCTAGTACCTATATCAGCGGAGGATCCCACCAGTCCTTTCTGCATACTTTATTTATTTATTCTTTATTAAAAGAATGCCTTGGGACAGAGTGTTGGCTCAGCAGTTGAAGTCGTCTCTGGATTACATATAATATCTCATGAATTAAAATAACCTGTAAATAATTGTTAATGTTTAAGGGATTAATAGAAAGAAGAGAGTACATACTTAGTACAGGTGAAATAAAATTTCTTCAGAATATTCAGTCAACAGATGCAGGGCCCGTAGGTATGGAGGACTGACTATTCGTGGTAATAGGAAAGGTGTGAAAAGACGCATAAGCTAGGTCGTTAGCATAGATTAGCAGACAAAGGCGAATTGATGAAAAGGGTGGGTGAAGAGGCTGGACTGACTCGGGCTGTGGCGGTTTAACCCCTGTTCTCCTGTTTGCAGATGAAGTTGGCGGCGGCTCCTGCATCCTGCTCATCCTGCTGTGCATAGCCACGGTTTTCCTCAGCGTGGGAGGAACTGCGCTCTACTGCACTTTGGGTGACATGGAGTCACCTGTTTGTACGGACTTTGCCAACAACATGGACTTCTATTACACTAAGCTGCTGCAGGGAGTGGCAGGACTTAAACACTGGGTCTGCCTCTCCTAGCAGAGGGAGAGGCATTCTGACAGACGGACAAAGATATAAATTCCCCAAACAGCTTTTATTTCAGGAGTCACGAAACCTCCTCCTCCCTAGCAGCAAGGACCCAAGGACAGACGTTAGGAACAGCAACTTTAAAGAGCGGTCCCAAAAAACTGTTAGAATAATCCACAGGAGAAGGTGAATACAGATGCGGGCATTGAGGCCAGAGGGAGGGAGCTGCGGAGACCATGCCCCTCTCCGTGCTGCTTCCGCCTGTAGTGAAGCACACCGGGCAGGAGGCACGCTTCTGCCTCGCGCTAAGGTTAAAGGGCACTCCTGGTTTACAGTTGTTACTCCATAATCATTGCTTCCCTCCGTCATGCAATAAGTTTCTCTGTAATCAGAGAGAATTACCGTATGTTTTCAATGCAGTTTTTTTACTTTATCTTGGGAGCCGTGTAATTTAAGCTTTGGGCATTATTCTAGATTCTGTTCTCCATTTGTGAAATGGCTGTGTGTGTGTGTGTGTGTCTGTCTGTCTGTCTGTCTGTGTGTGTCTGAAGCAGTTATCATAATCAGATATCCAGCATAGAGTATAAAGATTACCTTTATTCTTTTAACTTGACTATGATGTGCAGGCACAAATCTTTGGAGAAAGGCTTACCTGTGAACTAGATAAACTGTATGAAATGTTGATCTTGAGTTGAGAAACTTTCAGATCTGTGGCAATGAACTTAACAGGCCTGAAGGCACAAAGACAGACTCCCAAGTCCCAGGTGAGGTTTCACAGTGGCTTCTATGCTGATAAGTGCTGGGTTCTGCGACCAAGAGAGACCTATGAGCATCTGTTATGTTCTGAGAACCTAAGAATAGGAACCCAAGTAAGGTGTAATTCTTACTCTGTGGATGTTTCTGGAAGGTTAAACCCATACTTTGGCAAATGAAACAGACCACCATCTGTAACTGAGTGGCCGCAGGCTGAACACTCAGGTGTGTGGAATGTGTGTTCCTGTCATGGGCTCATTTTGGACCTGCCATGGGGCCATGAAGTGGTAATCAATCACACCTTAAATAGACAAATGTCTGGTTTTGTTTGAATCTGTCATTAGGTGGCCTTCCTTTATTTTACAGTACAGTGATCTCACATTTAGGTAGCCTTGCTTTGACTTTTTATATTCTAGACAACATCTTTTTTTAAAAATCATGAATTATAGTTTTTTAGCAAACGATCATTGTGTTCTGCTTTCCTGTTAGGATCGTTTGGAAGGAAAAGAGGGAAATTGCCTTGTAGTTGTTACTGGCTGGTACAGTACCTTCCTCCGTGTTTCTGCTTATTTATTTGGAACATGTGGATTTAAAGGGCTCTTTGTACGAGTTGAGTGCGCTGCTGAGCATGTATTCGGTCACCTCGCCGCTGCCTACTTAATTAGATACTTAGGGTTTTGATTTTCCGTCATTTCAGATCCGTGTGTTTTTAGGCTTATTTTAAATTGCCATTTTATTTTCACTTACATTGTGTGGCTTATCTCGTACGTCACCATAAACTGTAATATTTTCAATGGCTATAGATCAGAGTTATTTATTTAGAATTATACAGAATACTGGAATTTAGATTCCTTATACCGAAGGCTGATTTTATTAGAAGATTATTTTAATGTCCTATTATAAATTTTAAGACTTTGTACTCGCATCATATGTAAAATAGGTCCCATTGTTCTGGTACTGCCATCAGCGGTTCTGTAGAAGCCGCTCTTGAGGTCACCTGTGCGGGCCTCTTTGTGATACACAAATATGTTTCACCCTCGTGATTCTAGTTGCAGGAATTTGGTGATCCTTGTTTCTGTCTATTTTATGTCAAGAAGAGCTAAAATCTGCCTCCTATTCACCTCTTTTAGGTCATTCAGAGTCTCATGTGATCTGGTGTTATATTTGCCCCTCAGCCACTATTTAAAACCCAGGGCTTCCTAGGAGCAGTCAGAGAAAGGCAATGCCTGAAATGACACCTTGCTGACCAGGGGCCCAGGGTATCAGAGGAGCCGGGGGTTCTCACCACTTCCAGGGACCACTTCCAGGAGCAGACTGGCCTCTTGACTTAAAGTGGGCATGAAAGCTCACCTAGAAAAACTAGGGCAACTTTAAAAAATATAATCGTCATTTATTGCATGAATTGGAGTATCCCACCTGGAGATGAGAGATTGTTGTCCCATGCACAAAGAATTCATCAGTTATACTGAAATGTCATTTCTCCTCTCACTTGAAAGTACTGACAACTATTTATAACTAACCTTCTTAAGAACTGTATTTGAGGGTGTCAAATCAAGCTTGTAATTTAAAATCTACACCAACAAAATGTCTCAGAGAATTTATTTGAACCCTTGGTGTGTTAAGGGAACTGCTTGAAAGCAAAATATAATGTCTGAGTTTTAGCATTTGTTCATCTCGTACCTAGATTAACACATATGTATCTCTCAGCCACGAGTCCACGACGCTCAGATTCATCACACTTTCTGTTTCTGTCATATGACCTTCACCTTCAGAGACAGTAAGAGTTACTTTGGGGCCTATGAACTTTACGCACTGTCCCTCTCATAGCTAGCTACTCAGTAAGCTGGGCATAACCCTGTGCCTGGTGCTGAGATGCACACAGCACTTCGTGCAGCCGTGTTTGCTGCCCTCTGGACGGTGACACACATCTGATTGCCTACAGTGTAAGCACAGTGAACACACTGTAGCCTCTTCCATCTCAAAGAATTTGTATCTGGTAAGGGAATGTATTTGCAAAGGAACCAAAAAGAAACTGGAAACAGTGGGCTGCCCAGGGATGTGGGAACTCGAGTCCACTCTTTGCTGTCCTCTGTCATGCACTATTGGGAAGAAGGGAACCGCACAGCAGTGGATAGGAAAGTCAGTGGCAGTTTCTCCTGCCGCCAAAGGTCTGGTGGTTACTATGTTGCTGTTGCACCTGCAGTGAGCAGGTGAGATCATAGCAGGCAGGTTTCCAACGCTGAGATCATCTCAACAAAAGCTTTCTGTTCACGGCTGAAGGGCTGGGACTGGGTGTGGCTCAGAAGTAGAGTGTTTGCCTCTTGTGCCAAGACCCTGGGTTGAATACTAAGCATCACACACACAGAAATGAAGTCTTAATTGCACTGAATTGAAAACTGACAAGGAAAACTAGTGCCTGAAGATGTCACCAGTCAGTCCGTCAATCATTAAGGAAGAAATACCCATCCCACAAAATGTTCTTTTAAAAAGAACTGCTGGTCTGGAAAAAAATACTCACAGTATTTTTTTTTTTAAGTTTTGCGGAAGTGGGCAGTGGGTCGCTGCCAGTGTGTGTTGGGGTGGGCAGAGGACAGTTTTTGAGAGTTCTTTCTTCCCACCATTTGAGCCCTGAGGATCAAACTCAGATCATTAGATTTGTCCCAAGGGCATCACAATGAATCACATCAAAGACCTGGCAAATTTAGAACATGGGGAAAGACTCATACAATTCAGAATTAAGACAACTTTGAAGGACCTTTACAAGGAAGAATGTATGAATGGCTAATGAGAGCAGGAAAAGACGCTGAATGTCATTAGTCACCAAGAAAATGCAAATTAACGAGGTATCTCTGCACACTTAGAATGTCCAAACTTTGCATGGACCGACAGTGCAAAATTGGTTAGCTCAACATAAGGAATTCAGTACAGCATTGGTAGAACAAAGTCACCTTACTGGGCGTAGGAAAGGTATTAAACATCCTTTCGTGATTAGAACTCAGATTTAACAAAGACTCAGGGAAGCCTAGGAGGATCCTTGAAGGCTTACAAGGAATGTTCAGATAATGATGCCGAAAGGCTGAGTCCTCTGATACATCAGGAAGGAGGCGGGCAGCCATTCTCATTGCTGATCAGCATAGCGCAGGAAGTTGTAGCTGGGGGAAGGAGATGAGAGAAACATAAAAGGCATCCAGCTTGGAAAGGAAGAAGGAAAACTTCACAGATGACAGATCAATATATGTAGAAATCCCCAATGAAGCCACAAGAAAGCTAGGACTGATAAAATCAAAAGGATTGCCAAGTTCGAGGTCGGTGCACAGGAAATCAGTCATTTCCATGCATCAGAAAGTAACACTCTGAAGGAAAGAGCCAGGCCGTGAATTCACAGTAGCATATGAAAGACTGAAATATGTAGGCATCAATTTGCTGAAGAGGTGAGAGGCTTACGTGCTGAAAGCTTCAGTCAATGCAGGTTCCTGAACTGAACTGACTCCACGCAGGTTCAGGAGCAGGAAGATATTGTTGAGGTTCAGTCCTGGCCACAGCAATCTACTGAATCAGTGCCGTCTCTCAGAATCCCAGTAATGTGCTGCCTATTGAATGTGCTGGAGGTCACTGAATTGTACACCTTAAGATGGTTAAAATAGGGGCTGGAGAGATGGACCGTAGGGGTCAAAGCACCTGCTGCTGAGCCTGAAGACCTGAGTTCGATCCCTGGGCCCCACAACTGCTGCGAGTTGTCCTCCAGCCACCACAGAGATGCTATAGTGTGTAGCCCCACAAGAGACAGGAGATCATTTAAAAGCAGTTTCCATGAATATTCGCAGCTGCCTTACCCATGGTAGCCCAAAACCTGGAAACACTCCAGTGACAGTCACCAATGCAACTGAACATTTAAATAATGAAAAATGATTAACTTGAGTACTTAAGTGAATGAATCTTAAAATTGTTCTGGGTGGAAGAAGCTTGAAAGAAAAGAGTATGTGTCACATCTTTCTGTTTAAAATGATTAAAGTTGTTTTTAAAATGCAAATTTCCCACAGGGTGGCAGAAACAAACAGCCCCTAGAGGGTGAGGGCTGTTTACCAGTGGGCACGTGGCAAGTTTAGGGAGTCATGGAAACATGTGTTTTGAATGTGCTGCCAGTTTCATAGGAACATTTTTCAAAACTTGCCAAGCTTTGTGTGCTCAGAAAGGAAGCAATTACATGTTTAAACACCTCAATAACATGGCTAAAAACCGGACGGTGTGTTCAGGAGGCAAAGGCAGGTGGATCTCTGAGTTCAAGGCCAGCCTGGTCTACAGAGTGAGTTCCAGGACAGCCAGGGCTACACAGAGAAACCCTGTCTACAAACAAACAAACATATAAAAAAAAAAAAAACCCAAAAAGAATTACTACTTAAAAAGTGTATTTAGCATGTATCTTCATGTCATTTGCCCCACGCGTCATCTCACACATCTGTGAGAGTCCTGGGACAGTCCTACTCTCCTGCAGATGACTTAACTGCTGTTGCTTAACTAGAAAAACCAAGGACTGCTAACTCCATATACTGCTGACTTAAGAGGACTGTGCAGTATACTTGTTGTGTTAGCATCCAGGAGGCTGGGACAGGAGGATGCAAGGTCTGGACCAGCTTGACAGCAATAGAGACCATGGGTTTTTGTTTATTTTTAATTTTACGTGATGCTGCAGTTCAGATTCCAAACCCAATCTAATTATAGTCTGTAAGGACAACTCAGTGTCCCTCTGGCCGGAATGTATCAATCAAAAGTGAGGTTTTATAATTTCATTGCTTAAATTGATTTGGATCGAAGGTCAGGAAGGAGATGTGCACTTAAGAGCAAAAGTAGCTTACATCATCCCCTCCCCCATCAGCCCTAAGTGGCTGGCTCTCATTTTCCAAGTACATGACCTGGGGTTGACAATCTATAAACCAAGCAAGATAAATATCCTGAGCTTTCAAAGCTAAAAATAGATCTACACATGATTAGAAATGAAGGTAATCTTTTTCCCTTTTTGTAAAAGAATTTCTCTGGTGCCTCAGGATGGTTTGGGAATGCTGTGTAGCCTGGACTGGCCTCAAACTTACAATCCTGCCTTAGCCTTCCAGAGAATTGTGCACTCCACTCTGCTTGCTTGCTTTGCCCCAGCCCCCTCTTGCTCTGTGTTACTACTTAAGTGAAAAACTCAATTATTGGTTTAGGAATAGCAGTTTCATCAGCCCCAGAGAAGAGGCTCTCAGGATGTAAGCTAATTTGGTAAAGAAAAAAAAACGGATGGTTCAGTGATTAACAGCACTAGCTGCCCTTCCAGAGGACCTGGGTTCAATTCCCAGCACCCACATGGTGGCTCATGCCTGTCTGTAACTCACAGTTCCAGGACGTCTGACACCATCACACACACACACATACAGGCAAAACACCAATGAATATAATAAATTACATATAATAAATAAAAATAAATTACTTATTGAAAAAAGAAGTCCCACCACCATCAAAAATAAATAAATAAAAATAAAACCGAAGAAAGGAAGCAACTTCAGGCTGGAATCTTGATAACAAATGAGATCCCGTTAACGATGAGCTGTTTAGCCTCCTCCAGATGTCTGCTTTCTCATCTATACGATTTCTAACATAACCTCGGAGTTTAAAATCCTCTTGATTCTTTGAACATCTCAGTGTGTCTGCTTTTCTTCACCTAGAAGAACAACTTGGATGGCTGCATTTGCTGGGTGGAGTTGGATTATTGAATGGGGATAAAGCCACATGGAGGTGAGAGGTGGAAGCTGAAAACGATCAGTAGATTCTGAAGCATCTACTGTGCCAAAAGGCCACTTCCACGAGCCTGCAACAAACAATGGGACTTCTCTGGAAGGCTTGATGCTTTCTGTAGCCTAATCCTGCAAACCTATCGGCAACTGATTAGATTGGAAGGTATCTTCTGCTGTTTTGAAGCTTACATGCTGGGTGTAGAGGGTGACCTGGGAGGATATGAGTTTAGAATCTGACAAGCAGGTCCTCTCTGACCCTGTGAGCCAGTCGCACAGACCCTGTATCTAGTCCTGGCAAAGGAAAGGGCAGGCTCCGTGCAGTGACAGGAAAGAACACAGGATTAAAAGACCCAGGGACAGCAGAGCTGCCAGTGTAGACATCCTCTCTTGCCCACAAAGATGGTAAAGGCATTTGCTGCACAAGGCTGGGAACCTGAGTTCAGTCCTTATATTAATGAGAGGAGAGAACTGACTCCCCACAGTTGTCTCCCGACCTTCATATGCAAGTCATGTTCTATGCACACACACAAATGATAAACATGTTTTTTTTTAAGTTTCTTTCTTTTTTTAGATTTATATTTTTATTTTATTTATATGGGTGTTTGCATGTTTGTGCATCAATGCATACAGTACCTACAAAGGCCAGAAGAGGGTGTCAGATCAATATGGGTGCTAGGAATTGAACCTGAACCCTCTAGAAGAGCAGCCAGTGCTTTTAACTGCTGAGCCATCGTTCCATCTCCAACTCATTTTTTTTATGTTTTTTTTTTTTTTTATGTCACCAAACAACATGCTAGTTCCAGGAGGCCGGGAGCTAGGTTACATGACACATGCTTCTGACTCTTGAAAGAGTGTTGTTCCTATGAACTGAAGCCAACTGCTCAACAGTTTCTTGTGTGAGTAGCGCCCGGCTCTTTAGAATCATGCTATTTTACAGATACTGGGCAATGTATACACAGTCCAGTTGGTTCTGTTGTGTCCAGAACAAAGCTGTGATCCAAGGACTGTTGGTGACCCACTTGAGATCAGGAGCAACAGAAAAATAAAAGCTTTTTCACCTCTGTTTGAGAAATTGAAACCACCCCTCCCCCCCCCCAAAAAAAATCAGGGAGCTGAAATTGGAGCACAGTGGGAGATTGGTACATAGCTGCTTAGCATGCTAATGGCCGAGGATTCCTTTCATAATTGGGGGGGGGGGCGGTTAACTATAATGCCAGGGAGATGGCTTAGAGGTAAAGTTAGGGTAAACCCTAATCTGGAATATAATGTAACAATTTAATCTATTAATGATAGATAGCTCAGGCAGTAAGGTTCTTGTCATTCAAGCGTGAGGACCTGAGTTCAATGCCCAGTAGCCTTGTAAAAAGCCAGTCACCATAGCACATCCTTGTGATTCCAGTACTAGGGAGTCAGAGACGGTGGGTCCCTGGAGCTCAGTGGCCAGCAAGTCTTGCCTACGCTGTGAGTTCTAGATCAGTGAGAAACCAAGCCTCAAAAACACAGCCCTGAGGTTGTCCTCTGGCCTCTCTGTATACACAAACACACATGCACATGGGCATGGGCGTACACAACATGCATGCACACACACACACACACACACACACACGTACACACGTACACATGTGCATATGGACGCACGCACCCACCCGTGCATTAAAAAAAAAACCCTGAAAAGATAAAGTGTGCACCTGAAATAATAAAATACCCCAAACGTGGCCCGCGTGCTGTGTTCCCTGTAACTCTGGACACAGTGTTGTCTGATTTTCAGGCCACATCAGCTAAACACACAGCTGTGTGATATGGCCTAGAGACCCACTTTGCTCTGTAGGTCGTCTTATTGACATTCTGGCTGCACCTAGCTGGTCAACACTCGATTATTCACCATGGAAAAGGATGGCAGGTAGGTGAGGGTAAGCCTGGGCAGCTTCCTACGGCACCTACTTCTCCCCAGCAGGACACCCATGCTCTCGTATTTTCAGGGGGAGAAACAAAGTCTCGCTTGATGAGCGATGTTCTTCTCTGACCTCTCTGTCAGAGACTAATCCCATTTTGTGTTTAAAGTCATTACTCATAAAGAGAAGTGCTTCAGTGTGAGCTAAGTCAAGCCCTACTGGTCTCTCCTCTTCTGCATAGAGTGATGAATTGGCAAAAGGGCCGGAAAGGTGTTGGGGCTCTGAACATGCAGAGTCCACAGCACTGGGCTCCGCATCTGGAAAGCGCTGGCCCCTACCCGGTCCACAGCAGCACGGGGGCTCCTGCTTTGGGTGCCCCCTACATAGTCCCAAGTACAGGGCTCCCATGTCTGGAAGGCCCTGCTCCACTACATACAATCCACAGCCCAGGGCTCCCCCTTTTGGGGAGGGTTCTGCTCACACACAGTCCACAGGGCGGGGCTCCCAGGTCTATGGAGGGCTCCACCCCAGACATGCCCCTCCATACTTACCCATGGGGCCTGCTCTCAATTTCCACAGCCTGGGCTCTGAGGACCCCAGCATGTGGAGGGAGCTCTGCCTCAGCCCTGGCCAGGGCCAGGCCCAACCCTACTCCAAGTGCCAAACTGTCAAGCTGCCTAGGCCAGCAGAGAACTGCTTCATGGTGGGCCCTGCAGGCGGCCTTGGCAGCAAGAGGACCTAGTTGAGGACTGGGCTGCTGGCTGCCTGCTCCTGGCCCAAAATGGCACCTCATAGCTATCTGTGTTTCTGCTGAGGAGCAAATCTGACTTTCTCATTAAGCCTAGCCCCTCTTGCTGTCAACTGCTGTTCAGGGCTGCTGCTTGCCTACCTTGCTACCCTGCTAGGACCCGGGGCTGGGAGGAAGGCCACTACCCCTTGGGCACAACATGAACCCCAAAAGGTGCTGAGGACCACTAGGGAGCCAGCATATTTCCCCTTTGGGGGAGTCTGGTTCTGCAAGGCAGGGGAGCTCTGGACTTGAGATCCCCATAAGAAAGCTCTCCCCTGGGACTACTATCAGGAGTCCCATTCCCAGCTGGCTGTGGGGTCCCCTAACCTAGCACAGAAGTGGCCCCAACTAACACAAATGCCCCTAAGCTGGGCCCCTCAACCCCCTCCAGAGTTGCCAAATAAGGGCAAAAAATCCCACCAATCACAGGCCACCCTGGAAGGCTCTGCCCCTCTCAAAGACACTATATAAAGAGCAGTCTCCTGGATTCTACTGTGGGAGCACAGCTTCTGCTGCTGCCTTCCTCTCAAGTGGAGGCAGCCACCAAGAGAAGCATGAAGAACACCTCAGCTGGGCCAGAAACAAGAACAGTTCAGCCAGGGTTATTTCCCTTCAGAGCTGCAGCACTGGGGACCCCTTCCCACCTCACAGCTGTGTAGTCCCTGGGCTCCCGACTGCCAGGGCTCCTTCCTGTCACAGCCGTGTGGTTCCTGGGCTCCTGAATGCCAGGTCACTTTCCATCTCTGTTTCAGCTGAATAAAAAATAAAAAAAAAACCCTAATAAAAGGAAGGGCCAGGAGCAGGCAGTGAGGTCTCTATGGAGCCACAGCCTCTGGTGACGCAGGGCTCCTGAAACAGAATGAGCTGACCTGAGAGATCCCTTCTTGGAGCTCCTTGAAGCTTGTTGGTTTTTTTCGCTTTGTTCTGTTAATGTTATTGCACTTATTTATTCACTGGGGGGGGGGGTGTGTGCACGTGCAGGTGTGGTTTGCACACCTGCCTTTTAGAATTCGGTTCACTCCCTCCACCATGTGTGTCCACACATGAGATAGAACTCAGGTCGTCAGGCTTGTGGTGAGCACTTTCGCCCATGGAGCCATCTCACTGGCCCCTCCCAGCAGATACTTACTGGGGTCACACCCTCTGTCATGTTTGCGTACTCACCCACAAAGCAGCCCGAACTTGTCAGAAGGCGGAGAATTAGGAAGGGGCTGGAGAGATGGCTCAGTGGTTAAGAACACTGGCTGTTCTTCCAGAGGACCTGGGTTCAATTCCCAGCACCAAAATGGCAGCTCACAACTGTCTGTAACTCCAGTTCCAGGGGAATCTGATGACCTGACATAGAAATACATGCCAGGCAAAACACCAGCGCACATAAAGTAAAGAACTGAAGAAAAGGCCTGGACGATAACAGGGTTTTAGAACCATGGTTGTGGGCGAGCGTGGAGGAGTGGTTTTCTTTCTTCTGCTGGGGATAGTCTGGCAAGGCAAAAACATTTAAGCCATCGAGAACTTAAGTGGAAACAAAAACGGAGAATGTGGAAACTATAAAAACAAAAATTCCAGATGCCTGCCAGAGAAGAAATCTCTGTTTCTGAACAGACCTGAGCAGGCTTTGCCTTCCCCAACGGCTCAGGGGTGGATCTCCTGAGAAACCTCACAGCAGCCCCTCTGTGACCTCGCCTGACGGTTGTCTCGGCTTCCAGAGAGGACCGTGCTCAGTGCAGCCAGCAGCCCTGCAAACATGCAGCTGCTTAGACGCCACACGCCTTCCTCCTGCTCCCTCCTTGCCCGTCCTAGGCCTCGTCTCTAATGCTATTTTTGTTGTCAATAGTATTTTCAGTTCTTCCCTGGAAAGCTGTGGTAAAAATGAAAAAAAAAAAAAGTCTTCTTATTTCAACAAGGACAAGCAGGTCAGAATCCATGCCTCAGGGGCTCCAGAGGGAGATCCACCCTCTGTTCTGGTGCCTTTTGGAGACTGCGGCTCTTGCTTCAAATTCTGCTGTGTGCCTTCGGCTAAATGCCTGTATCTCATTTGGGACAGCTGTTAAGATTACTTAAAGAGAACTTCCTTCTTAATCTCACAAAGCAGGATGATTGTTTTATGGCTAACTACAGAACAGTGTTTTGAATATATTTTGATTTACCTTGATTGATTGTAACCACGTGACTGCGCCTGTGCCTTCTGCCTTGTGATCATCAACCTCGTGCTTGCACACACACCTGGTTCGCCCCTTGTGATCCTTGCCTTGGAAACTGCACGTACCCCTCTGACGGAGAGGGTGTAAGAAACCAGGAATAAAGCTTTAGTTGAGTTTGGTTCCTGACTGAACTCCGAGATGCAGTGTGTCCTCTCCAGTTCTGGTTTCAGTCTAACTCTCTGTTCAGCACCAGCCGATCTGGTAACCAGGTCTTATCAGCCTCATGAGTCCGAATCTTCCCGATCTGAACCAAGACCCCAGGGAAGCACACTGCTAGATAGAAGGCTGCGCTCAAGGCCAGGAGGCACACAGAGTCTGTTCAGCAACTGCTACGTTTTCTAATAACAGTTAAGGCAATGGGAAGCTAGGCAAGGTGGGGGTGGGGTGTGTTTGTCTCCCTCAGTTTCTTAACTTTAACGGTGTTAAAGGGAGCATCCGTTTTATAGTCCCTACTTGCCAGCAAGATTACTGACAAGCCATTTTAATGCCTGTCATCCCCTCTACCACCCCACCCCACCCCCAAATTTGTGAGTTGCCTGGCATGGGCTGCCACTGACCCCTGAGAACCAATTTCTGGGCTCTGAAACTGGTCACAAGGGAGCGGTCTCCCCTGTCTGTGCCTGAGGAGAGCTAGAGCCTTCGAAAGTGAGGTGCATTTCCAAGCACGGCCTGCCCTCTGGGCCACATGCTCAGCACACCCGAATCCCGTTTCCCCCCCTCTAGCCCTTCGGACTCTTGCCGTCGGGGAATGCCTGGGGCTACTCCAGTCAAGCCTTTCAGGTTCAACTCTATTTCCATAAATCCTCGCTGCTCCATCAGTCAATAAATGTCTCAGATGATCACGGGAGTGCAGTGAAAGCATGTCTTCTCTTTTCAACCACTGAGAGGTGGTAGACTCTTCAAAAGGTGGAATCTTGGGCTGGAGAGAGGGCTCAGCAGCTAAGGACACTTGTGGCTCTTGCAGAGGATCCAGGTTTGTTTCCCATGTGGTATCTCACAGACATCTGTAACTCCAGTTCCAGGGGATCCGGAGCCCACCTTGTGCACTGCATACGTGTGGTGCACTACATACATACAGGCAAAACATCTGTACACATAAATGAAAATAATCTTTGTTTTTTCTTTTTGGTTTTTCAAGACAGGGTTTCTCCGATGTAACTCTGGCTGTCCTGGAACTCACTCTGTAGACTAGGCTGGCCTCAAACTCACAGAGATCTGCCTGCCTCTGCCTCCCAAGTGTTGGAATTAAAGGCGTGTGCCACCACTACCAGGCTAATTGTCTTTTTTAGAAGTTAAAAAAAGGTAGACTTTTGTAGCAAGCCCTAAACCACTAGAGGCATGCCCCTGAAGTAGATTTAAGACCCTAGCCCCTGCTCTTCCTCTTTTGTTGCTTCCCAGATGCTTCGAGGTGAACAGCATGCTTCCACCATGGTAGATCATCCTGTTGCGGGTCCAGAGCAACATGGGTAACTGGTGGAAACCCCCAAACCTGAACTAAAACAAACCTTCCCTCTTTTAAAGTTGATTTGCCTCGGGTATTTGTTGCAGCACCAGAGAGCTGACTAACACAGACCGTTGAGCCTGCATGATTCTGGCACATAACAGTTACCACTCCCACTGTGTACAACACTGGATTGTCTGCCCCCAGCACTGGCTATGATATGCCATTTTTTCGTTGAATTAAATGATGATTCAATAAATCATATGGACTTGGCCCACACTGTCTTGCTCTGAACTTAGGTTTCTATGACTTGGTCTGATTAGAAGTTTCTGGAAGTTTATTCATAATCATGACAGTCCCTCTTGGGGTTGAGTGACTCATGGAGACCTTTCCTGGAGTAGCTTCGGCTCCCTTTCCAAGGCACATCTCTTGTCTCCCCTCGCACCATCCCTGACATGGGTATGGTTATCTCAGGTGTCCTCCCTGGATGGCTGGGCTCTCCTGAAGCTCCCCACCCCCACCCCCACCCCGACCCCCATGGGCCCTCACTGGCTGGGATGCAGAAGATGAGCCTCCCTCACCACTAGAGGGCGAGCTTAACTTGAAACACTGTTGAGACGGAAGAGTCAGGAGACTTACTGTACAAAGCAGGCGCTTTGGAGGGGCAATCAGGGCTCTCATAGTCACACAAGGAGAGTGGGTCTAATCAGGGGTGTTCAGGTCAGTTCCGTGGCACCAGCTTCCTGCTGCAGTGAGGACAGGACAGAGCAGCACAGCCTGACCAGGGGGCTCTTTCACCCCAATGCTTTCACACACCACAACTTCCTGGGGTCAGGACAAGGCCTCGTAAACAACTATGAATGGTACCTTCAGGAGCAGAGTTCCAGAAATTTCTCCATGAGGCCCCACAATAACTTCTCTGCCATTCAGTGAATCATATCTGCACAGGTCTAGACCTCAACCCTAGGGTGTGGGTCGGGAGCCTGTGCTCTCTCAGCCCTCGGATTGGTTTTCTCATCTGCTTTTCTTGTGGGGTTTTTTTTTTTTTTGTTTGTTTGTTTGTTTGTTTTTGCCAATTCTTCCCCAATTGTAATCCTCTATAACAGGAAGGATTCCTCAAATAAAACTTTGAACAAATCCCATGGTTTCTGACAGATATAGGTATGTGCACACAAACTGGAAATAACAGATTCAGCTAACTTGTGTAAACACACCCGAGACAGATTCATTCTTAAGCTCCTTTACAACACCTGGCTATCTAGGGAAATTACCATGGAGTAGATGAGCCATGGCAGGGACATGACTCGTATAGATGGCCCTTGCCCATGCTCTGGGATGACTGCAGTTGCTGCTCCTCACCCCAAAGCCCTGCCATTCATACTTCCTTCCTGGCAGTTTGTTCAAGTTCTGCACCCAGGACTCGGAACCCATCTCACTCCTGCCCCTAACTAAAGCTGAATGAATGTGAGATTGGAGAACTATCCACTGTGACATCTCGCGCTGAAGGGTCCCAGATGTGATAAGGGCCAGAATGAGTCGTGGCAATGCAGGGAGACTCCTAGTGTCATCTCGGAGTCTGTCGGCCAGCTCTTCGTGATTGTAACAAATGCCCGAGACAAATCATCTTGGAAAGAAGAAAGAAGATTTGACTCGTGACTTTGAGGTTTCAGTTCATGATCAGTTAAACTGGTGCTTTGGATGTGCGGTGGGATGTAGACCGTGGTGGGAGCACATGGCTCAGAGGCCTGTTTACCTCATGGTCGGGTGTGAAGGAAAAGCAGAGGAAGGGGTGGAGTGCCACTATCCACCCTTCCCTTCTTTTAAAATTGACTTCCATTTGTGTGTATGGGAGTGTCCTGTGTGCCCACGGGCACACCCGCAGAAGCCAGACGGAATCCGTTCTTTCCTTCCACCTCGGTTCCAGGACCTAACTCTGGCCACTGGGCTTCTGTGGCAAGTCCTTTTACCTGCTACCCCACCCCTCACCAGCCTTCCCACAAAGAGTACACTCCCAACGCAGACTTCTCACTAAACCCTGCCTCTTAAAGGTTCCGTCATTACCCAGGACCTCAAAACTGGGGACCAAGACTTAAGTCTCTGAGAATATTTGAGATCCAAACTATAGCAAAACCCCTAAGAATTTCAGGTCATTGAGTCCTTTCTCCCTAGAGAGGCCGGTATCTCTCTAACTCAGGCTGATTTAGGCTTCTGCCTCTACCAACTGAAGAGACCTAATGTGCCATTTAATGGATGCCATTAGAACCAATAGTTTGTTCTCTCTCTCTCCCTCTCTTTGAGGTCCATATAACCCAGGCTAGTCTCAAAATCCCTGTGTAGCCAAAGTAGGCCTTGAACTTCTGATTCCTTTGCTTTTATCTCCCAGGTACTAGGATTATAGACATTCACTGTCACATCTGGCTTAAACCAGTTCTTGGTGAATTATGACAGTCTATGTAACTGAGAGGAAGCCAAAATATTGTAGAAGTTTATTTTTAGTTGTTTTTAAAATAATTGTTTTATGCACTGTTGGGTGATGGCCTGCCTAGGGCTTCGATGTTTTATATTGTCTGCAGGTGTTGGATTTCTGTGGGGGATGTTTTATTGCTTATGATCTGCACCTGAGGAGTTCTGAATCAATAAAAACACCAGAGCTCAGATGCTTGTGGTTCCACTGTCCAAGATGGCACTTGCCATGATGGTGGTTCCTTCTGCTGAGGTCTAGCAGAGTTTGCATATATGAGAGCTCCTTCTTATCATCCTTGCCGAGCATACTGCTACACCAAACATTTTCTTTTTATATTTTCTCTCTGTGTGTGTGTTTGTACACGTATGGAAGGCAGAAGACAGCTTGTTGTTACTCAGGAGCGGTCCACTTATTTTTTGAGATGGTTTTTCTCTCTGGCTGAAGACCCACCAAATAGGCTAGGTTGGCTGGCCAGTAAGCACCATGGATCTGCCCGGCTCTGCCTCCCCAGTTCTGGGACTGGATTACAAAGCATGCCACAATAGAGGATTTTAAACATGGGTTCTGGAGATCAAATTCAGGTCCTTGTGTTGGCAAGGCAAGCACTATGCTGGCTGAGCCATCTCCCCAGCTCCCAAACATTTTTTTCTTTCTACTTTTTAAATTAAAAACTTATTACAAACAAATTGCAAATAAAAAACATCATGTCGCGAAAACGTTTTCAAAGCAGACGGAACTTTGAGGAAGAACTCTGAGACTATCTAGGTTCAAGTCAGTTTCTATTTTTAAGAGGCTCAGATCAGAATAACTTCAGGTCGGTCTTCCTCTGGCTGGGAGAGAGAAGACTTGACACCTCTGCTGGTTTCTATGACAACCATCAACAGCTATGATAATGCCAATAAAAGAACTAGGGGACTTGGTAACTTTACAGCTCTGTGTGTGTGTGTGTGTGTGTGTGTGTGTGTGTGTGTGTGTGAGCGTGCCCATGCACGGCCAGATCATAGCAGACTTGTTCTGAAGCCAAATGCACGGTCCATTTAACTAACCTCTGTTGTGTCTTCAGTTTTCAGGGGAGTGTGTGGGTGGCTTAGCAAGAGGTAAAGTTGGGGTCTCATCTTCATGCCTTCTGAAAATGCATTTCTTGTTTTGAAGAGATTAGTTGGTGACCTACTTCCAGTTATACAAGTTAAGCTGTCATGATTCCAGAGGGCTCAAAATAGACCTGTGCATTCATTTCATGTAGAAGCTTGGTGGCAGGCACATGTTGTTTTCCCACACAAAAAGAGTTGATTCTAAAACCCAGGCCTAGAGTGAGGGCTTGCTCTTGAGCGTGGGTGCCGCAGGGTGCAGGTTCCAGGTCTGAGTCAGGGTCACAGAAGTGCCTGTCTGTCACCTTGCCTTCTAGCGTCCTTCCCTAGGAAACAGCTCCCGGGAATGTCTCATCTTGTGATGACTACATTGCACAAGGCACAGGGCGCTTTAATAAGGAACCACGGTGCCTTCTCACGCTTCGCCCGAAACAAAGCTTCCAAGAGGCTCAGCTGAGGCCTTTCTACAGCACATTAAGAATTCAGGACCAGGGGCTGGAGAGATGGCACAGAGGTTAAGGGCACTGATTGCTCTTCCAGAGAACCTGAGTTCAATTCCCAGCAACCATAGGGTGGCTCACAGTCATCTATAATGGGATCAGATGCCCTCTTCTGGCATGCAGGTGTACATGAAAAGAGAGCACTCACATTAATTAAAAAAAAAAAAAATCAGGACATTGAACAATGCAGCTCAAGTTGACAGAGAGAGCTTGCCTAGCGTTTTCGAATCCCAGGGTTTGATGCCCATGAATATTTCTGAGTTTGGTGATGCAGGGTGCAGGGTTACCTCAGCAGTTGGGGGTAGGGCAGGAAGATCAGAAATTTAAGGTCGTTCTTGGTGAGTTCAAAGCCAGCCTGAGTTATAGGAGACCCTGTCCCAGAAAACAAACAACAATCCCTTCGAAACAAACAAACAAGCCCGAGCACTAATGTACCGCCCGAGAGTAGGGTATGGTGGCGTGAATAAGAAGAGTCCCCGGGTGGCTCATATATTTGGGTGTGTGATCCCAAGTTGGTAGCTACATGGGAAGATTATGGAACTTTAGGATATGGACTTGGTGGAGGAAGTAGATCGGAGTTTATAGCTTCACTCTTCTCTCTCCTCTGAGCTTCCTGTTCCTGCTGCCCTGGCCAACAACTAACCCTCTGGAACCATAAGCCAAGAGGAAAACAACAACAAAGACCCTCTTTCTTCTATAACATGCACTTGGTTGTGGCACTTTATCACAGCAACAGAAAGGTAAATAACACACAGGAGAAAGGTTTCCTACTCATTCTGCTGTACAGATGACTGTGTCAGCCTAGACTTGCTTCTCCATACCCTCCTTCCCCCTTAGTATTTCCTGGAACATCCCGGGAAAGGAAAGTTCCAGAATTTATAGACCTATAGATAATAGTTTCTCCACTATAGGCCTGATGGGTAGATGTGTTAAGGCCTGTGTATTTCTGTCTTTCTGTTTGGCACAGAGATTTGTTTGTCCTGTGCTTACTGGGGCTGGACTCACTGCTAGGCAACGTGATCCATGACCCCCTGAAACTTAAAAATTTTGTGGTAACAAGGTCAACAAACATCATTCCTGAGGAATACACGCAGGCTACATGCTTGAGCTGTGTCTCTTGGTAGCAAGGGCTACACAAGTTAATCAGGAACAAACAACAGTGGTTGAATCCCACTGTGTGTGAGGTGTGTGAAATCCAGTGGTGTGAACACCGTTACCTGACTTAAGTTCACATCAGCATATGAGGTTGTTCATCCTTATGTAACCCAGATTCAGCAACATCCCACAGGCACACATTTAGAAAGCAGCTGAGTCAGAACATGAACTCAGACTTTTCCTGCCCTAATTCCTGCAAAATACATCAGAACAGAAGCAAGAGTTAACTCAGCCTTCCCGAAGAACTAGGAGGTCATAGTCTGTGAGTGATGTGTCTGAGGCCACCGAGATGGCCGCAGGTTGAGCTGGTAGTAAAGGTAGGTCTGTCCATCTCGTGCTCTCCGGGGTCTTCTTAGCTCACCGCAGCCTGTTCCCGCCCTTTTCTTTCCCACATGTGGGCTGTCACCAGTTTGACACCTATCAGGAAGTGGCATCGCCACTGTAGCTTTCGGGATTTTGAAGCAGGTGGGGAGGCTACTTCTTGCTTCTGAGGTCCTTACACAGCTGAGCCTCCTGGAATAGAGTGAGAAATTGGAGCCACTGTTTTGTCAGGTTCCATTTCACTATACAACCGTTCCTCAAGCCCTTAGCTTCCCGCCGCCAGATCCATTGAGACCAGCAGCTCCAAGCAAGCAGTCAGGAAACCAGGGTTTGCTATTTCTATTTCTTGGCGCTTGGTAACACTCAATGTGCGTAGAACAGAGGGGGAAATGTGTGAACAAAACAGAGCGTTAACGACGAGCTTTTTGCGTGTGCACTGCGGGAAAGAAACAGGAACATCTGCCCTGGCCTTTGAGCCCTGTAGCGCCGTCTGGTGGTTACCCGCACCAGCTCCAGCTCAGGAGCAGGTGTGCGTGGGGTGGGAAGCAGGATCCTCTGGGGTTAGAGAATCCCAGCCTCAGTGGAGGAAAATAATACCAAATGACCCAAAAAGATCGTCCCACAGCCACTGAGAATATAGAGAATCCTTTCAAAAACCTGAATGGAAACACCACGCCCAGGAAATCTTATCCACCTTGGAGAACAGCTAGGATCCTCTGGACCTTTTCCATTAGCTGGTAGTGTAAGGGCTGAGACAAAAGTCCAACTGTCATCAGAGATGAATATGCACGCAACCTTTGTTTTAGGGCAAGAGTACCATGGGGCACAGTTACTATTTCTAGTTGCAAAATGCTCACAACACTCAGGAACTCTGTCTGGTCTCACCCAGCTCTACAGCCCACCGTCAGAGAAGAGTTCAGGGTGGGATAGGGCTTCTTGGCAGTAAGAACATGGGTGGCCCTGTAGCTGATGGACTCAGGTATTCTTTTCATAGAGATAGACCCTTGGTCACACATTGGTGACCCTGGACACAATACACTGGCTTACTGATGACAGCACGAATATTTATCATTTCGGTTTTTTTTCCACTGTGCTAAGACAACCATGGGGTGACACCAGAAGCCTCATTCTTTGTTTTCTACCCACTCCCCACCTATCCAGCTCTGCTCCCCACTGCCTTCTGCGTTGTGGCCGTGTCAGATGACAAGCTGACATTCACATTTGCCCTGGATGTTGAGATGACAAACTCTTGGCTATCAACTTGACTACTTCTGGAATTAACAACAACAACAAAAAACCTCACAGGTGTTGAGTTAATTTGTTGTTTCTTAATTAAATCATTTGAAGTGGGAAGACTCACTTTTGATCCGGATCTTTGAAGTGGAAAGACACATCTTTAATCTGGATCTTTGTGGTAGAAAGACGCACCTTTAACCTAGATCTTTTTGAGGTAGGAAAATCCATTTTAATCTGGGCCACACCTTCCGTTGGCAGCCTATATAAAGGACATGTAAGAACATGTAAGCTCTTGCTCTTTGCCTGTTTGCCCTTGCTCTCACTGGCAAGTTAATTACTTTACTGGCATTAGAGTCTACTTCTTTGGGATTCTGGTGTATACTGAAGACCAGCTGAAACATCCAGTCTCAAGGATTGAACAACTACTGGATTCTTGGACTTTCTGTTGGTAGACAGCCATTGCTGGACTAGCTGGACTATAGCCTGTAACTCATTCTAATAAATAAACAAATTCTAGTAAATCTAATAAGTTCTGTATTCATTCATTCTATCAGGTCTGTTACTTTAGAGCCCTGGTTCTTGACCTTCCTAATGCTGTGACCCTTTAATACAGTTCCTCATGTTGTGGTGACTTCCCAGCCATAAAATTATTTTTGTTGCTACTTCATTTTGCTTCTGTTGTGAATCTTAATGTAAATATCTGATATGCAGATGGTCTTAGGTGACCCCTGTGAATGGGTTGTTTGATCCCCAAAGGGGTCGAGACCCATAGGTTGAGAGCTGCTGCTCTAGAGACCCCCCCACAATATATACAGATGCCCAGGTGCCTCAGAGAGGAGCACCAAGGTGATAAAAAATTTCACATTAATATTGATTGCTAGGTATTAGTAAATGTTTTACAATGTCTTCCACAGCGTGCTTGCACAACTCCTGTGATAGGCATGCACATTTCTGTGGCTGAGTAGGAAGAAGGGGAATGGTATCTGCTGCTCTCAGTGCTTACACTGCATCCCTATGTCCCTCACACAGTAACACACAAATAAGCAAGACAACAAAGAGGCAAATCAGGACTTTTGTGTAGATGGAATTATCTCCCATGCAAGTTCAATAAGGAACAGAAGACAATCACTGAGGTGTAAAGCCTGAACCACCTAGCAGAAGGTCTGAACCCGAGCACATGGTCTCTAGATAACTTATTGAGGAAAGGCACCACCCACCGATACAAAAGTCTTAATTGCTTAATGAACATAACACCCACAGTGCAACAACTCCCAACCTCTATCTGGCCAATCAATACAGTTAACTGGCAAAGTCAAGGCCCAGGGAAAGGTATTCCCTGTCCAGGGCTTAGGCTTGAGGGAGGAGACCATAAAAAGTTCCTCCATCAGCAATAATACATTCAAATGCCTTTAACATAAAGATCTCAGTGGGCAAAGTTAAATTTGAACTTCAATTGCTCCATCCAAAGGTACTAAGTAGACAATTACTGGTTCTCCAAACTAGCATTCTTTCTGCATTCAAGAAAGCTGCAGCCCATCCACACCCAGAAAGCTGGCTCTAATAGCTAAAGAAGGTGAACTTCTGGTAGCAGCTCTTGCTGACAGATATAGCAGCTTCACAAAGCTCATATTTCTGCACAAAAATATGCATGTAGCTTTACAATATTTAAGAGTAAGTTCAAATATTCCACTATACCTTTGTTTTTAGCTAATGCTTCAGCTGGTCTAAAAAGGGCTTAGTTTGATATATATCTGTGATTGCAGCATTCAACAGCCTGAGACAGAAGGATGGGAGAGAATTTGAGGCCAACTTGGATTACATGGTCAGAACCTGTCTTGAAGAGTAGGAGTAAAAGTAGAAAGAAAAAGAAGAGGAGAAGGAGAAGGAGGAAGGAGGAGGAAGGAGGAGGAAGGAGGGAAAGGAGGAGGGAGGAAGGAGGAAGAGGAGATCAGGAAGAAAAAGAAAAGCTTTGTTTATGAAGTTAATCTTTCCAAGAGAGTGAACCAGATAGTGTCCATGTCCTGAAACAGAAAGGGCTTCAAAGCAGCCATAGGATAAAGATGCTGTAAGGCATCTAGTCAAAACAGAGGAAAGAGTTATCAGAGAGTGCCTAGGGGAATTTGTATTGGAGAAGTGCCTGTGCCAAGGAAACAAAACTTTGGCAAGACTTTGGCATAGACTTTGGCAAGAAGAACGGAAGAGCTCCATCTAGTGACTCCAGTGAGTTCTCCTCATGATAAAATTAGTATGAAGAAAGTAAGGCTCCCCTTCACAGGTGAGAACCAAAAAAAAGAAACCCTGCAAATAAAACACAAAGCACCACACCACACAGGACCTCCAACACGTGTAAATCCAAGTTTTTTACATATAAATAATAAAATATTTTATGTATAGAGTTTTATATTCATAAAACAATACTGGCAAGTAAATATTTTTAACTAAGGAACGCCAGCCCTCAGTACATGACTTCTGCATTGGTATTATCTCTTTTTGCAGACTGTATCACTCTTATGACCATAGAATGTGCATCATTTGAAATGCTCCTTACCATATTTATGCTTGTCCTTCTTACAAGCACTTAGGAAAGATTTTGCATACATTTGTGCTATTAAGTTCACATGCAAACTAGGGAATGAAGCATTCATTTGTGGGTACAAGAGAGCAGGAGTGAAAGAGAGAGAACAATGGAAGGCCTAAAACCAGTGAACTCCAGCCCTTACTGAACTAACGTAAACGCTAGCTAGTGAAGTTATGATCCAGGGGATAGGTCGTAGGCAGAGCCTGGGTCTAGGTGGGATGGGGATTAGAGCTTTGCCTGTCTGCATATATTCCTGGAAGACAGAGATGGGTGTTGTTGACAGCCAAACAAAATGCAGTCTTCTCTGATGACCGTGAGTCACGTCACATATGGAATCTGGCAACTCCCATGTGGAGGCAACAGATGGCAACTACAGACATAGTGTGCCTTGCAGCTAGGTGTGGGTGGGTAATTAGCTGAAGTCAACACATTATCAAAATAAGCACGTGTTTTAGTTAGGATTTCTATTGCTATGCTAAAACACCATGACTGTGAGCCACTTGGGGAGGAAAAGGTTTATTTCACTTATACTTCCACATTAGAGTCCATCATTGAGGGAAGTCAGGGCAGGAACTCAGGCAGAGCAGGAACGTGGATGCAGGAACTGATGCAGAGGCCGTGAGGAGTGCTGCTTATTGGCTTGCTCCTCATGGCTTGCTCAGCCTCTCTTCTTATATAGCACCCAGGACAACCAGCCCAGGATGGCACCGCCCACAGTGAGCTGTGCCTTCCCACATCAACCATCAATCAAGGAAATGCACCACAGGCCAATCTGGTGGGGGCATATTCTCAACCAAGGTTTCCTCTTCCAAAATGACTCTAGTTTGTGTCAAGTTGACATAAAACTAGCCAGCCTGGTATGTGTTATTAGAATTAATCATTTTAGGAATATTTACCTTTTTTCATTTAAATATCATCAAGAGAACAACAACAGAAAATAAGCATCATAACTGGGATACAAGGGTATTTTTAACATTTGATGCCAATGTTTGTCCTGAATTACTTGGAAGTGGCGCCAGGCGCTGTGTGATGGTTTGGATGTGCTTTGAGCGTGTTTCCCAAGGGTTTGTGTATTGGAGCTCAGTCCAAATGCAATGACAAGAAAAGTGTTGAAACCATTAGAAAGAGCCAGTAGGAGAAAGTTAGGTTCCGGGGCATTGTTCTTAAGAACGGGCTAATGTAGTTCCCGAGGAATCCTTGTTAGTTCTCATGAGAGAGGGAGAATAAGGCAAAGTCAGTTTCTTTCTTCCTCTCTTCTTCTGCTCTTTTGTTTTTCTTTGTTTCTATTTTCAGCTCTGAGTGCCTTGTGCAGGTTGAGCAAGCGTTCTAACACCAGGTTAAACTCTTAGCTCACCATTTGCTTTCTGCTTCTTTGTGACATAAACAGATAGCTAATCTACCAGAGACTAAACAGTTAGGGTTGTCTAAGTCTGAACTTTTGATCTTTAACATCCAGCTAAGTAATTTTTGTTGTTTACAAAGTTTCCAGCAACAGAAAACAGATATCTTAGTTACTTTTCTATTGCTGGAAAAAAAAAGATTAAAACCACCATGACCAAGGCAACTTATAAAAGAAAGCAATTAATTCAGAGGGTGACAGTCCATGATAGTGGAGCAAAGGTGTGGTGACAGAAACAGCTGAGAGCTCACACCTTGATCCACCAGTAGAGACAGAGAGACCTGACTCAAAATGGCAACCGTCTTTTGAAACCTCAAAGCCCAACCCCACTGACATACTTCCTCCAACAAGGCCACATCTTCTAGTCCTCCCCAAATAGCCACCAATTAAGGGCCAATTATTCAAACATAAGAGCCTATGGAGGCCATTTGCATGCAAATCACTACCTTCCGCTTACTGACCCCATAGGCTCATGGCCTTATCATAAAACAAATGTACCGAGTCCAATCTCAGAAGTCCCCACCGTCTTTCGCAGTGTCAACGTTGTTTAAAAGTCCAAAGATTAAGTCTATTCTCAGACTCAGGGCAAATTACATACTTCAAACATACAGTGGCACAGAACATATGTTACCATTCCAAAAGGGAAAAATCTGGGCACAGTGAGAAAATACTGGACCAAAGCCAGATTGAAACCCAGCAGGGCAAACTCCAAATCCTGTTGCTCCACGACTAATGTCAAAGGACTTAGGTGGCTTTGTCCTTTGTGTTTTGCTCCCTGCAACACACTTTTTCTCTTGGGCTGGTTCCACTCCTGGTCTGCAGCTCTCCTTGGTAGACATCACACAGCTTAGCATCTCTATTCATTATATTTATTTATTTATTTATCTAGTGGTGTGTGTTTGTGTGTGTGTAGTGTGTGTGTGTGTGTGTGTGTAGTATGTGTGTGTTATGTAATTCAGAGGACAGCTTACAGAATTTGACTCTTATCTACCATGTGTGTCTTTGGGATTGAAATATGATCCAGGCTTAATGGCAGGTGTCATAACCTGCTGAATCAACTCTCTCTTGCCTTTTCCTTCTCCCTCCCCACTCTCCTTCTCTCTTTTGGCAGGGTCTCTCACTGAACCTGGAGCTCTCTTATTCAGCCAGAGTGGCTGGCTAGTAATCCCTAGTCATCCTCCTGTCTCTACCTCTCCAGAGCAGTGGCCAACAGACCCTGGCTAAATTTTATGTGGGTGTTGGGATCTAACTTGGGTCCTTATGTTTACACAGCAAGCATTTTACTGATGGAGACGTCTCTCCAGACCCCAAGTACCTGCAGTTTGCTTCTGCACCAGTTGGCAGGTGCTGACCACACTATCAATCTTTTCTTCCTTTATTTTTACTACGTGTTGCAATCAGACAATAACCAGCCAGGTGTGTTTCTCCTTATCTAGGACGACATATATTTCCCCCCTTGGTCAATGAATATGCATCTCTCCTTCTTCTCCCTTGACTCATCATGTAGTTCTTTGTGCATGTTTGGTGCTATAATATTGATTTCTATGCTCATTGGGCAGAGAGCCTTTGCTCAAAATCACTGACTTTATTTAAAATTTTTGATTGTTTGTTCATTGTGATTTTTAAAAACTGTTTACTTAAAATAGGTTGTTTTTTTTTTTTAATCTCAATTACTCTCTCAATTCTTCTAAATCTAAACCCTGCTAATCCAGGCTAGTATTGGCTTCTTCTCTGAACTTTCTTTTTCAGTGAATTAAAACAGTTACCACATAACACAAGGGTCCTTAGCACAGTGTCTGACACCACCAACAGTACAATCTAATCTGGGCATGTGTCTTCTCTGGCTTATTCTGCCTAGAGTTATTTCTTCTCATTCGCCACACACACAGCAATTAAGACATTTATCCCCCAATTAGGGACAGTAATGGCTTTGTTCTAGCCATGTATTCATAAATCCTATTTCAGAGCCTGATACACACAGGAGGCTCATTGGGAATGCTTGCTAGAGGGCTTTAAATGAATTTTTACATGTCCTGGATACAAATAGCACAATTAAGTTAAATTTAGGAGTAGTTTTACACCTACAGCAAGCTGTAGCTTGGCTGTTGAGTGTCTACTAAAGGCCCATGTGTTAAATGGTGGGTTCTGAGTGGTAGGTAAGTGTAGAACTCTCAGAAAGTCCTTCTCCCAGTCTTGGTGTGTGATGCACTTCTCTTGATGGCCAGTGTCCCTGTGCTAGTTCTGGGCCCTGAGGTCACTGTTTAGAGGCTGTGGAAACTTTGGTGAGGACTAATGTGAAGTCCTTAAATCACTGGGGGCATGACTACAAGGGAGACTATAGTAACAATCCCCCTCTTCCTTTGTTTCATGGCCATAAAGTGAGTAATCTGTTCTGCTTTGAACTCTAGTCATAGCCTTCCAGAGGCCCAGAGGCCCAGAGCACTAGCACATCTTATCAAGAAGTGGGAAAACACAAACTGCAAACAAAACAAGCTTTTTCCTCTTGGTAAATTAATTTGTCAGGTATCTTTTTTTTCCCCCATGATTTGTTTTTATTTTTATGTGCATTGATGTTTTACCTGCATGTGTGTCTGTAAGAAGGTGTCAGATACTCTGGAACTGGAGTTACAGACAACTGTGAGCTGCCATGTAGGTGCTGAGAATTGATCCTGGATCCTCTGGAAGAGCAGCCAGTGCTCTTAACTGCTGAGCCATTTCTATAGCCCCAGATATTTTCTTTTTATAATGTTTTTGCGTGTATGGTGTTTTGCCCACATGTATGTCTGTGTACCATGTAAGCGCCTGGTGCTAGAGGAAGCCAAAAGGGGGCATTAGATCCCCTGGAACTGGAGTTACAGAAGGTTGTGAGCTGCCCAGGATGCTGGGAACCAAACCTAGGTTCTCTCGAAGAGCATTCAGTGTGCTTAACTGCTGAGCCATCTCTCCATCCTCTGGGTATTTCTTGATAGTGACAGAAAACTAACTAGAGCATTAAAAGGGAGGAGGGGGTAGGCATAGGGGTCACATGCTTGTAATCCAAGGAAGCAGAAGGCTGATGCAGAATCAAGAGCCTGAGAGACTCTGCCGCAAAACAAAAACAACAAAACTTTACGCAAGTTTAAAACAAACAAACAAACAAACAACCCATCCAACAACAATCAGCAATTCGAGCAGCCCTCAAAACCAAAACTGGTTCTAAGAAATTCAAGAACTGCATTAAAGTCAAGCGATATTTACAGAGCAAAACTGCAAATGAGGCAAACGAGTGAGTTCACTGGGTACAGTCCATTTAAATAAACCTGCCCAGCTGCTCTACTCCATGGACTTTCTGCTATCTGTAGTCTCTATTAGGAGGAATAGGTTTGGTTTGCAGTAGCCCCCAGGATGGCTCAGTAGGTCCAGGCACTTATTGCGGATCCTGACATCTTGAGTTTGATGCCTAGACTCCTGGAGAACTCTCCTCCGGCCCCGACACACGCGTGTGGCACGTAAGTGCCCACAGACAGACATACAAATAAACAAATAAATGTAATTTTTTAAAAACAGGAATCCTAGTCCAAAGCAATGTTCTCTGACCAGTCCACCGACAGAGAGGCTGCTGACAGTCCAGGACCTGCACAGAGCCGTCACCGGCGTTTCTTATTGCTAATGCGCTTCACCTCCGTCTCCACCCGGGCGCTCGGCGTGGGCGACCCCCGGCGGGCTCTTTTCGTAATCCCCTGGAGAAGCGGGAATAACCGACCCGCCTCAGGCCTGCCTCAGGGAGACCGAGAGGATGCGACGCCTAGGGCGGCCAGAGCGGTGCGGGTCCGCGCAGTCGCGGGGGCGCGAGGAGGCGTGGGCGTGGCCGTGGGCGTGGCCCGCGCGCGGGCTGAAGGGAGCCGGGCGCTCTAGCCGCGGCGACGGCGGCCAGGACAGCGGCGGTTGCTGCGCCCGGTACTGGGGTCGCGGCCTGAGGCGCAGGCGCGGTGGACTCAGCCCGCCCCGGGCTGCGGCTCGCTGTGGACTGGTCATGGCGACGGAGCAGAGGCCTTTCCACCTGGTGGTGTTCGGCGCCTCTGGCTTCACCGGCCAGTTCGTGACGGAGGAGGTGGCCCGGGAGCAGGTGGCCACGGAGCAGAGCTCCCGCCTGCCCTGGGCCGTGGCGGGCCGCTCCAAGGAGAAGCTGCAGCAAGTGCTGGAGAAGGCTGCCATGAAGCTGGGTAACGCGGCGGGGTGGGCAGGGGGCCGAGGGGCGTCTCCCCGCGTGTGCCTGCATCGGGGGCGCCTCGCCCGCCGGGCCTTGTTCCGCCCCTAGATTAGAGAAAGAAAATAAGAAGACTTCCCTCCCCCAGTTTGGGGAGCCCCGCTGTCGAAATAGTCGAGAACTTTGGTAGCTCCCCCGTCCGCCTGTGTCTCACCTGATGGGTTTGGAGGGTTCTTGTTACTTTCCCCCCCGGAAAGGGAAATAAGCCGCTGATTTCTCGGAGATGCTTTGTAGCCGGCCCTGGCTTGTGTTTAAGGACAAGAAAAGAAGCTTGAGTTGTGCTAATAACATTCTAGTGCGTTTGCTTATCTATTTATTTCGGCGATGTGGATTTAACTCAACAGTTCTGAACATGTTAAGCATACATTGTGCTCTTGAGTTACCTCACTTTGCCACTTATTTATTTATTTTATTTTCTGTGCTTTTGGCTTTTGTTTTGTGTTTTTGCTCGTAGGAATACTCCAGCAGGTATTATTTGAATGTTTGAGGCAGTGTAGGCTGGCCTGGACCTAGTGATCCTCTTGCCTTATCTTCCCAAATGTTGACATTAGCACTGCGGCACTCCGCTCCGATCATCTTACTCTTCATAAACATGTGGGTTTTTTTACTTTTTATGTTTTGGGTGTTTTCCTACTCTTCTGGCTTCTACTTAGCGCATATCTATTGAGTAGTATTTTCTGTGCCAGGCCTTGTCCTAAGTGTTGTGGTACACACATGTCCTACTTCTCTGCTTGGGGGAAGCACCTGTCCTGGTGTTTGGCAACTAAATCTCCGAGACCCAAGACAAGTCACACTTGTTTTACATTTTTTTCTGTTCACTCTTACAGTTCCATGCAGAGCCTTGCCTAGAGTGAGAATACACAATCTTTTGTTCTGTGGCTGTACGTAGAAGATAGCATGCAAGCTAGATTCTCCTACAACTCTTTATGCTGCCACTGCTGACATAGGGAACCTTAACAAAGAGTTTTTGGACATTTATCCATTGTTTTCTGGAAAACATGTCATTATTAAAATACATTCTTCCTTTTATTTTCCCTCCTCAATGAGACTCTATAGGTATAGCCTAATTACTTACCATCTGCATTGCCACAATTAGGTGACTTTGGAGAGTGTGCCTTAATCAGCAAAAACTATCATCGCTCTATTGGGCAATTAATTCCAGTTATTTCCTTATAAGCTTGGATGATTTTACGTAGGCTGGACTACTTAAAAATGAATTCACAGGGCTGGAGAGATGACTTACCAGTTAAGAGCATGTATTGTACTTGCTAAGGGATCTAGGATGTTCAGTTCCTGTCACCCAATGTTGGTGACTCACAACCCCCTGTAACTCCAGCTTCAGGGAAGATCTGATACCTCTGGTCTCCTTGGGCTCCTTCACACACACACATATACACACACACACACAATTTAGAAAAATAATAAATCTTTAAAAATACTGAAAAGTGAATTGACCTCTGTAGTTCTCATGATGTTGACTGTTGACTGTGTCCTTCACTTCCTATAACTGGGTCATATATAATTGCTCTGTAGCTATTTTTATAATAGAAATATCTTGGTGGAGAGGAAATCAGAACAGCCATCTATTCAGCATCTAAACTAGATTGTTAACTTTTCATGGTTGAAAGCTTTCAATATATTTGTACCTTTAGTAAATTTGCTGTCTCTGATTTCTATAAAAAGGTGATCTAGAAGGTCTCATATTGACTTGAACTTGCTTGATGATTTTTTTTTAACTTTAGGAAGACCAACACTCTCATCTGAAGTTGGAGTAATAATCTGTGATATCAATAATCCAGCCTCACTTGATGAAATGGCTAAAAAGGCAACGCTTGTCCTCAACTGCGTAGGACCTGTAAGTCATCAACCCTTCTTTGTATCAGACAAACAATCCATTCATTTCTAGCAAAAGCTGGTATTTATACTCCAGAGGAACATAAGGGCAGAAGACAGATGACTTGATTGAAGGCTTTAACCCCATAGGGAGCCTTTTCATTGATATGACCAAAGTCTCCCAAAATAGTGACAGACTTTTGTAACACTGTATTCAGAGAATTTGCTGATTCCTCCCTGCCTTTGTTTGATGAGGCAAAAAGATGGTTCAGTGGGTAAAGGCACTTCCCTCTCAGCCTGATAATTTAAGTCTCCAAGACCCACCCAGTGGAAGGGGAGAACTGATCCCTGAAACTTGTCCTCTGCTCTGCACACTTGTACCATAACAAACAATAAGTAAATATAATTTAAAAAATTTAAATGTTTGCATTTATAGTCCCAGATTATTTGTTTTATTCTTATGTTATTATATAGATACATTAAAAGACAGAAAATTCAGGAACTGAAAGATTAATCTATTCATTTATTTACTGAATGATTACCTCATGTAAACTGCACTATTCTAGGCAACTGGGACATTGTGAACAGAAGATTCTGTATGGAGTTTACATTTTTGTGGGCAGATAGGAATATAATATAATAATAGAAAGTGATCAGTCAGATGAAGCAGAACAGTCAGATACAGATATTGACCACTAGTCAGTTTCTTTCTCTCTCCCTCTCCCTCCCCCCCTTTCTTTTCCAAATAAGGTTTCTCTGTGTAGCCTTGGCCATCCTGGAACTTTCCCTGTAGACCAGGCTGGCCAGGAACTCAGAGACCTACTTGCCTCTGCCTGTGTGCTCCACTAGCTCTCATACTCTCTCAAGACATGTTTCTAAGGAATTGACATTTGAACAGAGATCAAGATGAAGGGAGACTGAGAATAACCCTGTTCTGTGGAAAGTAGGTACAAAGGTCCTAGATGAGACTGTGCTTTGTAAGACTGAAGAAAGTGAGAGAAGGTAGTATGGCTGGGTCTGGTAGCCAGGCAGATATAGAAGGTATGTTGAAATACTCAGGAGCTAGGTCAAGTGGAGTCTTACAGACTTCCTTTTAAAGGTAAGTAAGAGTCATTGGAGATCCAACTTATTTTTAAGTTCTTTATCTTCTGAGATGAAAAGTAGCTAAGGGACCAGTAGCAGGATGGTCCAAGATAGACAAACATCAAGGTAGTAGAAGCAGAGGTGGTTAGAAGAAGTTGGGTAATCTGGGTGTGATGGCTTATGCTTGTAATCTAGCACATTGGAGGCCAAAGTTGCCTCTTCCTCAAGCTAACAAGACCCTGTCTTAAAAAAAAGTGGTTGAGTTCAAAGTATATTTTAATATTTTAAAAGGAAACCAGCTTTGCACTTACATTGGATATTATGTATAAAAGAGATCACTTCTAAACTTTGGACCTGTAACACGATGACTATTGGTAATATTAACTGATCTGAAGAAGCCATTATACTTGGCGATATGTTGGAAAACATGGCATAAACATCTAAAATGTTAATGCTGTTTATGTTTTTTTATTGTTAACTAGCTTAGAGTCTATCAAGTACATTGCTGTAATCACTATAACACCCCAAGCAACACTTTTGTCCTTCTTTGCTAAGTACTCTAGAGCAACCCCAACCCTGGATAGTCTAATTCCTCACCTGAAGACGGAGCTTCTCTGTAGCGGTTGGTTTTTCATCACGCTGCACAGTTACAAGCACTGTGTTGGGTCCTGTGTCTCAGAATATATCTATTTCCCTTGGCTGTTCTCTGCTCCTCTTACAAAGGTTTCACAACTTTTCCATGAACATCCTGACTCATTCCCTTACCCTTACCTGATTACTTCCCATCCCCTGTGTCCCTTCCTCCCTGCTTCCTTTCCTTCCCTTCTCCATCCCTTTTTATCTTAGAAATGTTACTGTGCAGCCCAGACAGCCTCAAGCTCACCATCATCCTGTTGCAGTCTCCCGACTGCTAGGGTTACTGGCATGAGCTATTTTTTGCTTCAAAACTAGAAACTGCCAGAACAGAATCTCTTTGTCTTTATGCTCCCAGGTCTGCCTGCTTACTTGACTACCTCCATGTAGCACCTTGATCTTTGCCTTTATCTCTTGTCACAAGGAAAAGCTCCTGTGCCTATTGGGTACCACATTTAAAGGCTTTATGTTTATAATTATGTATTTTCTTATCTCTATTGAATTGTGTGTTTTCATTTTTATTGAATTCTTTGTAAAGATGTTATTATTGTTGTTGCTGTCATCGCTGTTATTGTTATTGTTGTGTTGTGTGAGAACACAGGCCAGAAGAGGACATCAGATCATGGTGGCGTGGGAGAGTTCCACACACACAGAGGGCCACAGTGACAACATCATTTGTGTAGTCATTTTTTCAGTGATTCAGGTGGTTGTGAGGCCCCTGTTGCATTTTCTGTCAGCACTTAAGTGATTAAGTTTTTACAAAACTCCCCTTGATTTCATAAACCCTTTAACCCATTTGTGTGTGTCCCTTTTTAAGCAAACTCTTTGGAAGAGTTCCTATTACCTCCATTTTCTCATCTCCTACGCTGAACCATTTCTTGCTAGGCGTTAGCTTCCTCACTCCAAGGAAATAGTCTTTCAAGTCCCATCCTGCCAAGTGCACCCATCCCAGGCCTCATCTTGAACTACTTCTCTGCATTTGATCTGGAATTTTCTTCTTTTTCTTAACATTTTTTTCTTTAATTTTTGAGATATAATCTTATTAGATAACCTTAGGCTGTCCTGGAACGTACTGTTTAGGCAGTCTTCAAATTCGTGGTAATCTACCTGCCTCAGCTTCTTGAATGCTAGGATTATAGTCACAAGTCATCATAACCGCCTCATTTCATCCTGTCTTTACATCCCGGATTCTCTCAGTTTTTCTCCTACCCATCAGCTTCACATGTCTCCAGTGTTAGATCTTTGTATCTGTCTCTCTAAATGCCCAAGGCTTCAGAGCTCAAGCCCCAGACCCTCTTCTCTGTCAGACGAGTGTAAGCAAGCATTAGGTAACAGTAGGGAAAACAGCTAACTGAAGGATGCTATCACTGTGGGCCCCTTTGTGTTGTGGAACTCTCCCTTGCCACTGAGAATACCACTTGTATCCTGTATTTGATACTTGACCACTTGACATGACCCAAGAAGCTACTCTACATTTCAAATATTAGTAATTTTTTACACCCAAAATTAGCATGGATAAAAGTTCTCATATTTACTGTCACACTCAGTAGATCATTTTGTATACCCTTGGTGGAGGTACACCTACCTGGGAGCCCTCTGGCTAAGAACATGGGATGTTGAGAACTTATTTGAGATCTCTGACTAATAATAAAATCTTTATTTTTATTTATGTGTATGTGTATATATGGCAGGGTCTTGTGGAAGCCTGAAGATGTGTGATCCCCTGGAGCTGTAGCTGCAGGCAGTGGTAACTGAACTTGGGTCCTCTGGAAGAGCAGTGAGTGCTCTAATCACTGAACCATCCCCCCAGTCCCAATAAAGAAAAATTCCTGACAGCGTAGAAAAATGGGGATAACTTAGTGGGAAATTTCTCAGATTATCCAATGGATAAATAGCTGAGTGTGACAAAACTGTGTAAGGAGGGTGTGTTGTTGCAAATAGGAAAATGTGTGCTTTCTTTAAGGAACTGCTACTGTTTTTAAGTGGTTATTATTGCTTTACATATGGCTTGTTAGTATTTGTGGGTAAAGCCCGAGAGCCGTATCTCACCAGCTGAGATATGTGAAGTGAAGCAACCTGAGGCTATTGGCATTGGGAGCCAGCCCAGCAGAGGCAGAGTAGAAGGAAGTAGAAGCAAACACAGCTGGGTGTGTCATTACATCGTCTTTAGAGCTGCTGGAACATGAGAAGGGGCTGTGGTGTTGCGTGATGCTTGAGAACTTGTATAATGAGGGCCCTGGAGAGCTGACAAAAGATTCTAAGTAGATAAACTGTAAGTGGAACGGAAGGAGAGGTTGAACCAGATTTTTATTTTGAAACAATAGTTTGATATTTCTTTGGAAATTAGACTAGATTGGTTCAGTGTGAAGTGATTGGGTTGTGTGTGTGTGTGTGTAAAATTAGGTGAGAGGTAATATAAATGGACTTAACTTATTTTTAGGAGACAGATTTATAAAACTTGCTGATTACAGGGGAGGTGGATTAAAAGAAAGCTTCCAGCTTTCAAACTTGAGAATTGTATGTAGAATGATGCTGTTAATAACAGAAAGATTGCTGTGCGCCTACACTGTTGGCCCTGTTCTTATGTCATCATCTGAACACCTCAGTGAAGGAAGTGCTGTTATCCCAAGATTCATCCCCTACTGCCTGCGTGTGTGTGTGTGTGTGTGTGTGTGTGTGTGTGCGTGTGCCTGTGTGCCCGCGCCCGCGCGCACCCTTTTTAAAATCCAAGTAATCTAGTAAAAATGAAGTTCAAACTGCTAACCTGACGCTCCTGGTCCTTCCTCATCTGGGCTCGGTATTTCTAGACTCATTTCTTACTACTTGTTTAGTCAGCCTGTGCTTTTAGCAATAATAGCTCTCTTTTCTTGTATCTGTATATATACTTTTCCTTTTATTTACTTTTCTTTTTCCTTACAAATCCTTGTTCTTCTGGACCTAACTCAAGTAAATTATTTCTTGTACAAAACTTCCCATTTTGTCTTTAGTCAGAGATTAACATGCATGTTTCTGATTCCATTGTGCTTTTATATACAGTGAGAGGCGGTAAAGTACAGTTACCTTATTTTTCCAGTTTATCTTTGTGCTACTATGTTAACTTTTTTTTTATTATTATTATTATTTTGTGTATTGTGTAAGTCAGAGAACAACTTGAAAGAGTCAATTCTGTCCTACCATGTGGGTCCCTAGGATTGAACTCAGGTTTTCAGGATTGGCAGCAGGTGCTTTGACCTGCTAAACTATCTTATATGCCCAGCATTTCATTTTTTGTTAACTAAGACTGTACTTCTAAGGGTAAACAGGCATTTTGCTCATGAAATCTTGTGTGTATGTATGTGCATGAGCATGTGTGCATGTGTACCATGGTACACATGTGGTCAGAGAACAGCCTTGGGATCAGACCTCCCCTTCTACCTTGTTTGGAACAGGTTTGTTTTGCCACTGCATGTATATAACAGGCTAGCTTTGCCCATGAATTTCCAGACATTCTCCTGTCACCTTTCATTTCACCATAGGAGGACTAGGGTTATATAAATATGTTACAGATTACAGACATGCAGTACCATGTCAGGCTCTTTACATTGGCTCTGTGGATCTGAGCTCAAGTCCTCAGGCAAGTTTGGCAGGTTTTTACCCACTGGGCCATTTTCCCAGCTGTAAAATGGCCTTTGGTTCAGTTAATCTTATGAAGTAAGAATAACACATTGATTTTCTTTATTTCCCCAGTACCGATTTTATGGAGAACCTGTAGTAAAAGCATGTATTGAAAATGGAACAAGTTGTATTGACATCTGTGGGGAGCCTCAGGTATGTAAATCAATAAGGAGAAAACAGAACTAGCCATACATGGTTTTTCTGTGAAGTGCAAGCATACTTAGTACCATTTTGTAAATATTTTGAAGCTGCTGTCTTTCTAGTATTTAGAGATGGTGTTCTCATGGTGTTCTATTCATAGCTTGAGGGAAAGCACTGATAAGATCTTAGCTTCAGTTTTCTTGAAATGTTCTTCTACATGCTTAGTTATTCGTTTTGAATATGGATGTGCTGGTTCATAGTTACTGAATGCTGTAAGCTGAATTATTAAAGCAGTATGTTGTGGATAATTTTCATAATCTGTCTCAGTAACTTTTTCATTGTGAGCTCCCTTTTTAAAACTAGGTATCTTTCCAACATTACAGAAAAATAAAGTTGTCTCAACTTGGGTTGGGGATGTAGCTTAGTTGCTAGAATGTTTGATTAGCATGCACAAGAACTTGGGTTCTATTCACAGTACTGCACAAACTGGATGTGCAGTCCTACATGCCTGTAGTCCTAACACTCTGGATGTGGAGGCAGAAAGATCACATGTTCATGGAAATCTTATTCAAGGCCAACATGGGTTACAAAAGACCCTGACTTAAAACAACAACCAGGGGGAAAAAAAAAAAAAAAAGAAGAAGAAGAAGAAGGAGAAGAAGCAGGAGGATCTCTGTGAGTTCAAGGCCAGCCTGGTCTACATAGTTAGTTCCAGGCCATCCAGGATTACACAGTGAGACCCTTTTTCAAAAAATAAGTAAATAAGTAAATAAATAAATAAATAAGATGAAAGGAAAAAGAAAACAAATATATCCTCTCAACTTAAAGTTTTAAATAAGGGTGATGAGTTAAGTGGTCAACTCAATGGTAGACCATGTACTTAGTATGCGTAAAGCCCTGAGTTCAATCTCCAGCACCTCCCACCAAATATATGTATGTGTGTGATTATATGTGTATATGTGTGTATATGTGTATGTTATATACACATATATATGTGTGTATATATATTATTAATAAATATTTAAATGGTAACATTTATTTAATGTTTGCCATTTTCCAAACACTGCGCCAAGCACCTTTTGTAACTCTTTGAAACATATCCACAGTTTTCTTCTTCTCTGTTTAGTAGATGAAGAAATCAAGGCTTAGAAGGTTAAGTACTTTGCTCAGAGATATACACCTAGTAAATAGAATTAGGACTTGAGGTCTGCCGTACGTTAATAGCCCTGTGTTAATAGGCTCTAAGCTCCCCCAACAGCCTTCAGAATATAACTTAATATGTCTCTGTAGTCCTGACTGATCATCATCAATATGCCATATAATTTATGCTTACAGACTATCAATTGGTGATATATATTGGAAAAATACTAGGAAAGTTTGAATTACCAAAATTGATCAAGAGCAGGAAGGAACCATGACTTAAACAAAAGCTAATTCTGTGTTGTTTAAAACAATCCAAAGCATGTGAAATGGCGAAAGGCCTGTGACATATCTTACAAGCCACCATAGAACTGTGTCAAAGCCTAACAGATCTGCCCTTTGCTCCCTTGTCACTTCTTTCCCTTTGACCCAGTCTTGCTCCTGGTTGTTTATTTACCTTGGTGCAAAACAAGGCCAGAATCAGGAATTACCCTAACAACCATGGCTGCCCTTCGGTCCTCTTCCCTAACTGTGATGCATTTATTTATTAAGACTTCGCATTTGCAAATAAAGTGCATATGTACAGAAGGCATAGCATTCTTGAGGCCCCATATGCCTCGAGAAAACACCAGAACAAACAAACAGACAAAAACACACATAGCCTCCTCCAAGCCCCAATAAAGGTCCAAAATACACACAGCACTATTTTTTTTACCGATTGTTTTATTTTATGTGTATGGGTATTTTGCCTGCATGCCTGTCTGTGTACTACTTGTGTGCCATGCCTGATGCCTGTGGAGGCCAGAAAACAGCATCATATCCCCTGGAACTGGAGTTACAGATGGTTGTGAGTTACCATGTAGATGCTGGGAATTGAATCTGGGTCCTCTGGGAGAGCAGTCAGTGCTCTTAACATCTGAGCCATCTCTCCAGCCTCAGAAAACTATTATACATCAATAATAGAAATATGAAAACACAGATAATCTACTTTAAGACTAAATGATGAGACGAGATTAAAGGGATTGAGAATTTAGCTCAACAGTAGGCAAGCACAAATCCCTGGATGCAGTTCCCAGAACAAAAAAGAAAAAGGGAAAAGAAAAGAGATCAAGAATCCCAGATAGGAGCTGTCCTGCCCTCAGGAAGAGTAAGTAACACTGCAGTGAAGAAGCCTGACAAACAGTGCCTCAGCCAAGGGTCCAGGCTTAGCATAGGCACAGGAAGCCCAGCTAACGAGACGGCTCAGTGTTAAAGGTGCTTACTCACAAGTCTTGTGACCTGATTTTGGTCTTTGGGTCTCATGTAAAGGTGGATGGAGAGAACTGACTCCACACACACGTGTACTCCACTTGACAGTTAATACTGTGCTGCAGAACCACATTGGTTAGCGTTTCCAGTTTAATGGCTTTGTCTTTAAGAGAAATCATTTAATATTGGTCTAGGTGTTTCTGTAAACTCTGATTCACATTCTTGTCCTGGATTTTTTAGTTTCTGGAACTAATGCATGCGAAGTATCATGAGAGAGCTGCAGAAAAAGGGGTTTATATCATTGGAAGCAGTGGCTTTGACTCCATTCCAGCAGATCTAGGAGTGTTATACACCAGAAATCAAATGAACGGTAATTACTGGTTATAAGGGTACTTAAATCTCACAGCAGAAGAGCTTTGTGTTTGTAGCTATGATAACTTGGCCAGCACTCTCTCTAGCTTGAGCTATATCCCTGGCCCTGTTATTATTTTTTTAACAGTTTTGAGTATTTTCTTTTGTCTTTGTTTTTTTGTGGTGCTGGGAATTGAACTTACGGCCTCACACATGCTAGGCAAGAGCTCTACCACTGAGCCATAATCCCAGCCTTGTTTAAGTATTTTAGAAGCAACCACAAGGAGTATTTTAGTGTTTTTTTTTTTTCTAAACATTTGCAGTAAATTTAAGTTACTATTGAAAAGCCCTTGAAAGTGATTATGTTTAAGCCAGAATCATTCCCATGAAGTGCTGTGATGATCTTCCAGGATGAAAGGTTAAGCTGTTGTCTGACTGGAGAAGGTTCTTAATGTTGTAAATTTAAATACTACCAGAGAGTTTGTCAACACTACCTGTTAGAGTTATGCTAAACTCCTATTTCTGGGAGTTTGCCTTAACTGTATCTTGATCTGTTGGATAATAACATAATAAAACTGTTGTCTGTGCAGATTTTCTCATTTTTTTTCAGCTGTAAGCCTAATTACCATGCTCCCCACCTGAATTGACATAGTTTATTACTTGTCTTTCTGAATTATTTATGTTTTATTTGATTATACCTTTAACATTCTCTTTTATCTTTAGGTACTCTGACTGCTGTGGAGAGCTTCTTGACTATACATACAGGACCTGAGGTCAGTTTTCTGTTTAGCTATTTTTTTCAAGATACTACTAAAAATATTTTGGAAATGATGTATGACTCCTGAGAAAGCTCTAAACTGAATTTTATATGTATTTGTCCTTTTTAGTATGAGAGTCAATGTTTAGTTTTAGAAAGTTAAGATGGTGAATTACTTTGTTATATTAGAGTGAATTATTATGATCCCACTGATAAAGACATCTCTCTGTAATACCTGTCAGTCTGGAAAACTGCCACATTGGTGCCAGTCGGCATGAATAAGTAGGAGAAAGAAGAAAGAACTTGTGTTGGGGTGAATGGTGAATTTAATCAAGCCAGTGAGTGTTAACTGCTGTCTAGTTGGCTCTGAAAATTCATCTCAAGATTATTAATTATAGAATTTTGTCCCACATAAATGGAGGTGTTATGTAATAACTCTTAACTTACTTGGTCATATCTTTTAGTAATTATCCATAAGACATCTTTAACTCATGGAATGTTTTCTTAGGGGTTGTGTATTCATGATGGTACCTGGAAGTCAGCAATTTATGGTTTTGGAGATAAGGGTAGTTTAAGAAAACTACGGAGTACATCATGTCTGAAACCTGTCCCAATTATTGGTTCAAAGTTGAAAAGAAGGTACATCAATTCAAAATCTGTTCTTTACTATTTCTAGTCTATGTGTTACATTGCTATTGGTTGGCTGTTAATGTGCTACTAGGGAAAGCTTGGAGGCTTTTTTGTTAAGTTGAGAATTATTTTCAAAGGCAAATGTAATTACCATATTATACTAAGTTTAAGTACTTTATATATTACTTCATGTCCATAAAACTTCTAAAAGTGAATCTTATGATATCTTCACTATCACCATCAAAATTAAATTTCAGTTCAGTTTTATGTTATAAAACTATATTTTAAAATGTGATCATTTTGGGCCAGGCACAGTGGCACATGCCTTTCAGGAGGCAGAGGCAGGCAGATCTCTGAGCTCGAAGCCAGCCTGGTCTACAGAGTGAGTTCCAGGACAGCCAGGGCTACAAAGAGAAACTCTGTCTCTGAAAACCAAAGGGAAAAAGTGATCATTTTACATAAACAACATCCTTTACATGTGAGAACTTTAGCAGGTAGGACCTGAGAGTGGGGCTATTGAGTGGTGGTTAAGTCGGTATCTAGAGAAGTTGGTGGGATCAGACGTTGCATGTATGTGTCAGTAGTATGAAGAATAACGAACTTTCATTGTTACTTCTTTGGTGCAGATACAGAAAACAAAGGAAAAACTGTTAGAAAGACCTTGAATTAAGGGCACACTCTCTGCCTTGTTATTATTAAGCACTCCAGGAAAAATTTCTGATTTTTTTTAAATTTGGAAATTTACTAGCTGAAGTTGTGATCACTGTAGTAATTAGATGAAATGTAACATTTTCATGACTCTGTCTTGCAGGTGGCCAATTACCTATTGTACAGAGCTGAACTCATATTCCATTCCTTTTTTGGGAGCTGATGCGTCTGTTGTAAAGAGGACTCAACGTTACTTACATGAAAATTTAGAGGACTCGCCAGTGAGTAAACATGGCTTCTTTATTAATGAAGAAGAAACTTAAGTTTGCTTTAGTTCCTAAGTATGTTTAATGTCTTAAATTTTTTATGTTCATGTTTGTAAATTAAAAACAGAGTTAGTAGATAATGTGTATAAGGTTAGATCATGGGCACGGTGCTAGCCTTGTGTATGATTCAAGTCTGGTGCGCTGCAGTAACAACACCGAGCCATCTCTGCTTAGTGTTTCAGCTGCTAGAACTCTTTCTTTAATGGCTTTTGGAGATGTCTTGGCCTCACCCTTGGGTCTCCTTGCTATCTCTGGAATATCAATCAGCATACTTCGTTTGGTGAAGGAAATAGTTGCTAACACTGAGACTTCAAGAGGAAACTATCTCAGGTTAAAAGGTGGAGGATGAACTAGATGTAGTGGCTCATGCTTGTAATTCCAGCATTCTAGAGGCTGAGGCAGGAGAAATACTGTGAGTTCAAAGCCAGCCTTGGCTATATAGTGAGTAACACTGACTTTGTGTTGTGCACCCAGGTTCAGTATGCTGCTTACGTAGCGGTGGGAGGCATCACCTCTGTTATTAAGCTGATGTTTGCAGGACTTTTCTTTTTATTCTTTGTGAAGTTTAGCATTGGAAGACAACTTCTCATAAAAGTAAGTAAGCTTTTTTATGAAATGTGATCTTTAGAAGTATTTCTCATGAAGTTTTGAAAATATCACTGAAGTTTATTTATTCATTTATTTTATTTTTCCTTTAGTTCCCATGGCTCTTCTCCTTTGGTTATTTTTCAAAACAAGGTCCAACACAAAAGCAGGTAATTGTTTTTTGTTTTGTTTTGTTTTGATGTCTAGGTCTCTAACATAACACACTTTTAAACTTTACTCACGTGTGTGTAGGGGGAGGTGCTTCTGAGATAATTGTTCCTCTAGATTTCCCTCGTCGTCTCTCCGTTTGCTGTGCTGTATTCTCATCTCTCTTCTAGTCCTCAAAAGTTGAAGATCCCCAGGGACCATGTTGAAGTCTCAGCAGAGCTTTTAGCAGGCACACATCTCCAGATTGACTTGTCTCCTTGCAGCTCCACAGTCTGTGGACACTTCAAGCTCAATGTGCCGAAATCTGGAGTCCTTTCTCCTGAAACTCTCTTCTATACTTTCCATCTTGTTTGACGGCACTACCATTCCTCTAACCATAAATGGACATCACGATAGGTTTCCCTTTAAACGCATCACACATGCTTAGTTCAGACCCAGTCTCTCTTTTTTTTTTCTAATTGTAAAATACAGAAAACAAAATTTATCATTTCTAATTATCGAGTGGTATTAAGTACATTCATATTTTTGTGAAACCTGCACACTCTCTCCAGAATTCTTTTTGTCTTGTAAAACTGCAGCATACTCATTAAAGCACCACTCCCATTTCCTGTTCCCTCTAACTCCCCAGGAACTGCTGTTTTATTTGCTGTCACTAGACATTTCTTATAAATGGAATCATAAAGTACTGTCCTTCCATGTCTAGCCTACTTCTCTTAGCTGTATGTCCTCAAGGTTCAACCAGGGTATAATCTGTTAGGGTGTCTTTCCCTTTAAGGAATCTACATATATATACATATATGTATACATATATTACATATATTGTATGTATATGCCACTTTTTATTCATCCATGAGTGGATTATCTTCCAGCTTTCACCAGTTGTAGACATGCTGCTATGAACATGGATGTACAAAGACTTGTGAACAATTCTGCTCCAGAGTTTTTTAGCTATATACCTGGGTTACATATTCTCTATTTAATTTTTTGAAGGACTGCTAACTCTTTGATAAAATTGGACCGTTTACGTCTCATTATTACTCCAGTATCCACTTCCACCATAGCTCATCAACTTAAAACAGATTTATTATTTATGTATGTATTTGTCTGTGTGAATGTATGCCTCATATATGTGTGCCCCTGGGATTAGAGTCACAGGCAGTTGTTAGTTGCCTGAGGGGAAGCTGGGAGTGAACTCCAATTTTCTGAAAGAGCAGCATGTGTTCTTACCCCTGAGCCGCCTTTCCAGACTCCTCACCAACTTTTCACTTTTTCTTACAGGAGTCATCTAATGGGTGTGCATTGGTAACCATAGTGGTTGTGATTTGCATTTCCCTGGTGATCCCTGATATTGACCATTTTGTTTATCTTCTTTCTCTCTTTGTCCATTGTTAGTTTGGATAGAAAATCTCTGTATTTTCTAGATATGCATATCTTACCAGATGATGATTTGCAGATGTCTCTTGTTCTGTGTTGCTTTTCTGTTCACTCACTTATGGCAGGCTCTTATCTTTGGACTGAACTTTACATAACATTCTTGCAATTCTAATCCATGTTCCCACTGCTGAACAAAAGATCCAACACAAAGATTTGGCCTTGCTAACTGCCTAGTTTAAAACACTTCTGACTCATTGCTTTTGGCAATGATTTTTGCAGAGGTTCTATGAATTAGTATCACATCTGAGCCTTTTTTTCTAGTAGGCGTCACCTGACTACATTCTAATCAGTAGATCTGGAGAGAGGCCTAAAAATACAGAGCAGTTCTCAATTTCTAGAGAGTTCCATCCCAAACTGATGATGGAAGATTCTGGCCTGAGCATTGGGGTTTTCAGAAGCTTCAGAGCACTGCCATGGATAAGATCACAGCTGTGAAGGCAGACGCTCCTGGTCAGGTGTGGTTGATTTTTGTATGCACTGCTAGAGCATTGCTAGCGTGAATTATTTCCAGAGGTTTGAGGCCCCCTGAGCCCCTCATGATCTTGTTCTGCGTGCTTTCATTTTTATCCACCTCTGATTACTTGGGCAGCAACTCTGGGACTGTGTTGGCAACAGTTCCAAAGCAGAATGTGTGCCTAGCCTGAGACTGCAGTATGATCACTCAGTGCATGTGCCACACACAGCAAGGGAGGGGACAGGTGTGGCCTGTGTGACTTTGTCTGCACCTCTTGATTTATATTTTCCAGACACACCATCCTACTGTGTCCCTTCTTGCCTTTAATTAATGCATTCTTTTGTTTTTTTCTGGAATTCTCTCTACTTTTCTTTCTACTACATTTATTTGTGTGTTTTTTGTGTATGTGTGTGGGTACACATGTGCCATGGCATGTATGGAAGGTCAGAGGAAACTTGCTGGAGTCGGTTCTCTCCTTCTACCATGTGAATCCTGGAGACTGAACTCAGTCCTCAGGCTTGGCAGCCTATTAAAGTGTTTGTGTTGCCAGGTGTGGTAGCTTACACCTGTTACTGAAAATTTTGGGATATCCTGGAGAGTTGCTGTGTATTGCTAAGGAAAACAGGGTCCCTCCATGGGTTCTTAGTCTCATTAATGAAAATATTTAAGAATGGACTCAGAAGAAAGCTCAAGGACAATTTTTTAAAAAATTTATGTAGTATACTTTGATCATATTCTTTCCGTTCCCCTAATAGGTTCTCAACTTGTGAGTTGCTACCCTTTCACATGGTTCACCTAAGACCATCTGCATATCAGATATTTACATTATGATCACAACAGTAGCAAAATTACAGTTATGAAGTAGCAGTGAAAATAATTTTATGGTTGGTGGGGTCAACACAACATGAAGAGCTGTATTAAAGGGTTGCAGCATTAGGAAGGTTGAGAACCACTGCTCTAGATCCTCCCAGAATTCCCCACTTCCCTTCACACCCAACCTTATGTTCTTTCTCCTGCTCTCTCTCAAAACAAAACAAAAAATGAAAAAAAAAAAAAAACCCAACAACAACAGGACAAAAAAAAAAATAGCAAAGCAAAATGAAAATGCCCCCCAACCCACACAAAATGGAGTCAATTACTCCTGGGCCTGCCTTGAAGTGTGTTAGTTATACACACTCTTGATACACACAACGGCAAGCTGTAGAAAGGTGATGTTCTCTTTTCCTCTATGTATCAATATCAAATAGCTTCTTAGGGTTGGAATATTGTGTCCACCTCCTCTTCTCAGTGCTGGCCCTTTGAACCTGTTCAAGTACTATGTGTTCTTTCACAGTCTCTGTGAGTTCACATATGTACCAGTTCTGTTGTATCTGAAGAGACTGTTTCCTTGGAATAACCTACTGCCTCTGACTTTCCACCTCTTCTTCACATAGATCCCTGAGCCTTGAGAGGAGCGTTGTTGCGAGATGCTTTGAAGGACTTTTTTGATTTTGATTTCTTTAAAAACACAGAATGGCTTTTGGAATATGTTTTTGTCCCCATTCCAGGGGTAATGGATGATAATGAGTTTGATTTATTAATGATTTAAGACTGTTAATTACCAGTGGCTATGATTTGGTTACATGCAACTATTTTGCCATGTGCAGCTTGTCCCTGTGATTGTGTGCTGATTGGACTTCTGGGAACTTTGCTTGGAGTGTATGTTGGTTAAAACCTAGAGAGCCAGGGTTGGTTGGTTGGTCAGCTGTCTGGTTTGCTATTGGATGCTTATTGCTTAAAGGGACTTTGGTTGGAGAAATTAGGTTCAGAAATATTGTGCTGAGACATTAGTATACCTCCTTATCTGCGCCTGCTTTCCAAGCTTTGGGCAGCCAATATTCCTTCCTTCCTTCCTTCCTTCCTTCCTTCCTTCCTTCCTTCCTTCCTTCCTTCCTTCCTTCCTTCCTTCCTTCCTTCCTCTCTTTCCAAGCTGCCTATAAGGAGGTGGATAATTTTTCCTTTCCTTTCCCTTCCTTCCTTCCTTCCTTCCTTCCTCTCTTCCTCTCTTTCCAAGCTGCCTACAAGGAGGTGGATAATTTTTCCTTCCTTCCTTCCTTCCTTCCTTCCTTCCTTCCTTCCTTCCTTCCTTTTTTCTTTCCTTCTTTCCTGAGCTAGAGGGTACAAAAGCAGGGTAGCAACCTGCTACAGAGGGTTTTATGCAGACATTCCATTTAGGACCGAGTGCTCCAGCATCTCTCTGCACACTGTCCAGTTGTGGGTCTCTCTTAATTCCCATCCACTGAAAGAAGACACTTCTCTGATGAGGGTTGAATGATGCTGATCTTTTCCCCATCTTTTGATTGTCCTTTCTGTCTTGCATTGCAGTCTCTCCAGACTTACTTCAGGATGATTTTATTGGAGTTTAAAAGGAAGATCACAGCAGCTGTCTCAAGAAGGAAGCTAGATAAAAATGCTATTTAGTTATGTAGGCACAGAGGTCAGCCACATGATGGGGAGAAGAGTTTTGTCTAAATTCTTTGTCACTTTATTCATAGGTTTAGTAGCTATAAAAGAGGCCAACAAAAGCCTTTTAGAATGTAATCTTTGAGTTGACTTTTTACATCTTTTTAGCAGTGCAGTTCTACTCATTGCTTGCTCTTGTTGTCTTGTCACTTGGATTTCTAAACCATATCACCATGCTTTGTTCTCCTCCCATCAAACTAGCACCAGCTTCTCTTGCCCATATTAATGGTGCTGCTATTCTGTAAGCTACAGTGTAGGAATCATCTTTTAAAAAACCCATCATTTTTCTTTTAATTATGTAAGGGGGTACATGCACATGAGTACAGATACCTGCAGAGGCCAGGAGAGGGCATTGGATCCACTGGTGCTGGAGTCCAGGCAGTTGTGAGCCCCTTAACACAAGTGCTAGGAAGACCAGCAAGTTCTCTTAATCACTGAACCATCTCTCTAGTCCCTCATCTTTCTCTTATCCCTGTTCCTATCATCTTCCCTTCCCTTACACCATAAGGGTATAAAGTCATAAGAATTTATAGTTCAGAGAAGTAACCTTTGCTCCATGTTACAAGATGATAGATAACAGAAGATACACTTTGATGTTTTTATCTATTAAAAATATCTTGTGTGGTACCAAGCATGTGTGTCCAGCTCTGACTATCCTCCACTGAGTTATTTTGCTGTTTGTGACATGAGGCAGACAGTTGCTGTGCGTGTCATCAAAGCTGTGGACAAGAAGGCTGCTGGAGCTGCCAAAGCCACCAAGTCTGCCCAGAAAGCTCAGAAGGCTACATGACTATTATCCCTAACACCTGCCACCCAAGTCTTAATCAGCGGTGAAAGAAAGGTCTCAGAACTGTTTGTCTTGGTTGTCTCAATGCATCGTAAAACTTTCAGAAGGAAAGGAGAATGCTTTGTGGACCAATTTTTGTGTGTGCCAGTTTAAAGTTATGTGTTCAAAATCAGTACTTTCTAGTGGAAAAAAAACTTAACTAAAAATCTGTCGCAGAATTTTGAAACTCATTAAAAAACATTTAATGAAAAAAAAAATGTCTCATGTGAAATAGGTCAGCAGGGTTTATTGTGTTCTAGAAGTAAATGACATGTTAAGCATACCCTTTGCTTTTTCTTTCACAGATGGACAGCTCATCATTTACAATGACATTCTTTGGTCAAGGATATAGCCAGGGTGTTACTACTGAGAAGAACAAACCAAATATCAGAATTTGTACTCAAGTAAAAGGACCAGGTATTTTGCTTATGGTGTAAGGATGTTTCAGGGTTTTATGTTGTCTTAAACTGTAAAATGGTATGTTTGTTTTAAAACTACACTTGCAGCGGGTGTTGGTGATGAACGCCTTTCATCCCAGCACTCAAAAGGCAGAGGCAGGCAGACCTTTTGAGTTCAAGGTCAGCCTGGTCTACAGAGTGAGTTCCTGGATAACTGGGGTTACACAGAGAAACCCTGTCTCAAAAAACAAACAACCCTCCCCGCCCCCGCAAAAAAACCCTACATTTGCATGGATTAAGTATTTTGAAATTCTGCGTGTAGAGGGTTGAAGTTGCTGTTGTTAGCCAATTTTATTAATGTAGCTAGCCTTCTTTTCATGATACTTTAATAATCCACGCTTGAGAATGGCAAATTTTAATTATTATTAATAAGAAAGAAGATTAGCTGATATTTTTATCTGCTTTAGTCTCTTAAGTAGTGTAATTGTTTTGTGAGTCAAATCTGTGGTCCAAGGTTTTCAATTTCATGAAATATATAGATTCTTACACGTTATAAAGTAGCATAATAACTTTTAACAGGTTATTAAAAGGATCCATTGCCTAAAAGACAGAAGGATTTTAGAGCACTGCACAGAAATAGCCCTCTCACGAGCCACAGGACAGATGCCATTAGCATGGTCTCTGATCACGGGGTCACAACTGATAAAGCCAGATGACAAGGTTTTGCACCACACCTTCTTTTCAAATCACAACTTGGCTTTTAAAGATTAGCTATGTTTCAATTATTTAACAGTAACGTAAATGCTGATTATAGACTTAAGTTACTGGGCATAACCACTTGTTTTTCTTTTAAGATACTCAGAGTTGTTTTAAGTATGTAAAGAGGCATCCATGTAGAGCACTGATAGAAACAGATGAGCGACCTTGGCATCACCTGTCCTTAAGAAGCAGTATGTTGTAGTTGGTAAGACCCAGGAGCTGTGCCTGGGGGTGACTCTGGCTCAGCCACTGCTTACCTTTGTGAGATTATACATTCAGGGACCACATGTGCAGTGCCCGCATCTGTAGAGTGGCAATGGAATGGCGCTACATATAACTGTGGTGCAGAATAAGTACGTTTAGTAGACTTAGAACAGATAGTACAGATAACAATAAATACAGATAGAGTATATGTAATCTGAAAATCCAAAATTTGAAATTCTCAGACCATTTTGAACATCAGTGATTACACAAGTGGCAGATTCTGCACCTGACCTTATATACTGGGTAATGTAAAATTGCTGTGCATATGCATCGAGGTGCTTGCCTTTAATCTCAGCATTTGGGAGGCAGAGGCAGGCAGATCTCTGTGAGTTCCAGGCTGGACCCTGGCCAGCTTACATAATGAGATCCTGTCTCAAAAAACCAAACCAACTAACCAAACAAATTACCTCTAGAGTACTACTTTCAGTGTGTGTGTATGTATATTTGTATGTACGTGTGTGTATATACATGCCTATTCTAATACATATTCTAATATATGAAAAAAATACAAAACAAAGCACAGAAGTCCCAAGAGTTTGGATAAAGGATATTCATCCTGAACTATATAAGTGTTAATTGTTATTTTTGTTATTAAGTGACCAGAGTATTTACTAAAAAAGTTTCTGTATATTCAGTACTAGACATGAGTGCATTTGGGGTGATGTTCACTTCATGAACACTTCTCTTTGCCCACCCTTTCCTTCAGAGGCTGGCTATGTGGCTACTCCCATAGCCATGGTTCAGGCTGCCATGACTCTTCTGAATGACACCTCTGACCTTCCCAAAGGGTAAGTTTGGCTTCTCTAATGAGAAGGTGTCTTTTCAACGGTGTGATATTTTTCACTAATTTTGAGTTGATTTTCAATCTTGGATCTGTACCCAAGTTTTTGTGTTCCCTTAGGTCAAAGATTTAGGTTAAAGCAATGCCAAGGACAATTCCTCATCTGCCTTTGGGATTACTATGTAGGTGAATGAGAGCCATGTAAGCTGGCTTCAGTTCTTTATTTAAAAAAAAAAAAAAAAAAAAAAGCTCAAGTCTAGAGCCTGGCACTCGGAAAAGGGCCGCATCGTTTATTTAGCAGTCCTGTCAGGGGCTCCTAATCAGTGCTGGGTATACACCGTGGTGGCAGGGGGCCCTGGCTGAGCAGGTGGGGATTGAGTCACAGACGATGCACAGGTGGCTATGGAGCATGCTCTCTTACTGAGCATACAGCTGGTATCCTTAGAATTAAGCCAATCTCACCAGTGCACAAAAGCAAATCAGCATAACCTAAAACAGCATTAAGTAATACAGATAGAAGTGTGTGTAGAATAACCTAATTAAAAGTTTCATGTACTCATCATTTGGCATTTTTGAAAATATCTTCTTTTTCATCAACTTTAAATGCCATTTAATAATAATTGGCTAGCTGAGTGAATCCATATTTTTATTTAGTCTTCTTAAGTGTGAAGACTTGGGTATATGGTGCTCAGAGGGCTCCTTGTGCACACCTGTAGCATGGAACAGTCTCAGGAACTGAGCCATGTTGTGGACTAGTTTCTCCAAGTAAAAGCCATGTGCTCATTTGGCTGCTTTTAGGAATGGAACCAGAACTAGCTATGGCAGAATGAAGAATTGGTTTTCAGGAGCTGTGTAGTGACTCAATTGCTAGTTCTACAGAGGGGAGGGCTGGAGAGGAGCCACGTGCATTGTGTGTTCTCTTATTACTGTTTTACAGGGGCGGTGTCTTTACACCTGGAGCAGCTTTCTCCAGAACAAAGTTGATTGACAGACTCAACCAACATGGCATCGAATTTAGTGTCATTAGCAGCTCTGAAGTCTAAACATTTGAAGATTAACTGAATCATAAGATGCATGAACTAACAGCTTCTGTATTTGATATGTGAAATTCTTCTATAAGCCTATCTGACTGTATGTGGAAGACTGTCAAGTCTAAAATATCTATACATTAAAAGCAGGAAATTATACTAGCTTATCCTAAACTTCATATCTCAGCTATTTTTATGATTTTATTGCTTGTGAGAGAAAACTAATATTCTCCTTACCTTTTTATTGACAAATGAACTGGAAGGTCAGAAGGTGAAGGAGGGGTTTCTGTGTTGCTAACAGCATTCCTTAGTGATGGAGCTTGCCTGGTATTAGGCTATGGCAGTAACTTCTGCTTTCCTTGCCCTGGTGTTGTGGAATCTCACCCTCCTGTGAGTTTCTCTGCATAGTGTGTGAGCATTTGCTAAGTAAAACTACTTTTTTCTATTTTAGTCTGCTTTCTCATCCATCTGCATGGACTGATTTTAGATTGTTTACCTAAGTTGAATAATAAAGGGTTGTTAATTGAATGGTGATTTTTTTTTTGTTGTTTGGACCTGCATACTTATTTTTGTATGTCAGCACTACTTAACGTGGCCTGACCTATTTACTGCCAATCATTGGGCTAGTGCATCTTTCTGTCCCTGATTTTATAACTGTGGTTAGTCTTAAGCAAACAACTTTTACTTTCTATTGCTCTTGACAGCCTCAGCAGATTTTTTTCTCAAGTTTGCTTTTTGCAATTCAATCAAGTTTGGCATTGAAACATTAAAATAAGTTGGTAGTGTGTGCCTAGCATACATGAGGTTCTGGGTTCAGGCCCCAGCACTGCATAAACTGGATGTGGTGGTAAACAACTGTAATCCTAGCACTCAGGAAACAGAGGCTGGAAGATCAGAAGTTCAAAGTCATCCTCAGCTGTGTAGGGATTTGGAGACCAGTCTGGGCTACAGACCTTAACTTAGCAAGAAAAACAACAACATCGTCCCAGACATACAGTTTTCATGCCGTTCCTTATGTAAATGAGACAGCCACCTGTTTGTAGACTTCCCACACTTAACATATTTAAACATAATATATTATGAATAGTGGTATTCATGCTTGGTGACCCTTCTCTGCTCTCTGTATGAAAGAATGGGAGAGAATTCAACTTGAGAATCTTACTCTCCTGCATGGACAAAAATCCTAGTCCATTTCCACCCACCTCCCTCCCTTCCTTCCTTCCTTCCTTCCTTCCTTCCTTCCTTCCTTCCTTCCTTCCTTCCCTGTTTGTTTATTTATTCATTTATTTGTTTATTATTTAGTTTTGAGACAGAGTCTCACTATGTAGCCCTGCCTGGCCTGAAACCTACTCTGTAGACCAGACTGGACCAGAACTCATAGAGGTCTGCTTGTCTCTGCCTCCCAAAGTGCTGGCATTACAGATGTGCACCACCACACCTGGTTTCTTTTCTTCTTCTCTTTGGAGACAGGGTCTCACTGTGCAGCAGCCTAAGTAGCCTAAGCCTAAGCAAGCCTTAAACACACAGCCATCCTCCCACCTCAGCCTTCTAAGTTCTGGGATTAAAGAGAGTGGCACCATGTTCAAGTTCCCATGCAGCTTTTAAAAAGATTAAGGGATTGGAAAGATGGCAAACAGGTTCCACTCTATCAGAGGACTTGAGTTTGGTTCTCAGCACCCACGTCAGATGGCTTATGCCTACAACTCCAGTTCTAGAGAATAAGATACCCTCTTCTGGCTTCTACAGACACTGCAACGTATGTGAACACAGACACACAGACATACACACACATACACACACACACACACACACACACACATCTAAAAAAGATCAGGACCGGAATAGGGGAGAAGCTCAGAGTAAGGCTCTGGGTTTGAACCCCACCACCATAAAACAAGATTCATCTATGTTGCTTACATTAAAGCCCATATGCACATATGTATAATATATACTATATAGTATATACTTTTATCTAGATGAAAAAATTAGTCCTATTCAACAAGAGGCACTCAATGGACGATGCAGCTGACAAGTATCTACCTTTGAGAAGAGCGGTATGAGGCCAGAGGCAGGTGGGCCCTTTACCTACCCTAGAATTTTATGATCATATTTCCCATTGTTGAAATATGTTATTTCATTTTGATTTAGATGTCAAACAATAATGTTCCTGGCTATAAGGCTGATAGGCTGCTCCAGGCTTTAAATACTTTCAGCCAGCTACAAGCAGACAAGCCTGTAACATGATGTTTGCAGAGGACTCAAATTCAGAGGCAGGAAGCAGGCTGGTGCCTGCTCTGGGTTAGGGGGAGAGGAAATAGGAAGTCTTTAGTTCATGAGCTCAGGGCTTCGGTTTTGTCAAAGGAAGAGTGTGTGGTAGTGACGGCTGTGTGATGTGAACGTACTTGATCTACCCGAAGTGTAAACTGGAGAATGATTAGTGTGGGCTGGGTAGATAGCTCAGTCAGTGAAAGCATGAAAACCTGCTGAGTTTGTTCCCCAGAGCCCATGCAGTGGCGCACATCTGTAATCCCAGCACTCCTGCAGGGAGAGCCAGACAAAGCTTGCAGGGCCAGTAGCAGTGCAGAGGCAGAAGCAGGAGAGACCCTACCTTGATAAGGTGGAAGGAGAGAACTGACTCCTGAAAGTTGCCCTCTGACCCCATGTATCACCCACCCACTACTCTCTCCCTTCCTCCTTCCCTCTTTCTTTCATTAGGTCTTCAATAGAGTCCTAGAGCTCACTTAAGTAAAAACAGGATGGCCTTGAACTTGCATGGAGCCTCCTGCCTCTCTGCCTCTGCTGGGATTACAGGCATGGTTTACTCTGCCCAGCTTAGTTTTTAACTGCTATAAACAGGAAACTATATATACAATAAAAAACAAAAACAAAACACCCCAATTTAGATATATATAATTATCAGGTGATTGCTACTGAGGGTAGATCTTTTTATCGTTTTTTCTAAAGTTTCTATGAAAGAATACAAATTATTTATGAGACAAAAACTTGCTAGTTGTCAGAAAATGAGCTGATACTGTACCAGGCTCTGCTCCTTATTCGTGGAGAAGCCTCTGTCAGTGCAGGGCCATGGTTCAAAGGGTCACTGCAGTGCCTCCACCCTGGTTTGCTCTCTCCCCTTCCCTTGCAAAGCAGTTGCTGGGCCAGGACCACCACTATCCCATTAGCATCCAAGGCAGACCAGGTGCCAGGCGGTAGCATTCCCTGGAGATGATATCTGAGTACAGGATGGATGCTGGTGAAATCTAAGATCAAAAGCCCAAGGCTGCTGTGTGGAATGTGGGCTCAGTAAACCGCAGTGGAGTTACTCCATGGCTTGCTCCCATGAGTGTACTTGAATATAATTGAAAATACCCTGTTGACTGAGACCCTGAGGCTTCTGACAATGAATTCCAGAATACAATTGTGCAACTGGACCACAGTGTCTTGGGAAAGGAACTGTATGTGAGACGATGGTGCTGAGTACTGGAGGGCATTATGTGGCAGTAAGCCAGACTGGAGTCAGAGTGTCAATCAAACTGAAGCCATTCAGAAACTGTCTCCATGGTCAGGTTAAGGCTGCCCTCCTCTTAAGAAAAACAATATGGGACATAGAATAGCGTTAACACCTGTTGAACACAGAACATACCTTCTAAACTCTGAAACTAAGGGCTTGGGGTTTGTTGTTCTTTTGGAGACAGGGTCTCATGGAGCCAAGGCTAGGCTCCTGTTCTTCCTGCCTCAGCACCCCCCAATGCTGGAACATGCCTAACTTTGCTTTTGTCAGGCTACGTTTGGGATTGCTGAGCTAGGATAATGGTGTCTCAGCCTGCGTCTGCTGGTGAAGCTGGGGCTGAGCAGCTGGGATCCTGACTCTGGGTTTGCCAGTGCTCTTTCTACTGACCAACTTGTATGCCCAACTCCAGCATGGGGGAGCTCTTGCAGCAGGTGGGGATGGGGCAGTCAGAAGAGATGGAGATCCGGCTCAGGTCCATTGGGACAGTAGTGAGGACCTCAGAGTGGGCCGTTCAGCCATAGTGCATGGAAAATGAACTTGGGGTTTCTCTAAGTGCAGCTTCAGAGAAGCTGGAGAAGCAGAGCAGAAACAGAGCAGCCAGGTGTCCTGATGACCCTCCCTGCCACTGTTCAGCCGTATCTAGGCATCACCGGACACAGGATAGTAGGGACTCATCATTAGTAACAGCAGTACTCCCCTTCAGAAGCTTCCAAAACTTTGCCAAGTCACTCCTTTTGACTTCGCTCTTATTTTTCAGATACAAAATCCAGACATTTAGTTCTCAGGCTTTTTTCCAGCAAGATTCCAAACCCATTCCTTCTGGGTCAGTTCTCTCTGGACCAATTTGCTGTGTGATTTTAGAAATCAGTCACTGTCTGACTTCCTTTTCCCAGTGTAGACTGAGAGGTATGACCTGGATGTCTGTGGTTGCCTTATAGTCCTGAGGATCCCACTATCCACATGGGAAATGCCAATGGGGACAAATCCACTCCCCCAAGTCCGTTGGAAAACCCTCAAGGACTTGCTTTGCTTCTGTGAGGTAGAGGGGCCTAATCTAAGCATCTGTCAGTCAAACCAGCCAGGAGCCTGCCCCACCCAACAGCCAGTCTCACCTGTGCATCTTCCCGGGCCTGGTCCCGGTTTTCTCCTCCTTCCTCATGATTCCCCTGTCACAGGATCATGGAGAAGTCAGTCCCCAAACATTCCTCCACCCCTATCCTTCAGCCACCCGTGGGTCTCGCTCAGTAGTTTTCCTGCACCCCTTTCATCTTTTGCAACACAGACAATTCCAGGGTAGATCACGTGGCTCGTGGGTATAGGAACTCAGTGATAACACAGGACATGGCCACGGATCTCCAACAACGGAGATTGGAGGCCAAACCCTGAAGCAGAGTCCTCTCCTGTATTCTGTGGATGAAAGGGCCTCAGAACCATGAATTCATTCACCGTGGCCAGAGAAATGAGGATCCTTCTGAAGTGGCCAGGTGTGTCTGAGCTCAGGGCATCCTCCAGTTACTTGTGATAATCTGAGGTAGAAGGGTGTAAGTAACTGCAGGCTGGGGGAATTGAGGAGTGAATTTCATACCAGAGCCAGGGCCATGTCAGTAGGTGTCGGGAGCCATTTTGACAAGGAGCTGTTGACCTTGGACATACTGCTTGCAAAGCAGAATGTTTTGCAGATTTAGCAAGCTGGTTTATCTGCTAAGCAGGGGGAGGTGCCTCGGAGCCTGAGGCTAGGATCTGAGCATTCTCTGACTTTGTACAGGAGGATATAAGATAACAGCAGACCTCCTGGATAAATATCAGCTATTGTTTACATAACTTGTGGGTTTTGCTTCTCATTCCCTTTGAAGGGTAAAAATATGCTGTGCTAAATAAACATGGCACTGCAGTAGTCACTGTATGCCCTCCGGAATCTATCTCTTGTCCCTGTCTTTTTCCTTAATCCTAGCCCCCCCCCCCCCTCAGATACTGTCTGATTTGCCAGAGCTGGCTCTGGCAAGCAGGCAGGAGAGGTGGGGATGAAGGAGTTCACAGTCTGTTCTTGAGGGCATCTAGCTATCTTAAACCAGCTCAGCTCCTCATCTCTCCCATTCATTATCTGTTCATTTGTTGCACTGTAGGGCTTTGAACCCAGGACCTTGTGCATGCTATACCCCTAGCCCTCAACACCATCCTGTGGAACCTCCCTGCCTTCCCCCATTCTCTACCATTCCTCCTACACAGCAGCCACTGTACCCCAAAGTATAACTAGGACCTCAGTACCTCCATTCTTAAAACATTTGATGTCTCAAAGTTCTGGAAGAGGAAAGCTGTTCCCAGGTCTGACCAGAAGCCATGGTGTTTCAGAATGGAAATAAATACAGGGCCATTTGATTAAAGCTTAAGAATTTCAAGACAATAGTAGTATAAGGTACAAAGGCAAGGCAGGGGCTGGAGAGATGGCTCAGCAGTTAAGAGCACTGACTGCTCTTCCAGTGGTCCTGAGTTCAGTTCCCAGCAATCACATGGTGGCTCACAACCATCTCTAATGACATCTGATGCCTTCTTCTGGCATGCAGGTGTACATGCAGATAGAGCACTCAAATAAAAAAAAATCTTGAAAAGGACCCCCCCCCCAAAAAAAAAGAATTTCAAGACAAATTAGTATAAGGTACAAATAGGCAGGGGACGCCTTTCTGAGGGTGGGTCTCTTGCAGCCTCACTCTCTTAAAGCCACCCTCCCTCATTAGCAGGCTGAATGCTCTCTCTCTTCTGCTCAAATTCCATCTAAATTGTCTTTGCATTGTTCTCTTGGGACAGTCAACTTTCCCTAGATTCCCCAGGGATGGGTACACGAAGGGGCTTGTGAAAGCCTCTTGGAAGGGCTGGGAGGCAGCTCAGTCAGTAAAGTGCTTGCCACGTAAGCGTAAGAACCTGAGTATGATCCTCACACCCACATTCCAAAAACAAAACAAGACAGGTGTGATGGTGCACATCTGTAATCACAGAGCTGATGGAGGGGCAATGGAAGATCACTGGGGCTCAATGGCCAGCCAGTCTTGCCAAACTGATAACCCCTAGGCCAGTAAGGGACCCTGTCTCAAAGAGCAAGGTGGGGCCAATGAGGTAGCTCAACAGGTAAGGGTGCTTGCTGCCAAACCTGATGCCCTGAGTTCAATTCCTATAACCTACGTGATAGAGAAAACTGACACCCACAAGCGGTCCTCTGACCTACATGCATGCGTACACAAACTATTAAAAATAAAATAAGGATGGGCCAGCCCTCCCACACTCACCCTCCTTGTAGGCTTCGTTGATCGCCCGGATTTCAGCATTGGTCCGTGTGGCCAGGATTTCGATAAGAGCCTTTCCATCTGTGCCAGCTCCCTAGAAGTCCACACAAAGGACATGTCAGCTGCAGTCTGACCCTGAGTGCTAGCATCCCCTCTCCACCAGATCCCATCCTCTAGTTGGTGCACTGTACCTCCATAGCTTTCTTTAGCTGCTTACCATCATAATGGACTGGTGGCATCACGCGCCCCAGAATCAGTCTTGCCAGGTCTCCCGAGATCTCGGACTTCAGATCAGCCATTAAATCCTTAAAGGACAGAGCCAAGGTCATACCAGTCTCAGATCCACACAGAAATTGCCACCATCTTTGACTGTGGCCTCACCAAGCCATCTTATACACATATTACCCACTGATCACAAGGAACTGGGGGAACAGAGAGCCCCAAGGCTAGAATATTCTAAGACGCCACAACCAGGAGGGGTGTCTCACTACCATGAAGCCTCTGGTACTCCATTGTACAGAACTGACAGCGACAGGCTGAGCTTCGCTAGGGAGGTGTGATGATGTGAGACCCAGACTAGGGAGGAAGGACCCTCACCCGGCCAAAGTGAGATTTGAAGGTCTGCCGGATCTGTTGCCACTGGGCGTTGCTACGGTGTGTGATGATGTCGATGGTGGCTTCGTCAGTTCCTGGGTCACCAAAGTCACATGCCTCAGAGGAGATTCTGTGGCTCAGCTTTCCTAATATCCCCCCAGCTGATGGTTCCCATCAATCCTTGTCAGGATAAAGGCTTGGCTTGGTGGCCATTTTGCTCCTGACCCCTGAGGGTACCTTGCCTCAGGCTCCCTCCCCATTTTCTTCTGCCATACCCACTGGATGAGACAGAACTACAACCAGGAAGGTGGCAGGCACTGTGATGAGCACTGTGTTGGCAGTTGGGGTGGCATTGGATGTCAGAGCCTCAGTTCTAATCTTGGATCTGCAATGGCTGCCTAGCTTGGGAAGGTCCCTTTCTCTTTCTGGGACTCAGTTTCCACATCTCTAATATGAATAGGATGGAGTAAAGGATCTTTCCATGCCTGCAATCTCAGCACAATTAGTGACTGTCTCCTCTATCTTCAGCTCCCTGACAGAGGCAGGTTGGGGCACTACCTCCTTGCGTGTCAGGTGAGTGCCACCAACCTCAGGTCTGACACGGGGATCTAATTTTCAAAGCATTCGCCTCTGTAGTCTCTCAGTCATGGGGATGCTGGGTAGGCATTACTCTCATGAGAAGAATTCACTGAGATCCAGGCGGTGCAAGACCCCTTGGGAACTGTTGCTGGGCATACAGGAGGAGGAAAGACAACAGAAGCCACCCCCCATTGTCCTTCCCAGCAAGTACTTTCCAAGAGCAGGCCCGGCTGGGTGCAGAGAGATGACCACCCACTCATGCAGTGGCTCTTTCTACTGCCAACAAACTCAGCTTGGAGGAGCTGACCATCGAGGTGCTCTCACCCCAGCACCAGGGCTGTTGGGTTCTTAGGTTAATGAACCCCATTTCACACACTGGGAAAGTGAGCCCAGAGCTGTTTAAAGACTTGTCCAGAGTCATACTGAGTCAACACCCAAGGCTTGAGGGCCAGTGCTTTCTTTCACACCAGGCTCCTGCTCAGAGGCTGGGGGACAGACACCTTTGTGTCCAGGAAAGACTCCTGTCAAGTTCATTCCAGACCCTCTCCTATCCTCCCCAAACCCCACATGAGGTGGAGAAGGCTCCCATATAACACTCCTCATCCTGCAGAGCTGGGGGCTTCATGTCTCCTCTTGCCCAGCCCCTTACTGCCAAACCCATCAGGCTGCTGCCCAGAGGTCCTCTCTGGTCCTTGTTACCCTTACCAATTCCCTTCATGGCTTTCTGCAGGGCCTTGGTGTCGGCATCAGGGTTGAAATCATTGGCTGCGAACACGGTACCCTTCAGCTGTGAGAAGCAGAGAGAGAGAGGCTCAGCAGGTGTCTGGAGGCCACTGGGGAGCCAGGCTCAGGGAGGAGCATGCAGAATGGCAGGGGCTTTCCAGATTGAGTCCCCAGCCAAGCAGCCTGGGGATGGAGGCCTGGAGGCCTGCAGACAAAGCCAACCAGGGCTGAGAGAGCAGAGAGCCTCAGGCATGGGGACAGGTGAATACTGGACAGGGAAGGGGGTGGCAATCTGACTTTGCTCTGTCCCAGCTCCAGAGGCTGAACATTCCATTGGGACCCCCAGCATCCCATCCACCCTGCCTCAGGGCTCTGATGCCTGGTAGAGCCATGGTTCCTTGAAGGCCAAGACTCAGAAGCAGAATAGTTTCCAAATTTTAGTCATTACCTAGTGACGTTCACAATGCCTCCCATATTTGCTATTTCTTAATGTAATTTCTTTTTTATTTTGCTTAAGTGGTGTTTGGGTTTTGCTGTTGTTTTATTTTGTTTAGAGACAGGGTCTCACTATATAGCTCTGCCTGGCCTGGAACTCAATACAGAGACCAGAATAGCTTCATACTCAGAGATCTACCTGCCTCTGCCTCCCTGAATGCTGGGATTAGATTGTACATCATCACATATGACCTTTTCTTAAACTGTTTTATTTTTGGTTGTGATCCTAGTCCTTAATGGCTGTGCCGTCTCTCCAGCCCTTAAACAGTTTTACTTAGAACAATCTGGGAGAGGGACACTTGACATACTAGGCAGCAGCCAGTCCCAATACATCTGCTCATAAAGAGCAATGATTTATTTTTTCTTTTTTTAAAGACAGGGTCTCATGTAGCCCAGCCAAGCCTCACACTACACTACATCACAGTAGATGCTGGCCTTTAACTCCTGATCCTTCTGCCTCTACCTCCCAAATCCTGAGATTACAGGCGTGGATCACCACACCCTGATACACAGGTGGCAGATGCATCTCTGTGAGCTCGAGACCAGCCCGTTCTACACAGAGGGTTGCAGGACAGCCAGGGCTACATTTCCTGACGCAGAGGGGACAGGGGAGGATGGTGACAGACGAGGTAGTCTCATCCAAGCTAACGCCCACTTGGGCCATTGTACATAATACAGTGCATACACCGATTCAGCTGCTAGCACAGCTGAGTTCCCCCCACCCGTCACGTTCTAATTTGAGTAGTTCTGTGTTTCATCTTGAGATAAGGTCCCATGGAGCCCAGGCTGGACTTGAAATCCTGATCCTCCTGCCTCCACCTCCAAGTGCCAGGACTCCAGACAGGCTCCACTACGCCCGTCTTCTATGGAGAGCTGACAATGGAAGAGAGGTGTTTGATTCACAGTACCCAGTGTCTACCTTTCCTCTTTTGCTGGCAGACTCCATATATCCCAGGCTGGTCTTGAACTTGCAATGTGCCCACAGACAGCCTTGGATTTTTGATCCTCCTGCCTCTACCTCCTTAGTGTTGCAAGTGCTAATACTGCAGGTGTGAGCCACCACACCTCGTTGTGTGCAGCTGGAGCCCAGGGCTTGACGCAACGCTAGGCGAGCATACTCCACCAACGGAGCTCTAGGCCCAGTCTCGCTGTCTGTTCTTATAATGTTATAATGCAAACAATTAGCTAGAATTGCAAGATAATAAGAATCGAGGGAGGTCCTGAGAAATCTGGGCTTTCACATACAAATGGGGGAAATTTCCCCACCGGAAAAGTCTGGCATTTTCTCCAATAGATAAACAGCTACCACGTGACTCCGAAACTCAACTCCCTGGTATATAGCAACAAAAATGAAAACATAATTTAAACGGTAACATTTCATCATCGATATTTATCATAAACGCCATCACTGATATTCACACATATACCCATGTGATCTTGCCATTGGTCCGTGAAACGTCAATTAAGATGGTCCAATTCTTTTCTCCCTTTAACTTCCAGGAGCTGTCAGACCTTCTGTTTCCCCTTTACAGGAAACAGTACCTACGTCAGTGTTTTCTTTCACTTCGACTAATTTGTTGCCCTGGGATTCCTATACCTTCCCATGCTGAAGTGTCATATTTAGCAAGTTAGTTTTATAGTAAAGACAATTTAAGAATGAGTAGCCTCAGCCACTAAGGGTGCGGGATAGATGACATTCTATACCGAGCATTATGGGATACTCACTGACAATCTTCTTCTAAGGGCATAAAAGCATCTGTTCTTTATTTTGACATGAGGGTAGAGTTCATACCTTATATTATCGGGAACCCAGATATTCGATTACTTTGTTAAGACAGCTACATATATGTATATATATACATATATATGTGTATATATATATGTGTGTGTGTGTGTATATATATCTTATATATCACACATATATAATAGCTGCGTACATATTAACATTGTTTCTACCCAATCAGTGTACAAAGCAGTTTTTTTTTCTGTATCAGCCTCAAATAAAGGCAATTAATCTCAATATCTTGTACCTGGCTCACTCCGGCAGAACGTTCATGAAATTCGTACCAAGCTGAAAGTCTGGCTCCCAGCCTCTAAGAGGCCCATTCTCTACGAACATTAGGCTCTTGTGTGAGATTCACAGCTTCTCGTTTTATTATATCTAGCTTCTGTCTAATCTGAAGGCCCAGTTTAAGCAAGTGTGCGAGAGGAATCTCAGCTGAGCACGATGGCACATCCAATAGTCCCAGCACTTAGCAGGCTGAGGAAGGTGGAGAGTGGGCTCAGTACACGCTGAGCTCTAAACCAGACTGCGCTACTCAGCAAAACCTTATCAAGAACAAAGAGAAGAAAAGAGGAGGAACTTCGCTTATCTGCCTAACCCACTCTGAAACATGAACATCGCCCTCCACCCTGACCCCTTGTCAGTTCAGGCGGCTGTCAAGGTGACCTAGCTGTCACCTTTCTGACTATGTGCTTAGCCAATCATCATTCTTACCTGTCAGCATCAGCAGCCCACAGACAGCCTTCTCTCACCATTGCACCACTAACTGAGGGTGTGACTCCCATCCGTCCTTTCCCTGCTGACCCCTGCCCTACCCTGCAGGTAGCTCGGCCCCAGGTGCAGACTGAATGTCAACTAAAGGCCTCTTCAACTTGCCAAAGTGGTTGCTAAGGGCCGGTATAATCCTTGTACTCAGTAGACCAGGGCTGGAGGGTTGCTGATGGTTTGAGGCTAGCCCATACCCACGCCCCTATAAATACACCCTGAGCCTGTCCCAGGAAGAGTTGAGTTCATAACTTACACAACACAGGTGGTTAGAAAGACCTTCACCATGCAGCCATTTTAAATTATTACAGGACATCTTATGTCACATAAGCCCTCTTATGGAAGTATATACCTATAGCCCGAAGGGTTCCTTGAGACAGGCAATAAACACTTCAGTCTCCTGGGGCAAAGATGCCTCACAGGACCATCACAGATGAAGGCCTCTTACGGAGTTAGTCCTGCAACTGGCTCATATCTGAGATCTAACTGGCCCAGACTTATGGGAGCCCAGAAAGGTCCAGCTGGCAAGAGACTTCCCGCCTCCCACACCTGCTTTCCCAGGCCCCAGTTAGACTCCCCTTCTTAAAGACCTGTATTCCTCCTTCTGCCAGTACTCCTCTAAAGGGGTATTGCGAATAACCCTATATGAAGAATAACCTACATTTTAGTTTCTCTTTTTACTTCACTAGCTCCTCAGTGCCTTGAATATCTTACCAAAGGGGATGTATTTTTGCGAATCATGACCTGGTATTATGCACTTGTCTGAGCTGGCCAGTTAAAGATAAAACATATCACTGTCTCACAGCTGCTGTTCTCATATCTCTTTGCAAGTTAACAAAGACCTTACAGATGGGTGTAGTGTCTTGTGTCTACTACAGTCTGAGCTTTTGAGGAGGTTGGGTAAAAGACCTTGTGAATGCCTCTTTGAATGCTGGAATTACAGGCTTGCAACACCATGCGCCACTTTATTATTTGTTCTCTTGGTGTTTAGTTATTGTTGCTATCTGTCTATCCTCTATCTATCTATCATCTATCTTTCTGTCTATCTATCATCTATCTATCCTCTATCTACCTATCATCTATCTATCATCTATCTTTCTATTTATCATCTATCTATCTACCTATCTATCCTCTATCTATCTATCATCTATCTATCTTTCTGTCTGTCTATCTATCTACCTACCTATCTATCATCTATCTTTCTGTCTGCCTATCATCTATCTATCATCTATCTATCTATCTATCTATATTTTAGACAGGGTCTCTCTATGTAGCCCTGGCTATCTTGGAACACTGTGTAGACTAGGCTGACCTCCAATGCACAGAGATTCACCTGCCTCTGCCGTTCTGAGATTAAAGGTGTGCACTATTATGAAAAGATTTGTGCACTGGCAGAGATAAATAATCCCACATGCCTATTGGGCAAGAGATTAGAAATGGCACAAAATGGGGGGGGGCGCTTGAATGTAATTAAGTTGTTATGTCACCATAAATCACTCCATAAATCACTCCAGTCACAATTACTACAACTGTTTAAAGCCAGGCATTCCAAACCTGTGCAATCCCGTGCGTGGGAGGCTGAGGCAAGAGAATGGCCGTGAGTTCAAGACTGGCCTGGATCAATCTGCAAGGGTGTGTCTCACAACAAATCAACAACAAAAATAAAAAGTATGTAGAATATACCTCTTCAAGTAGTGTGAAACTGCATCTGACGATGAAGCGTGTTGTGAGGGAAAAGGCACAGGACTGAGAGGGAAAAGACAGCAAACCCAAGTTATAAGTAGGAAGGCATTCACTAGCTTGATGTATCTGAACATCTAAGAAATTGTCTGCCCCGTATCTGTCCATGACGATCTCACTCAGTTCGTCCTGGTCATGGAAAGGCAGTTTATTCTAGGGAGGTCTAGTGACAATTGGAGCAGTACTTCTGCCCAATGTGTGTGTCAGTCTCCCGATTAACTACAACTTCCTTACTATGTATCTTTATGTCAATGATACTTCTCCAAGGTTAAATGACTTGGCACACAACAACTTGAATACAACTTAGAAACAAACCCAACTAACCAGAATTGTGTTATTGCGATGTCCGTCAGCATGCCAATAATACAATTTCATAGTAGCAGAGTCTTTAATATTCTTTAACCAGGTATGGTAGCACAGACTATAATATCAGCATTTCAGTAGCTGAGGCAAGAAGATCAGGTTCCAGAACAGACTGGGCTACGAAATGAGACTGTCTCAACAAACAGAAGCAGGCGCTGGCGAGACAGCTCCGTGGAAGCACTTTCTTTGTAAACCTAACGACCTGAGCTCAATCCCCAGGTCCCAACTCTCCAAAGTTGTCTTCTGACCTCTGCACACACAGACACACTTTTGCTCCTCCCCAAACATACACTAGTAATAAACATTTCCTTCTTCCTAGAGGATTTACTTAGTTGTTTTTTTTTGGGGGGGAATGGGGTTGTGTAATAGATTTTTAATAGCACTGACAGGTTAAAATCTCATAGCAAGGACAAAATATAAGTATACGTACTACTCTGAATGAAATTCTGAAAACTTCAGCACAAAGTACTGAATTTAAAAAATAATAATAATGTAAATCATTTTTAAATATGAAAAGAGCAAACAGCAGTCCACTCACCTTAAGCCTTCAATGCCAGTGTGGCTGTATTAAATACTCTTTACACTGCTCCCTTTCCAGGCCATGAAAAAACACAATATACTAATTAAAATATGTTCACCGAAGTGCAAATCACTATGCAATATCCTGTCTGTTTTAATAATAAAAATAGTAATTTGTAAAATGTTAACTTGTTTCAGGGATTAGATGCACTACTTTACTTCCCGTGTAGAGATATTCTTTTTGATAATCATAAAAAAACTTTAATTTTGTGGATCAAATTTTTTTAACAGAAAGTCTTGGTATTTCATGTCCAAACTCAGTTTCCCCTGTGAATCTTGCGCTACATCAACTATGTTACACACAGTGAAACTGTCTGTGGAGAGTTTGAGTTTACTCCACTATGTATATTAAATGCCTCAGTCTTTTAGATTCTTCCGCTCCTTTGCACAAACACTAAAATGCCATATATCTTTCCTTTTTAATTATAGAACAAGTTATTATACTTTAAAAACCTTAAGAGAAATAACCTTAAAGTAACCCTGGGATATGGCTGAATGTGGATGCGGTTGGTAGAATGTTTGCCAAACACACAATCCTCAGCACCCCATGAGCAGGGTGCGTTGGTGGCGTGTGCCTGCAATTCTAAAACTCTCCAGGTTAAGGCAGGAGTGCTGTGGGATATTTTACTCCTGTTGCTGTTTTGGTTTGCGAGTAAGGCTTTGATGCCTGATGTTGTGGGATATTTTACTCCTGTGTGCTGTTTTGGTTTGCGAAAGGGCTTTGATACCCTGTAGCTGTGAAGCCGGATGCCTCGCAGCGGGTGCAGGCTAGAGGACCGACTAGGACTTGAGCACCCTTCCTTCTGGGTGGAGCCCTCACTTGAAGGCCTTCTCCTTCTGTGCCAGTCACGGTCTGTGGTCTCAGTTGTGCCAGTAGGACATCAATGAGAGGAGGAAGGGGGTGGAGAGTCCTTCATGCCTTTCCCTTTCCCGGTGGGTGTCAACACTGCTGACAGAGAACTCCACCCCTCGGCCCCCAGTGATGGGGCTTGTTTTGCAACTGGGAAGAGGCCAACAGGTCACTTGTCATCATTAATCACAGACTATGGTCCCAGCAACTACACTCCCTTTCTATTAGTTTCCTGATCTAGCAAGTCCTCAGCAGCCAAGAATATGTTTTGCTTTGCCCAGGTAACTTTCCCCATAGTAGCTGGCAAGTCACACTGACCCAGCCTCTTCAACCACGCATGTCTCCCAGGTATTCTTTCTGGAGTTTCAGTTGAGTCATCAACATCTTCTTGGGCCTGGACAGAAAATTTAAATGAGCTTGGCAGCCGAGTCCTATTGCTTTCTCTGTGCAGACTTCTTCTGGCCTGTGATCTAACCAAAGGACTTAGGAAATCAGAATTTAGTTGCAGACGTTCAGCCAGCTTGTAGTGTGTCAAGCCATGCAAGATTTTGGAGCAGGAGCCAGGAGGCCTGGGCTCCATCTCTGACTCCTTTGGTGGCCCGGGACCACTATCACAGGTATTTGTAAAGCAGCCAAGAGCACACGGGTACTATACTTAGGGGCTTCATGCCCACATAGAAGGGGGGGACATCCCAGGAGGAGCAAGCCTTCCTTTCTAGACTCTATCGTTTTCTCCAGCCGCTAAGTAGGGCCCGATCCCAGGACGCCAGACTCCGTCAGCTGCACGCTTACCCAGCCTGTATGACATGTCCCCACAAGGTCCTCTCTGGCTCTCCCTTGCTTGTTCTTTTGGTTTTTAAGTATCTGAAATTGCCACCTCAACTGTGTGTCCCTTCAGGACACAGGACATGAGAGTCAGCTGGTTCCCTCAAAATTGAGAAATGCCCCTGCTCCATTGTGGGTGGCCCAGGGGCCTCAACAGATCACACAAGGGTTAAAATCACACACTGACTACTACTGCCAAAGTTTACAGGTGTCCTATTTGGCTCTTTGATGGAGGATAGTGAGCTTTAACTGCAGATAATCCTACCCAGACAGCCTCCCTCCACACCACCTACAAGAAGTTAAACTGCCTCCCAAGGATGAGTGCGCATCGCTTACTGAAGCCCCGCCTTTAGTTAGACTGAAAGGAGACAGACCAAGAGATTCCATATACATAAAAACACAAGTATTTTTAATAAACCAAGCAATAAATGAGCATACACAGATAATATGCGGTCCTAACAAGGACAATTAGGTAGATACCTGTTGGGTTTTTTGGTTTTTGGAGACAGGGTTTTATCTGCATGTATGTCTGTGCACCATATGTGTGCAGTGCCCACAGAGGCCTGAAGAGGGCATCAGATCTTCTGGAACTGGAGTTACAGAAGGCTGTGAGATAGATGCTATGTGGGTGCTGGGTACTAAACTATTTTCCTCTTAAAAAAGACACTGTTCTATTAAAGAGTTTATTTGCCTAGTTTGTCTCCCTGCTGAGTGTAGTCTTCACAGAGTTTGCAGAGTGCCAAAAGAATACACTACTGTGTAAAAAGTGCCAGGCATTGGGGGACCACAGTGGGTACACTTTTTTGTTTTGTTTGAGGGCTGATTGCCCATCCGGGAAGGGGTTGTATGAACAGCTCCTACTGCAGGGAGCAGAACATGCAAAGAGCTGTAGTGATAGCAAAGCAGGCCACAGGGTATGCTCAGGAAGCAGAGGCTTGCAGATCTATATGAGTTCAAGACCAGCCTGGTTTACATGGTGAATTCCAGGCCATCCGGGAATATAGAGTAAGACCCTGCATCATGAAGAAGGAGGAGGAGGAGGAGGAGGAGGAGGAGGAGAAACAAGAAACAAGAACAAAGCAGGCCACAGCCAGCCTGTCAGACCACACCCCCCAGGGCACACACTAAGAAATCTGCAAGGCCCACCTCCCATTTCCTCATTTCCTTCTTTTTCCACACACCTTCCCACAACTTCCTTACTGCAGCCACCACTATGAACAAGAAGTCCCAAGTAGGCCTAGAACCCAGCACTCAGAAGTCCCCATAGTTAACCCCCGGACCTCACAAATAGCTGGGGGCGGGGGTGCTGGCCTGCCTCACCTGCAGGATGGACTTTCATTGCTCATTTTTATGTACTTTGGAGGCCAACATGTTGAACTCGAGGGCCATGGGACCCAGGTGGGTAAAGAGCTGGCTGTGGTCGGGCTTCTCAGCACACACGCTCAGGGTGGTCTCCAGGCGCTGCAGGCAGAGCATCAGATTGCCATCCTCTGTCTAAGCAGGCAATGCCAGTTGATTCTCCCACTGCTTCCCCATTCCTCATGACTCAGTTTCTCCTGTGGCCTCTACTCAACCCAGGGAAAATTTCCAGTTACACAGGTTCCCTATCTGGAGCTGACTCACAGGGTAGAACCTAGGACTTCCAGGCCACTGGCTAGCCTTATAACACCAGGGCCGCCTTCCTCCTACACTTTGAGTCTTACTGAGTGCCTGAGGGTAGTCAGTTCACCATCCCCCAGGCTGGGCATCCTCTGCACATATTAAACACGGATGCCTGGTGCCTGTGGAGGCCAGGAGAGGGCACCAGATTCCCAAGGACTGGTGTTATAGCAGTTGAGAACTGCTTTGTGTCTGCTGAGAATTAAGCCAGTGCTCTCACCACTGAGCCACCTCTCCAGAAGAAAGCAGAATTTAATGGCCTGACCCACTCTCAGTATGCCACAGGTGAGTTACCCTGTCATTTTGGTGAGAATTTTGGTGATATGGCTGCAGAGCTAGCTGTGTTCCTGGAAATGTACTTCAGCCCCCCAAAGTACCATTTGGGACAGGTACACATACCATCTGCCTTCTCCTGAAGACACTGTCGTAGAAATGATTATAAGGGAATTTACTGTGACCGCCATATTGAAAGCCCAGTTCACTGATCTGATGGGACCGTGTTTACCAGAGAGTCAAGAAAGGGTGTTACGGGCCCTCTGGTCTGGTTGAGTAACTTTGCTGAGCCCAGTTGTGGGACGTGATCATTACAAGTGGAGGCGTTGATGGATGTAACTGACTGAACTGGCCTATAAGTGGTGCTCATGAAGTGCTGAAGCAATTGAGAGAGCATGAGAGGACAGACAACCAGGTACAGAAATCTGTCTTGGTCACTTGAAGAGAAATGTGACAGGAGACGTGTTGAGATAGAATTTGCCAAGATGAAGGTGACAGAGGCCAGAGGATGTGCTTGAGAGCTTCTCAAGACTTTCTGCCTGGAATGTCTGCTCAAAAGATGGCGTGGTATTGGTGATGCCTCAAGTGCCTGCTGCTGCAGAGGAAGACACAGGCAGCTCCCCGGATGAGATGGCCAAGGCTGCTTGCAGGTGAGGACTGTCCAGGGCACCTGGAGGCCTTGTGTTGTGTTGAAGGTCTGTTTTGGCCTTGCTAATGGCAGAAGGCTTGTGCATTGGAGGGTGCTGGGCCAGCATGTGTTGGCTCATGGAAACCCCCAAAGCACTCAAGGCAACAGAAACAATGGGTGGGTGTAGAAATAGAGCTGTAGAGGCAAAAAGCAGTCAGCGAGCCCCAAGAGTAGATGATTTCCTGGCTGTCAGATCTTCTCTTCAAAGAAACATACCAGGTTGGAGATTGTTCACGGATCTCAAAGCCCTAGTAACAAACTAGGTGCAGCCAGTGGGGAAGGTGGCACCAGAACCAGTGTGGGTCCTCTCAGGTCTGGGAGACTGCTCCAGCAGTGGCCATGACAGGCATGGACATGGCCAGACAGATTCTGCCGTACATTCTAGGCTTAGAGGGAGTAAGAGATACAAGGCGTCCTCGGGGCAGCACCTCGTGGTAAGGATGCCGCATGGCACGCGGAGAATGACCGTGGAAGGTAGAGGGTAAACAATAAACAACAATGTAGCCCGTGCCCGTGCCACTGTATCCATGCCACTGCTCTCTGAGGAAATGCTTCATTAAGAACAATGGGATGAAATGTCACACATCTTAGAACTCACTAATAGGTTTTTTTAAAAAACTATTTCATTGACTACTGAATCCCAAGTCCAAATGAAACCTGTTTGCCTTCTGAAAAAGGTTTCATTACACAATGTGAACAAGTGGCTCTCTTACAGATCTGTAACAGCATCTAGGAAAACTGTAAAAACACAAGTTCAATAGTTTAAAGCTGTGTGCGTTGTATCACGTCTGATATTCCAGAACCTGCACGCATTGGCCGGATGAATGCTGCAAGCTTGAGCCAGCCTGGTACACATGGTGAGTTCTAGGCCAGTCCGGACTACAAAGTGGGATTCTATCTAAAAACAACAACAACAACAATTTCAATGAAGTCACCTGGGTAGAAAACATGAAAGTCAGGAGTCATAAGGCTGCGGGATCAAAACATCATTGCGAGATGTGCTTTGCCTCCTTACAGGTGCCAGGGAACCACCTGTGGCCCACACAATACAGGCTACTGGCACTGCTGTTGGTCGCATGCCAAAACTAGATGGCAAATCACCATTGAGGAAAATACTGAATGGTTTTGTTGTAGGACAGGGGAAATATCCTGGTGCTAAGCTGAATACACTCCCAACTAGTAGGCATTTACGGTTCTAGAAAGGACTACCTAGAAGGTAGAAAGGACTACCTAGAAGTTCTAGAAGGTAGTCCTTCTAGAACTTCAGGGAGGACTGTTAAAAGAGGGGTATGATTGTTATGCATGCAACCAATAACTTCCTGGTTAGATTGAAGGCCTGGTACACAGGAGAATGTCACGTTTGGGTCTTTGAGTGGTCAAAACCTATGCGATGCCATTGACTTCCAGAAGGGAGCCTACTGATACTGTTTTGTTAAACAAGTGTCACATGTCTGTCAAGGTGCTTTCTATACATTTGTGTTTATACCCATAGACTGCGGCTGTAAAGCATGGTGGTAGAAATTTCTTCTTCACAATGGGCAGCAGTTACTATGCAGATTCAAAACCAGTTAAACTGTCGAAAGTAAGTATCTTATGCTGTGGTCGTTAATGTTAGAATTTATATCCTTATATCCATGGCCCAGAGAACATTGTGGAAGGATTATACAGGCTGGAGGAAGGGAATGAGTGTTATTTAGCTATCTCCTCCAGACTGAAACATTTTCTTGGGGAAAAAAGCAGAAGCTCACGAAATCCCTATGGAAGCCGGAAACATCAAGAGGCCCATCTGTAACAATTGCCATGGCGAAGACTCTTCAGCGGTGTAGCAGCCTGCAAGTTGCGCAAGACCTCTCCCAGCAATGCAGTTTTCACTCATCATCCCCTATGATGGTGTGGGTTTTGGTTATGCAGTTATCGGAGTACTCTCTCATGATGCGATAAACCAAGCCAATAAAAAACATTGGTTCATTAGATAGCATGGAAGAAATGATTTCTGTCATCTATCATTTTGCACTACCAGGGATAAAGGATGTTACTTTGTGTCTCCACAGGAATTTCACAGAAGAAGCAGAAACGCTGGCTCTGATGGATCCCTATCAGTGAGGGACTGGAGCTGTGGGTGCTGTTCTCAGGTCTCCAAGTCTCCCCATCATGTGGCCATGAAAGTTTTTCATCATCTTTCTGGACTTCTGTACAGATGCCGTTGGGTCCCCAGTACCCAGGGCCCATGTGGGTCCTAAATGTTTAAGACCATTTCCTTGCTATTGGAGATGCATTTCAAAGGATAGAGACCATTAGAGCATGCCACCTGTCCAGAGAGAAGAGAGCACCAGATCTCCTGGAACTGGAGTAATAACAGTTTTGAGCCACCATATGGCTGCTAGAAATTGAACCCAGGTCCTTCCAAGCAACAGTTTGTGCTCTTAACCACTAGGCCCTCTCTCCAGGCCCATCCCCCTTAACATTTGCTCTTTGTCTCTAGATACTGCTCCTGGGAGCTCTGATCTGTCTGCATGAGGAGAGTGGGAGAGACTTGGGGAGGGCGAGTCCTACACCACCCTGACACAGGGCTGTCTTGAGAGGCCTACAGCTGAGTATGAGGCCGACCCAGACCTCAAGAATCAGCAAGCCACTTGATTTGGACAGTGGCATGTGTGGAACGGACAGGGAGCAGATGTGGACTGCCGAGTTGTAGGGAAAACACATGGAGGCAGGCCTGAAGAGGGGAGGTGGCCTTCAGGAGGGGGCTGCCGGGGCTGCCGATTTGTTGCAAGGCAGGGACAGGTGAGGAGCAGTGTGAGAGGCCCAGAGTAGGTCCATCGTCCCAGGTGATAAATTAGTAGTGTTTGGAACCTCTCCCTGACTTGGCAAAGGGACTTCAAGAAGATAAACAGGCCTGTGACAAGGCCAGTTGGCAGGAAAAGACTTGCCTATCAAATCCCTGAGGCGAGAGACCTCGAGAGAATGGAAGGACAGGCTCATGAGTAGCGCTGGCGCTGCCCGCAAGTCACAAGTTATTGTGTGTGGGAGAACTGGACGAGTGTGCCGGCAGGACCCTCTGGGTCGGGAAATTGCGATGAGAGTCTCCAGACACTAAAGGGACCTCAGTGATAGAAAAGAAAGGCAAGCAGTCTGGCAGACGTTAGTATAGAGTCACACCCATCCACCAGTGTGTCAGAGGCATGAAGGCTGGAATCAGTAGGCCTGGGGCACCTGCATTCCCTGAGGCCTGATCCTTGGGGTGCAGGATGAGTCCAGCCTCAGTGGTAAGTGTGGTGGGAGTGAAACTACTCCCGAGTCCCACATCCTCTTTCTGGACCCACAAAAACACTTCACAAAGGACTCCGGAGACTCGAGCTGGTCCATAGACTGAGTCTAGCTGTGCCCTAGGGAACACACATGCTAGATAGGCTGCATAAGCTATCCCAGGCAGCAATGGTCACTGCCCCCCCTCTGTAGGGATTTGTTTTAAAGGAAATGGAGCATTTCATTGTCCTAGATCTTTAATCAGGAACAAAACAGACAGGAATAAAATGAGCATGACAAAGGCAGTTTTATGGTTAGTCCACTACAATACCAGGGTTATCTGTTCCCACAGCACAGTGAACTGGAGGCTGACAGATACGCAGAGAAAGATCACAACTCCTGTTACTGAGCAGAGTGGAGTGGGTATATGAAATGAATTACATTAACATCCACTAGCCACATAAGTGTGGTTAAGAAGAATTCACCTGTCTTCTGGAAGCCCATTTTGTAGTAGAGGGCCATAGCATCATGCTGCAATTCGCCAGTGTCAAGGACAACATCACTGTAGCCCTGGTCCCGTGCAAACTGGAGGACAGTTCTGACCAGTGCTTTCGCTATCCCCTGTCCTCGATGCTGTGGGGACACAGACAGGCGAAAGAGCTGCAGCTGCTTCCTCCCCAGTGGCGGATCCTTGACTGGCAGACAACCCACTGTGCCTACCACCTGTGCCTCAGACTCAGCCACCCAGAAGCCTGAACCACCCACACTTAGATAATTCTTGGTAATGTCAGCCATGTCTGTCTGCAAAGCGTTGGCCACATAATCTTTCCAGGGCTTGCTGGCAAGAGGCCACAAGAATAGGAGCAGAAAGAAGATGCCCACCATTGCTAGCACCCAGGATCCAGACATCAGGACTATGGCCAGGGGTACCCCAACTAAGACAAAGTGAGTTCTGCGAAGTGTTAGCAAGTGGCGGAAGGCTGTAGGGATGTGTTCCTCCATGCCCCTGGAAAACAGGAACACAGCCTGTTTGTGGTCCCTCTCCTGGTAGTGGCGGATGTGAAAAGAAGCCATGGGAAATCTTTGTCTTAAATTTCAGCATCCACAGGAGACATCCAACCTGCTAATATGTCTTCCTTGTAGCCCTGTAGGAGAGAGAGGAAGCCAAATGAGTCTTCCAAACCTCCACGCACCACCCAGACCCCAGTCCCCAGACTCACAGGCACAGATTTTCCCAGGAGAGAGCAGAACACCAACACTGTGAGAAAGTATTGATTCCCAGGACATAATATCCCTTATTCCTCCTCTTCTAGTTATTAACCTAGGCATGTTAACCTCTGTGAGCCTGTGGGTGTTCATCCACAGACCTAGGTAAAGGAAAACCTGGTTTCTGTGGTAAGGTTGAGGGTTTAATACAGCAAGCTTGATAGAGCACAGATATGTACAGTCCCTTTTCCCCCTCTCTCCTTACCCAGTCAGACTCTCTGGTCTGTGGTACATTGAGATGGTAACCCCTGGAAGGAGGGCGCAGTGTGCCCAGTGGTGCTTCCTCTTCAGGATTTATACATTCAGAAGCCTGTGTTCCACAACTGCACCTTTCAGCAAATCTTGTCCTGGTTAAATAGATTACCCCACTAAAAGGTAAGGACCAAGACCCAAGCACACTACACTTGAACACCCAGGAAGGCTGTGGGACTCTAGATGTACAGAGACACCAATGTTGTCTCTCTGTGCTCTTACCTGTAACCACAGCAGAGTGTCCAGGGTATCCTCAGCTGCTGATGGCATCCAGAATCTGCCAGAGTCTGTCCTGCCTCTGGGGAGCAGATCTTGTTCCTCATCGGCTGGCTTCTGGATAATCATAAACAGAGGTCAAGAGCTGGAATGTGACAGAGAAGAGAACCCTTGTCCATTTGCTTTTTGACCCTCACAGGATTAACAGGGAGACGAAGCAAGCTCTGGCACGGTCTTATCCTTGCAGAAGGCTGCCATCTCTCTTCCTGGTTTCTTCCTATCACACCAACACTTATCCATGATCCTTGGTCCTGTCTCAAGCCCATGACTCATCTGTTAGGTGAACCTTGGGACAGAGCAACTCCCCCGGGCTCACCTGGGTAGGTCTCATTGGAGGCCACCTAGGTGTTTGATAATCATAAACCTTGGGGAGAAGGAGCTGGGTTAGGACCAAGTGAGGAGCCAAAGTCCAGCTAAATTCATGACCCCACAAAATTATCCTGAAAAGGAAAGGGAGTCTGGGATGGCTCAGGGCTCATGACCCTTGTGGGAGGCTGCCACTCTTCTCCCTGTCCCTTCCAGTCTGCAGTCACACATGGTCCTCTCTGATGCCCACCTTGGTCTTCATATGTACCTGCTAGGAGGCAACTGGAAAATGAGCCACTAATTTTTTTATCCTCACTCTGACAGGAAGAGTCCAGGTCTATTAGTTAGGAACAAGAGCCTCATGGCTGAGTGCCTCCCTCCAAGGTGTGCTGCTCACTGGTCTTCTGCCGTCTCTTTCACCAGTAGGCCCCCACTCACCCACGGTGTGGATGCACCTGCTGTGCCACACATTATTTCAGGTGCAGCAGCTGCATGAGCTCTAGGTCCTCAGAGTTGGATCAGCACACACCATCCCCACCCATGCTGGCACACAGCACAGCTGAAAATGTGGGCTGTGTGAAGTTGGTGCTGCTGTTAAGGGCCAGCTCCTTTACATCTTAAGAAGGATTCAGGTCCAAGGACACCAGATTGACGGAGATTCAAGCCACTGTGATCCCAGGTAGCTTGTGCTTGAAAGATTGATGACCCTTGGCAGCACAACATTACTGATGTCTCATAGGCAGGGAAGTTTATCAGTATGGATGGAGTTCCTCAGGGAGGGCAAGGGCAAAAGCAGTCTCCTGGGAAGCGGTAGGAGCACGAAAGTCCTGAGAGACCTGCTATCATCAATGTGTTCACCCGAGACAGACAGTACAGACCGCCATTAGTTCTATAGCATAAACACCCCAATAGACATAAAGGGCCGCTTGAATCCATGGAGTCTACACAGTGATGCAGATGGAAGGCCACCATGAGCTCACTCTATTGGCATCTTCATATAAGGAGCGAATACCATGACCCAAAGGATACAAGCACCCAGACAGGGATAAGGGTCCCTGTGTGTGCAGGAGTCTGGGGCGTGAGTCCGGAATGTGGTTAGGTTTGCAAGTAGGACGACAAGGCTCCAGAGTTTAGAAGTTGTGAGTCCTGCCCTCTGTCTAACCTAATCATCTGATTATGGGGTGAGCAGTTAACAGGAGTCCAATATCATTTTGACCTGCACAGTTACCTTCCTGGGAGGGCCTGGAGCTGGAGGCCACAGACTTCTGTGCTTCCCTCCAGCCTGAATGTTCCCCCAGGATCCCTAGCACTGCTTCCAGAGGCCCCTCCTCACTCTTACCACTTGATGACTCTGTCTCAAGCCGAAATTGGCAGCGGGGTTCCCAAGTCAGAAGCTGCGGGAGGTCCTGGGAGTGCCCTCCTGTTATTCATAGAGGTAGAATAAGAAACAGAGGCGAGTCAGCAAAGATAAGTGAAGTTCAGTGGAGAATCTCAGGGCTTTGCACTGGCTTGCGTGTGCTGCTGCGCACAGTGCCTGCAGTCCAGTGACTGCTGGGAACAAAGGAGGAGGGTTACATAACATTCTTACATCACCTTTCTTGGCAACAGAGCTAGAAATTGAGACGGGCCAAGATCAGTATCCAGAACAGCACCACTCCCACTGGGAAATGGGCCTAGGCACTGCGAGATTGTGGTGCCCTTTTGGCAGGGTGTGGCTCTACTTGATTGGGTCTTTGGTGAGTATTCCCAGATTGGGGCACTCATCCTTGCAATTGCTCCTCCATAACCAATGAGCTTTCTTTACTACTTGTTCACCTAGTGAGGGGTTGATTGACGTGAGTCTGTAGACTGTGACAGCTCACACATCATTCCTGGAATTTACCAACATCTGTCCCTCTTCGCACCGTTCAGTGGCGTTGAGGGCGTCTGAGGACGGCTTTAGTGCCTGTCCTTCCTTAGTCCCTCCAGCTGCCCACAGTCTCAGTGCCCCCGAGTGAGAGCTTCCAGACAAACTCCATTCAGGACTGGGACAGAATCCATAGGGAAGAAGCTGGCTGACCATGGTCTCCTGCTTCCTGGGAGCTGAGAAATTCTTTCTGGCCTGAGTTATGATAATCTGGAGTTGGAGACAGGTTTGGACTGGGAAGAGCAGAGCCCCCAGATAGCCACCCTTGGAGAGTTTGGGATTTCTCAGTACAGCAGACAGAGTGCAAACGTCCTGTGCTGACTTCATGCTGAGATCAGCCTCATTGTCCAGACTGCTGAGTGCTGAAAGTCACAGTTCACAGTTTTGGGTTGTCGTGGACCAGCCTACCTCTAGCCAGATTCCACATCTCTAGAGAAGTTGCTATGCCAAAGTTTGAGGGTCATTTTCTGTGTCAATCTTCAAGATCTGTGATACTAAAAATAGCGAACCGATTTGAGTTTGACCCCAAAATGGTTCTTTTTGCCTGTCGGAATTGTGGAACAGATGAGAAGTTTGAGTGTTGATTGAGTGACATAGGAGACGTATTCTGAGCATGTGACCTTCTGAGAAATTGTATTTTAGATTTCATGACTTATATTCTGAAAGGTAGGACCGAAGCTTTCCATGCCTCAGGCTCCATACAGCCAAGAGAAATGCTGAGCTTTTTCGGAGGAGACACAGAAGTTATGATGGAACTCACCAGGGTTCAGAGCCCAGCTCCCCATCTTGTGAATGCCTTCAGCTTTCAGCCCCTTCTTATGCATGAAATTCTCAAGAGTAAATACAGTTTTAATTAAAAAACAAGAAGGCAAAAAATTTAAATGAAAAGGCCAAATTGGTAGGATTGCGAAGATTAACATAAAGCAGTAATTTACCTTGCTAAATGACCGAAAAGTTTCCATTTGCCTGCTGTCAAATGGCAGGTAAGTGGTGTCTTTCTCTTGTTACTCTCTCCCCTAAAAACTCTGTCTCTCAGTTTGAATTCTCTGTTCTCCATTGTTTAACATCCTTTAACATCCATTAAGGTTATGGAACAGAAGTGTTAGTTGTATGCACTTTGGTCTGGAGGGTGCTTTGGTTTGTCTTTCTAATTAGGAAGTATCCACATACCTAGGTTAAATCTTTTAACCTGAATATGAGTAGTCTCCATTTTGATAGATCTTCTGGCAGTTTGATAACCCAGTAAGGACTGTTTAAAAGAAAAGTAGGGAGTTGGGGATATGGCTCAGAGGGTAAGCTTCTTGTCTTACAAGCACAAGGGCCAGAATTCAGATCCCCAAGCACCCCAATACAAGCCAAGTGAACATGATGGTTCATATATAATCCTGGTATGTGGGAAGCAGAGATGAGATCTTCAACTTGAACTACCTAGACTCCCCAAATCAGCAAACTTCGTGTTCAAGATAGAGAGTCTGCCTCAACACATAAGACAGAGAATGATTGAGGGGGACACCCAATGATGTCAATGTCTGGCTATGCCCACACACAAGTGAATATGTATGTGCACATGAATGCACTACACATACAAAAATAAAATACAATGCAAATGGCCCTGGCTAAACTCAGTGGGTCACAAAATAAACTGAAAAAGACTAAAAAAGACTGATTTTTGGGAAGGGAAGGGAAGGGAAGGGAAGGGAAGGGAAGGGAAGGGAAGGGAAGGGGAAGGGGAAGGGAATAGAAGGGGAGGGGAGGGGAGGGGAGGGAAGGGGAAGTTGATAGGATTTGTAGGGAAATAAAAGGGTGAGAGGAAAGGGTGATCAGAATATATTATATATATGCAAGAAATTGTCAAAGAATAAGTCCAATTAATAAAAAACGACAACATAAAAATACAAACACAGGGTGCTGGAGAGATGACTCATCAGTTAAGAGCACTGGTTGCTTTCGCAGAGGACCCAGATTTGGTTCCTAGAACCCACATGGCTGCTTGCAACCATTTGTTACTCCAGTTCCTGGGGATCCAATACCCTCTCTAACCTCCACAGACTCTAGGTATGTATGCCTGTGGTGCACATATATATGGGCAGGCAAAACACTTATACACATAAAATTTAAAAAGTAAATTATAAAATTTAAATTTTGAAAAAAAGCAGGAATGAAGAGTGGATTTTATTAACATGTTCCCAGGTGTATTGAGAGTTGGCCTCTAAAGAACACTTTCAGTGTAGTTTTTAACCTTAAGATTCAGAAATACTTGTCCTACTGGCCAAGTGTGGTGGTGCACACCTTTAGTCCCAGCACTTTTGAGGCAAAGACAGGTGAACCTTTGAGTTCGAAGCCAGCCTGGTCTCCATTGTGAGCTCCTGAACCATCAGGGTGACACAGAGACAAACCCTGTCTCAAAAAACAAAATTAAAATGGTTTAGAAACACTTTATATTAGAGTCCTATCTTCACACCTTCCTGGAAAACTTCTATTACTACAGATTTTTAAGAAGAACCACAGAGATCTCATGCAAAGCTGAGATCTCTGACCCTCTCTAATCCATCCCCTGTCTTTGAAGTTTGGCTCCATTGCTTTCTTTAGGACAGGGTAGGTTATTTTGCTAGGCTGCTAGCATGCCAAGAGGGAACCTTTGCTGAAACAATTGTGAATAGCACAGTTCATTCCAAGCAGAGGCTGAGTTTAGGACACCAGCTTCCATTGAAAAGATTTCTGCATCATGAAGCGCATTTTAATGACCTCTTGGCTCACACAAACAACAGCACAGGGATGTCTCTGCTGTGAAACCCGTGAGACAGACTTGTAAGCCTCACCAGTTGTTGTTTATCCCCTCACTTGACTTTATCACTGTCTACTTACTAGCCAACAGTAGTATTGCCAGATAATCTCTAATTTTCCAGTTTAAAAAAAAAGCACAAACACACATGCACACACACACACACACACACACACACACACACACACACTGTTAGGATTTTTGTGAAGTTTCAGGCTAAACCTTATTTTTTCTAATCTTTAATTTTTTTGGGGGGGCAGTAGTGTTTGGTTCTACCCTAGGTCTCTGGACTAGCTAAGCTCTGATTCCGGGTCATCCAGGCACTGTCAGGCATGGGCTCCATCTTGTGGTGTGGGGGCCTCAAGTTAGAGCAAGCATTGGTTAGCCATTACTACAAGTTCTGCCCTCCCACTGCCCCAGCACATCTTGCAGGCAGGACACATTGTAGGTGGAAGGTTTTGTGGGTGTTGGTGTCCCAGACCCACCCCTGGAAGCCTTGCCTGGTTACAGAGAATGGCTGGCTCAGGCTCTGTATTTTCCATTACTGGGAGTTCTCACTAGGGTCACCCTCATAGATTCCAGGAAGTTTCTGTTGCACTAGCTTTCCACATCACCCCTCAAATGCCCCCAATTACAATCACCTCTCTCCCCCTACCTGATCCCTTCTGCTCCCATCCCTACTTGCTTCCAGACAACCCATAAAGTCTATTCTATTTCCCCTTCCCAGGAAGATCCGTGCATCCCCTGAAGTGCCCTTCTTGTTACCTAGCCTTTTTTGGGTCTGTGGATTGTAGTATGGTTATTTTTTGCTTAACAGCTAATATCCACTTATAACGAGTACATACCATATTTATCTTTCTGGGTCTTTGTTACCTCACTTGGGATGATTCTTTTCTAGTTCCATACATTTGCCTGCAAATTTCATGATTGAATTTTTTTTAACAGCTGAATAATACTCCAAGGTGTAAATGTACTACATTTTCTCTATTCATTCTTTGGTTGAGGGACACCTAGGTTGTTTCCAATTTTGGGCTATTATGAATAAAGCCACTGTGGACGTACTTGGGCCAGTATCCTTATGGTGGGATGTAGCATCCTTGGGAATATGCCCAAGAGTGGTATAGCTGGGTCTCGAGGAAGATCAATTTCTAATTTTTTGAGGAGCTACCATATTGATTTCCATAGTGGCTGTACACATTTGCACTCCCACCAGCAATGAAGGAGTGTTCCCCTTGCTCTACATTCTCACCAGCACGAGCTGTCACTTGTGTTCTTGATCTTGGCCATTCTACAGCTGTAAGATGGAATATCGAAGAAGTTTTGATTCATATTTCCCCAGTGACTCAGGACATTGAACATTTCTTTAAGTGTTTCCTGGCCATCTGAGATTCCTCTATTAAGAATTCTCTGTTAGGATCTGTACCCTGCTTTTTAAAAAAAATGAATTATTTGGTCTATTGATGTCTACTTTCTTATGTTCTTTATATATTTTGGATATTAGCCCTCTATCAGATATGGAATTGGTAGAAATCATTTTTCTGTAGGCTGTTGTTTTGTCCTATTGGCGGTCTTCTTTGCCTTACAGTTTCACGAGGTCCCATTTATTAATTGTTGATCTTAGTGCCTGTGGTATTGGTGTTCCGTTCAGGAAGTTGTCCTCCTGTGTCAAGGTGTTCAAGGCTATTCCCCACTTTCTCTTCTATTAGGTTCAATGTATCTGACACTGAGTTGGGGACAAGTACAAAGGATATTTTTTAATTGCTAAAAGGTCTTGTTTGCCAACAATTTTGTAGACCCAGTGGGTTTATAATTTGAAAGAGAAGCCTTGTTCAGTGGTAACTAAAAGACTATCTGCACAAGCAGTGTGCCTAAGATGCACGTGGCCGCTTATTTTACACAGGCCAGACAGTGAAATCTGCACCACCTTGAGGTGCATTTAGGGCAGAAATGGCAAGAGTCAGTACCAGTACCACTCAGGCAGTGATGATCAGGAGGACAACCTCAGAGATGTAGAGCAGGCTGCAGCAGAATGTCTAATCTCATGTAGGGAGAGGCCAGTTTTGGAAAGCTCAGGGATGATCTGTAAGTGCTGCCTTCAGATTTCTCTTGGTAATCCAGAAGCTGCAACCCAGGTTTTTGTGGAGCTGTGGTAACTCAGGATGTTTAACTTCAAGCTAGGGTTCCAGGTTAACCATTCTCATGAAGCTTGTGAGAAAATGGGTGTTGTGTTGCAGTTTCCTGTGATTAAAACCTTCCATCTTGGAGGGAAGCTGGTTAAGACACAGGGTGTTTCTAGAAATAAAAAAATGAAATGTTGCCAGGGGAGGTCAACTGCTCATCTACAGGGAAACTTCTTAAACTCAGGAATTAAGCCATTCAAGAACTTCAGGAAGCCCCTGAAACTGACCATATTCTCTACTGCTCTTTCTCAAGAATATAAGTATATATGTCCATTACGGACTGCTGAGAGAGTATAAGACAAATTGAGCTGCCTGGAAGAAATGGAGATCAGCCAAATTACCTAGAAGAGGCTCAGACCTACTGAGCCACCTGGAAAGGATACTCTCCAACCTGTTGAACTGCAGCTATGCAGTGTGCTAAAAAAAGAAATTATTTTATTTCTAGTACTAATATGTGTATAGGAGTCTTGCCTTCATGTATGTCTGTGTACCTGATTGTGCACAGAGGTCAGAAGAAACTATTACATTCTCTGGAACTAGAGTTACAGATAGTTGTGAGCTGCTGCATGGGGTCTTGGAATTGAACCTGGTTCCTCTGGAAGAGTAGCCAGTGCACTTAACCACCAAAGCATATCTCTTAGATTAACTTTTATTCCTCCTCCTCTTTCTTTCTTTCTTTCTTTCTTTCTTTCTTTCTTTCTTTCTTTCTTTCTTTCTTTCTTCTCTTCTCTCTTTCTTTCTTTCTTTCTTTTTTTTTTTTTTGAGACAGGGTTTCTCTGTTGTAACTCTGGCTGTCCTGAACTTGACATATAGAGCAGGCTGGACTCAAACTCAGAGAGACCAGCATGCCCCTGCTGAGTAGGTGCTGGGATTAAAGGCATGAGGTACCACTGCCTGGCTGGATTGACTCTTAAGGTAGCAAACAATGTCCATTCATTAGTTTAAGACATATTGGCTTTACCTTAGTGGCTGTCAGTGTCACTGTAGTAACACCGCCTTTTCCCAAAACAATGCCCTCAAAAAAAAATCAAGTCCTGAGATTATAGGAATGAACCACACACCCAGATTCACTGGTATTTTATTTTATTTGAAAGAGAGGGAGGGGGATAACGGAGAGAGGGAGAAAGAGAAAGAGAAGGAGGAGAAGGGGAAGAAGAAGAAGAGGAAGAAGGAGAAGAAGAAGAGGAGGAGGAGGAGGAAGAGGAAGAAGAAGAAGGAGAAGAAGGAGTGCCGCAGTATTCATGTAGGGTCAGAAGATTATTTTTTTTTTTGAGAATTAATTCTTTACTTTCACTGTAGCTGTAGAATCTGGGCATTGAATTTATCTTTTCCATGATGGAAAGAGTGGGAGGAAGAAAAGGCATGAGCTCTTCAGTTCATGCTGCTGTCTGCACTCCTAATGCAGTGTATAAGCTAGTCTGCCCCACAGCACCCCTAAGGCCCTGCAGGGATGAGCCCGCCCCACAGCACCCCTAAAGCCCCGCAGGGATGAGCCCGCCCCACAGCACTCTTGCAAGCTATGCCAGTTACTAAGAGCATTCTCCACGCTGGACTGTTGCACCGCTGCCACAGTCAGTACGTTTATTAATTGGTATATTACAAAGATGATTTGTGAAGCTTTCATTTCTCTCCTTGGGTTGTTCTCGATCCTTGTGAGCCTCTGACCAAGAAAATAAATAAGGTTGTTGCCATTTCTCAGGCAGAATTAACCAAGGCACCCATGTCTCTAAAAGGGTAGTTTTAAGCCCATGTAAGAGCAGTGTTCTCCACATTAACCTGTTAAGTCCAGAGCCTGTGTGGGGGATGCTTTGCCAAGAAGCTTTTTGTACTGCTCAGCCTTTCTTACGGTTACGTGCTGCTTGGACTTCTGGGAACAGCCTGGGGGGTGCTTTTTAAAGAATGTGTCAGATGGAAAAGTTAGAGTCAGTTAGGCAAGGACAGAGGCGTTAGTTCCAGAGGATGAAGATGGGAAGGCAGGCAGACAGTTGCTGGGAAAGAAGTTAATGAGATAGAAGATTTAGAAGTTAGTCCAGTTCTCCAGATTTAGGCAACTAGCTAGAAAGCACAGTAAATAAATCTTTCTTTCTTTTCCTTCCTAACATTTTAGAGACAGGGGATTAAAAAGTTACTAGTGAGGAATTTGTCTCAATAGCAGCCTGTAAAGTGGAACCGGGGTGGCGATGTAGGGTGGAGTTCTGTTATGAGTGTGAAAAAGTAATAGTTACACTAGAAACTATTGTTACTAACTAACAATAGTTGGTGCCAAACAAATAAGGCTAAGAGCTCAGCTGCAGTGACAGAAAACAGCTACATTTTAAGAAAACATACATTTTGGTGTCCACACGAGGGTCCGGGAAAGAAAGATAAAAGGATGGGAAATTTGATTTCAAATGTAGTAAAGGAAAAAGCAGAGGAAGACGGGATGGATTTTTGTATTCAAGAAGCCAACGGAGTATTTATAATGGCTGTTACCACTGAGATATACACCACTTTACTTTCAGTGGTGATTTGTTTTTTTCTTTTTCCTCTTTTCTTTTACATTATTTCAAAAAAAGATAGAGGAAGGGACTAGGCAACTAGGTGGGGGAACTGGAAAGGGCCAAGACAGGAAAAACAGAGCGAAAGGGCAAATGAAAGGGCTCATTGTTTTCTGTCTCTTCAAAAAAGGAATTGCTGATGCTGTTTAAAGAAATATGGGGGGAGTTTGAAAGGGTGGCAAAAGGAAGACTAAGGAACTGGGAACACAAACTTGAGGGGACGGAGAAAAGGTGGAAAAAAGAAAAACTGGGGAAATGGGAGTATAAACTGAGGAACTGGGAAAACAACTTGGTTCCTTCCCAGTGACTGAGAGAAGGATTTTCCCCAGAGTAGATATAAAGGAGGAGATTGTACAGGATGATGGTCCTGTTAGGAAAATAAAAGAAGAATATGTACAGGAAAATGATCAGAAAAGGTAGCCTACAGTCACAAAATCACCTTCAGTATTTCCAGTAGTGATCCAGCATATTCCAGCTGATAACGACAATCCTCAAGGTTTTAATGAAACAAAATGGCTGTTGCTCCCCAAGTGGAGGAGGGGCTGTGGACACCAGTGCACGCTGTTGCTCCTCAGGCTTGGGAACAAGTAAGGCTTATGAGTCAGATGGGGGGCACTACCCCATCTAGCCCAGCATTCAGAACCCAGCCTGCCCTAAGCCTCCAGCTTCATTTTAGGAGAAGCCAGAGCTCACAGGCTCTGTCCATGGCCTCCCGCTGCCAACCTCCTACTTAACCCCATCCCAATTTGTGCCTGCTCAGCAGCCCAGAGCTGTGCTGGCTCATGGCCACTCCAGGCTTGTTCTGTTTTTCTGGCTTCACTGCAATTTTGTTCAGTTACCATGGAGAGCATTCAAGGCCTTCTGGGTCAGTTGCTTTAGGGACAAACTTTGCATGCATCACAGCTGCCCGTCCTTGATGCCCTCTCAGCTCTGTGTGCCTGGGCCAGCTCTTGCCCCTCCTTTCTATCTTTTGTGTCCTAGAGATTGGCCTTCTGAGCTGCCACAGCCAGAGTAACAAGAGGCCACTTTTCAGCCTTTACTTGGGTTTGGAGTGTTGGGGAGGGGTGGGAGGCCTGGAAGAGATTGGAGGCTGGAGGGAGAGTGAGCTGGGATCTCCTTGAGGATGGGGTCTATTCCCAACTGTCCCCAAATCTTCCCTCTCTTCCTGTCTAGAACCAACAGCCTTGCTGATTTCAAACTTCTGCTCATCCTGCTCAGGCCTGGAGCCAGCCACAGCAGCTGGCGTTCCTGAGTATGAGTCCTGCCTCTCACTGTGGTCGTCAGCTTCACACCACTGACATTCAGTCCCTGAGATAATTCACTTGCAAAGTGAAAGGTCTATTTAGGCTCAGAGTTTTGGAGGTTCTAGTCTGGGACTAGACCCAGATACCCTGAGAGGGTTTTAAATGAAGGACTCCTGAAGTCTTCTTGGGCAGCTCAGACGCTGGCTCAGGAGAGTGTCCTTAAGACCCTGGGCTGGATGGGCTGGGAAGAGATGAGTCTCAGGTGGGTGACCTTAGAGAAGGTCTGGCTTTTCCTCAACAATGGGGCTACAATTTGTGTCACAGGATGGACTGAACAGTCCAGGGCAGGCTAGAGGCCAGTGGCTGTAGCAGGGGCTTCCTCCCTGCAATATGGATGGACACGTTGGTGGGGAGAAGCTAATATGCTCGTCTTTGTCCCTTAGTCAAAAGTGGTGTGGGTGGAAGAATCTACCTGAGAAGTTCTGGGGTCCAGATTCGGGGCAGCTCCTGTCCTGGGGCCTCCCTCAGGCTTGACTCTAATTGTAGGTGACCACATAGTCTAGAGACTTCTTACTCCCAGAAGCCAGTGAGGCACATACTTTTGCCTAACAAGAACATCTGCTCAGTGGGTTTCTAGCAGGAAGGTGAGACCATATCTGTGGGGCTAATGATATACTACAGTGCCACAAAATGAGGTATAGGAAACATTCCCATTGCCATGAAGCCACTGTTTTGAGAGAGGCTGGTTGGACCATGTTAAACTTGGTACATTTGAGAACAAAATCTTCCAACCTGAAGACCTTTCTGCAGGAGTAGGAGAGAAAATACTCACAATTGAACTGGGAATTCCCCAGTGGGAATGCCACCACCGCATTCAAATGACAGTTCTCCAGAAATAAAACTTCACCTGCTATACAGCTTGCATTCACACTCACCCCATACTCTTGAAAACAACAGCCCATGATGGAGGGCAGCGCTGACCTTGACCCATCCAGGGCACCTCCAAACTGTGTGAGGCAAAGCAACAAGAGACTCATATCTTCTCGAGAGAGGATGAGTTTCCTACTTAAGAGCTCAAAGTAGGCTTTAAAGTTCCTTATAATCTGGGGGGTAAGCACCAACCCCATGGGTGATACCATCTCAAGAGGGCACCCAGGTGCTTGAGAAAGACAGCGCTGTGGTGTGCAGCTTGCAGAGAACTGTTAACTTTTAAGGTTTACACACATCTCCAAGGAGCAGAGGAGACTTTTTATGATCAGAAACATTGTGAGGCTTTTCCTGCAGAAATATAAACAAGTGTTTGTATTCCAGATTGGGCCCTAACAGACCAGGGAAATTATTCTGAGTTTGACTTAATTTAATTAGTGAGTTTATTGAGATGCGTTTAGGATACGAACCAGGACTTAACTTACACAAGCATAGATGACTCAAAGGCAGTGCCATCACTGAAAAGCCCAGCCCAGCATCTACCACGACTCACAAAAGATGCATCCTGGAGTCCTGTACCACTCACAGGCAACTCTGAAGACAGTCTCTCCTGCCCAGCAAGTGCTGCATATATAACCTTGGGTGGGACTCAGTGAGCGGACCCTTTAACTCTCAGGTGCTTCCTGGGCTTTTAAGTTGTCTTACCTCCCCAGGAGCCTACTTTCTCCTTTCAGAAAGTCATGTTTCATTGCATAGGAAATGGCTACACAGCAAGTTTACCATAGACAGCACTGTTGTAAGGTAAAGAGATAAAGCCCTCCCTGCCCAATTTCCAAATAGGGAGACTTCAGTGACTGTGTGTGCTGGGTGGGTACATAGCCATATTCTATTCTGAGCAGACAGAACTCTTCTGCATGAGGACAACAGGACTTTTGAGACTCAAAGATAGTGGTTAGAAATGTACTTTCCTGAAGCCCTGGAGTGAATGAGCTATCTTTGTACTTTGTATTAATCTGCATGTCTCTTTACTGAGTCTCTACTCTGAGTATATGAACATGAGCTAAAACAGCCACCATGAGCTAAAATAGCCCAAGGCCCTGGGATGTTTGTCTTTTCCTCCAACAACCCTTTGATGCTTGCATCGGTCTCTAAACCGGGGGGACTCCTGTCTTGTTTCTGGATTGGGCTCAGCTGTAATGAAAGCTTGTATGAGAGAAGACAGTGCAACACAAAACCCAGTATATACATGTCAAAGAATTTTAAAAAATGGATTCAAGGTATCAGTTACTAAGTCTGAGAAGGTCAGAGGCCACAGGCCAGAGCCCACGGAACACAGGAGCAGAGAGACCTTAATGTTCATTCCCCATGTTTACATTCAACCTACCAGGTAACCTGAGGCTAGGTGAGCTGCCCTCTCCAGCCCTGCAGAAACTTCTGGTCCACAGACTCAACAGTGAAATACATGTAGTAGTATTTTGCCTCATTTCCAGGGCAACAGAAATATAGGGCTAGGTATATGAAACTTAGGCGCCCCCAGGCACCCCAGAAACCCAGAATGTAGCAGAGCCCCCAGATTCCATTTAGCCATAACATGTGTTAGAAACTGCTGTGCACCAACAAAGAGCCTTTATTGTTCATCCTACTGACATGACAGGGTTCACTGGTTGCTATAGCAGAGTGGAGTGGGGCCTGCTTGCTGCACAGGAACATAGGTCACCGCTCCCCCCCCCATGCCCCACACACTCCTAGGTAGAAGGGAGAAAGTACGTTAGTTGATTCGTACGAATAGCCACTAGCCTCCAGTATATACTCATGAAATATTGGCCTGTCCTTCGGAATCCCATAGCCTCATAGAGGGTTAAAGCACCTTGCTGCAACATGCTGGTATCAAGGATAACATCATTGTAGCCCTGGTCCCGTGCAAACTGGAGGACAGTTCTGATCAGTGCTTTCGCTATCCCCTGTCCTCGATGCTCTGAGGACACAGACAGGTGAAAGAGCTCCAGCTGCTTCCTCCCTAATGGAGGATTCTTGATTGGCAGACCACCCACTGTGCCCACCACCTGTCCCCCAGACTCAGCCACCCAGAAGCAGGAGCCACATGCATTCATGTAAGACTTGGTGATGTCAGCCATGTCTGTGTGCAAACACTTGGCCACATACTTCTTCCAGGGCTGTCTGGCAAGGATCTGCAGGAGTAGGAGTAGAAAGAAGATGCACACAGTGGCCAGCAGCCAGGAGCCAGACACCAGGACTACGGTCAGGGCCACCCCAAGTAAGAGCAGGTGGGTTCGGGGCAGCATCAGTATGTGGCGGAAGGTGGCGGGGATGTGCTCCTCCATGCCCCTGGAGAACACGTCCACGACACTTTTATAGTCACCGTCCTGGTATTGGCGGATGTGGTAAGGAGCCATGGGAGCTTCTGGGTCTCAAATCTCAGCAAGCAGGAGAGACGGCTGTACCTGTCTGCACACCTTCCCTGAGCCCTGCAGAAGAGAGAAGCCATGTAAGTTCCCTGACCTTCCCCCTCCTGACCTCCCAGGACCCAGGTACGCCTGCTCAAAGGTTTGTCTTTCTGCTGTCACCAGACGTATTGTGTTTGCAATGCCTGATTATTCTCCTGGTTCCTCCCCTTTCTTACCCTTAACCACACGGTGCTTGATATGTCTCTAACCTCTCTGAGCAGGTGTGTCTTCAACTGTAGATCAGGAAAAAAAGAACATCTGGTTTTAATGCTGTAACCTGTATGTAATATGTATATAAACTGTTCCTTGTCTGTTGTTACCCAGGTATAGGTTCTTTGGTCTTTGGCACTGAGGTGGCATCTTTATGCAGAAAGATGTGATGTCTCAAGAACTGTGTTTCCTATTCAGGGTCCCTACATCACAGAGCTGTGTTTTCAAAGCTCAAGTTCCAGCAAATCCTCTTCTTCCCCCGATTAGAAACACTTGATCTTGTGAAAGGCAAAGGGTTAAGTCCCTGAACACTCCACCTTTAAATGTTGTCCCCTCATTGCCTCTCTTTCCTCGCACCTGGTACCTCAGAGCCAGGAGTGTCTGGAATGGTTCCTACCTCTGAGTAGCATTAAGTAGAAACTGCTGGTGCCTGCCCTTCCCCTGGGACAAGACAGGGAGAGGCAACTCCTTGGATGGCTCCAGAATTGTAAACCAAAGACCAAGACCTGGAGTGACAGTGGAGGTGGCACACATCATTTTCCTCGTACCCCATGGAGTATACCTGGACAAGCAACCCCTGCTATATACACTGGGCCCCACCCTTGTGAAGCCTGCCATCTCTATCTTGTTTCCTTCACTTGTTAGTGTTTTTCTCCAATTCCCAGCCAGGTCCCCTGAATGCACTGCTAGGAGGAACCTGGGGCCTACCCACCTGCCTTGTGCTCACACCTCCTGGCTTAGTAAGGGCCTTCAGAGCAGGGCTCATCCCCGCCTCAGCTGCATCTGCTCCTACTAAAATGGATCTGTAATCCACACTGACCTCCTACTCCTTCTCCATCATGTGGAGGACACAACTACTGGGTCTCATGGGCCCTTTTTAGTCCTAGCAGATCTGTCTTCCAAATGACAGTCCCCAGGAGCTCTGAGCCATCCAAGGATCGTCTCACACCAGCCAGCAGTGATATCACCTCATCCATATAGGCAAGAGTGGCTCATCGGGCTCCCTTTTCCACACAAATATGAGAGTATCTTTAAGAAAATATGAGAATATTTTTGTACATAGCTACATAGCTGTCCCAGAACTCACGATGTAGACCAGGGTGGCCTTAAACTCACAGAGATCCACCTGATTCTGTCTCCCCAGTGCTGAGATTAAAAGCATATGCTATCATGCCCAGTGAAAGGGAATATTTTAGATAATAAAGGATTTTTATAATAAATAAATAATAAAATAGGATTTAGCCCTGGATAAAATGACTGGATTTTTCCAAAACGGGTGAAAAAAAAGAAAAGAAAAGGGGTGGGAGGTTGGGGGCAGTGAAACCAGGAAGATGAATTGAATGGCAAATGGTCAAACTGAGGTGTGCAGAGTCTGTGAGTAACAACCTAAAGGAGTGTAGTCCTGTGCTGTTACTGGGATTTCTTAGGTCAAAATTAAGCACGCCCACACAAACTAAAAGTGAGTACTGTATTTAAAGCAGAGTTTTAAACATAGTGAGCCTTTGTATTAATCTGGTCTTAGCACTTGCAAAAATGCCTAAAAAATGTTAAGATGATTACTTATGCTTTCTGTTAAGTCTGTCAGAATTTTAGCTACTTAGGAAACCTTAAGTCCATTTTCAGCAAGTCTAACTTGTTTATGTTAACATCTTTAAGTAACTACTTTTATAAATAATTATTTCCAGGTAAATTTAATACCCTATGTATCTGTGTGTAGAGATCTATGTCAGAACTTGTTTGTAATTAAAGACATTTAATTCATACAGAATGATCAACACATGCTTGATTTTATATAGAATTGGCCAATAAAATCTTTTTGGACAATAAAAATGGCCAATAAAAATCTTTTGATATTTGTATTATTTTTAACCAGTACCACTCAAAATTAAAACCAAGTCAAACCACAATCTTGACATTTGGGCAGTCCTACTATTTAAAATACTAGTATATGTGTCTTTGCTTTGACAAAAGACCTCATTGCTGTTTATATAATTCACTTACTACATCTGTGTGTGATCGTTAGCGGTGTTCCCCAGGGGTCCAAAGTTCATTTTTAAATGGTTAGTGCTGTAGATCTATCACCCTATCCAGACAAAGAATCTAAATTTGGCTTCAAAAACAAAAGTTAGATAGACTGATAGATAAATAATGTGTGTGTGTGTGTGTGTGTGTGTGTGTGCATGCGCACGAGGGAGCTTTGGTTTTGTGTAATTCTTCCATGTAGTGATATCTATGTATATGTATTATATATTATAGTAATATTATATAAGCTTTCTAAAATATAGCACTTAGTAAGAATTTTAAAAACTGCTTTCTTCCAAATCAAAATTGTTAGTGCTACTTACCTTTTCTAGGCCTGTGTTCATGTGCTCTTAACTGTATCATGTCTGTTCTCTTTAAGCAATGATAATTCGACATGCCCTAACACTGTAAGTTCTGAGCAAAGCTTCCCAATGATGAAAAGGCACTAGAGATTGAGATTTAAAAGCATAACTAGACAAGTAGATTTAAAAGCATCTATAGACAAATGCTTAATTTTTAAAATTTTTAATTAATTTTTAAATTAATATTTTAAAAAATTTATTATTTTTATTACTATTATTGTGTGTGTGCCATTTGTGTGTGGAGGTTGGAGGCAAGTTTGTGGAGTCAGTTCTCTCCTTCCACCTTAGATGGGTTTAGGTGATTTAACTCAGGTCTCAGTCTTGCTGGGCTATCTTGCTGGACCAAATACCAAATTTTAAATGAGCTTTCCTTATTTGCTCATTAGCTCTGTTTTGTGTTCTCCCTGAAGAATCCTATGGCTGTTGTCTGCTGACATTCTGCAGAAGCACACCCTCTAATGAAGAAATGCCACAGTGTTTCTGGAGAGGCTAGGACAGCACCAACAGGATAAACAAACTTTAAAAAATACACTTCAGGTAGTCCTAAGGGCCATTCCTTCTATATCTCTTAGTTGCCTAAAAGTGGACAGAAAGGGTTTTATTGGCAGTAATTCCTTGACATCTGTCACTTATTCCCATCCTCAACATACAATCAGATCAAACCAATGAGGCAGCTGTCACTCAGCCCAGGGATGAGAGACAATATCAAACCACCACAGTCAATCAACAATGTCTTCAGAGACACGGGAAGGTGTGAGAGTCAGCGTCAAGTCACACTGGCATGATGTTGCTTGCCTGCAGTCTCAGAACCTGGGAAGCTGAAGTTGGAAGACTGACTATTGGAGGACAGTCTGGGCCTCATGAGACCTTGACCCAAACCAACAGTAAGAACAGCGTCACTTGTGACAGACTTTCCAAAAGTAAAGCTGAGTGTTAAAGAGAAATGGTCCTTATGCACAGTTACCCAACACAGTTTTCTAACTTTGATTCATACTTTCAAAAATTCTTACTCCAAGTCATAGCTGCTCCGACGTACATCTTTACGTACGAGAGAATTTTCTTACAAATAAGAAGCCATTCTGACAATCAACCAGGTGCATGGTGTCAGGATGTCAACTTTCATATGACACTGATCTCAGAGTTACTACTAACAGTGCAGAATGAACAGTTGGGAACAGTTGAGGACAGTTTCCTATTCTGTATTATGGAGACATTCTTGTACTCCGTACTGTAGAAAGGAATGAAACTGTACATATTATTAGATTTGCACAGACACACTCTCATTCTTATTTGTACTCCCAGCCCAGGCCAGATACCTCTGATGGAATAAAAGTAGGAACTAACCAGATTCCAACTTTCCAGAAGTGACTGAATCCAAGCATCCACAGATGACGAAGGACTGCAAAAGATAACAAAACACAGACATTACGTCTCAGAAATGTGGCTGACCACCTGACCAGGGAGGCAAAACGGAGCTCCAGAACAACTGGCTGTCTTTGCCTCCATCCCTGTCTCCTTCTCCCTACATAATCTGCAATACATGATTCTAGGATAACCAATCTGCTCTCCTCTCAGACTTCTGGCTTTCTAGATAAATTGTAACTTTGAGATTCAATTCCTTTCTCTATTCATTGGGTTCTCTTGACAGACATAGCAACTAAAATCCGGTTTCATTACCTTGGTGGTCATCCTTCCCCAAGAGCAGTGCCCTGGTCTTGACAACTGCCAGAGGCCAATGGCTTCTGGAGACTTGACCCAGCATCCTTTCCGAGAAGCCTCACTATCCTCCTGTCTGCCCCAAAGATTTTTTTCCTCCCTTTCCTCTGTCACAGCTGTGAGAGTGTCCATTTGTCTCTACGCCTCCAAGCACCGGAGAGCTCTCCTTCAACGTAAGACCCTCTATGCTGCATCCCTGCTTCCTCCAGAGAGCACACTCAGTAACAGTCTTCTTCAAAAGCTCTGAAAAACTGACTCTTGTCCTGGTGAGTATTTTTCTTTTCACAGGAAGAACCTGAGGACGTTCAGCATAGGCTAAGAACAAAGCCGACACTCAACATCATGCCTCCCTCAAACTTTTAGGTCCGACCTGTAGATCCTTTCCACTTCGGAGGCAGAGACGAAATAGAAGCTATCGTCCAGGGAGTCCGCAGGGAACTGCTAGCAGTCCTAGAAGTCTGGAAGTTTGGCTAGGCTTAGGACCACGCCTACCGGCTCCGTAGGCAGGACCACGCCTACCGGCTCCGTAGGCAGGACCACGCCCACCAGACTCTGTAGGCAGGACCACGCCCACCAGGATCCGGAACCAGGGTGGCTGTGAACCTGTCTACCTGATCACCGATTGAACACTTCCGGACGTGGACAGACTTGCTTCCGGGGGTGGGGGTGGGGAATGTTCTTCTGAAGCGGACCGGAACCTGATGGTGAGTTCCGCCTGGCGCGACCGACAGCTGGTTTCGCGCGGTCACAGTTTTGTGGGCGCTGCGTGCGTCTCCCTTCGCCAGTGTTTGTTGCGAGCCCTCCCTGGCCGCGGTGGAGAGCTACGTGGCGTCAGGAGCGCGGCTGGGGCCGAAGGCCGCTCGGCTGCCCGCAGCGGGGCGCACCCGGCAGGGGGTGCCGGAGGCCGAGGCTGGAGGAGCCCGGTGCTGCCCCCCTGCCACAGCAAGGCCCAGCGCCGGGGGGGGGGGGGGGGAGGCGTGTCAGAGCGTCTCCCCCGGCCCTGCCCGGGCCAGCGATCTCGGCCAGAGGGACCGAGCCCGAAGCCCGAGGCCAGGGAAAGCCTGGCCACTGGAAGCTGAGGGCAGGCCATCAAGGCAGGAGTGGAGTCAGGCAGGGTCCAGACGCTGCTTGCCGATCCTGTGGCATTAAGTCAGAGCTTTAGCATCAGCTCTGACTTCCTCCTGAAGGCCCCTGTGACCATCGAGATAGGTTGCATTACTGGTGGGCAGGGCCTCGATGAGGACGGTCTTAGGGTGCTGTGGATGGGGTGGAGGCAGTGCGCATGACAGGGTTGAGTCAAAATTAGATTGGAGGCAGAGTCAGGACTTGGGCACTGGATGTGGTGTTACAGTGAGAAGCGTCTGTCTTAAGACCACTTTCTGTTGCTGATACCGCAATACCTTGTGAGGTAAGGTATTTTGTTGTTTTGTTTTTGGAGATAGGGTTTCTCTGTGTAGCCCTGGCTGTCCTGGAACTCACTCTGTAGACTAGGCTGGATCTGCTCGTCTCTGCCTCATTAGGAGGCTAGGCAAACTTGTATTCATAACAGAATCGCTCTGGAGATATAAACCTTTTTTTTTTTTTTTTTTGATAATCACATGACTGGATTAACAAACTTTTTTGAGTGCAAAGTCCTAATTACTCTGGAGATAAACTATTAACTTTATAACCAAGTGAGTGGGTTAATGAATTTTCGAGTACAAAGTCCTAATCACCCCATTTAACCTCACCTTCTAATATCTCATATTGGGAACTAAAGTTCAGCATGAATTTACAGGTCAATATTAGGTGATGTTTCCAAAGTTTCTGGTCCAAGTGAGTCTTACTAAATAAGAACAAACTGCTCTGAAGCTTTCTAAGAATTCATTTCCCCTAGTGTTAAAAATCAGACCAGGGGTTTGATTTCCAGCACCCACATTGCATTTCACAAAAGTCTGTGAGGCCAATTCCATGGAATGCAACACTCTTTTGACTGCCATGGGTACTAAGAATGTAGTACACAGACATACATGCAGGCAGATACTCTCTCTCTGTCTCTCTCTCCCTCCCTCACTCCATCTATCTATCTATGTTGTTGTTGTTTTTGTTTTTTTTGAGACAGGGTTCTTTATTGTAACTCTGGCTGTCCTGGAACTCACTCTGCAGACCAGGCTGGCCTGGAACTCACAGAGTTCCACCTGCCTCTGCCTTCTGAGTGCTAGGATTTAAGGCGTGTGCCACCACTGCCCAGCTCAAAATATTTTTTAAAAAGATACTAAAAAAAAAAAGGAAGCATCGTTTTCTCTCTGATTGTAAGTACTTACATACTGATGACTGTAGGAAGTTCAGAACAGGCACAACAAAATATGTTAATAGTACAATAAAAATCACCTATTAATCTCAGTGCTCAAGATGCTTTGTTGCTATGTTTCCTACTTATTGTTTCTGTGCATGTCTTTACATGACAGCACACTGATCATATCATGGCATATCCTTTCTCAATTAGATGTTAACATGAAAAATGACCACGTCAGGACATTATTTATAGAACTCTTCTTTTTCTGTAACAGAAACCCCCAGACATAATTCTGCGAAATCGGAGGTAACTTTGTTATGTTTAAGTTTTGTGGTTGTTTTTTTTTTAAAATTTTTAATATTTTATTACTTTATGTGTATAGATGTTTTGTCTGTATGTATGTGTGTGTATCATATGTGTGCCTGGTACAAATGGAAGTCAGAAGAAGGCACTAGAATTGCTAGGACTGGAGTTACAGATGGCTGGGAACCTCCATGTGAGTGCTGGGAAAAGCCCTGGTCCTTTGCAAGAGCAAGTGCTCTTAGTGGCCAAGCCAATTTTCTAGCCCTGGGTGGTTTTTTGTTTTGGTCCTTCCGTCCATCCATCCATCCGTCCATGTCATGTGTCGTCCCCCCAAAGGCAGGATCTCATGTAACCCAAGCTAGCTTGGAACTGGAGCTGTGTGGTTGAGGATGACTTTTGTCTTTTCTTTCAGATGAAAATGTAACTTTATAGACATTTATTTTAATAGGATTAAATAGGATAAGTATAAACAATGAAGGAACTCAGGAGAAAGAGTCAGAGCCGTTTTGTCTGCAGGAAGGGAGGAGTCAGGAACTGGAACTGTGGGGGTCAGGTCCCTCGCCCAGACCTAAGAAACTTTAGTCAGGCTTCTAAGAACACCAAAATTGTATAGGCCCAAGCCAGGGGCAGTGTGACCCAGAACAGTTCCCAGAGTTTCCCAGAGTTACAGCAAAAACAATTTCTGTAAGAAAAACCTTTTCTAAGACAAGGCAGCTAGACAGCCTTGGGCTAGAAAATATGCCCCCTTCCTGCAGATGGTCCATAATCTTGGTCCCACAGCCTTGGGCTGAGGAGTTCCCTCCTCCCAGTTGCCCACGACCTTGCTATATGCTAGCACCAACCAGTTTAGAGGTTAACTGGCCCCTACCTATCAAAATGGGAAAACAATTTGGGGACCAATCCACCTGTCCCAACTCGATCTGTGCCTAGCAACTGTACAGCCCCCTAACAACCGTTTCAACTGTATAAAAAGCTTCACCATTTGCTCCTGGTGGTCGGTTCTATCCTGTGTGTTAGAACGGCCCCAGTATACTGGAATAAATCCTCTTGCTATTTGCATCGATATCCCGTCTGTGAGTCTCTGTGGGGATGCGGTGTTCCGGTTTGGGACCTGGGGGTCCCAGTTTGGATCTCTGAAGTCCAACAGAACAAACTAGGACGTGGAGAAAAACATCCTGGGACTGCCCCCAAAGCTAGGGAACATAATGTTAGAATTTAGGTGCCAAAGTAAAGTATTACCCACTTAATCTACACATGTAATAAAGAGAGTCCAAAATCCTGTTTAGTATAAGAAGCTTTACATTAAATATATAGCAGTTTGTTTTTCAGAAAGTGATAGGGCAACTTTTAGAAGTGGCTTCCATTATGCAAGTACTAGAAAGTCTCAAGTACAGGTAACCAGCTATGCTGCCCTCAGTACCATTAAGCTGCTTCAGGCCAGTGTACCTTTCAATGTAATACAGAACTAACATTTCAGGTTTTGTTGTTTTGGCTGTGAGCCTAGCCGAGTCGTCTCTCCAGCCATTTCAGGTTTTTAAATGGCAGCAGTAATTACATTTGGGGTTTTATTCTAGATTCTCGCTATAGTTGTTTTTCTTCTTTTCTTTTTTATTTTTGAGACAGGGTCTCCCTATGTAGCTCTGGGTGTCCTGGAATTCACTGTGTAGACCAGGCTGGCCTCAAACCCACAGAGATCCACTTGGTTCTGTCTCCTGAGTGCTGGGATTAAGGGTGTGTACCACAATGCCTGACAGATGATCACTATAGTTAAGAAAACAGTCAATACACATTCAAGTGAAGATAGTTGAATTTTAATGATAATCATGGCAATTCTTGAAATAATACTTATATGGAATGAACCAGTATTGATTGACATTTTACACACACTAACCAGAAAACTTCAAACAAACAAAAAACAACTGTCAAAGGCAGGCTACCCTAAGTAGACTGTGGTAACATATAAATGGTTTCTGTTGTAGCTGAGCTCTGAAGCCCTATTTGTTTGGAGCCAATTGTAACTGTTACTTTTCCACTAGTAACAACCTCAGTTCTTTTGCTCTGCCCCAACTGTTACAGAGGCAGATTCCTAACTTGTAATTTTTTTTAACCCTTTAGCTCTCAAAGGTTAGAAAAGGTTAGAAAGGAAGAACCTTCTGGCTGGCTGTGTTTATCTGTCTAAACTTGGAGAACTGGATTAATTTCTAAAATCTTCTATCCATTAATTGTCCCATAGCATCCTTTCCCATCGTCCTCTGCCCTAACTCCTCTGTCCTTTGCTACAAACTGACAATTCTGACAATACTCCCTTAAATAGAACTCCTTAGCTGTTCCCAGAAGTCCAAGCGGCATGTAACCATAAGGAAGGTTGTCAGTACAAAAACCTTCTTGGTAAAGCGTCCTATTACAGTAATGTGTTAAAAAGTGATGTCAAAGTAATACAAAGAGCATTATGGTTCACCTGGGGGAAAATGACTGTCCCATACATAGGCAGGCCTGTCAGTCATCCTAATCAGGGTGTCTTACAGAAGCGTTAGGTTTTCAGGAGAGAAACTATTCTAGAAAAGTCAGTAAATCTTTTGATAGTTTTATATCTGTAAAAACAGGATAAGGCTACATCTTGGAATCCGAAGCAGATAGCCAGTCACACCATGGCAAGATTCTAGCCATGGTGTAAGATGAAAAGGCCCACTTCAGCCGTACTCCCTGGCTGTGCAAGAGCTTCATGTGCACAGAGCAGCTGGGTTTACATGTGTATGGCATCTGAGCCTCAGGAGTGGGTCTTCATAATGCTTAATAATTTGTGGGAAGATGAAAGTAGGCATGAGTGTAATGGTAGCTACTGTGTGATGGCAGTTCCAGATGTTGGCAGTATGTCTGCCAGTCTTTCAGGCCAGTGATGTTCTGTCCATTGATTTCACAGGTTATGTAGAGTGAAGTAGATTGCTTCCGTCAACAGGACTGTTTTTAGTATGGGTGGTTTGTTTTTTTATACGTTTAAAGATAAAACCAACACGTCTACTACTATCCTAAGGCACAACGATTATCTGTTTGAAGGGCCTGTCTCAAATAGTCATCTACTAATCTGTTCTCCAAAGCCTGTTTAAGCACCTTGTGTGTCTTAGCAGGGTTCCAGCCTGGAGAGTTTTACCATTTATCCGAGTCACTTTTTCTCCAAATCTCATGCCAGCCAGGGAAGAGTAAGCCTGGACTAGCTGAACAGGTAGACCATCGTCGTTTGATTTTAGCCTGAGCCCAATTATTCTCTCTTGATTGTCACACAAGATGACTTCAGGGTTCCCTCATTTAATGCCTGCTCTAAAATTTCAACATCATTATCTGATCCAGGTGTCACTGTTCACATAGAAGGTCTGGCTTCCAGCTGCCTCTCAGCTAGTGCTCCAGGGACCGAGGTCAGAACTGCACATATTTCTTCTTGACATAAACGCAGTCTTGTGTATTTGGAAGCACTCTGGATATGGTGTAAGGTGAAGATTTCCGTTTTCAATGATGGGAACAGGAGCCCCTGTCAAAATTTCTAGGTTGGCAGGGTTGGTGGAGTAGGCAGTTTGGGCTTGGATTACTTTGACTACCTACAAATATTCAAGAGAAGGGTAAAGACACATTTTACCCCCCCCCCCCAGGTATTTTCTAGATGCTCCTCATCTCTTCCAACCTTGAACTTCTGATCCTCCTCTTCTGAGCTCCTCAGGACTGGACTGTAGGTAAGCACTACCAGACTTGTTTTATACAGTGCTTGGGATTGAACTCAAGGTTTTGTGCGTGCCAGTCTAGCACTCTGCCAGCTAAACTGTCTTCTCAGCCCCTCTTTTTAGTATCTTTATGAGTAGTTTTTTAATTATTTTAAGATTTTTATTTTCAATTTATGTATATGTGTGTGTCTACATATGTATGTGCACGTGTTTGTGGGTACTCGTGGAGGCCAGAAAGTGTCTGATTGCTAGGGAATATAAGTTACAGGTGTGAACCACCTGCTCTGGGACCCAAACTCAGGTGCTTTGCAAAAACAGCAAGTGCTTATAACTGCTCGGCCATCTCTCCAGCCCCATGAGGAGCTTTTACAAAAACTCCACAGTTAGGCTGAGCATGTGGAACAAGCTTGTGCCCCACTGCTTGTGTAAGGGAAGCAGTAGGATTGGGAGTTCTGGGCCAGATTGGCTCAGAGACTGAGAATAAAGAGTAAACTGACCATTTAGCCACATTTTGTTTGTTTCTCATTCCTGTGGTTTTACTTAATGTTTTTACAGCTTTGATACAGATCAGTGCTACAGCATTGACTTTGTTTTGTTTGGGGGCTGGAGCTGCTGTGCTGAAAATTGAACACAGCCTTCTACATGCTTGGCAAGTGCTCAGTCGCTAAGCTATTTATCCTGCCTACATGACAGCTTTTAATGGCTGTTTTGTCACACCAAACCTCACCATTGTCTGGACAGGTTGTTCTCAGTCTTTCAAGATGATAAAAAAGGGATTTTATCCTCATCAGACTTTCAGTTACTTTCTTGAAAGAAAACTAGAAATGGATCCTACAGGTATAAAAGATAGAGCCTACCAGATTGGCCCATCAAAGGATCAGTAAGACTTCGGTGCTGGAGATGTAGCTCAGTACTAGTGTGTGCTTAGCCTTTGTAAAGCCCTAACCTCAGTCTGCATCATTAAAAAGAAAAGTGATCGTTGAAGTTGGTAATGTCTGGCATGTCTGTCATACCCAGGACATCATTCATAGTAGGAAAGCCCTCATGCTGAGCACAACCCTATACTTCTTTTACATCTTCCTGTTCAACTGAGACTGTAGGTATGGGGCAGCACACCTGGCAAGAATTATTTAACAATTGTGTGCTCTCTGTCAATTCCATGTTGGAATACATATCTTTTAGAAAAGCATGATATTTTTTAATATTGTATTAGTTTCTTAATATTTGTGACTAGGTTTTGTTAATGTATAGATTAAATAGATTAGGAATTTAGGAAGGATAAGGTAAATTGAGGTTTCATTTTCAGTGGTTCTCAACCTTCTTAGTGCTGCGACCCATTAATACAGTTTCTCATGTTGTAGTGACCCCAACCATAAAATTATTTTCATTGCTACTTCATAACTGTAATTTTGCTACTGTTATTAATTGTAAATATCTGATATGCAGGATGGTCTTAGGTGACCCCTGTGAAAGGGTCATTTGACCACCAAAGATTGAGAACCACTGCTCTAGGTAATCTGTAATCTAGCATTTCCTGGCATCGTGCATCTGGTTGTCTGCCAAGCAGTAGCCTCTTGACCATGTGCATAAGCTGTCCATCTAGCTAAGCAGGGCTAGCTTAGCCCTTTTTTGGCCTTTCCCAGGAATGGGAGAACTAAAAATAGCTCAGCACAGTTAGGAATACTTTATGAAGATGCCAAAGATGCTTTAGAAATGGGTTTTTCTACTTTAGCAGTTTTACAGTTTATGAAATTAATTTGTTAGCTTTAACTGTCAACTTGACAGTAGCCTTCAGAGTTACCTGAGAAGGGAGTCTCAACTGAGGGATTGTACAGATCACCGACCTGTCTGTGGTGAACTGTCTTGACTCTTAATTGTGATATAGAAGGGCCTAGGCCACTGTGAGCTGCTCCATTCCCTGGGCAGGTGGTCCTGGACCGTATTAAAAAGCTAATTAAGGAGGAGCCAGTGACTGAGTCAGCAAGGAGTGTTTCTCTGTGGTTTCTGCCTTTGACTTCTAGAATAGGCCACATAAACCCTTTCCTGCCCTAAGCTGCTTCTGGTCAGAGTATTTTGTCACAGCCACGGAAAGGAAGCTAGAACAGAAACAGGGAAGTAGAATGCAAGGATTTTAAGTTGGTTACAGCCGAGTGTATTTTCACATGCAGTTCTAAAACTTGGGGAGCAGGGGTGGGGCAGGAGGATGGAGGTACAGAGCAAGTTCTAGGACAGGGAGACTCAGACGAGAGAGACAGGAGAAGTTGGGTGGGGAAGATGGATACAGTCTTCTGCATATAAAAACCTGTTGATCTTTTGTTTTTTTCCAGCAGAGTCCTCCTTGTCTTGAAATGCAGTTTTCGCAGCAGCTGGACCTGTTTCCTGAATGCAGGGTGACTCTTCTGTTATTTCAGGATGTAAAAAATGCAGGAGACTTGAGAAAAAAGGCCATGGAGGGATCTATCGATGGTTCACTCATAAACCCTAATGTGGTGAGTACAGAATATGAGCGTGAACTACCCATGCCAGCATTTGAGAATAAGCTGATTTTGCCCTAAGTTCTTATTTTCAGGGAAAAGTGCTTGCCCAAGTCACATTTGGTATTTTAAACTTAAAACAGCAAATAGGGTCTGTAGTACCTTATCTTGTCTTAGGAACCAGGAAGGGCTGTGGCCAGCTGTGGCCACATGTGCGCTCTGGCAATGCTCCAGTTTGTGCTTCTCACATGTGCAGTGTGAGTCTGAAGAAGAGACATAATTAGTTACTGTTTTATTCCGTGAAGAGACACCATAACCAAGACAATTTAGAAAAGAAGGCACCGAATTGGGAGCCTGCTTATAGTGTCAGAGGATTAGTCCATGACCACCGTGGCAGGGAACGTGGCAGCAGGCAGGCATGGCACTGGGGCAGTAGCTAAGAGCTCTCATCTGATCCACAAGATGGAGGCAGAGAAGGTAACTGGACCTACTGTGTGCTTTGAAGTTTCAAAAGCCCATCCCCAGTGACACCTGAAACTCAGTGAAGCCCGTTCCCGGTGATACAGCTTCTCCAACGAGGACACCTCCTGTGATGGCTAACCTCGTTAACTACCTGTAAAATCAACTAAAACCTAAAAAAATGGCTGGACACGCCTGTAAGGGAATTTTTGCTTCTATGGGAAGATACACTTCTAATCTGGATCTTTGAGGTGGAAGATGCACCTCTAATCTGGGCCACACCTTCTGCTGGAAGCCTATATAAAGGACATGAAAAAGGGAAGCTCTCTCAATTGTTGACTCCTGGAAAATAAAACATAAATACTTTCTTACTTCAAGAGAGAACCAAGGCACAGTCAAAATCAAATCAAAGCAAAACCAAATTCAAGCTGTGTACACAACAGTGTCCAGTGTCTGGAATCCACTCTCTCTTCTGGGCTCCTTCCAAGGGTTTGGATCACTTCTCCAGCTCTGCCCTCTGTAGCACACATAGCTTGTCTTCTAACTTCAGACAGGCTGCACACCACCACTGCTGCTGTTCTTGGTGGTCATCCCATGTCACTGGCATCTTCAAAATGCTGGGCCATACTTTCACCAATAGCCTCTCTGGGACTCTCTTCATGGTGCAAAGACTCAACTTTTCTCTATGACTCCTTCAGTTCTGGGGCTTCTGCTGCTACTTCGGTTGCACCTTCACCAATGGCCTCTCCTGGCATCTTACTGGGCTCCTTCAAAGGGTTTGAAAGCCAAGTCTCAGATGCTCTCCATGACCCCTTCATGTATTCAAAACCAGTACCACCTTGGTGACTCTTTCACTACCAGTGCAAAGTACAACCTTGACTACCTCTGGAACACAGCTATTGTATGCTTGTAGGAAGCACTTCTTAGAAGATTTCACCTCATTGATGCTGGTCTCTTCTTAATTTAATAATTTCTCAGCTCCAGCTAACCAGCGTCAATTGTCCTAGTAACTCATAGGTTTCTTTTCAATAGTGCGGATCTCTTGTTAAGTAGGCTGACTCTTCAGTCCCAGCTGGCCAGATGCCACAGATTTTTATACAAAAGACCCTGTATAGTCTTTTCTTCCTCTGAAACTTCTCAAGCTAGGCCTCTGCCATCTGTACCACCCTCAGCATTCTTATCTTTCAAGTTCCTATAGACCTGCTTACTGAGCTCTCAACACTCAATGACCTTTCTAGTCCAGAGTTCCAAAGTCTTTCTACAATTCCAAAAGCAACATGGTCAGGTCTGTCACAGCAAGACTCTATTATCCTAGCACCAAGTTCTGTCTTAGTTAGGGTCACTGTTGCTGTGATGACACACCATGACCAAGCAATTTGGGGAGGAAAGGGTTTGTTCAGCTTATACTTCCATATCATAGTCCATCACTGAAGGAAGTCAGGACAGGAACTCAAACAGGGCAGGAACCTGGAGGCAGGAGCTGATGCAGATGCCATGATAGAATGCTGCTTAACTGGCTTGCTTCCCATGGCTTGCCTAGCCTCCTTTCTCATAGAACCTGGGACCACCTGCCTAGAAGTGGCCCCCCCACAGTGGGCTGGACCCTCACTTATCAATCACTAATTAAGAAAATGCCCTACAAGTCTGCTTATAGCCCATCTTATTGAGGCATTTTCTCAATTGAGGCTTTCTCCTCTCCAATGACTTTGCTTGTGTCAAGTTGACACAAAACTAGCCAGCACACCTTCCCAGTCCTTCTTAAACAGTCCACCAACTGAGAACCAAGCATTCAAGTCTATGAGCCTACGGGGGTCATTCTCATTGAAACCAACACAAATGGCGAAGTGGTTAAGAGCACATACCAGGGTCCCACTTACTGTGATCGAGGAAGTTGCAGCCATCTCTATGCAGCACGTAAAGATGTGCCCTACTGTTCTGTGCGTTGTGCATACCCTAACATAGTCTGAAACAGTCCTGCAAAGGAGTGCTGTGCATTGTCTCCCTCTGATAGGTAAGACAGCAGGTTGCCTAATTTCCACATGGTAAGCAATTGGGGATTGAAAGGTAAGGGCAGGTACTGACCCCCCGCCATCTTTGCCTTGGTTATCTCATCTGTTATGTGAACAACACCGAGTTTATTGAGTATGTGGGGATTAAAGAAAAAAGTTCTGTAGTTTTTTTGTGTTGCCACAGCCTTTGAGGTCATAATCTTTAAATACAGTCCATCAGAATTGTGATCAAATAAACAGCTGGACTAGAGGTAGCTCAGGCAGGGCATGTGGTTTGGGATGCTCCTGATTCCCTCTCTGTTAATCTTTATATTTTCTTTTGTAGATTGTTGATCCATTTCAGATACTTGTGGCAGTGAACAAAGCCATTCATCTCCACAAACTGGGAAAAATGAAGACAAGAACTCTGTCTACTGAAATTATCTTCAACCTCTCCCCAAATAATAATGTAATGTGGTGACTGACTGTATTTCTGTTGGCCATGTCATTGTAGGATGTGGCCCCCATCCCTCATGTGTCTCTAGGGGTCAGGTTCCTCCAAGCCAGCTGTTAGTACTAAGCCAGAATAGTTATGTTAGAGAGGTCTAGACAGAGACATTTAGCACTACAACCAGCTGTGGAGTCAGTTTAAACTACGTGAGGCTGGTATTACCTGCCCTTTCCATGTTGTGTTAAATAGACTTCTTGAACATTTTTGCTTAAACTGGCAGAAGCCCACATGATAAAACGTGAAGTATAGATACATTTTGTCTTACTCCCCATATATTCCTTGAGGTGGAATGTGTGTCTTTTTCATAGTCAGAACCAGGAACTTTCGGTGCCTAGTGGAGCTGTTGACACCTCCTCATTCATACACCCAGCGCATAGAAAAATTCACGATTTGAAATCCTAATAGGAACACCCCAAACGCTTTGTGTGTGTGAGCGTGTGTGTCTGTGTGTGTGAGCGTGTCTGTGTCTCTGTGTGCACGTGTTTGTGGGAATGCAGTATGCATATTCATGTGTGAGAGTATGGGTACCAAGCGCCACAATGTCCTTGTGGAGGGCTAGAGGATGACTTCAGGTGTTGGTCCTTGCCTTGTACCTTGTTTCAGACAAGGTCTCTGTTGTTCCTGCAAGCTTCCTGGATTCTTCTGTCTCTACCTCCTTTCTTGCTGTAGAAGCACTGGGATTACAGACAATTGTTGCTGTGCCTGGCTTTACATGAATGCTAGGAATTTGATCCAAGGTGTTCACACCTATGTGGCAAGTGCTTTACCCATTGAGCCATCTCCAGCCCAAGTGTGCTTTTTTAATGAAAGTTAGAGGTGATGACATTCTGTGTGTGACATGTCTGAACTCTTCTAATGAAGTTTCAGTTACTACTGCTGTTATTAACAGCCAGGTACTAATATCATCAAAGGGAAAATTAAGAAGCCTATGGTGTGAATTAAATCACATTTAGTTGCCAATTTATAGGATGCAGTCAGCATGGCAGCAGAACTCCCCATTAATAGCATGATAAATAACTGATGACATCATTCCTATTTAAGACATAGCTCTAGGGGCAGAAAAAACAATTATCTTGACAGGTGGATGAACAAGACAACAGTTAAGAAAAATGACAATAGAAGCACAAATTATGGTATGGAAAGTTACTTGGAGACAGGGGTAGAGGTGGTGTGTGCAAAGCCAAGAAGTATGAGCTTGATTCCAGAGGAGCCGAGTGCACCTGTAAGCAGGGACAGCAGTAGTGGGTGCTGGAAAGGATTGTTGAAAGGGAGAGTATACTGTGGGAAACAGGGAGGTCGACTGAGCAGGTCGGAAGCTATTCCAGACAGAAGACACCGGCTCATTGTCTTTTTTTAAATCAGATTTCAGAGGCCTTGAAGAAATTTGGTATCTCAGAAAATGACACTTCAGTTCTGATTGTTTACATTGAAGAGGGAGGAAAACAAATACAACAAGAACACCTAATATGTCAAGTGGACGGCCAGCAGGTACCTTTGGAAAGTCTACCAGAAATAACAAAGCTCTCAGAAGTCAAAAAGGTTAGTAGTGCACATTTTTAGAGTTCAGTAGATTCCGCTGATGCTGTTTGCTCATCATTTGTCAATTTTAACTATTTTGTTAAATTTTTAGCTAACGTACAAGATAATGGTATTCATTACATTTCACAAACTCTGTTGCTGCTCTTACTCATACCTGCCTCTTCCCTCATTCCCAGTACCTTTTGAATTTTCAAGAAATAGTGAATAGAGCTGGCTGCTCTCCAGCCCCACAGTAGTTAAGAGCACTTGTTCTTCAGAGGACCTGGGTCTGATGTCAGCACTCTCATAACCATCTGTAACTCCAGTTCTAGGGGATCCAATGCCCTCTTCTGTCCTTCATGGGCACTGCACACATGTAGTACACAGACACTACAATACAATACAGCCATGCAAGTAAAATTTAAAAAGCTTTAGAAATATTAGCATAATTTTACAGATGCTTGGAAAATGTTTCTAAGTAAAGAACTGGATGTACAAGTTTATGTGGAATGTAATTCAGAATGGAGTCAGTGAGAACCACAAGAAAAGGGACCTCTTTCAATGTTAAGTGACTTATGAAGTTAATATCTAGATGTGGACTCTTAAAATTGATGCAAATGTGGTTTGTATATTCAGGCAATTTGATTTTTTATATTCATAACCACTTCAAAAGGATATTTGTCATGAATGATAAAGTGCCACCTACTTTGAACACTTTAAACGTATTTGTGTTTACAGATCATTAATACTAACATAACACAGCGATAATGCTCATATAAATGTTTACGTGATAATGGTACATAGACATGTCAGCACTCACAGGTTGTCATTCACCTTTACAGATCTATAAACTGTTACCACAAGAAGAGAGTATTGGGACATTATTGGACGGTATCATTTGTAGAATGTCAACAAAGGATGTTTTATAAGATGTCCACAGTATTAACAGAAAAATCTCAAGAGCTAATCACTAGCTTTTGTTCCTGGTTATAAAATTAACACATTCATCGCAGAAAAAGGGGAAAAAGGAACTAACTACCAGCCCTGCTGTTCTTTTCTTTTACTTCTTAAAGATAACCTCTGTCACTGTTTTTGTCATTGTCTTCTAGCCTCTTTGTATTTCAGTATTTAATTTTTATACAATGGAATAAAAAGTGCAGGCAATGAAGGCTATAGTGATCAAGGCTCTTCCTCAGTGACCCACCGTCAGTCTGTACTTCTCACCTCGCACTTCTGGTTTACTTACCCTTGGAAGCCTCTCTGTTCTGACTGTTTTACACATAAGAACTTTAACTCTCAGCCAGGTGTGGTGACTCACTCCTACAGTCCAGGTTCTCAGGCCGAGGCAGGGAAAGCCACAAGTTTGAGGCCAGCCTGCGCTATGCCTCTGACACGAGGCTACGATGAGATGTGGCTCTGTGCTTATGTATGCAAGGCTGTCCCTCTTTCTAGTGCATTTGTAACACTGGGGTTTTATTAGAGATGTGGGCATCCTGCTGTGTCTCCCAATCCAGGCTATAGACTGCTGGTCACCTCTAATCCAGTGAGTCCTGTTTCATCCTGGGATCACCTCTGATACAGCTTAACTCCAAAGGAGACAGCTAAGCCAAACCCTGGCCTGGTCCTCTGACAAACCTGTCATGGGCCAATTTCAACTCTACAGAGACCTTTGCTATGCCACCCAAACACGGGTGATGTCTCCATTTGGTTTTTTATTGCTGTGATGAGACACCATGACCATGGCAACTCTTATAAAGAAAACACTGAGGCTGGCCTACGGTTCAGAGGATTAGTCCATTATCGACATGGCGGGAAGCATGGTGGCACACAGGCAGACGTGGTGCTGGAGAAGGAGCTGAGAGTTCTACAGCTGGATTGGCAGGTGGTAGGAAGAAAGAGGCACTGGGCCTGGCTTGAGCATCTGAAACCTCAAAAGCACAGCCATAACCCATCATAGCCTTGTGTCAGAGGTTTTCAAGATGGCACAGTCAGGCACAGAGCACCTGAGTTCCTGGAGTCCACGATCCTTTGAACTCAGACTGGGACTAGCTTGGATTCCAGGACTGCTAGCTGTCCTCTTAGAAATGCAGAGCTATATCCTTGGCTTTCTCAGAGCGATGCTGCCCTGTCAGAAGGCCCACAGCAACAGCTCTGCAAGACTGGCCACTGTGATGTGTCAGTTACATCCTGGTCTTCCCCATATAGTCAGTCCTCACTCCATCCTAGCCAACTTCCTACCCCTCTGCCATGACAAAAATCCTTTTTTCACAGTGCCACGCCCAGCTCCTGGTCTGTGACTACAGATCTTGTAAGCACAATCAACGTTTGTCTCCAAGTCTGACATGTTCTGCAGGTAACACCTGCAGGGCTTGAGAAAAACCTTTATTTCTTTCTGCTTTTTTGGGCCCAACTGGCCTGCTGGAACAGCATGGCATAAAAACATCTGGCACTTCAGCCAGCTCAGATGCTTGAACATGTGTCCTGAGGCTAGGTAAGCTGCCTGCCCCCTCCAGCCATGCAGAAACTTCTGGTCCACAGACTCAACTGAAATACATGGAGTGGTATATTGCATTGTTTCTAATGCAACAGAAACATAGGGCTATGTATATGAAACATAGGCACCCCAGGAACCCAGAATGTAGCAGAGCCCCCAGAGTCCATTTAGCCATAACATGCGTTAGAAACTGGTGTGTACCAGCAAAGAGCCTTTATTGTTCATCCTACTGACATGACAGGGTTCACTGGTTGCTGTAGCAGAGTGGAGTGGGGCCTGCTTGCTGCACAGGAACATAGGTCATAACCTCCCCCCTCCACCCCCAGCCCCACATGCTCCTAGGCAGAAGGGAGGGAGTGCTTTAGTTGAATTGTATAAACGGCCACTAACTTCCAATATACACTCATGAAATATTGGCCTGTCCTTCGGAATCCCATAGCCTCATAGAGGGTTAAAGCACCTTGCTGCAAGGGGCCGGTCTCAAGGATAACATCATTGTAGCCCTGGTCCCGTGCAAACTGGAGGACAGTTCTGATCAGTGCTTTCGCTATCCCCTGTCCTCGATGCTCTGAGGACACAGACAGGTGAAAGAGCTCCAGCTGCTTCCTCCCTAATGGAGGATTCTTGACTGGCAGACAACCCACTATGCCCACCACCTGTCCCCCAGACTCAGCCACCCAGAAGCAGGAGCCACATGCATTCATGTAAGACTTGGTGATGTCAGCCATGTCTGTGTGCAAACACTTGGCCACATACTCCTTCCAGGGCTGTCTGGCAAGGATCTGCAGGAGTAGGAGTAGAAAGAAGATGCACGCAGTGGCCAGCAGCCAGGAGCCAGACACCAGGACTACGGTCAGGGCCACCCCAAGTAAGAGCAGGTGGGTTCGGGGCAGCATCAGTATGTGGCGGAAGGTGGCGGGGATGTGCTCCTCCATGCCCCTGGAGAACACGTCCACGACACTTTTATAGTCACCGTCCTGGTATTGGCGGATGTGGTAAGGAGCCATGGGAGCTTCTGGGTCTCAAATCTCAGCATGCAGGAGAGACGGCTGTACCTGTCTGCACACCTTCCCTGAGCCCTGCAGAAGAGAGAAGCCATGTAAGTTCCCTGACCTTCCCCCTCCTGACCTCCCAGGACCCAGGTAGGCCCTGCTCAAAGGTTTGTCTTTCTGCTGTCACCAGAGAGGAAGCGACACTAACACTGGGAGAGTATCTGAGTATATTCCTCTTCACCCTCTAGACGCCTTCTGCACTCTTGGTACATAAGCAGCACGGTGTGCAGATGAACCCCATCGTCCACCCATTTGTTCACTGCCCATGGGTTATACATCACTGGCATTCTGTTTCTAAGAGTGTATTTCTTCAAAACCTCCTTCCCAAGGATTGTAAAAGTTTAGATTACAGAGTTTGCAAAAACAAACAGAAACCTTTGCTACAAACCCCCATCCTCAAACCCCCAGATATGTTCTAGGACTCCAGGCCCACACTGAGCCCCTGCTCTCCTGGTGCTGCACCTGTGTCTTCTTACCTGTGGCTACACAACCAAGAGTGTCTGCAGTGGCATCAGCCTCCCGTGGCATACAGTAGTGATAGCCTAGACTCGTCTCACAACTGGTGAGCATCCCCAAGTTGGTGCCTCATTGGCTGGCTTCTGGATATTTGGTAATCATAAAGTCCAGGGTCCTAGAGCTGGTCAGTGACAGCAAGGTTGTACATTCCCCTACTGAACGCTGGGTTAATAATTTGTAGAGCAAAGTAAGATGTGGATGCCCAGTGGTTTTCACGCTCAGGGGAGACTGAAACCCTGCTTACTATTCTGTGGTCCCAGTCAGGTCACTGCTCAGAATGGCCTGATGTCAGGCCACACACACTTGGTTCATATGTTCTGCAGCAACCAGGTCCTTACAACTGTACTGTTCATGCCTGGTCTTGAAAATAATAGTTCCTAGGGGTCCCCACATTGCCTTCCTGCCTCTTTGCTCAGCCAGTGTTCTTTTCAGCCCCAGCCATGCTGTCATCAAGATGCCAGGTCCTGGACAGGGGACAGCAGCTGAGCTCTAGGGGCTGCTTAGAGCTTCCGCATTATGTTCTCACATGGGTTAGCTAAGTTGTTGCTTCCCTAAGACAAGCAAGAATGACAAGAACATCTTTCTCTACCAAACTGTCCCTGTGGAAGCGATGTTCTCTGTCCCCAACTCTGACCTGAAGGCCAAAAATAGCCGTGCTGTCCTCATTTCACCCAGGCCTACTGCAACCTGGCAAGCAGACTCTGAAATAGGTAGAAAGGCTAGGACAGATTCTGACTTTGAGGGAATATGCCTTTAGCCGGGAAGCTGAGTGACAGCTGTGGTATTGGAGGCGTGTGGATGGTGTGGGTGGTCCTGGCAAAACAAGGGTCCCCAGGTGTGCATGCCGCATAAGCCCCTGGCCAACAAGATGTCCTGGGAAATAATACCCAGTCAGTGCTAGCTCCCAAGAGGAACCCTGTCATATAGCCTTTGTTTCCTAATGGCTCAAAGGTCTTGTTTGTCCAAAACACCGTGAGCCTTGTAGGTTTATAGTTTACAAGGGGAGCCTTGTTCAGTGCTGACTAAGGAGACATGAGCATGATGTCGCAGCGTGCTCAAGGTCCACGTGGCCTGTCCATTACGATACAGGCCAGACAGTGAGAGGGCAAGGGTCTGTACCACTCAGCTCGGGACAGGCAGGAGGACAGCTTCACAGGGACCACTCTATAGCTGGTCTTCTAGACTCAGTGTTGGCTTAGGGGATGGCTCAGTAGAAGTGCACTTGCTAAAAGCCCTGGATTCAATCACCAGTGCTATCTTCTTACCATCCCCTCCCCAAACCAGAGCTGCAATGCTGATAGCAGTGGAAACAGCAATGGCCTCAAGTTAAATCCCCTGAATGCAAAGCACAGGAAACAAGAGTGGAGGTTTTCTTTATTTGAGCAAAACAGAGAGGATTTATTAAGCAAAAAAAGAAAGCTCTTGGTCACCAAAATGTGATCCCAAAGTGTCAACTATTTTGCTGCTTTTGTCATTATTTGAGTTTTTTGAAGGTTTCATCATGTAGTCCAAGCTGGCCTGAAACTCACAAAACTCTTGCTTCTCCCTCCCAGTTGCTTTTGGATTACAGGCATGCAGGACTAATGAGTGGGTTTTTTTGTTGTTATTGTTTGTTTGTTTTAGTTTTTTTTTTTTTAAATTTTTCCCCAAGTCAGGTTTTCTCTGTTGTAACTCTGGCTGTCCTGGAACTCACTCTGTAGATCAGGCTGGCCTTGAACTCGTGCACCACCACCACCCTGCTGACTGTAGTGTTTTTAAAAACCTGCACAGAAAGAAACGTTGAAAAGAACAAATACCAAAAAATTAAATTTTCGATTCTGATTTTCTGGAACTGACTAACATTTTAACAAAAGGGGAGGTGATATTTGTAAATAGTTTCCTGGTACACCATCAGTCTTCAGCCATGGTAATGTCAAATAAGAAACGGGTAAGATATGGTAATTATTTCAGTTACAGGAGCTAGAGGAAACAGCAGCACAGCTGTCTTGTGCACTGAGGTTATTCTTGCCCTCTTAAGGTATTTTGTGGTCTTCATTCTGGTAATTGTACAGTGAGCACTTCCAAACAGGGAGGGAAAAGATGTGTTTGTGTGGGGTTTTTTTTGATGGTTTTGTTTGTTGTGTTTTTTAACACTAGGGAAAAGAACCCTTAGAATGCATCAAAATAGTTTGTTTAGTGTGATTCACATAAGAAATCTTACAATAGTGAGATTCAGCTCCCATTGAAGCCATTAAATTCATGATAAAGTTTATCAATATGAGATATTTTAGAGGTAGGACCTTTGGTAATTTGGACTTTCCCCTTATAAATACATTAAACCTATCATACAATTATCAAATTAACTGTTTATCTCCAAAGTGAGTTTATTTCTTAAAAGCAGTTTGGCTAGGTCTCCTATCTTGCTACCTATCTCTTCTTGTTAATTTGGTCCCAGGGTCTTGTGGAGAGCCCCCTGACCTTGAGCTCAAGTTCTGCTGTGTGCCTTTGGCTAAATCTCATTTGGAACAGCTATTGAGCAAGGCTAAGTTGTAAAAAAGACAAGCCCAGAGGCAGTTCATTTCAGGGAAGTCAAAGATTATTTAGAGACCTTCCTTCTTGATTTCACAAAGTAGGATGATGGCTTTATGGTTAACTAGAGAACAAGTTCTTTGTAGTAGTAATTATATTAATTATAACCATGTGACTGTACCTGTGCCTTCTCCCTTGTGATCATTCAACCTCGTGCTTGTAAGCACACCTGTTTCGCCCCTTGTGATCGTTGCTGTGGAAACTGCATGCATGCCTCTAGTTGGGAAGGGTATAAGAAACTGAGAATAAACTATTTGGCCAGTTCGGCCCTGTGAACTCAAGATACAGTGTGTGCGTGTTCCAGTTATTCAGACTGCCCAGGATCCAGCACCGTCTGAACTGGTAAGGTGGTCTTATCAGGGTCTCAGATACAAAAATAAGCTATTAAAAAACAAACATTTTGTTTGTAGTTAAGAATAAGTTCCTGTTTCTTAAGATCTGATGTAATCTGCAAAACATGTTTTATAACATGGACTAAACTTGCAAGCCCACTCACAGGATATATAACCTTGTTTTTGTTCTTTCTCTTTGATTGTAATTTTTTAAAGAATGTCGAACAGCCAACTACCTCGTCCCTGTAAACACTTTATCTCTCCCATAACAGGGACTTCAAGAAGCCAGCAGAGGTTGTTCTCTAAAATCGCGACTTAGGGAGAGGCAGCTAGACTGGCCAGTTCGGAGTGAATCCCCAAATACATCTTGCTTTAATCAGACAATTGTGGACAGTCTTTCTCCTCTCAATTCTCAGGTTTAACACCCACGAGGTATAGTACTAGCAACAGAAAGTGGTCTTAAGACAGACGCTTCTCACTGTAACACCACATCCAGTGCCCAAGTCCTGATTCTGCCTCCCATCTAATTTTGACTCAACCCTGTCATGCGCATTGCCTCCACCCCCCATCCACAGCACCCTAAGACCGTCCTCATCGAGGCCCTGCCCACCAGTAATGCAACCTATCTCGATGGTCACAGGGGCCTTCAGGAGGAAGTCAGAGCTGATGCTAAAGCCTTAACTTATGTCTCGGTCCGCAAGTAGGGAGACACACAAAACAGACGGTACAGAAAGAGCTGTAGTTGGCGCTGGGCGGAACTCTCCGTGTCTAGGTCAGTCTCAGGCGATCGTTCCCGGAAACAAGTCCCTCCACTTCCGGAAGTGCCCCTTCTCCGCCCAAGTAGAGCAACTCCGTCTAAATGTCTTTTTGGATGTTAACACACGAGAGGGTGCTTGTGCTGACTCTCCTGTGTGAGGGCAGCATGTGGACGCGGAGGGAACGGAGTCTGGTCCGTACTTCCCTGTGGAAGGAATCCATGGGCGGAGGCTGTAAGTTGAGGTTAGGTTTTGAGTCTGCTGAAGGTTTATGTGGCTTTCGAGAGATGGCCTCACTTTCTTTCTATGATAAGGAAAGTATTAAATGGTGTGAAGGCACCTTTCCACTACTAGAGACCCCACAATCGGGACTAAGTTTGCTTCGTGCTGTCCCAGCAGTCACTGGGAACATCCCTGGACCCCAGAGCCCTCAGCGATTTGCTTCTGAGGACTTGAGGCATGAAGTGAGTAAGGTCTCTTTCTTTATCCTGAGGAGAGGAAGGCGATGTGTAATCTCTGAGCTTCCCGGACAGTTTAAAGTACCATAACTTGTTTTCCATTTTCCTTGGTTGGCGTTGGTCATTATCAATACTTTCCTTTGCATGGAAGGTGTCTGGTGATAACTGCAATGCTAGCCTGCTGGTATTACTCTCCTAATTAGGATAGCGAAGAAAGAGCACATTAAAAGGGCCGTTTTGAATCGATGATTGGAGGAGGTCTTGTGTTTGCCTGGGAGAGCAGTACTTCAGGGAACAGCTTAAGAATTCTGACACAGGAAAACTGGTTTGCAGGCTTGCATACAGTGTGTGTGTCTTTCCTAGTTCTGGGTGTGGAACCCAGGACTTTGTGCTAGTAAGCAAACACTGTACTACTGAGCTGCATCCTCATTTTGCTTTTAAGTTTTGAATTCATAATGACCATAAGAAGACTGACATCCAAGGCCTGGTATGGTGGTGCAGGCTTTTGTGAGTTCAAGGTTAACCAGCTACACCTTAAGACACTGTCGTAAAAAAAAAAACAAAAAAAACAAAAAACAAAACAAAAAAAAAAAAAACCTGGCATATATATATATATGTATATATCCTAAAAAAAGTAGTAAAGAAAACTTAGTTAAAAATAGATTATATTAACAAAACTATATTAAAGGAAAAAAAACATCAAGAGTTTCAGCTGGGAGGTGGTGGTGGTGCACGCCTTTAATCCCAGCACTTATGAGGTAGAGACAGGTGGATCTCTGAGTTCGAGGATAGCCTGGTCTACAGAGTGATTTCCAGGACAATGAGAGTTACAACAGGGAAATCCTGTCTGGGTGGGTCTGGGTCTCAACCTCAGCGTGGATGAAATCCAAATTCAAAATAAGATATTCTACACATATAGATTCATCTCAGTAGGAAAAATGTAAAACTAGTGTCAAAGACACAACTTCATATAGTTCTGTATGTAAAGCGATACAAGTTTGCAAAAGTTTACTGCTTTAAAAAATTGAAGTGGACACTAGGGGTGTAACTCACCTTTAATTCCAGCACTCAAGGGGCAGAGGCAGGTGGATCTCTGAGTTTGAGGCCAGCCTGGTCTACAGAGAGTTCCTGGATAGCCAGGGCTATAAACAAGGTGGACAGTGCCTCCTAAGGAATGAACATCGGAGGTTATCTCTTGCCCTCTACACACATACACATAGGAACACATACACTGACAATGCTAGTGAGGGTGCAACTGGAACATTCATATCTTGTTAGTGGGATACAAAACAGTACAACTGTTTGGGAAAGTTTGACAATTTATTACAAAGTTAAACATACATGGCAGCAATCCCACTCCATGGGAAAGAAAAGATGGTCACGTAAAACCCTATACAAAAAAATGTTTATGGCATGTTTAAAACAAAACCCCCCTACAAACAACCTAAATATCTTTTAACTGGTCAGTGAATCAGCAAAGTGCAAGACAGTCATATAATAGAATAGCTAAGCAACAGAATGACCAGCTGATCCCTTCTGTAGCACAGACCTTAAAAGCATTAGCTAAATGAAAGAATCCCCATCCAGAAGTCTGTACACTAATTCCACCTGCACAGCATTTTGGCAAAGAGAAACTAGATCAACAGTTGCCAGGGGCTGGGTTGATGGGAGGAACTGTGAAACAGTGGGGGAATTGGGAGAGTGGAGTTTGGGGCCTGGTGTATATTCCTTTGTCAGGATGCACAGAAGTCAATTCAAAGCTAATGACCCCTCTTCCTGCAGATGCAGGGGCAACTATTATGTAGCATATGCAAGTTGGTTCATAAGGCTTGACAAGAGTGTTAAGCTGTGGAATGGACTTCCATAAACATTCACAGCTGTTTTTGTGTTAAATTGAATATAATCTTAATCCTAAAAATTTATCCCTATGCCATGCAAATATAATCCCAAGTGAAACATTAATTATTGATAAATTGTCACCGTCAGTGTAATGGGTATTGGTCTTCTCAAATGATCCAAGCGTTTGTAGAACTCAACGAAGTCTGTACAAGTGTGGTTAAACAGTTAAAAGCTCATGACTACCAGATCTATAAAACACCTGAGGTCCTCCAGAAAGCAAATCCGGAGGCAAGAACTAAGTCACTAGCAGTTTGAGGTACATATAGAGTGGTGAGGAAAGGTCTGAAGGAACGACAAAGCCATGCGATGCAACGTTTTAGTAAGCCAAGAAGACACCAGGCTCCTGGCATGGTGCTCTTAGTCTGGACTTTCTAGGGAAGGCTCATTAGATGAGGCCATGCAAATAATCCACAGCAGATCAGGGAGAGGGGTGTGCTTGGTAGGCTCCTCTGTCCTTGGGGGAGTGGATTTTCCACACTTTTGGATCATCACCTGACCCTTTAGCAGCAGCTCAGGATGTCAGATCCCATTGCCTATTATGTACCATTGACCTGTATTGAAGTGAGGTCGTATTATAAAAAAAGGACTGGTGTGGGGCTAGAGGTACTGTGCAGGCCCTGAGTCAGTATGTCAATATGTCCTAATTGGCTTGTTTATTTTTATTTAAAAACAGGGTTTCTCTCTGTAGCTCTGGCTATCCTGGAACTTGCTTTGTAGACCAGGCTGGCCTTGAACTGAGAGTTCTGCCTGCCTCTGCCTCCTGAGTGCTGGGATTAAAGGTTTAGCTTGGAAATTTTAAGATTTGTTGGCAAAGGTAAAACAGGGCACATGAGGCATCCCCTGCACAAAGGTATGTTAAACAGAATGGGTTCAGGGACCCCGACATGGTGGCACAGAACCTGAAGTAGCATAATATATGTTAAACAACAACACAAGGTATGGTGTAGAAAGAGATCATTCACTGGGGGTAGGGCTGGGGGAGAAGACTACAGAGAGTAGTTCATACATTTCACTATGAATGACTGGCTGAGACCACTGGATGGATTTTAGCCAAAGAACAGGCTGAAAGACAAGAACAAGATAGTGTATGGCACAGTATAACCATGAAATGGCTAGCATTCAGACAGAGGGCTACACAATGAAGGACTTGAAAAGTCAGCTTGCAGTTACAGAAAACCTTGGCAGGGAGAGGAACATGGATCCTCAAGGTCATTAGCCATCCAACACTTCCAAGAGGAAAGGAACACATATGCACTTGTTTTCAGGACACAATTTTGGAAAGTTGTTAGTTTTACTGGAAAGGTTGTTTAACTAGGATCCTACATGGGACCTCCCTCCATAATGTGAGTATATTAAAGACACAATAGTCAAGATATATAATTATTTTCTTAAAAAGAGCTAACTCTAAAATTTAAAATTCTGGGCATGGGCACATATACCTATAGTCCCAGTCAGGAGACTGGGGCAGGAGGATGGCTTGAGTTCTGGAGTTCTTCATAGACAGTGAGGTACCAGCCATCTACAAAAAAACAATGCTTCCTGACTCCATGTTTCCCAGCTTCTAGAACTATGAGAAATAGAAAATTCCTGTAGATTACATCACTCTGATATTCCACCATGGCAGCCCTACTAACTGAACTTGGCACCTAATCTGAACATTTAAGAATCTCCAGAAAAGGAGTCAAACCAAAAGAGCACATCACTCACACTGAGACAGTTTATAATGCTAACAGATACGGAGGATGAATCTGTGACATATCAACGAGAAAGGGCCAACTGAATGAGGCAGAAGTGTGAAGGAAAGGGTAAGACATAGAAGATCCCACAACCATGGACACTATAGCTCACGGTAACATTTACTTAGTAACATGAACTTCATCAAAAGCTGGGAAACAACTGTGGAGCTAAATTCTTATTTGCCATAGGAAGAATTCATCTACATATATTATCACAAAACTGGAAAAATCAAGAAACGGTGATTTGTTAGAGTATTACTTAGGCTGGGTGGTGGTGGCACACGCCTTTAATCCCAGCACTTGGGAGGCAGGGGCAGGAGAGGTGGATCTCTGTGAATTTGAGGTCTGCATGGTCTATAGAGTGAGTCCTAGGACAGCTAGAGTTACAAGAGAGAAACCCTGTCTCAACAAAACAAAACAGAAACAATCAAAAAAAAAAAAACCCCCAAAAATTCCAATAACAACAACAACAACAACAACAAAAAAGAGTATTACTTAAACAGCAGAGGAAAATACATAAAATAAGGCAGAAATTCTTAAGCTGGCTACCTCTGAGACTTGACAATTGGGTAACATGAAGAGTGTCTTTTACATGGTAATCTCAGGAAAGCTATCTGAGAAAGTATTCATGTATGCTTTTAAAATAAAAATACAGAAACACTATATAGACCACTGGAAACTTTTTAAAAAAGCTGTTGCATCCTTCCACCAGGCCTTTGGATGGTGTGACATGGACAGAAGCCAGACCAGGGTGTGTTAATAAAAGCTGTGAGCTATCCAATGATAAATGAGGTTTTTAACAAGATGTTGATAATCCAAAGGTAACAGGACTGATAGCAGAAACAATTTCTGAAGGTGGCAGAGCTCATGCAATGGCCCCCTAGCCCTCCACAAAGGGTGCTTGCCAATGTGTTCTTTACACCTTGAGGATTGGGCAGACTTCTGTACCTGCCCCTCCCCTCCCCCAGCTTTTTCCTCTTTTACTTCACAACTGTCTATTCTAGTTTCTTACAATGCCAAGCCTTCACAGTGTATTCTGGGGAAGAATTCTGCACGGGGAGCCTCACAGCAATAAGCACCTTGGATCTCTGTTAAATATGGCAAGCAGAGAAAAACTTTAAGAGCCATCACTTGAGCATAGAGGAACTTGACTGAGCAAATTAGCCACAGGCCCGAATAGATGAACTGCTGGGATTTTATTAGGGTTCATAGGTTCATATATAGGAGAGAGAGAATAACTACCGTGTGTAGCACCAGTTGGTCAGTTTTACAAATCCTCAAAATCACAGAATCTTTAAAGATAGAAGCCAGATTGCCCGGGCATTCATCAAACACTTGGACTATGACGTGTCATAATGAGCAGCTTCCTGAGTGAGTTCTTTAGATGAAGTAATTAGCACCTCCAAGTAGACTGAAGTGTGTTCAAGAAGAAGAGCACCATTCCACTGGGGGAGGCAACTGGAGAGAGATCCTGAACAGAGGTCCACAGGGTCAGCAACACCCTTAGTCTTCTGGGGTATCCAAGGATGTGTGGTCATTCTCTGTTCAACCTTTAAAATCCAGAGAGGTTTTCAAGCTTTCTGGACAGTTCTACCCTGTCGGTGGCAGTTATCCTGTTAGGTAAATTATAATTTAACCAACACTCTGGTTTATCAGTTAGCTTCCTCTTGCCCAACTTGGCAATCAATCAGTCTCTAGAATTTTACACTTCTCTGGCAGTCCAGCAAGAAGCTGGTCAAATTCTATCACTGACCACCAAAGAAAGCAAGCTAATCAGAGTCCCACAAGTATAAAAAGAGTAGGTGCCAAAGAAAACTGTCTCCTTGTAGATTTTTAGTAGAAAATTTGAACAATCAGGGAAAAAGATATCCTTGAAGATTATCAGTAACAGAACATGGTAAGACATTATGAGTCTTTAAACCTATACCCCCACATTACAGGCATGGGCAGAGGAAATACACAGGAAAATCAAAAGGCAATTAAAAAATTTGCAAGTTCATAATAGTTTATCCACTCAAAAATCTTTGAGAAAAGTTGAAGCCTAGAATGAGAGGTGTTCTGAACTGCCACAGTCACTGTACATCCGCCATCAAGGAGGTAAAAAGCAATGCAATTCATCTTTAAACTTAATATCCATAAAGGAATAATAAAAGATTTTAAAAAGCTAAAAAATATTAAAATTTAAAAAAAAATCCTTTGACCTGATTTTATTAAAAGTCAACCAGCTAGCTATCTTCTGACCAGCTCTGGTAAGTGGCCCCGAATACAGTCCAGCCAGGTGTGCTCACTGGGTCCACCCCCAGTAGGCCGGGTGGAAAGGTCTCTGGCATCTCTGGTAACTGCCAGAAGTCCACTTCTTATTTTGGGTTGCCATTTGACTGCCATTTGGCTTCACGTTCCAGAAGAATCTTCTTTGTGAATAGTCCTCTCCAGCTGGACCAGGAGGAGGGATACGACCTCTTTGGCAAACACTCTGCTTTTGTGAAAATTTTCTTAAACAAGAAGTAATAAATCATTATCAAGATTAACATATAATCATCTTTATAAAATAATACAGACATTCCGATTTTCCTCTTTCCTACCTGGATGACCCGAGCAGATAATCAGTTACCTTTCCCTTCAGTTTTTGTAAAATGGGGTTAGGACTGGGGAGACGGTTGAATGAGTGAAGCTCTTGCTGCACAAGTGTGAGATCTTGGGGCTGGGTCCCCAGAACCCACAGAAAGGTCAGAACCAGTACATGTGTTTGTAATCCCTACAAAAAGATGTGAGGCAGAGACAGGAGGGTCCTTGGAAGCTCAAGGGGAGCTGGCCTGGCACATGCAGGGAGAGGCAAGAGGCTCCACTTCAGACAAGGGAGTGTGACGGGCGACACTGGAGGCCGTCCCTGACCTCACATGCACACCCTCTTTCCCACACACACACAATCCCACTCAGTCAATTTTAATTAGCTAATAAGGTTCTTTAGTCTCTGCCCCTTTTCATCTTTCTGACTGTTGTTACAGTCAGTTGTGAGCAGCCATGGAGGTGCTGGGAAGCAAAACTGAGTCTTAACTGCTGAGCCATCTCTCCAGCTCCTGCCACCATTTTTTTTTACTATTATAAATAAGCTTCAATTTCAGCGGCTTTCTAAAATGTCACAGTGTGGTTATGGTCACTTAGCTGTTTCCCCACTCTTAGAATCACAGGCTACTATCAGTTTTCCTACCACTCAATATTTTTGGGATTAGCATCTCATAATATATACTACTGTAGACAGAGCACCTAGCTCTGTCTGAGACAGTAGGATTTGAGAATTATAGTCTCAACATGGAATTGACCAAGAATGAGTATCTTCATGGTCATTAAAACTGATTCAAAAGTGTTACTTCTACTCTCAGTGTCACTGGCAGCATCTTTTTAAAAGTGTTACAATGTACCAATCTGCTTTAACATATGGAGACGGCAACAACCATAGTTTTATGGGTTATGTATTTTAAAATCTCCACCTCAGAGAATGGAAACCAGAAATGTGGTCTCACCCAAGATTGTACGGAGTGTGAACGGCAGAGTCAAGAGATAAATTCAAACCCAGCCTGACAATCACAATTCTCAAGTACTCATAAAATCCACAGTAAAATTAATAGCCAAAAACATCTTGCAAACTGTGAATGCTAATCACAGGTAGCAACTTGACTGAAGTAGGGAATAGCTACAGAGCTGGTGAGGCATTGTTTTTGCATCTGTCAACAAGAGTGTTTCTGAAAAAGATGCACCAAGAGCACACTCAGGAGGGAAGATCTGCCTTCCATGTGGGCGGGCACCAATCCACCCGGCTGGGATTGCAGTATAAGTACAAAGGCAGAAGATAGGCAAATTTGCCCTTTCTCCTGCCCTTCCATCTTCTACTCTTGATGTACTACTACAGAGTACATCAAGGGTACTCTGGCCTTTCCTTAGGACTCCTACAAAGAATTACCATGTTCCACGGGTCTAAGACACACCACTGGCAACCCTAGGTCTCCAGCTTACAGAGCGCTTGCTAAAGGACTTTTCAGCCTACAGTCACACATGCCAATCACTCTAATAAAGGCCCCTTCTCATATACCTCCCCACCCTCTCTCCTTCTCTCTCTTCTTCTTCATCTTCCATTTCTCTGGAGAATCTTAATAGACTGTTATAACTGAACTGAGAATTTTCCCATTTCCCAAGTGAAATACTTTTATGATTTAAGATATTCAAATCATTTGTATTTGATTTTATTATCTTTCAAAATTTGCTTTTTCTCTCTTTGTTTTGAGGAAGAGTCTCAGGTAGTTTAGGCTGACCTCAAACTCACTGTGTAGCCAATGATGGACTTCGGATCACCCTGTCTCTACCTCCCAATGCTGGGATTACAGGGACCCACTACCCTGTCTGGCTTTGTATTTATTCTTCAAACAATAGCTTTTCTGATTCCAAAAGCTAGCTAGCCAAAGAATTCAAGATTCTTACAACCTAGGGATATACCTTAGTGGTGTATCTTGGGTCTGACCCTAAGCATGTACACACCCACAGAAGAAGATGAATGTAACATTTTATTTTCTAGTAGCTCCAGCTAACTCTTCCTGGATTAAACTAAATTTAAAAATAATAAAATGATTTGAATATCTTAAATAAAATTTCCTTTTATCAACTACCTCTGAAGATGCATGCATTTCCTACCCAGTATTTGATTTGCAGAGCAGCGTGAGCCCTATTGGCTGACACTGATCAGGAAGAAAATACCAACGGCTGGTCATTACCACAATATACTTTCCCTGTTTCCATTTCAGTTCTAAGAAAGTGGGAAGCACAGGTACCTGAATGACTGCTGTGGGTTCTGGGTCTGGGTATGAAAATGCCGGAAAGGTGGTGGATAACCACTAGGCCGGTTGTGCCTCGGTCCTTGGTTCACAGGCTTGTTAGTAGTGTGGACTTGTTCCATAAGATGTGCTGAGTCTTCAAGACCACCTGGCCTAGATGTACTAACATTCCTGTTCCTAAAAGAGAAGTGTTCCACAGTGTCACCAGATTCCAGTTCTGGGGGCCAGTTTAGTGACTATGTACTTTGGTTTGTGAACTTATGATCTCATCTCCCCCACTCCTATTTGTTTAGGTTTTGCTCAGCAAGTGAGTTGCTAGGTATAAATGGCTTCCCTAACCACAAATCTCACTTAACAAAAAGGAAGACTTACTTTCTGACACGACGATTCTGCAGGTTTTCAATGTAGTTCTGTCTTTCTATGCAATGCCCCCGGCACCTGTTGAACACTGAGGAGTGGATGAAAATGAACTGTCAGAAATAGTTGCACAAAAACAAATCTTACCCAAAGCAAACCAAAGCTCATACTCACTGACTAATCAATTGGTTTCACATCTCACTACTCACATTTATGTTCTTTATATTTCTTCATAAGCTTTTGGCAAAAGACTACCTTATATTCCTATTATTTTCTTTCTTTTGGTTCTGGAGACCAACCTCAGCATCTCACACATGCTAAGCAGATGTTCTACAACTGAGCCACATCCCCAGCCCCAAGATGTAGCTTTCCGTCCTTTTCTCTCTTCACTTTCTTCTTGGCATCTTAGACTGGATCATATGAATTAATTTTTTTCCAAAAATTAAAAAATGGCTTTACATTTCCACTTTTAGTTTTTATAGGAAGGAAAAAATAGTGACACCCCTCATACTTACATTCAATTGCATCATCTGGCCTCATGCCTTCTACATCAATCAAATATCTAACAAAACAACATAATTTGGGTCACTTAAATATACAAAAGAAAAAAAAATAAAAACAGGTCCAATTCCACTTAACAAGTGGAGACATACAAATCCTAAGAAAATACTGTACCCAACCCGACAATTACAGAATGACATGCCATGACCACAGAAAAGGACTAACCTAAGATTGACCAACTTTAGAAATCTATTAATAAAGGCACTTGGGATAATATAACAACATAACTAATAAAGAGAATGCATGACCAAATTGGCAAATGCTTAAAAGGTAGATTCATAGTCATTTTCATTAAAATGCTTTGTGAAGTAAAAACCAGGAGGCTTCCTTAATATTGTGTATTTATCAGGAACCAACAATATGTAAAGCAACTTGGAAAAATACTAAGCTAAAAATACTAGGTAACCAACCAACAGGCCAGAAACAGGAGCCACCATCACTGTTACCCACTTTTCCCTCATTCTCACCTTCAATTTACCACTAGGGAGCTGACAGTCATGACCACATCCTTCCACCAAAATGACCTCGAGATCCTGGTCCAAGTGACCATTATACTTCAATTCATACTAAAGCCTAAGGTCTCCTTGCTTCTACCTCTCTAGAGCATTCTTTATTCAGCAGAAATAGATGGGTTCAACAACCCCCACACCCAATGGTTCATCAAACAAACATAAACAAAGCGACTGAAACACTGTTCTGCATGGCCTAGCTTTGGCTCCTGCCTGCACCTGCAGCTCCACTTCAATGCCATACTTACCGCATTTCCCACCTCCTCCAGAGTCCAGTATATGCTACCTACTCTAGGGTCTTGGCTGAAACTTATGTCCATAGTTTCCTCAGCACTAGTATCTTCGCACTAGCTCAACCGTCAGATATTTGCTCAAACCTTTCATGGAAATGTACTGCCTCCTTGATGAGCTAGGTCAATGCCTCTCCATTATTTGTTCTCATGTACCATGTTCTTGTCCTCAGCATTCTATATTCTTCTTCTTACTACTATTAGTATTATATTCTTCCTTCTTTCTTCAGAGGCAGGTTAAATCTCTTTGCCACACCAACCAGATCTTAGGAAGAAGGATTTTCTGAATGGACAAGGTTGCACAGCACAGCAATCCCTTATGAACCATCAGAGTGCATCCTAATTCAGACTGCATGTCAAGTGAGGTTACCGCTGAGCCAGTGGCTGTGGGTTCAAAGATTCTCACACTACTTTAATGTCTTACCACACCCCAAACTTCTGCCTTGCATGTTCATTAGTACGCAGAAAGTCAGCATAGCCTAAAAAAGAGGTGTATGGTGGTGGTGGTAGCACATGTCTTTAAGCCCAGCACTTGGGAGGGAGAGGCAGGCCGATTTCTTGAGTTCAAGGCCAGCCTTGTTTACAGAGTAAGTTCCAGGACAGAGTTACAACAGAGAAACCCTGTCTCAAAAAAACCAAACAAAAAGATACCAACCACATAGACTGTAAATCTGAATGTCTGTTGTACTTTAAGCCACACAGATGTGCTTACTCTGTGTCTGTGCAGTCTACAATGGTACTGCTGATGGCAGTCTCTGGGTGGGGGCAATGGTGCTCTGTACTTCACCCATTTCAATGTACGCTTATATTACCATTGTGACAACAGAAACACACTAAACACTATTTGCTTTTGGGTTGGCAACTCACCTGCATATGAGATAGCCAGTCCTGTTTAAGCCATGGGTGCAGTGGACACCAATAAGCTTGTCTATAAAACAGGAAATGCAGAGTTAGAAACCAAGATATACCAAAAATAAGTTGGACAATTTTCTGAAGAGTAACACAGTGAAGTATTACTGCTATGTTGAAAAGCACAGTGGCTTTAGAACATGTCATTGAGAATCACCTACTAAAAGCTCAGAGTTTGCAAGTGCTGGTTAGACACCATGATGCAATGTGGAAGCACCCGTCAAGTTAAAGCTGCACCAGACAAAGTCATTTGTCTTCATATGAGGACACTGCAATGTGTTTGTGTGTGCAGTGAAGTTTGAAACTAGGCCTTCTGTAAGCCAGGCAGGTGCTCTGCAATTAAGCAATTAATTAATAGACCTCAGCCCAGCCTTTACTTTTGATAGTAAATAACAACCACAACTGTACTCAAAATGGAAAAAAAGGCTGAAAATACCTTAAGTATGTGTGACAGATGTACTCCCACTGGCCTACTTGTGGTCTGTTCTTCTTGGAGGCTGCTTCACTCCTAACCTTTGTCTTCCAGGGGACTGACTCACTCCTAACCTTTGTCTTTTGTTGTCTCTTTATGTAACTCTCAGACCCCGAGATGTTTAATCTTCTACCTCTCAACCCTTAACCACAGTTGAAAAGGAAACACTATTATCATATTACACATTTCTGACTCAAGTTTTATTTCTGTGTGGCAAACAAGAGGAAAAACACCTTATTACTACCAGCGGACATTTTCACCTTAATACTGTCAAAGACAACAGCCCTAATGTTAGAATATTAACAATATCAAGTCTCCAGACTGGGCTGGAGAGATGGCTCAGTGCTTGGTCTCCAGCACTCACGTGGGATGGCTCACAGCTTTCTGTAAACCCAGCTTGAGGGTCTGATCGCCTCTGACTCTGCTAGCACCTTCATTCATATGCACAGTTATAAGCACACAGTGAAGATAAAGGAGATTTCAACAAGTATCCAAACCCATTTAATATGTACAACGGAGTCCAGACGGAAAAGGAAAAGAAATCACAAGGACTCACCATTGTCTTTATTTTTCTTTAAAAACTCATTAACTGCATATTTGAACTTAAAAATAGTGTTATTATCAGGTACTTGATGGCCAACTGTAAGAATTTTTATGTATGAAGTAGTTTCTGGCAAATCCTATAAAGCAAAACAAAGGAAAATATACATTACTTCATTTGCAGGTATATTTTGAAAGATTTGAGGAGCCTGAATATGAACAGATAATAAACTTACTATGTCAGCAATTCTGACTAAAGAGCTACTTCTTACCAAGCTGTTTCAATCAGGAAATAGCACTTGATTTTCATTAAAACTACTGGACAATCACTAAGTATACAAAACACACCAAATTCCATGTGAATGAGGGTATATGGTGTGACAAAAATTACGTGAACAGTTCCATCTAATTACTTCATCTTTATGTGCCTTCACAAAGAGTAATGAGCTGGGCAAAAGGAGCTATGGATAAGAGAAAGAAGAGGGTAGGTGAGGGGCTGGAGAGATAGCTCAGTGGTTAAAAATGCTTGCTGCTCTTCCAGAGGACGTAGTTCAGTTCTTAGCACCCATGTCTGATGGCTCACTACAGCCTGTAACTTCTGCTCCAGAGGTTCCAGCGCCCTCTTCTTACCTCAGCAGGTACCTGCATACATGTGACAGACACAGACACACATACATAAATAAAAATAATATAAATCTTAGGGGAATAAGAGAGGTTAGGTGAAAATCTGTAACTCTGGGTTTATGTGGAAAGTACTATCATGAATTTTACAGAGTTCCTAGCTCTGTCCACGAGAAATGCTTCAGACCAACGTCAGCCTACTAGCAATGAATATACCTGACACTCATGTGTCTGAAAACTTATCCCCACTGAAGGGCAATAAAGCTTTCTGCAAAGGCTGAGTCAGGCTGAGTCAGGAAACAGTTAAGATGAGCTTCCTTAATGCAGACAAAGTGATCATAGATGATCGGGATATGTCAAAAGATTAGGACTGAGAACTGGTTTAATCTAGATAAGGAGCTATAGGCAGCTGATAGTTGGAGGGGGAGAGTCAATTTCCTTCAGGAGTGTGGCCCTCGGTAGTTGACCATGCTCCAGTAGATGGCTTCACACTTGTGTGCACTTGGGTAGCACTAATTTTAGACTCCATGGGTTATTTTTAAAAAGGAGGTGTTGGTGTGGGATGGAAAATGGCTCAGTGTTAGAGCTTAAGAGCACTCGCTGCTCCTGCAGAGGACCTCGATTCAGTTCCCAGCACACACACCAAGCAGCTCACAATCACCTGTAACTCCAGGTCTAGGGATCCGATCGATACCTTCTTCTATTCTCCACAGGCACCTTCAAGCATGTGGTGAACACAAAAAAAGTGAGTGATACACAAAAAATACAGGACACTGGGAGTGTAAACCAGGAGGAATTAGCTATGGTGTTGGGGTGACTGTGATCAAAACACACATTATACATGTATGAAATTCTCCAGAATATTTTTTTAAAAAACGTTTTAGGAACCAATCTGAGATACTCCAACTGTCCAAAGAGAAGCCCTCCACCTGTGCTCCAAGTGGAAAGAGCAATTACAGGGGAGTTTCTAATGACAGAAAAACTTAACTAATTAAATAAAATTTGACTAGTCACTATCAGCAGGAATCAGGGAACCAAGATATTATTTTGAAAGCTGTTACAGAGGAAAGAATCTTGTTGACATCACTGAGTAAGCAAACAAGCAGAAACTTCATTAAATGAAACATGAATGATAAAATTCACCTTGTATAGCCTGGTATGGTGGCATACACCTGTAATCCTAGCCCCTGGGAGGTTGAGGCAGGACAATCTTGAGTTTGAAGTCAGCCTGGGCTACACAGCAAGAGCCTGTCTCAAAAAAGAAAAAAAGAAAAAAGGAAATCAACTTTTTGAAGCCTCAAAGAATTAATAGATCAGACTACTAATACCATAAGAGACAGCCACTCATTATATGGCCCCAATGGAAGGACACATGACCACCTATGAAAATGTCTTATGTCCAGCATGGTGACACACCTTTGTAGTCCTTGTGTCTCAGTAAGCTGAGGCAGAAGGACCAATTTGAGCACAGGATGGGTAACAAGATCAGCCTGGGTAACATAGATTCCATCTCAAAATATGCAGACATCCTCAGAATTGTCATGTAAAAATAAAATCAAGGTAGCCAAAGCAATGGCTCATGGTTAAAAGCCTTTACTGCTCTCGCAGAGAATGAGTGTTCAGTTCCCAAAACTCATATAGTCACCCACAACTGTAACTCCAATTCAGTGGATCAGAAACCCCTTTTTAACTTCTGTAGGCTCCAGCATGAATGTGGCACACATAAACTCATGCCAGCACACAAACATACATATTAAAATAAAGACTTTTTAGAAAAGGGAATCAAGCTGGGGGTGGTGGTCCATGCCTGTAATCACAGCATTTGGGAGGTAGAGGCAGGAGGATCAGGAGTTTAAGTCCATTCTTGGCAACTGAGGACAACCTGGGCTACATGAGACACTATCTCAAATAAAAAGAAACAAAAAAAAAAGGAGAAAGGGAGAGGGGGAGAGAGAGAGTAGGAAGGAGGGAGGAAAGGAGAGAGGGAGGGAGGGAGAGATTGAATCAATCTAGGTGGAATACTGTACACCTGTAATTCTAGCATTAGAGAGACTAAGGCAGGAAGATCAAGAGTCAGGGCTGCATATTAAGACTGTTTCAAATATCAAACCCAAAATAAAACAGTAAGAAAAGGAGAAAGGAAAACACAATTCTGAATCTGGTTATGCCAACCTACTGGCAGAGAACAAAAGGAGCAACACATGGAGGCACACCTAACATTTACATAGCATAGCCTGGCTGGATCTCTCAAAGCACAGAATTCAAGAGAGGGGCAAAAAGAAAGTAGAAAAGACATGGACAGCAATCTGTAGACTTAATCAGATTGGACAATTTTAATGACATTTAGGAGCTATCAGACTGCATATTTGATATCAAAAAACTGATATTAAGGAAAAAGTACTGTATTTTAAATATACACACCAAATATGTAGAGATAAATTCTATAATATTTGAGGTTTCCTTTAAAATAGAACATACTGGGTGTGACAGTGCACACATTTAATCCCAACACATGGGAAGCAGGAGTAGGCGTAACTTTGTCTGGAGACTAGCCTCGTGTACATAATAAATTTCAGGCCAGCCAGGACTATACAGTGAGACTCTTTATCATGAAAACAAAACAAAGATACCCCCCCCACACACACAGGTAGGGGGATAAGAAAGGCAGAATGGTACAAAATAGATAAGAGCAATAAGGAAATACAGTATAAACACATAATTTAATATTGAGCCAGAAAAGAAAAAGATTCTGATATGTACTTCAGCAAACATTGGAGACATAATTAGTAAAATAATCCAGATACAAAAAGACAAGTATTACATGATACTGGGGCTGGAGAGATCACTCAGTGGTTAAGAGCATTGGCCGTTCTTACAGAAGACTCAGGTTCAATTCCCAGCACCTACATGATAGTTCACAACCATCCGTAATCACAGTTATAGGAGATATAATATCCAGTCTGGCCTCCAAAGGCACCAGGCATATACAGAAGCAAGCAAACACTTCTACAAATAAGTAAAAGTAAATCCTAAAAAAATTATTCCACAGATAACTCTCACACCTTATCAAAGATACTTTTTTCTTCCTGCAACATTCAGAGATGATTACAGAAAGCCACAACTAGTCAAAATGCAGAGCTCCAAGCGATACACCTAAAGCACAACCTTTACATCTAAGGCTCAGGGAACAACTCAGAAGAGGGAGGTAGGAAGACTGTAAGAGCTGGAGGACCAGGAAGTCAGCTGCAAGACTGCGTTTTATAGATGATAACAGGGAAGGCTACAGCCATGAAATTTCAACAGTGTGGGTGCTTAGACAAGATCTGAACACTTAACATGCCAACATGGACGGGAGGTATCACAGAGGGCCCTATCCCTACATGAAGAACTACGAGTAATTAAAAAGGGCTGAGAGAGAATTAGTCTTCAGATATAAGCATCTTAAAGTAGTCAGCCCTAGAAAACAAAACCACAAAACATACAAATGAAACCAAATGGACTCGGCAGGTTCCATGTGATATTTACTCGAAGCAATAATAAAAAATACGAGGCTGTAAATTTGAAAGGGGGGGGTTTGGGAGGGGATAAAAGGAGGAGGGAAATGATGGAATTATATTTTAATCAAATAAAAAAATTAAATATGCTATATTATGCTACTTGTATGAGATACCTAGAACTGGGAAACTCATAGTAATAAAGCAGGGAAGAGATTACTCGGAGCCTGGGGTGTGGGAGAACACAGGATTAATACTCACTGGTTACAGAGATTTTTCTGATGAAAGAGATTTGGGTAATAACTACCACATATTAAACACACTATAGTTCAACTAATGTCTCCAATCTATTGTGTGTGTGTTTTGTTGTTGTTAAGATTTAACTGTGTTTTCCAAGCTGGCCTTGAACTTCTGATCCTCCTGGCTTAGACTCCTTAGATCTGGAGTACAGCCATTCACTACCATGCCTGGCCTCCAATTCATTCCAACATGTGATTAGGGAAACTATTTGCTTTTTTTAAAAATTATTATTACCCATGAATGAAGCTTAGTTTTCACATCAGCACAGGATGAACCTATTAAATTACTATGACTTTTTTTTTTCAGTTAGAGGTTCCACTTACCTCTGCTTTATAATAGCGCTGAGTATGTGTTAAATCAATTATCAATCCAAGTTCTTCATTTTGTTCTTGAATTTTATTAAAAAGATCCAAAGGAGAAAAGCATTCTTCTGGCATAAGCTTTGCTTCAAATTTCTGTCAGAGAGTGAAGGAACAGAGAGCAAACCAGCTTAAAGCCCTTTACTACAGTATGTATTTATCCAGCCCCATACGAGCCCAAAACGAGATGCAAAGGGCAGTTTCTGGTGGAAAGAAAAAAAACTCACTTTGATATATAAACTTCTGTGTTTGTGTCCCTCTGCTTGAATGATTTCAGAATGTCCCAGTCAATCAATCAATAAAACAAACTCAAAAACAAACAAAAAAATCCCATTCCTATTTGTGTAAGCCTTAGAACCTGAATACATTTTACAAATAAACCAAAAAAAAAAAAAAAAAAAAAAAAAAATAAATAAATAAATAAATCCCCTCCCAATTCTATTTTCAGCAGATAATAACCACGCTATTAACATAGCAAATACCGACCTATACAAAATACAACATATTATGTTGTAACTGTTCTTTATGCTACAGCTAGGAAGATTACACTGTCTCTTCCTTAAAATGAGATACGGACGTAGATAGTCTACTGATCTATGACTCTCATTCCAGGTTAGTAAGGTGACGTAAAACAGGAGAACAGAGAGCAACCAGGCTGAGAGCCAGTGTCCTCCATGGGAATTAGATTTCTGAAAAATACTGAATTACCTTTCACTTACCTTTTGCAAAGGAACTTTGAAAGCAATGAAACGAGTTCCAGGCATTCGCTGTCCAACCGGGAGGTAGTCTTTCCACCTGTGACATATCATGTCTATTAGTCAAACTGGGCGTCAGCCTTGCTTCCTAACAGAGTAAGGCTCCAGGATAATGGGGCATCTGGCACACACAGCATGTCCCTTTACTCTGCTCTACCTTTGTCACTCAACCTATTCATTTTCCACAAATAACAATTTCCTTTTTCCCATTTCCCCATCGTGAAAACAGATACAAGACAACAAAACAGCACAGCAGTTTCCACAAACGAGAAATACCTAAAACCAAGAATAGTCAGCCTGGCATCAAACACTAAGTGATGTATCAGACATGAAAGCAGAAGGGGGATTGTATCAGAGGAGATGGGACTAAAGGGAGGGGAGGGAGCAAAAGGGGGCAGAAAAGAGTCAGGGAAGGAAGTCAAATATGTCCCTCCTATGTAGAATCTAGTTTTAAATATAGAAATGCATATACATATACACACATATATGAGACACGAAAACAGTGGTGAATTATTTTGGGGGAGTAAAGAAACTAGCAGAATATGGGCAGGAGAAAGGGGAAAGTGTATGTGTATGGGTTAATATGAGCCAAGTATAATGACATATATGTAGAAAAATGTCATAATGAAACTCGTATCTTGTATGGTTAACTAAAAACATTACAAACAGCAAGAAGTAAAGAATGCCTACACACTGGCTGAAAAGGCCCAAATTCAGTAATTTCACAGCACAGTGTTTTCAGTCTCCACACAAGTGACATCAAATCAACATGTACAGATCTCCAAGTTCTTATATGAACACAAGGCTGGAACTTCAGTCATGCCAAGGGTCGGTGTGGAGGGGCAGAGCCGAGCTGCTCTATGTCCAGGAACTACAAATAAGCAGGGTTCATTCAGTATACTCCAAACACAAAAAGTGAGGATTGAGAGGCAAGAGATCCGGCTGGAGACACAGAGGACCCCAGACGTGGAAGCTAGCGTGATAGGCCACGACAAGAAGTTAGCTCTTTATTTTTAAAGTGGAGCTTTACCTTATATCTATGAGCTACCTCCCAATTACTACTCGACATTCAATTTAAATAATTAACTGTATAAAAATACGTTAAGAATGGATCGAAAGGGAGCGAAAGTAGATAAATGGACACCTGTCTTTTCCAACAGATCAGTAAAGTTCTGTACTGGGATGCTGAAGGAGGGAAGCTGACAGACTCTAAAGATATCCAGGAGATAAAAGAAAGTGTTTACTCAAGTCTGGGAAGAGAGAGAGGACAAGCTGTCCGTCCTGGCTTTTAGGTGTTGCTTCTCTGTGGAGATAAACAAAAACAAAAATAAAAGAGAGGAAAAAAAAACCGACTTGATGAATTCTTGGGTGGAGAAAAGCCAGTCTGGCCATGTCTGGCTTCAGCTATTCCTTACTTGCGGAGATAAAACGACAGACTTTTGAAATCCGGGAAAGAGAGCTGACAGTCACAAGAAGCAAAGGGTTAACCAGCACCTGTGGGCGAAATTCAACCAATGACACGGACAGGGGAAACTCCCTCGAGTCCTGGAAGCCACAGAACCTCTCCAGTTGGTACTTAGGGACGGGTGTCAACAGGTCAGACCGGATCCCTCGCCTGGTGCCTAACTACCAACCTGGGGACTAGGAAGATCCCTGTCATCAAGGGATGACTCCATACTGGCAGCCGCGCCCCACAGCGCCCTCCCGCCATGGCCCGGTCTGGGCAGACCAGAGACCCAAGAATGCGCGCGGGCAGGGGTCGGGGTGGGGGTGGGCGCGGGCGCGGAGGTCTCTGGGAAGCTTAAGGGCGCGAGGCCAGGAGACCACCAAGACTCCAGGGCACCGAGGCAGCCGGAACTACCCAGACCGGAACCAAAGCGCCTTACCTTTCCGGGATGTGGTTTCTGCCCTTCTTCTTGGGTGGGGCACGGCCAGCGAAGACCCGGCCCCGACCAAAACCATAGCGGCCATGATACCACTGGCTCATGTGGGAGCAGTGATGCCGCCCACCCAACGCTAGGCGGGCCAGAGCGGCCAGAGTGGTGACCTCAGGGCCACGAGAAGACTCCGTCGGATTCAGAGCGCCGGCGCAGGAACGCGTAGTGGCCTGCCGTGATGACGTCACACGGCACGCAGAGCGAGGGCCGTCAACCAGCCTTTGGTTCCAACAGTGCCGCCTGTGGCTGGAGGCCGCTATCGCAGCTTTGCGAACTGTTTCCTGCACCTGCAGAACTGCTCAGGATTGGGAACCCTTCAGCCCGCCCCCCCACGCTGTGTTTTTCGTGACCTTGTCAATCGTTTACATTTTGCACATATATATATTATATATATATATAATATATATATATTCTTTCTAGTTTTAAAGGGTACAGGACATTTTATTATAATCAACACAATTAAAAGCACCAACATTTATTTAATCAGTCCAATATCGAAATACCTCCACCTGTTTGGAGTTTTTTGTTTGTTTGTTTTGTTTCGTTTTTTTGTTTTGTTTTTTGAGACTGAGTTTCTCTGTTGTAGCCCTGGCTGCCCTGGAACTCACTGTGTAGACCAGGCTGACCTCGAACTCACAGAGATCCTCCTGCCTCTGCCTCTTAAGTGTTGGGATTAAAGGCCTGAGTCAGCACTGTATGGCTGTTTGTTTTAAGGAAAGGTCTCACTATGAAGCACTGTTTGATCTGGAACTTGCTGTGTAGAGTAATCTGGCCTTAAATCACAGAGATAGACCTGCTCCTAACTCTCCAGTTTGCTTTGCTTTGGTTGTGTTCTTTATCTTTTGTCACAGAAAACACTGTGGTGTGGACATCCCTATAATGTACACTATATATAAATTCCTAAATGAGGAATTGGTGGAATGAAGGAAACACATGTTAACACTTTTTATAAACAATACTGTTTAATTGACAAAAAAATGGTGCCAGCCTGCCTTTCCAACTACAGCCAGTTTTACCGATATCACGTGCCAGGTGGCACAATAGCCGTGGACACCATGAGTTCATATCTTAGCAAACACCAAAAACAACCAGAGATAAATGATGAGCTCAAGTTCAAGATTTCCACACAATGTTAGGAATAAGGACCTGAGGCTACTAGAAAATATCTGAATTCTACAAGTGGAAGACCAATGTACGTTGTATCTGCAGTCAGAATAGTGGAGGAAGTCCCAGATTATACTATGGAAATTTATGATAACAAGTTTTAAAATTTAATTTTAATTTGAAATTTCTGAAAGTAGCTTATATTCACTGTTAATACTCACAGTAATTGTAGATCAGAGTAAGCTGACAGAAAAGTCAGAGTTATTGAAAGAATGAATAAATAAATGGGCAAAAGAACACTGATGATGACATTTTGGGCACGGTCATATTGTAAGAAATTTAAAATACATCTATATCTGCCATTCTGAAAGGTCTTCCACATTTGAAAACAGGTCAATGTAAGTAAATTGCTGATCAGGATAAAGAAAAAGCTAGAAGATAAAGGAACAAAGTTTGCAAACATATTTAGAAATGTTCCAAATTGACATCAAACTATGAAACACTGTTCAGAACTTATGAAAAGTTTTTTGATATGTGGTTCAAAGAACAAACAGAAAAATGCTTATAGGCAGAATAATACACAAATGTGACATAAGTTCATCAGGAACTACAAAGCTAAATTGGTCTTTTACTTCACATCTGCCGAAACACACATACTTAATGGTAAGAACAAACTCACCTAAACTGACCCAAGAAAATTTAGCCTTATTGGCGAACGCAGATGCAAACATTCTTAATATTTGTAAGGTAAATTCAAGAAAACACAAAAACTGTAATTAACCACGATCAAGTTGGCTTCATCCTAGAGAAGCAGGTGACATTTAGCACATGTTAGTCAATGAACATGATACAGCAAACAAATAGACTGAAGGACAGAGATCACACAGACATCTCAAAAGGTATAGAGATGGCTTTTTGGTGAAATTAAAAAAAAACTCTTCATAATAAAAGCCCAGAAGATACTTGTAATACAAAGAACATGTTTCAATATACTAATGGCTACATACAATAAGCCAATAGTCAACATTACACTATGTGAGAAAAACTCAAACCATTTCCACTAAAATCAGGAGCAAAACAAAGGTGTCCAGTTTCTCTACTCTCATTCAGTATACTACCTGAAGTCTTTGCTACAACAATAAGACAAGAGAATAAAATGAAGAGGATACAGATAAAAAAGGAAGAAGTCAAAGTGTCCTTATTAGTGGAAGATAGGATTCTGTACTTGAATCCAAAGGCTCCATCAGAAACTTATTAGGTCTGAGAAATACCTTCAGCAAGACAGTAAGACACAAAATTAACATAAAAACCAGTAGGTTCAGAAGATGCAGAGAGTGCATCATAATTAGGTGCTGTAACTATGGAGACAAAAATCACCTTTTCTGATTGTAGAAGATGGGGACCAAGGCAGGCCAGCGAGGATTCATGTAAATAGAGTTGAACACAGGAACTGGATACTATAATGTGTCGATGTTGAATTTTGGTGAAAATGTTCCATACTACATGCTTTATTTGGATCAGGAATGCTCCTGTAACCCTGTGTGTGGCAGTTTAAATGAGAAATGTCAGCTGGGAATAATGTAAGTGAACATGTATATTGTGTAATTTTTATGGAGAGGATATAGGGAAAAATCTTGAACAGAGACAGAAGTTTAAAGGAAGAGAGAAGCCTGAATAAAGCGTGTGTGTGACCCATCCGTGAGACTTCTGTGTGGCTCCCCTCCCCCCGGCTGTCTCCACACCTCCACTTTGGGATCCTGACTTGCTGAACTTTACTGATACACAAGAATCAATCTCAATGCCCCCCTCCCCCTTACATTGGTTGTCTGACTCCATGCTTCTTCTGGGACCACTGACCTCTAGCCGAAGCTGGACTTCGACAGTTTTGATTGATTATTGGTATGGGAGGGGAGGGTTCAGCTAATTGTAGTGGTGCCGATCCTAGGTGATTGGCTCTGACATTTATAAAAGTGAAGGCTGAACAAACCACTAGAACCAAGACAGTAAGAAGCATTCCTCCATGATCTCTGATTTAGTTCTTGCCTCTAGGTTCCTGCCTTTGAGTTCCTGCTTTGAATTCCCCTGATGCTGGACTGCAACAGTCAGCTGAAATAAAGCCTTTAATCCCCAAGTAGTTTTTGGTCATAGTGTTTTATCATAATAGAAACCTACTAAAACAAACATGAAGATACAGAGATTGTTTTCTGATTTTAATTTTCCCGTGAGGTTAATACTCAAATGCACGAGTACTGTGAAAGGAACGAGATTTTCAGAATGTCAAGTCAGTTATGAGGTATAAAAACTTTTTCTAAACCATACAGATTATGTGTGAAAGACACTTCATAGACACTTGTATAAATTTGATTACAATCTTATAGTTTTATATGACTCTGAGTTGCATAGAAGAAATATGCTTTGGAAAGACTGAATCATTTCCTTTGGGATATCATGTTACAAGAACATCACTGTCCTGTAGAAAAGTGATAAGTTGTATCCAACTATCACTATTGTTTCATGGAAAATATCAAAGAGTTCTAGCTAATAATGTGGAGAAATAATATGAATCTCTTTAAACAGCCATTTAAAGTGCTATGTTATTTAGCTGGACTGATGCAGTGTTTATCAGCTTTTGTTAATTTGGAATTTGAAATGTATCGTATTGCTCATTCTTAAGAAAACTTCATCTTTAATCATTGTTTGTAAATATTGTATTTAAGAAATTGACTTCAAATTGTGTAGGGGAAATCTTACAATAGGTGTATGCACAAGAGAGAATATGTTGCTTTCCTCTTTTCCATTTAACATATATTTGTAACAAATATTCCTGATTTGAGTTTTTTTAAAAGCTTAATTATGCCCATGTCTAAAAGATTCTCTGTTACTGTAAATCACCCAAATGCCAAACGTTCTGCAGAATGTTGAGTCTTTTGTAAGTACATCACATTATCTTTGTGTGAACTTTTGCACTGTTTACCTGTCTGAAATAATTAAGTTTTTCTTCCAAATTTGTGAACTGGTTCAATCTTTTTCAAACATGCCTTCAATGCATTAATAATAATGGCCTTTCCCTTGTGCAGTAACAATTCTGTTGGTCAGTGGTTGTATAGGAGGAAAGACCTCTCAGGAGCACCATGGACTTATCCTTTCTGTACGTATCCTGTAGATTTTTAACTTAAGCTGTGTCCATCCTGTCTAAAGATATCTAGGACCACATTTCAGGTACCTTACTCATCTAACTGTGTGTATGCCTACATTTACCTGCAAATTTCACGATTTCACTTTTCTCAATAGACGAATCGTATTTGATTATGTAAATGTGCTGCATTTTCAACACCTGTCCATCAGATGATGTGCTCCTAGGCTGTCCGATTGCTGGCTACTATAAGTAGAACAGAAATGAACATGGATGGGTAAACATCTTTGAATTAAGATGTAGAGTCTTTTGAATATATGCCCGCCAGTGCTATAGCTGGTTCCCGTGGCATATCTGTTTTTATATTTTTGAGAAACCCCATATTGAATTCCATAGTGACTGTTCCACTTTGTACCCCCAAGAACAACAAATAAGTGTCCCCTTTCCCATCATCCTTGCTATCATTTGCACTCATTTCTTTTATTAATCTTAGGCATTCTGACTGGCGTAAGAATGAATATCAAATAATGTTAATTTTCATTTAATTCAGCCCTAAAAGGCATATCCAGGATCAAACCCCTCCCCTCAAGACTCAGTAATCCATGGGGAAGAAGGCACAGAAAGATTTATCCATGTATTCCAATAACAAAGATAAGACGCTGCCTCCACTTCAGTTTTCCCAATGTTGTTATCATGATTAGCAGTGGAGTTCCTGAAACATTATTTCCTCCATGTATTGATTTTATCATCAATATTTCTATTACATTTTAAAATATAGTGAATCGTGATGAATTGACCTGAGAGGGAATGAGGAACAAAGAGGGAAATGGGATTTCTCAAGCTGGAGGAAACCCCTCATAAACTCACACTACTATGACCCTCCTCTCTCTGGAGACGTCACCTCTTCAGTCTAGCCTAGGTTTTGGATAGGCTAGAAGAAAGACCAAAGGGAATGAGCCAGAGACCGAGAGCCCTCCAATGGTCTACCTAGAATTGGGAAGTAAAAAGGAAAAGATAGGATCACAGGGTTCCTTTTAGGTTCACCCTAATCCAGATGGGTAAGGGAGAGTAACACGGAGAGGACCAGTCTCAAGATGGTTCTCCAAAACCTGATCCATGTTTCTTCCTCTCTTCCCTCCAAGTCTCTGACAATGTATTCTTGTATCTACCAGGAGAGCCTTTGGTAAGGTGGGAGCTCCACAGGTCTGAAAAGGGGAGCCTATAGCCATAGGGCCTTGTTTTCCTCCTTGGGCAGAGATCTCCTGCTGGGAGAGGAGATCCTACCCTCTGAGGGAATTCTCCTAGGATCTTTGAGACCCTTCTGAGGAGTGGGGAAAGACCCCAAGATTCTGTTGACACTATAGGAGTATGACAAATCAGAGGGACTCTGTCTCCCTGAGGTCATCTCAGCCTCCAGTACAGCTTTGTGGGAGAAGCCAGGAGCTCCTAGCTAGGATGGTGGTGAGCATCTTCCAAAGGGGCTCTTAGAATTTAAGACAGGATGGGCAGAGTTGACTTTGTGGCACATATGGCAGCCTGTGATGAGCTGAGGGATAGGCTGGCCCGTTTGGCATAGTCCTCTCTTCATCATAAGTTTTGTTTTACCCTATCCAAACAAGTGGGTGGACACAGGGTAGGTTTAGGAAATGGTAAAAAGGAATGATATGAATCCTTTGGGGGAAGGGAATGTTTCAAAAACATTTGACACAGGGTCTCACACGGTACCTCAGGATGCTCTGAAACATGGTGATCCTCCTGCCTCAGCTTGGTAAATATTGAAATCTCAAGTGTGAACTACCATGATAGGCACTTACGATGTTTGTCTTTGTTTGTTTGTTTTGTTTTGAAACAGGGTCTTGCTTTGTACAGCAAGCTATTCTGAAATCAAAATCCAATTGCCTTCATATCCAAAGTGCTCCGATTATAGGTGTGGACCAATGTGCCCAGCTGAGATCTGGCTCATTTTGTCAACCTCCAATATGGGCTTCCTTCCTTCCTTCCTTCCTTCCTTCCTTCCTTCCTTCCTTCCTTCCTTCCTTCCTTATTTCCCTTCCTTCCTTCCTTCCTTCCTTCCTTCCTTCCTTCCTTCCTTCCTTCCTTCCTTATTTCTTATTTCCCTCCTTCCCTTATTTCCCTCCCTCCTTCCTTCCTTCCTTATTTCCCTTCCCTTCCTTCCTTCCTTCCTTCCTTCCTTCCTTTCTTCCTTCCTTATTTCCCTCCCTCCTTCCCTCTCTTCCTTCCTTCCTTCCTTCCTTCCTTCCTTCCTTCCCTTCCCTTCCTCCCTCCCTCCCTCCCTCCCTTCCTTCCTTCTTTCCTTCCTTCCTTCCTTCCATTCTTCCTTCCTTCCTTTCTTCCTTTTTCTTTTTTTCGATACAGGGGGTTCTCTGTTATAACTCTGGCTCTGCTGGAACTCACTCTGTAGACCAGGCTGGCCTTGAACTCACAGAGAACCACTTGCCTCAGCCTCTCAAGTACTGGGATTAAAGGCATGCACCACTCCCACCCCTGGCTAGTTTACAATCAATTTTGACATCAGAATCTTGAAATGAAGAAAATGTGAAATACAGGAGTATAAGAAGAGAGTAATTGCTATAAAAAGACATGAGACCATGAAATGACTATGTATTATAAGCATGTATTTAATAATATAATCAGTAATCAATAATCTCATTGCAGGGATGGATATTTTATTTTTATTTTTATTTTTAATGTGTGTGTGTGTGTGTGTGTGTGTGTGTGTGTGTGTGTGTGTATGTGTGTGTGTTGTAGCCCTATGCCCAGGCACAGTGTGCCTGTGACCATGGATACTAGAAATGTTGACCAGATACCAGATTTCAGGCAGTTGTGGAATACCAGACCTGGGTGATAGGGACCCAACTCAAGACTTTTGCAAGAGTCTTAACACCTGAGACATATATCTAGCCCTTGGAAATTTTTTTATTGCTAACCTTACTAAATTTGATTTAACTTGTGCATGTGTGCATGCATGTGCACTCACAAAACACACACACACACACACACACACACACACACACACCTATAAGTGTGTTTGTGTGGATATTTCCAGACAGGCTTAAATGAGGAGTGGAGACTTCCTGAATTTGTGTACACAATCCTGCTGATGCATTTCCCAGATTGAATAAAAAGGATAAATAATGCTGAAATCAGCTTTAGTGTCTTTTTGCTTAGTGAACGCAAAGACACTCCTGTTACCAGATGTCTCTGCATGGAATAGAAAATCTAGGTTTATTTGCATCTTACTGCACTATGTTTTTAATTGCATACAAATTGCAAACTGACAAGGAGCTGTTAGAAAGCAAAGCAACAATCGAGTACTGATACTGTGCCAAAAGGATCTCTGAGTGAGCTGAATTATAGAATTTGCAGGTGTTTTGATTATTCTTTGGGTTTTTCTTTATGGAGATTAAAAGGAAGGGTAGTTTCCTTGTGGCAATTTGAATGGGATACCCCTCTTATTTCAGACATCTCAATGCTTGGTACTCTGTGGCTAACACTATTTGTGTGATTTAAGAGGTTTGGCCTTTCTCTAGGAAATATGTCATTAGTTGGAATTTAGGGTTTCAAAAACCATGAGCCATTTCCACTGCACTCTCTCTGCTTCATGTTAACGATCCCTCAGCTCTTAGCTTCCTGCTTTAGTTGCCCTGCCTGCCTGCAGCCACGCTCCTCTGCTGTGATGTGAAGGACTCTAACCACACTGGCTCTATAGGCCACACATAAACACTTGCTTCTAAAAACTGTCTTGGTCATAGTGTTTTAGTAAAGTAATGGAAAAGTAACTAAAACAGAAGAGGCTGGTCCCAGGAGTAGCCAATCATGGACATACCTGAGAGATGAGAATCTTACTTGAGAATTTGCTTCCATAACATTGGCCTGTAGTGGAGGGAATTCTGTGGGATGGGATGAGTGAATTTCTAGCATCTGGGTCAACAGGATGGTGCCGTCCCCGAGCCATCGGTTCTGAGTTGCATAAGAACGCAGGCTTAGAACGTTATGAGGTACAAGCCAGGAAGCAACACTCTCACATGGCTTCTGCTTCAGCTCTCTCCTCCATGTTCCTGCCCTGCTTCAGTTTGTGCCCTGGTGCTTCTCAGTAATTGACTGTTAACTGAAAGTATAACTAAGTGAATCCTTTCCTCCATAAGTTGCTTTTTGTCAGTTTTTTTTTTCCTCCACAGCAGTAGTAGCAAACTAAAACACTTGCTGAGCTGAGTAACACTGATAATTTTTTTGAGACGGTGGGGTTAAGTCAACGTTACTCAGCTTACATGCTTCGTCCTGGGATGCAACTAATTTTATGTAGTAAATATGTCATCCGCACAAGATCACACTCAGATAAGCATCACCTCATTTCACGCGCAACTAGTTCGGGAGGCTCTTGCCTCTTTGTTTTCATACCCGGATGAATAAGGGAATATATTTTAATAGAAATTCTCCATAATGGGCGAATTATTTATAGTTGTTGAGTGGAAACTTATTTTATTGCTCGGTCTGGACTGGACATGTAGCTTGTTTCTAGCAGGGGTTTTAGACTGCCATTAGCTTTGTAGGTGAGTAGTTAAAAGGAGTGTGAGCATAGTCCAAGCCAACTAGAATCCCAGGCGTCTAAGCGATTCGCTGTTCTATATGACCCCGCTGTCAGTCACATCACCGTGATGTCCCTTCCTGTGGACCTTATCGCTGGAACCCGCTGGTGAAAACACATCCCTGCTGCCTTAAATTGCTTTGTCAGGAGTTTTGACGCAAAACAATAAAATCATCTTATAATTCTACATTGGTATATGAAGTTTCTAATTTAAAAAAATGTTAGTTCTTTGCAAATTTAGTCCAACATGCTTTGATCATATTCAACCTCCAGAACACTTCCTATATCCAGGCTCTTTTCCCATTGAACTTTGTACATTTTCATTTTAAAAAAACTGGACATGACCACACTATTTTTGCATTTCCTCCAGATGTTTATGTATCAATGCCTTAATCTTTCATGGTGTTCTACTTGGAATTAGGTTTTAAGAGGTAAGGCCTACTGTGAGGTGAATGGATCATGCAGCTCTGGCATTAGAGAGAACAAGAGACCGCATCTTTTTCCCCTTGCTGTCTCTCATTCAGCTTTCTTCCTATAGGATGAGTATGTTTGTTCTCACAGGAAATTTTCCCCACCTCGTGAAGTATTTACCCAAGGCTCTATATTAAAAAAGCAAAACTGTATTAAATTGGAAATATCAATACAGCAAATTAAAGTAAACATTTCAGTGGAGCTGTGGCTCAATAATTATGATCATTGACAGCTCTTTCAGAGGACTGAGCTTTGTTTCCCAGCACTCATATATTGGGCCACAACCACCTGTCTCTCCAGTTTCATGGAAACCAATGTCACTCTCTGTCTTCCAAGGGAACCAGAATGCAAGTGGTGCACAAACTTACATGCAGGGAATAGGAAACTAAACTGAAAGTAAAAAACAAATATTTCATTTATAATTTATGCAAAAATAGTTCTAGAATTACGGCTCAGTGGTTAAGACTACTAGTTGCTGCCCAGCTGTGGTGGCATACTTCTTTAATCTTAGCACTAGGAGGCAGAAGCAAACAGATCTCTGAATTCGAGGCCAGCCTGGACAAATGAGCGAGTTCCAGGACAGCAAGGACTACACAGAAAAACCAGGTCTTGAAAACAAATAGACAGATGGGCAAACAAACAAAAAAGGGTACAGGCTGCTAATCCAGAGGGTCCAAGTTTGATTCTCAGCAACTCATGGTGGCCCGCAGCCACCCGGAACTCTAATTCAATGGGATCCAATATTATCTTTTGGTATTGAGGGACATTAGGCAAAGTTGAGATATACAAACCTATATGCAAGCAGACTATTAATTCACAAAATCAATTTTAAAATAATTTAATAATATGTTTAATTTTCGTAAATAGATTACTACAGGTATGTGGTTATAGTATTAGAGAGCTGACAAGCATAAAGAGCTGGTAGATTTTTCTGAATGAGCCATAAATTGTAAATAGAATACAGAATACATGGTATATGAACCCTTGGTACCAATAAGCTCACTACACGCAGCAAGTGTGGCTGAAGACCAGAGTGGCTGGGAGTAACTGCCACTCTCAAGTTTTAGATAAGGAAACTACTTTGGAATATTTGTCCAAGTCTATATATCATTCTATGTTTTGACACAGCTCTGAATATTAGTTTGTTGAACTCTATGTTATTACCTTTCATGTCTGAGGTTTAGGCAAATCTGTTTCTCAAACTCAATTAAGAAATAAGGGATTCTCTTGCTTCCAGTCCACTATAGCAATCTCACTTCCCAAACCTCCCTCTTCCACTCCAGAGGAATGCAGCCTAAGGCTGTCCTTTAACAATGACATGTCAGAAGATCTCCAACTCCTAGATCACAGTGCAGACTCCGTTCCCAAAAGAAGAAAGTAAGAAGTCCACTCACGTTTTTTTGAGGTACCATTTCTTAATCCTGAGCTGAAGGAAGTAGGGTTCCACAGAACATCTGGGGCTATGCAAACTGATAAATAATAAGCTCCCATGTGATTAATTGAAGAACGACGTTCAATCTTTTGTAAAACAGAGATAAGGTTTCTCAAGAGAGCAACATTTGGTGTTGGATTCTGTCATAAAAGACTAAACACAGAAGGAATTATTTTATATCATCTGTTTGTTTTACAAGTAATGTTACTTATGGATCTATAAGGACACAGGAAAAGAACAGGGTGTGCTTTTGTAGTATAATCAGAATAGAGTTAAAATACTGCCTAACATAAGTAAATATTTCATAAATCTCATAAATCACTTCAGTATAATGATATCTTGGGATTTTAAAATGAAAAATAGGTATGTATATAAGCATGTGCACTGCACAAGTGCCTGGTGCCCACATAGCCATCATGTGGATACTGGGAATAGAACCAGGGTCATCAGGAAGAGGAACTGGAGCTCTTACCCACTGAACAATCTCTCCAGACACCATGGAGACACATTTAATATATAATTTAATATGACTACACTAACACTCCTATGACATTCGTGTATGTAGTAAGCTGAAAGCACACTAATGAAGCTAAGCCATGCACTTTCATCAGCATTTGAAATATCATTAACTATTCTGTGGTAATGCTATTAGCACAGAAATAATCCACAGGTATCTTTCTCTCTCCCTCTGTCTTTGTCTCTTTCTGTCTCTGTCTCTGTCTCTCTCTTTCTCTCTCTCTCTCTCTCTCACACACACACACACTTCATTTTCTTTGTCTCACATAGTACCACAAAGGATCTCAGGCTGGCCTAGACCAGCTGTATAGCCTAGGCTGTCTTCTAAGCCATGGCTATGATCCTGTTGCAGCCTCTCGAGTGTGGGATTACAGACACATGGCAACACACACATGATAAATGCATCTGTTTATAAAATGACTCTCTATATATGTGCAAAAGAAGCCTCTTGGGCCTGGTCATCATTTCAGTGGGTAATCTTGGAAATAAAAGCTAAATACCACTTGGAATGATTGCTGTAATGTATCATTATCTTTGGATAGCAGAATATTTTTGATACTTAAATCTTTGATCAGAGACATGCAGGCATTCTTCATAAAGATTGGAACCTAGTAAGGTTCCTTCAATATTTTGAAGAAAATCCTTCCATATATTAGCAAGAATTGTCAATATGTAGTAGAGAAATTACTGAGAAGCATTCTTGCTGAAAACCATCAGTTTAGACACCGCTTCCTTAAAGACTCTTATGCTGTCACCCACCCAGAATCTCAGCTCAAACTCTAGTGACCATAGCACTCAGCAGAAGGAGCTTGGGTTTTCTCACCTGAAATTGGAGGCAAAGGATCAGAGTTCTGGACACAGTAGGGATGGGATAAACCTGCTCTCTGTTACAAGTGCTCTTTGTAGTCATAAGCAACTAGCAAACACAGGTAGGGCCAGTGAATACCTCGTCTTGATTCTGTCATATATTGATACTTATCATTCTTTCTTGGAGGAAGAATGAACTTTCTCTCCTGGACTTCCTGAGTTAAATGTGTGAAACTCTCACATTTCTCTCATTTCCTCTATTGTTTAAAAATCCAATCTTTAAATTATAAGCAGCAGCCTGTTAGATGGACAGCCAAATCCCTGTATCTGACTCTTTCCAATCCCAATGTTTGGTCGCATATACTCAATTTCAAAAGTCTAGGCACATTGAAATGTGTCAGGCTTAGGAAAGCATGGAGGTATACACCTGGAATCTCAGATTTCAAAATGATGTAATAGGGCCGGAGTTTAGAGCCTAGAGTGGATATCAATGGTTTATTTACTTATTTATTCAATGTGGGTGTTCTGTCTGCATGTGCATCTGCATGCCAGAAGAGGGCATCAGATCCCATTATAGATGGTTGTGAGCTGTAAGGGAATGCTTTGCCATGAGGCTTTCTGTGCTGTGAAAGCCTTCCTTATGGTTACATGTTACTTGGACTTCTGGGAACAGCTTGGGGGTGGGGAGGTATTTAAGAGACAGTGTGTCTGCTGGAAAGGACAGTTGGATGGTGAGCATCAGAGTGGTGTCAGGGGAAGAGTGAGCAACAGAGTTGGTGTCAGGAGAAAAAGTGAGCTCCAGAAACTGATGGTAAAATGGAGCTAACTGTTTTTTTTTGTTTGTTTGTTTGTTTTGTTACAAGTTAGGATCTTTCTCAGTAACAACCAGGAGAAGAGGAACCTGAGGGACTGGATTTCCATTAGGAGTCCAGTTACGAGTGAAAAAAGTAACAGTTACAAAAGGCTTCAAAGCTTAGGTGCCATATTTAGAAATGGCTGAAGCCTTCAAGAAAACAGTTACACACTTTACCTTTTCACCCCCAAACAAAGAAGGCGTAGGAGCCCCAATTCAAATGGCAGATAATAGCTACACACTTGTTTTAAAAGACAACGTTTACAGTGAGCCACCACGTGGTTGCTGGGAATTGAACTCAGGACCTCTAAAAAAGCAGCCAGTTCTCTTAACCACTGAGCTTCCTCTTCAGACATCCAGAGTGGATTTCAAACCCAGAAACTAAAAACAAACAAATAAGAATAGTTAAAAAAATCTGTAATTATTTTGGCAAGAAAAAGAGTAAGATGTCAAATTAGCTTATTATCTTTAAATGCACATTTCCCCTTTTCTGACTAAGTAGTTCAAAAAAGTTCAGTACTAACTAGTTCAGAGACACCATAAGCTTCTTTTATGTTCATAATTCAGTGAAGGTGACTTATTTCAATGTTTCCTTGAGCTGCTGTATGTAAGGATTAAGTATAGTTTGAAGTATCAGGGAAAGAGAAATGAAAAAGGGAAACATCCCAAGTCTCCTACCTTTAAGTGCAGTGGGTACACAGGGACGCCTGCACTTTGTTCCCAATGAGTCGTCCCAGCTTTATGGCAATGAGAGCATGCAAGACTTTGCAAGACCCCAGAAGCAAGGAGGGATTGAGTGGTACCTTGGCCTGATGTCACAGAGCTTGCCAGCTCTCAGAGCACCGTCTCTTCTTTGCATGTCTGGGTCCACAGCTCCACAGTCTACTGAGTGGTAAACTCAGAACATGGCCCAAATAAACCAATGGTAATTGCTGTAGAACTGCTTATACACAGTTCCAAGGAAATTTTAATGAAGACTATGCATGAGTGGGTGCTGGAGGCCAGCTCCGGCAACAGCCAAGGGATGTCAAGGGAGTGTGAAGTCAGCAGGGGGAAGTAGGAACAAGCTTTCTGGATAGGCCAAAGCAAGCTCTTTATTTTGGCTTTCGGCTTTTTTCTTTTTCCTCTCTATTCAAGCTTTTTTCCTCTCTATACAATTCAAGCTTTCCCTCTCCGTACAATTTCTTTCTCTTTTTGAACTTATTCTCTACTATATTTTTTTCCTATAAAATCACACACATGCATATGCACACATATCGTGGAAGAAGCAGACCTTCAATACACACACACACACACACACACACTACCTGCAGACACACACACACACACACACACACCCCTACCTGCAGACCTTCAACACACACACACACACACACACCCCTACCTGCAGACCTTCAACACACACACACACACACACACAATACACACCCCTACCTGCAGACCTTCAATACACACACACACACACACACACACACACACACACACACATACACACACCCCTACCTACTCTCGTGGAAGAAACAAAGCTTCAACATACATAGATCTTACCCACATATCTTTCAAACTTCCTTTTTCCTATTTCTGTGGAAGAAGCAAAGCTCCAACATGCACATCTCACTCATACATCTTAGAAGCTTCCTTTTGTAAGTTTTTTCTTCTTTATAGAAGAAGCAAAACTCCAACATACATAGATCTTACCCTCACATCTTGCACGCTTCCTTTTCCCCTATTTTTTGACACACACTTATACACTTTTTAAGCAATTACTCTCTACGTAAGAAGAAATCACATCATAATCACAAGTCCTATTTTTCTCAGTGAATGATTACAAGTTACATACTTTAAAAACAAGTTGTTTTCAATATCCACACATGATTACACATGAACACTTAGTTTCCATGTACTTTTCCCCATAATGCATCTATACCCCCCCAAACAATAGTTTTATTATGATAGATTAACAGAATTTAAGCAAGCCAAGTATTCTCACTACCAGATTCTTCTATGGTACGTGGCAGGTAGCAGTCTTACAGTTACTAGGAAATGAGTACACGTCATAGTATCCTAACTTAACACAATTCTTATTTAGTTAACGCAGTGAAACAAGTTTGTTATTAACAAGAAAACTTTAAGTCGGAGGTCTTTTTTATTTTCTTAGGTAAAGGAGAATCTGTCCAATCTACATGCCATATAGCTCTATGTCCCCAAGGCACCACACAAAACTCATGAGTAATTTTATAATTATAAAAACTAGGAACATATCAAATGAATTGTATTCAAGGAAGCTCAAACTTAGCAGTGGGCACTGAAACTCATTTGTTATACTTAGGCCTGTCTCTCATAGATGAAACTCGTGGGTCCTAGCAACCAGGCTTCCTTTGTTCTTGTTCACTAACCCTAACCAAGATAAGTCTTCAGCTACTAAGGATGTGCTTCCTTAGGTAGTTCCTCAGGTACTTATTCCAAAGCAGCTTGGTGAAACACCCTAATCTGATGTTATAGATTAGTTATTCTTTCTCGAATTTCAATAGTCACCAATTCAACTGAGTGGCACTGCCTTTTAGAAAATCACCATTGTTGTTATGTGAGCTAGTAACACTGCCCAGTGAGGAGCTAGAGATCCTGTTTGAGATTTCACACCACTCACACCAGGAGAGGGAAGTATGAGGTTGCCAAGCAGCAGCAGGAGACATTCAGGAGACGTAGTTCTTGCTCCCTGTGAGACACATCCATTGTGACGATACTAACCGATGGGTGGTACCCCTCAGATCCCAATGCTGGCTGCAATTCTGGCATGCCTCTGGTAAGTGGGTCATGCTAACTCTTGACTATCTGACATAGGACTAGTAAGGCAACATTTGAGAAAAATGGGAAAATTCGAAATCAGTGTCGTGGATGTACTGGACAGAAGGGACCATTCAACTCTGTCTGAACCTATAACACGTCAGTGGTGGAATAGCCACGTCAAACTCTTGTTATTTATGGATCATATTTGTTTGGGTATGCATCCATTAAGACATGTGTCTACACATCACACTTTCACCACTATTGTCATTCATCTTCTTATTATGCCACATGGTCAGAGGTGAAATCAGGGGTGGTTTGACATGACACAATATAAAACTAAAACTAAAACTGCACATCTGATGTACGGTTGTATCAACTTCCAACAGGAGGTCTTCAACTGTGCCATTGTGATGGATCCTTCAGCCTGTCAGTCTTTTGTCTGCCAAGCCTTCTACTCTCAGGTCACCATGTTGAAGGGAACTATCATCAGTTTATCCCGAGGAAGGAAAGTAATCGTGCGTCTCTGTAGAGACGCTGAGTGCGGACGATGCTAAAATTTTCTCTGCCCTTAAGACAGATGCTACAATAAGGACAGATTCCTCATTCAAATCCACTTCTCCAGAATCAAGAATTGATTTTAGGGCTCCCTATGAGATATTGGCTGACAATCTGAAGATTTTCTCAGTATGTGGTCGTTATCATTGATAATGGAGAGCATATCCTGAGTGGGAGAAAACAAGCTTCTTCGCACTCCTTTCAACGAATAGCCCTCTCTTGCTTTCCCCTTCTCTGCTAAGAATGCCCTTTCCCAAGCACGCCATTCTCAGCTGCTATGGGGATATTACCCTTTCAGTGACCCAAACTCTATTCTTAATTCCCGGCTGTCTTGGAATCCTTTATGCATCTGAAAATCTGTTAGACCCCACTTGAGAACGTATGGATAGGTGAGCGCTGAGGTAGACATCTGGCTCTGGCCGGTCAGCACAGGTAGCATGTGTTGGAAAAGGTAGGCACTTTCCAGTGGCTGGAGAGAAGCGCTGGAAGCTGATGGCAGGAGCCCTGCTGAGCTCTCAGCCTGGGTGGAGGCTGGAGAAGTTGCGCACACTTCCTTCCTGCTGATGGTGTGGCACTGCTCAGCACAGGCAGAGAGGGCTGCAGAGCACTTTCTGTCCCAAAGAAAGGTGTGCTTTGGAAACTTTCCGTAGGCATCAAGAGCATGGTGGGAAACGGTGAGGTGGATGCTTTCTAGGTTCCCGTGGGGAGCAGTGTTATCTCATGTTTGTACTGCCTGGGAGGGTCTAAGGGTGATGTTCCCTCACGGTATCCCAAATAAAAGGGTTCAGACTGGTTCTTGGAACTGGATAGGGTGACACTCATTTGATGAGCTGCCTGTTCTTCCCGTGTGGGCACAGATTTCCTAGTTGATCTGTTCTACCTTTTCTCCAGTCTGGGTGCTGCCCTTCTTTGCCCTGCTTTATATCTGTGGTGACACTAGCTCATAGCTGTGTCCTGGAACAGTAGTGTTTGGAGGTAGGAGAGCCTTAGACAGCTTCTCAGGCTTCTGCTTTTGCTCTGTTCTGTGCAGACCCTACTCTATGTAAAGAGACAAGCTTTCTCTACATAGATCAGGCTGTCCTTGACATCACAGAGAACAGCCTGCCTCTGCCTCGGGAGTGCTGGGATTGTAGGTGCATGCCAGCATCACCAGGCTTGTCTTTACTTTAAAAATGATATATTGAGGACTTCCTATATATGTACTGTATTATCTAATTACCCTCCCTCCTTCTAACTCCTCCTTTGCACTCCTACTCCTTCTGTACTTCATGACCTATTGTTATTTAAGTATAACTATTAAACCTGTATGTTCATGACTTTTATGACTTTTATGAATACTGATGTCATTTCAGGTTGCTCAGAAGTGTTTAGGGCTGATCACTTGGGATTGGCTAGCCCATCAGCAGATTCATCTTTAATTAAGATCGATTCTTCCTCAGTAGCTGTTAAGGCCTGTAACTCTTCTAGAGAAGAAGCTCTGTAAGCAAGCATTCACCTACATGCTGTGTGTCAGTTCATGTTGTACAGAGAACGTGACTGAGTGAGGAGGGCCCAGCGCCAATTGATAACATCCAACACGAACACTGCACATATGCCACGGGGAACACTGCAAAAGATGGGCTGCGCAGAGCGTAGGAGCCAGAGGCTAGAGTGGGATAGTGTCTTCTGTACAGGACAGGAAATCTGCACTCATACAAATCTTACCGGTGTGGTTGCCTCAACACACACATGTTCAAGTATTTCAAGCTACTAGTGAAAAATAATGTATTTCAATTGCGAAAGAAACTCTACACAATAAGTTAGAAAGAAAACTACTAAAACCTTTAATCTGCTTGCCCCCAAAAGACAGGTCTTTCACAACAAGGTAGATGACAGTTTTCAAACTGTGCATAAAAGGTTTGTACCTTAACCCAACCCTAACCCTAACCCTAACCCTAACCCTAACCCTAACCCTAACCCTAACCCTAACCCTAACCCTAACCTAACCCCCTAACCTAACCCTAACCTAACCCTAACTCCAACACCAACCCAAACCCTAACCCTTCCCACATGTATATGCATACTAAAAGTTTCCAAAAGAAGGAAACATAAATAGTGTTCAAATGAGTAAGATCGAGAGCACCCAGTATCTTCCTTGGGAAACACACACACACGTTTCAAGCATTTCTAACATTGGCCTATTCGCTAAATCCAATGTATTTCTAAAAGGAGAAATTAAAAACAAAACAAAACTTTACAGTAATCAGAAAGAACTCCACTCAAAACTTTTAAGCAGCTTGCCTCAGAACCACAGGTCTTTCTAGACAAAGTTAAGTTACTCTTTACAAAACATGCTTAAAATGCTAACAGTGCTACCAATGAAAATCATTAAACCAAACTGCACTGAGAAACACAGTAAGAGAAGTGATGGTGTTCTATGCACTTTAAATTTTTCATGTGAAAATAAGAAGGGACCATTCTTATTTTGAAGGTTCCAACAAGAAGGGAACATTAGTACAGAGCGAACGTGTCTGCAATATGAAGAGTACAGAGATTCTTTCTAGGGAAACGCACACATGCATAGCAGTTCAAGCTTCTACCTATCAGAGAAAACCAATGTATTTCAGTTGTGAAAAACACATTCACAGTAAGTTAGACTTAACACAATTTAAATCTTTAAAGTTGCTTGCCTCAAAAGGACAGGTCTTTTACAATAGACTAGATGACGTTGTCAGTCATGAATGAAAGAATTGCACTTATAAAAACAAAACAACGTTGTTAAAGAAAGCAGCACAGAGTAACACAGAAAGTGAAGTCATTCCCTTCTATAAGAGAATAGGTCACTTTATACACTTATGGATATACTCTACCATAAACCCAATCCTAACAACACTAACATTAACGTTAACAACCCTTACTCTACCCTAACAACCTGAACCCTAACATCAACTAAAACTAACAAAACACCTAACCCTAATCAGAACCATAATCCTAACTCTAACTAATCCACAAACTAAATCTAGCAATGCTAATCCTAATCTTAACAAATCTAATCCAAACTAAAACCCAAACCATAACCCTGATATTACCCTAACAACCCTAACCCTAAACCTAACCCTAAGCCTAAAAATCCTAACAGTAACTTTAGAACCCTAAGAACCTGAACCCTAATAAACCCAACCCTATCCATAAACATAACCCTAAAAAACATAAACTTAAACTTAACCCTACCCTAAAACTAACACAGCTCTAACCATAACCATAACTGTAACCATAACCATAACCATAACCACCTTAATCTAAACCTTAACCTTAACACTAAAACTAATAACACTAACCTAAACTAAACCTCACTATAACAGTAACCCTAAAACTTAACACTAACAGTAAACCTAAACCAAAACCTAACACTAAAACTAAACCTAGACCTAAAAATAATGCTAAAGGTAATTTTAATCTTAACAGGAACAACCCAAACACAAACACTAACTATAACATAAACTCTAACAACCTTTCCCTACCATGACCCTAACCCTAACCCTAACCCTAACCCTAACCCTAACCCTAACCCTAACCCTAACCCTAACAGTAACCTCAACCATAATCCTAAAACATAACTGCTAATAAACCGAACAAGAAACATAACTCTAACCCAAACAACCCTAAACTTAACTTATATTAAACTTACACCTTATACCTTACAATAAACCCAAACCCAAACCTAACCATAACAACCCTAACCTAACCCTACCACAGCCCTAACTCTGCCCTAACCCTAACAACACCAACCCTAACCATAACAACCCAAACCACAACCCTTACAACTCTAACCCTAACAACCATAACCTTAACCCTAACCCTACCTGATCTCTAAACCTAAAACAACCCTAATCCTAATGCTAACACTAAAATTAACTGTAATAACTCTAAGCAAAGCATAACCCTAACCCTAAGAAGCCAAACCATAACCCTGACCCTGATCCTAACCCTTATAACCCTAACCATAACGCTAACTGCACTAAACATGACACTAACCCTAATGCTAACATTAACCTTAACAACCCTAAATCTAACAATAACCCTAATTCTAAACCTAACTCTAACCCTAACACCCCAAACACTAACCCTAACAACCCTAACCTTAAACATAAACCAAACCCTAACCCTAACCCTGACCCTAACTCTAAACCTCAGAACCCTAACCCTAACCTTAGCAACACTAACCCTAACCATATTAACCCTAACAACTCTAACCCTACCCTAACAACCTGTCCCTATCCCCTAGATCTAACCCCACATCCTCCCACTCCCACCCTGCCTCTCCCCAAGAAGGAGCAGTCTTCTCAGGGTTACTGGAACAGGGTTAGGCACAATTCCCTACTTCAAGGTTGGATTAGACAACCCAGTAGGGGAAGAAGTTACTCAAGGCCAGGCAAGAGGTTCAGGGATACACACCCCTATTCCAGTTGGTATGAGTTCTGCAAGAACACCAGACCAGGCAACCTCAAGACATGTTTGGGGGACCCAGCAGGTTCCATGTCTGCTGCTTCAGGTTCTGCAAATCCCTAAAGGGTCAGTTGACTCCATGGGGTTTGTTCTCTTGGTGTTCTCAACCCCTCTGGTCTCAGCAATCCCTTCTCTACTTCTTCCGTGGTGTTCCCCGAGCTCTGCATTTTGTTCCGTTGGGCTTCTGCATCTGCTCTCTTCAGCTACTGTAGAGAGCCTCTCTGTTGAGGATTGGGCTAGGCACTAATCTATGAGGAGAGCATGCTAACATTTGAAGTCCTTTCCTGACTGTCCATGTTGTGTCCGAAATTTGCTCCCCAAGGACCAGAGAGACCACGTATGCAAAAAAGCAAAGGCACTTTTTTTCTGCAGATAAAAACCAGCATGCTGGGGTCAGGCACCATGCAAGATGGCCAACAACCCAGAAAGCTGGCCACACAGTTTTTTAAAGGAAGCAGGGAATCTCTCTCATTGGTCAGAACCCTAGCACTCAATTGACAGAGAGAAGAGGTCAGTGCCTTCACCACTAGGGATGCTGGGCCTCTCAGTCCAAACTCTAATTCCTGGCCTGCCCTGGAGTCAGTCATGGCTTCCCTCCTTTAGCATGTCCTTCCACTGCCCCAGTGGATCCTTCTTTTCTGGTGGCTGGGTAGTCGCAGTCTGGTGCAGAAGATGTCTGCCTGAGTTGGTGTGCCTGAATTTTTAAAATTAAACTTTACATATGCTTTTTTCTTTATTTTGATTTTGTAGACTTTTGCTGCCCATTTATAGAGAGATTTGAGGTGTAATATAGCATCTAGGAAGCACCAGGAACATTCATGCATAAGAATATCTCATGTCTGTGAAAAACTAAATTTGAAAAAGTGTCAGTTGTATTAAGTTGCAAATGATTAACTTTTGCAAATACAGCTATTTTTAGGGCAAGGTGTTTTGCGTTCCTCCTTTAAGCAGCCAGGTAGACTGTGATCAGTTGCAGTTATGTCTCCATCTAGTGATAGAAATGTATTGTAAATATTTGCAAACCAATTTCCACATTAGGCGGAACGTATGAAGTGTGGAGTGTGTGAGAATTACCGTGGTTGTTTTGGGGTGTGAGTCATGAGTCTCACCGCAGTTGACCTGTTGTTACACAGGAAAGTAACACCATTTTCTGTCAGCTATGACTTTCACTTAAGCGAAGTCCCTAGTTACAAAGTGAATCAATTCTGTGAGAAAGATGTCTGTCAACTGAGGCAAGTTTGGAATGTGCTCTTCCAAAAAAGAGCCCTGCCACCCTCCTCACCCGATTCCTTTAAGTTTAGAAAGTTTTATCAGTGTAGTTAATTTTTAATTTGATAGATACCAAAAGGACTGACAATGGACTTTGGTGGGAGAAGAAGAGTTGTCTTTGACTAATTCTGAAAAACAAACAAAATAAAACAAAACAAACAAAACCCACCATTGCCGTTGTTGGTCTTCCTCTTTCTTTGTCTTAATAAATTCATATTTACATTTTTAAACTAGAGATTATTTGGTTGCTTTAAAACTTTTCAATATTCAGTTTAGGATTTCTTTAAGGTCTTCTAGATCTCTCTTGAAGAGGACTGACCTGCTCTCAACCCTTAATACTCATTCCTCCAGAAATCCTGGGTCCTGCTGGTAAAAGGATCGCTAATAACTGAACAAAGGACTCTGGTCCTAGATTTTCTTATTCCCTGCTGTGCTCCTCAGTTTTCTCAGTTGGTGTCATATTCTCACTGCACCTCCACTTTTCCCAATCAGCTGCTGTAGTGTAGCATTTACTTGAGATTAAACCTTCCAGTTTGGAGGAAAACTTGTTAAGTCAGGATGTTTACAGGGAGTGAACCAACAGGATGTTCTAAGGCAGTGGTTCTCAACCTTCCTAAGTTTCCTAATGCTGGGACCAAATAATACAGTTCCTCATGTTGTGGTGACCCTCCAACCGTAAAATACTATTCATTGCTACTTCGTAACTGTAATTTTGCTACTGTTATGAATCATAATTTAAATATTTGATATGAAGATGGTCTTAGGCAACCCTCAAAGGGGGTCACAATCCAAAGTTTGTGAACTGCTATTCTAAGGAGAAGTAAAATACTTTGAGAAAGTTCATTACAACAGGAAGCAGATGGCTCATAATAGCATCAGGAAGTCCCAGAAACTGACCAGACTTTCTGGATCCTACCCTCCCAAGGAGTATATAAGCATTAAAACTTCTGAGGGAAGCTCTCAGACAAGCCCAGCTCCCTGGAAGAAGCAATGGCCAGTCAAATTGTCTGAAAGAGCTGAGATGCCTGGAAGAGGTTCAGACCAAATTGGGCCATCAGGAAGGACACTCTCCAACCTGCTGGGGTGCCTGCAAGCAGTGCAGTGAGCTCAGGTTTCCACTTTCATGGGCGGTTTGGGGTGCATTTAGGTGATGCAGCTGTCTTTGAGTCATTTCTGCTCCCATAAGTAACCCCAATAAAATTCGTTGTTTCATCAACTTGGGCTTTGGTATCACTTGTACTTTGATCTGTCATTGGTTTCCTATCTTGGGTGAGTAGACATTTGTTTTCAACAGCTCCCCACACACACACACACACACACACACACACACACACATCAAAAGATTGAAGAGTCAAGGGCTTACAGATGATTCATTCATTCACAAAAAAGTTTCCATCGTCTTAAGGGAAATATGAAGTAGTCCAATGGCATAACTTTCTTGTTAGAGGTCTCCAGGGATTTTCTTAAAGTTCAGATACTCCAGATTTGAGGTCAATTGGAGAGTCTTACAGTCTCTATACTATATGAGCTCTTTAGAAGACACCTGCTTCTTCTGGAGATGCAAGAGACTGAGAGGAAGTTTCAGGGCACCTACCACTTCCTCTTTTCTCCTCTCCTCTCATGAGGGTACTTACCCCAGTATAGCTCCGTATCTTGAGGGCTGCCCTTTAATACTATAAGCACTGTCTTCTGAGAGCTTGCCCAGTCTTTCCCCTAGGTCTTCCACTGGATGTTAATCATATAATTATATTTATAAAACATATAAGTGTATGTTTATGTTCAAGTTATTTGGTTACATTTAATGCAATTAAAATATTTTATCCTATCTCATAACTTTCTAGCTAATGGAAGCAATGCTTCTTTGGGACAGCATTAATTCTTACTGAAATTTTCCGTATTTTTTCTTTTTTGTGTACATATTTAGTGTGTGTGTGTGTGTGTGTGTGTGTGTGTGTGTGTGTGTGTGTGTTTGCGTACATGTACATGCATGCTGTTTAATTAGGCTTTTATTTATGTGACAAAGCACCATAACTAAAAGCAACTTGGGGAAGAAAGTGTTTAAAATGCCTTGCAACTCCCAGATCGCAATCTATCGCAGTTAGGGTAGGATCTCAAGGAAGAGCAGAGGCATGAACCACGGAGGGAAGCTACTTAGTGGTTTGCTCTCCATATCATATCTAGCTTGCTTTCCTATATAAACCAGGACCAGCTGCACAGGGCTGAGCCTTCCCAAATCAATCATTAAGAAAATACCTCACAGACATATCCACAAGCCAGTTGGATGAAGACAATTCCTCTAGTTTGTGTTATGGACCAAAATTAACAAGCACGTGTGAACATTTGTGTCAGGGTACATGCACATACATACCAAGGGCAAAACTCTCTACCTTGTTTTCTTGATTTTTTTTTTTGAAATAGGGCCTCTCACTGAATCCTGTGCTTACCATTGCCCAGAATGGCTGGCCATTGAATTCTAGCTGGACATAAAATCTTAGTGATCCAACTGCTTCTGCATCCCAGTGCTAGGATTACAGCTGTATACCGCCATGCATAGCCTTCTTAAAAATGGTATTTAAGATATGAACTAGGTCCTCATGCTTGTATGACAAAAATTCTATTGACTCAGCCATCTGCTAAGATTTTTTTCCTAGTACTATATTTTCTAATCAGAGCAATGGAGAAAAATAGCTGCTAGTTGAGGGATCATTTACAGACTTAGCTAAGAGTGAATACGTTAAGACAAAAGTGAGCTTCTGCCTTAAGTTTTATTTAAAGAAAAACTGAACTGAGAAAATACAAATTCTTAGTGAAATTTCAGAAACCTCCTTGTGCTCTCTTCAACAGGTACTTAAAAACTCTATTTGACTGCTGTTCCACCTGGATTCCTGGTACAAATGAAATGAACATGATCCACGTTGTTGGCAACCTTCACATTCGAATGGTTTCTTTTGATAGGAAGGCCTGGGGTGAAAACACATCCACTAAAAGCTAAATGTAAGTCAAGAAAATGTTTACTTAAAGGACAGACAGGGCTCCTCCTATAACATATGTCAAAGGAATATGGTGGTAGATGTGCTGATCCTTGAAGGTTCCTTATCCACACAAAATAATCAGAAAGCTGAATACGATAAATCTAAAGTAATTTTAAATACAGAACTTAGGTAGAAAAGAAGCAAAGGAAATCCCCAGGTTAGAAACCATTAAAATATTCAAAAATCAGTATAATGAGCAAAAAATAAAGTCAGTGACTTATGAAGGAACCAGAAGGAGGTTAATTCCCCAAGGCCTAAGCTTAAGGCTAGAGTCTGAGGAAATGCTAAACTTAGAAATCAATCTTTTGAACTGAAAGCCAGTCTTTACCAGAGCAACTAGAGCACTGTGCTCACTAAGCCATCGACACTGGGAAGAAGCAGGCCAACTAGTGTGTTCCGGGAAAGAAAACAGAAAGGAGAAACTTATCTCTGCACTTTGATGAAAATGTTGAGTGATTTGCATTAACCTGTCTGTGGAAATTCCCGTATGATAATTTCTTAGTTTACTGAAACCCTTAGGACTGTGAAAAAAACAAACGTGCTTTTATCGCCACAGACCCGTGCGCATGTCTCAGGAAGCAACTACCTAGAAGATGAGTTCCTAGTAAAACTTTTATAATCCCAGAGAGGAGACAAATAATTAGAAAAGAGAAAGAAATGGGATGCAAAGGACTGGAGAAATAAAAGAAACGCAGATTATAGAAAAATAATAAATTCCTTAAAGATATTTCCAATGTTTTAAAAAGAAATAAAAAAGCCATTATGCGATAATAAGACCGAGTGAAATTGGTCAGACATGTTTGAAACACTAGATTTTTATTATTTTTAATTATGGGTAGGCATATGTGTTTGCGTGTGAATATGTGCATAGGACAAGTGCCCACAAAGACCAGAGGAGCAAGAGCCCCTGGAGCTGGAGTTACAGACAGATGTGAACCTCCTGATATGAGCACTGGGAGAAAGTCAGGTCCTGTGCAAGCACAGCAAGCACAGCAAATGCTCTTGACCGCTGACCCATCTCTCCAACCCTGATCATACATGTCTGTAAGGCGAAGCTGAAGTTCTCAAAGTTAAAAATATGATAATTCATACACTTACATCCAGTCATGCCGCATAATTAGTAGAAGACATGCACTGATTTTGTAAACGATAAACAAATACAATACATGAAGTAACGGACATCAAATAACAGCCAGAGTAGAATTCTGGCCACTGAAAAAAGAGGGAAGAATTAGCTGATCCTTATAATAGCCCCAGTGGTTGCTTAGTGACACATTTTGGATTTCAGAAGAGGAAGGAAACCAAAACAGGGCACAGTGGACTCCTCAGCTGCAAGATACTGTCAGAGAGTCTTGAGTATTAGGAATTTTCTGGAAAGGTAGTACCGAAAGGAACTGTAGTCAGGCTTCTAAGAGCACCAAAATTGTGTAGGCCCAAGCCAGGAGCTCTGTGACCCAAAACAGTTCCCAGAGTTAAAGAAAAACAATTTCTAAGACGAATAAGACAGACTTGGGCTGAGGAGTTCCCTCCTCCCAGTTGCCTACGACCTTGCTATATGCCAGCACCAACCAATTTAGAGGTTAATTGGCCCTAACCTATCAAAGTGGGAAAACAATTTAGAGACCAATCAACTTGTACCAACTTGGTCTGTGCTTAACTATGCAGCTCCTAGCAACCGTTTCAACTGTTGTAAATAAAAAGGCTTGCTTTCTGCCGCTCGGGGCCACTTCTATCCTGCGTGTTAGAACGGTCCCAGTATACTGGAATAAAATCCTCTTGCATGTGCATCGATATCCCGTCTGTGAGTCTCTGTGGGGTTGCGTGTCCCGGTTTGGATCTCAGAGGTCCAACAGTAGCAGAGAGAGCTACAGACAGAAAACAGTTTAGAAGTCTGCCTACCAACAGCTAATCTTGTGCCAGAGATGATAAAAGATGTGATAATGGAACTGTGACCCTTCAGGGAATGGAGGACAGAAGAGCTCTACCACAGAAACAGCAAGGCATTGGGGATGCTTCCCAGATGACAGGCCCAGAGGTCCAGAGACCATCTGAGTCAAGAAGATAAAGTTGGAGCTCACCGAGGGCTGGATGGCTGGAACTGACAGAGTGCAGAGAAGAGAGCGACAGAGACTTGAAAGGAGAGCAATGCTCTCAAGTCTTAGATGAGTGCTATATACACATTTATGTGATATTACCTAAGTCCAGAGAAATAAGCATCAAAAACACACGAGAAGGCAATCCTTCAAGTTCAACAGGCTAGATATAACCTGCCTTCTCACTAGGTGCAATGGAAGGACTGGAAGTGAAGCTGGGTATAACCCACAAAAGCCCCATTCCTAGTGATTCATACCATCTAGGCCTCGCTTCCGAAGAGTCCTACAGCCATCCAAAAGAATGCCACCACCCAAGGCACAAGCATTTAAATTAGGGTCCTCCTATCACTCTGTTGCCTTGTCTCTTCCAAGCTCCCAACTTCTTTTTAAAACCTTGAAAAGCCTTCTCTATATTTCAAATAAAAGATCTTAAATCTTGCAGATCGTTTTTGCTATTTTTGCAAAGTTCACCAAGTTCTCAGGATATAAAGTTTTAAATGAAGCATGCCACAGCCATCTGTTTGATCATCAGAATGGGAGAAAATAGGGAAATTACCAGAAAGAAGTAATTTAGATATCAAAATAGCATTCAGACAAATAATCATAGTTAAAGCAAAGATGAAAATAAAAACTGACATGTGACTGGGGAGAAATTTTGAACAATTCATGAAGCATAAAGATAAATAAAATTTATTTATAATCACATCACAAAGTTAACATTTTTAACATATAATTGTGTGTGTGTGTGTGTGTGTGTGTGCTCGTGTGCACGTGCAAAATATGTGTGAAGGTCTGATGGGTCTCTTATTCTACTGTGTGGGTCCCAGGATCAAACTTCGGTCTTCAGAATTGTAATAAGGTTCCTTTACATGCTGACCTGTACCACCAGTTCCTGATTGATGATAACATGTAGCTTTATAGTCTTTTCTATAAACACAGGAACTATTATTTCCAATTTTAAGTTAATAAAACATGTGTGTTATTTGGCTTTTAGCATTTCAGAGTTATCTTTTCCTAGATAGTGAGGAAAAGACTTTTAACTTCCATTTAATAGATTTCCAGAAAGCTTGGTGCCCTGTTTACTAGTTCTGAGTATTATGACAGACAGAAATCATGTTTGCATTTTTCTGGTTATTCATTTTTAACCCACTATTTTGGATTTACCATAGAGCTCAGTCCTCTCCATTATATGAAAATATGTGGCAAACTGCAGCTATTTAAATTTATATTCTTAAACTTAAACAAAATTAAACCACAAAGCCCCTCCTGTGTCTATTGCCATGGTGCTGTTCCCATGGGTTTCAGTCGAAGAGGGAACGGTTAGTTCTTTCCTTTGAGTGAAGGTGCCAGCTCTCAGCCCTTGGAGATGGAGGATGTCGTTACCTGCTGAGCATAACGGAAACAAGATCCTGACACTATACGATTGTCACCAACTGTCTAGTGCTGACTGAGGACACCAAGATGTGAATAATTCAGTAGTAGTCTATAGTCAATGAGAGGACACCAGGGACCCCTCCTCGTGATGAGCGGGCCCTGACCTAGGCTCTTCCGGAATCCCCAGTAATTCTCGGAAAGCTCTGAAGCCAGCTGCTGAGCAATTAGAGCTTTCTGCATGTCTCTCATGTGCCCCACTTTCCTGTGAACCCCTCACTTCCCTGCCAGATGTAACGAGCCGATCCAGTAAGTACCCATGCTCAGGTCCTGACCAATCAGATCCCCCTAGTGACTGCTGTTTCACTTAAAAAGCCCCCGTGCACCCACATTTGAGGCTGCCATGTTTTTTTTAATTGGACAGCCCAGCGTGTCAGTCTGCATCCCATGGGAAATAAACTGCTTTAACTTTAAACTGGCCACATGTTACTCTCAGTGTTTACTTGAACTATTTCGTGGACCTCAACAGTCAAAGTATAGAAGTCCTGAGGCCTAAAAAGTCTACTGAGAGTTCATAATTACTTGGCCATCCACAAGATTATGGTATTTCCAGTTAACATAATCTTCCTCTGAATGCCAAAGATCCCTACAGAGTTATTACTCAACTGAACGGAACCCAGAGACACATGTAGAGATGGAGAATATTAGCTCATGGAAAAAGACAGATTTTTTAAAATGGAGATTATTTTCAGTGTTTAAACGAATTCTGTCACTGTCTGTTTGTTTGTTTGTTTTTAATTACTAATTCTGAGAATCCTTTTTTTAGAGCCACATCAAGATGAATAGAAGCCACAGCACTTCTGGCATGGTATCAAGCTTAGATTTTTATCACAGCAGAACAAAATGAAATCGCTTACAAAATTAAGAAGATTCATTTAATAACCCGAGTACAGGAAACAATTCAACCCTAGTTTATATTCTCACGCGCTAAAGCATGCTTCTTCTCTCCATGGGTTAGCTAGGGTTGTAGCTGCCACAACTTTCTTCCAAGAAAACATTAATTTGTCCAAATTTTAAGCAAAATTTTGGATTTTCCACTGTGTTTTTATGAAAAATACTTTAAAAAAATCAAAATTATTGAAGTGGGAATTGTTCAGAAAAGTTCTGCATTAGTTAGTTTTCTGTTGTTGTAATAACACTTCATGACCAAGACAATTTATAGAGGGAGAGTTTATTTGGGCTTAGTATTTCTCTTAGGCATTGTTCTATTATTGTAAAGAGACACCAAGAAGAAGGCAACTTTTAAAAAGTTGCCTTTTTACTGGGGGCTTGCAGGGCTGGCCTGGAGCTGAGAAGGGGGTCAAAACATACTTAAAACCCTGGATTTCTCATCCTGAGAGTAGTAGGAGTTTGGCTGCTCCCCCTCATTGCTCTGGCATGAACAGACCCCAGCAAACATTAGCAGCTGATAGTCTCCCCAGACATAGACATGCACGGTACACATAGCCATTGACAAATAAATCCCTGCTTCTCTAAGGCTGAGAGGGCTGATTGCTGGTTCTCTGACCAGTGCAGGTACAGGACCCTGAGCTGAACTTCCCCTTATCCTATATGACCTTATCAGATCTCTTTTTCTGGCCCCTGTAACCTCTACTTATTCACACAGAGCTTTCTTAATTCTCTCGCCGCACCCAATGACATAGGACCACCCAGGTCAGATTATGAGCCCCTACATTGAAATGAAGCTTTCTTAGTACCCCTGCCCTGGCCAATAGCATGTCACCACCACATAGGTCATTGTGCCCTTTCATCCTGTGACATATATATCACTTCCCTTGCTTCAATAAACGAGCTGTCCACCAATACAGTCTCCTGGGTGCCTGTTCCTGCTGTATTCACCACCACTCAGGATCCTCTTCTGGCCCTGGCTGTTCCTGGCCAAGTCCCCTCCTGACCCAAACTTCCCTACCCGCCATCATGCCTGGATGGAGTGGGGTTCGCCTGGCAGGGGCTTGCTTACAGTTTCAGAGATTTAATCCCTTATCATCATGGCAGGAAGCATGATGACATGCAAGGCAATGAAATAGTTGTTGAGAGCTACATCCTGATCTGCAGATCATAGGAAGAGAGAGAACTGGACCCGGCATAGGCTTATGAAACCTCAAAGACCATCCTCAGAGACACACTTCCTCCAGTAAGACCATACGTATTCCAACAGGCCACAACTCCTAATCTCTCTAATCCTTTCAAATATTGCCACTTCCTTATGACTAAGCATTCAAATATATGAACCTATGGAAGCCGTTCATATTCAAACCACTACATTCCACTCCATGGCTCCTATAAGCTTATAGCCATTTCATAGTGTAAAATGCCTTTAGTCCAACTTCAAAGTCCCCATAGTCTTTCACAGTCTCAATCTTGTTTAAAAGTCCAAAGTTCAAAGTCTCTTCTGAGACTCATGGCATTCTTTTCATTGTAAGCCTCTATAAAATCAAAATAAAAAAAAGCAGATCACATACTTCCAACATACAATGACACAGAATATATGTTACCATTCCAAAAGGGAGAAAAGGGAGTGTAGTAAGGAAATACTGAACCAGTGCAAGGCCAAAACCCAGCAGGGCAAACTCCACATCCTGCATCTCCATGCCAGAGGCCAAAGGACTCTTCAGCTTTCCAACTCATTTCAGATTTATTGACTAAAACATACTTCTCTCTCTTGGGATGGCTCCATACCCAGTTTGCAGCTCTCCTTGACAAATATCCCATGACTCTGGCACCTCCAACATCTTGGGGTATCCAATGACATCCAGGCTTCACCTTCATGTCATAGCCTCACTGAGCTTCCGTGCAGGAGCACCGCACACACACACCTAACCTCAACTACTTCCCTTAGCCATGAAGGTAGATTTCGCAACCCCTTTCTTGTATCCTTGACTCTAAAGCCAGAACCATGTGGCTAAAGCTGCCAAGTTCTACTGCTTAACGGGGCTGGAAATTGGCCCCCTCATTCAATTGCATTTGCCTTAACTTTCAGTTGTTGTTCACCTTCACTGTTTAAGCTTTTCTTTATTTCCTTTTCGCAAGCTCAGCTGGATGAGGTCTTGCCTTGAGGTCTCTACTCCTAACTTCCATTTAGCATCAGACTTTTCTTTAAACCTTTTATCTCCTTGAACAATGGACTTAGCTCCATTGGATTTCTTAGTGTTCCTTTCTCCTCAAACTGTACATTTGTATTTCTCTTTGTTCCACTTGTTCCTTTTCAGTGTAGATCTATGTAAGAGTAACCACTAGTAATTATATGACACAGTTAATACTAGGTTGTCTTGAAATCTCCTCTGCCAAAGCCATAAAACCCAAATATTTCAATTTAGCTTCAGACAGAGGGGCAAAAAGCAGCCACAGAATGGTTTCTTTGCCAAGAATGGTTTCTAGGCCACTTTCTAATATTCTTCCACTCTGAAAGTTCTTGAGTTGGGCCACCACAGTTAAAATTATCTTCAGCAGTGCTCTTCAGGCTTTTACTAGGATGGCCCATTGAGCCCCTCTTAAAGCAACGAACTGTTTTTCTATTCCAAACTCCCCAAATCTTCAATATTCCTCCAACAAACACCATGGTCAGGCCTGTCACAGCAATACCCCAGGTACCAATTTCAGTCTTAGTCACTGTTCTGTTGCTGTGAAGAGACACTATGACCAAGACAACTCTTTAAAATGAAAGAATTTAATTGGGAAATTGCTTACAGTTTCAGAGGTTTAGTCCATTAGTCCATGGCAGGGAGCATGATAACATGCTTGGCACTAGAGCAGTAGCTAGAACTATATCCTTTTCTGCAGGCCACAGGAAGAGAGAGAACTGGGCCTGGCATAGGCTTTGTGAAACCTCAAAGACCATCCCCAGAGACAGATTTCCTCCAACAAGGCCATAACTCCTAATCATTTCAAGTAGTGCCACTTCTTGATGACTAAGCATTCAAATACATGAGCCTTTGGGGGACATTCTTACTCAAACCACCACACAATTCTAGAAGGATAAGAGTCAGTCTTAGCAGGGAGGCAAGACATAAAACAACAGTCACGATGGCTGGAGCAGGATGCTGGGAGCTTACATTTTAATTGGAAAACACAAAGCTGAGAGAGCAAGCCTGAAACAGCACATGTTTTTAAGCTCTTGTGTACTTGGCTAAGGCCAAATTCAGTGAAGGAGACAAAAACTGCTCAGTTTACCTGCAGGGAGCATATGATGGGATTTGCCATCCAGAATAGTGTGGCTTTGATCAAACTTTAGTGCATTCAACATAATAAGCAAACATAAAGGTGTTTGTGTAGCTGGGTTTGCTCTCTTCGCTTTGCAAGTCTAGATGTTAAAATACACACCACAAGTAGCAACTGACTCTGAGCCTGGTGTCCTGAACAAATCACAGGGAGTAGACTTTTATCCAACGTATAATCTGAAGCCTGACTCCAAAAACTGTTCCCCATCTGGGCCCATCCTAGGAAGGACAATCATGAATAAACTTACAAAAACATAAGTGTGAGCAAAAAGTTCTGTTTGATAAGACCACGAATTTCAAGATATGTGGTTATACATAGTATATGCACTGTTAACTAATATATTTATTAAAGTTTTCATTTTATAAGGCTTTGAAATTGCATTGAGTCAAAATCCTAGATAGAACTTATTGTTTTAAGTAAACTCAAAGGATTAACAGCCTGTACAATGATTAAACTACCTTTAGCTGTACAACTAAGACCAGAATTTAAACTGATATAACATGAACTAAAATCTCATAATTCAGCTTAATAATTAATAATCCAAAATCTTGTGGAATTTGAATTTTCAAACCCAGACAATGGAGATTAAGATGAATTTAAAAAAGTAACAACAAGGCAAAAAAAAGAAGACATATAGTCCATACACAAGATGTTAATCAATCAAAACCTACTCAAAGCTGACATTAATGCAATTGAAGCATTCAAAAACTAAGTAATGCAAGAGGTAAGAGAACAGAAAAGATGTCTGAAGAAACAAAGGCATCAAATTTTAACAATAATGAACCTATTTTTAAAAGTTCAATTAACTACAGACATAAGAGACCTAAAACAACTACCTGAAGTCACACTGTAGTCAAATTGTTTAAAGCTAATTAAATAGAGGAAGTCCTACTATGGTGTGACGGTTCACATCTATAACGGTGTGTAGAAGGTTGAGACAGAAAGTTCCCATTTGAAGTTATGCCTGAGCTATGCAGAGAAACCACATCTTAAAACACCAAAGAGAGGGGGAGTGATAAAAAAGAGGGACAAATTATAAATCAGCAATAGAGAGGAGGGACATGTACAGAGGAGGAACAACATGGGTGAAGACAGATTTATTATGAGACAATCAAAGAAAGAAGACAGTGCAGAAATATCTTTAAAATAAAAAAGGAAAAGGATTGCTCTAAATTTCCAGTGAAATATCTTTTAAAAATGAGATATTAAAGAATATGTCAGACATAAAAAAAATTATTGAGTTAATCTCCAGCGTGCTTATATCACAGGATAGGTGATAAAGTTTTTTAGGAAGAAAGAAAATGCTGGATGGAAGTATTGGTCTAAACAGAAGCAATAAGGAATACCAAATGCATTTTTTGAAATTATTGAAACACTCGAAACTATGTGAATTTTGGGATAGATTTTGCCATACAGAATTACCCCATGGAGTCCAAAGGATATAACCTCCCTGCAAACTGAAGAAATACAGTGGAAAGAGTAGTTCCAGAAATATTTAAATGTTCCGTAGTAGATTTTCTTTGAAAGGAAAAGAGAAGGTGGTAAATTCTACAATTAAAAAGGCGTCTTCTAGTTCAGTGGAAAAGCTTGGACTCCAGTGCGAAAGCCCCCTTCCGGATGTGACCGCAGCTTATAGACAAGTGTGCAGAATGGCCACCCACAGAACCCTCTGCTTGGCTAAATGAAATCTTCTCTGTATCCGATACTAACAAACAGCAACTAGAGTTATGATACGGAGCCGTATTAAAAGAGGGTATGCGGGCCTGAGACACAAGCCATTGCTTTTTTTGTAAATTCTGAAATGTGAGGCTGGAGTATAAATACTGAACAACTTGCAGAATCTAAATATTGGTTTATTAATCAATTATTGACAGTTCTTAAATACACTGATGCTTTCACTCTGGCCAGTGTATTTCCTTGAAAGATGAACCAAGTGGAAAGAAAGCCTTCAAATTTTCTTGACTTACCAAAAGAGTAAACCAAGGGCAACACTGATTCTTATAAAACCAACTGTTGAAATTAGCAAAAATACCAAGACCCGAAGAATTCACAGTTCATAATTTTTACAATATGTCTGTTTATTTCACTAATGAAAAAGAAAAAAAATGGTAACAAAAATGACATTGACCTATATGCTGGCTAGTTTTTATGTCAACTTGACACAGGGTAGAGGCCTTTGGGGAGAGAGAACATCAATTGAGAAAATGTTCCTAGCAGATTGGCCTGTAGGCAAGTGATTGACGTGGGAGGGCCAAACCCAATGTGGTCCTGGGTGGATAAGAAAATAGGTTGGGCAAGTGTGCTTCCATAAAGCACACTTCTGTAGGCAAGCCTGCAGTGCATTTGCTTAATTAGTGACTGATTTGGGAGGGCTCACCCCATTGTGGGCGGTGCTATTCCTGGGCTCGTGATTCTGGGTTTGGTAGGAAAGCAGACTGAGAAAACCATGATGAGTAGGTCAGTAAGCAGCACCCCGTCAGGCCTCTGCATCAGCTCCTGTCTCCGGGTCTGACCCTCTTTGAGTTCCTGTCCTGACTTCCTTTGATGACAGACTACAGTGCGGATGTGTAAGTCAATTAAACCCTTTCCTCCCCAATTTGCTTTTTGACCTGTTGTTTCATCAGAGCAACAGCAACCCTAAGACAGCAAGTGATGAAGAACAAGCCAGAAAACAGCACTCCTCCACGACTTTTGTGTCAGTTCCTGACTCTAGGCTCCTGCCTTGAGTTCCTGACCTGAGTTCCCTGGATGATGGACTACAAAATGTAAAATGAAATGAACCCTTCCTTCCCAAACTTACGTTGGTCATGAATTTTACCACACCAGTAGAAGCTGTAACTAAGTTCTGAGGTCCAGCCCTGGGAGAGTCCAGCGATCTAGGAGGGAGAGGAAGAATCAGTGAAATAATATGAACAAAACCACACCTCTTACAGATGGCATCAGATTTCTCTCTTTATTCAGGCTTTTCTCTCTTTCTCTATTCCTTCTCCTGCCTGTCTGTTTTTCCATATATCTTACATATTTTTAGACAAAGCCCCTTATGAGGAAAGATCAGATTACAATCACATCTTAATCATAAACTTAAACTTCACGTATGTTTTGATTATAGGTTTTACATTTCAGTGATTGCAAGCTTCATATTTTTAAAAAACAAGTTATCTTAAAACCCACACCTGAACACCTAGTTCACCATATATTGTCTCCCCACAATGCATCTACATCCTAGAAGCAAAAGTTTGTCTATTATAGATTAACAGAGTTTAAGCAGGCCAAGTGATGTCACAACCAGCTTCTATTGTAGCTGGCAGGTCACAGTCTTGCAGGTGCTAGGGAGCCTGTAGACACCATAGTACCCTAACTAAATTCTTATTTAGTTAACACAGTGAAGCAAGTTTGTGATAACTAGAAAACTGTAAGTCAGGGGTCTTTTTGCTTTTCTTAGGTAAAATGAGAATCTGCTGCACAGCTCTGTATCCTCAAGGTGCACCCCAAACTCATCAACAAACTTTTAATTATAGAACAGGGAAGAATCAATTTTATTTGTGGTTGAGGACGTTCAAGCCTAACAGTGGGCAATGAAGATCATTTTGTTATTACTTGATCATGGGTCTGTTTCTCACAGGTGAAACTCGTGAGCCCTAGCAATGAAGCTTTCTTTGTTCTAGCTCTCTAACCCTGACCACACGAGTCCCTAGCAAAAATATGTTTTCTTACTTTTATGTTATTCCCTGGGTTACTAATGTTTCCTAAGTTACTGATTCCAAGGCAGCTGGCAAAACATCCTATTTTAATCCTCTAACTATATGTGAAAAACACCTACCCACTGTTTCTAACTATACATGTGTCTTAGTTCTTCTTTCTGGAGTTTCAATGGAATCACTAGTTTAACTGAATGGCATTGCCTTGCCCAAGTAGCATTGCTTGAGGGAAAATCATCACCATTGTTGTATGTGCCAATAACACTGCCCAGTGTGGGTTTAGAGACCCCCATAGAACAGCCATACCACAAGAAAGACATGGAGACCATGGTAGCAACACGCACCACCAGGCCCAGGAGTGGCGAAGGGCATTCAGGAGACAATCCCATGACTTCGTCAAACTGAGGCAGACTCATCATAGTCTTTGCTAACTGGTGAGCTGCACTTCTGAAGCTCCAATGCTGGCTACTGTTCCCCTGCATTGCTCCCAGCAACTAAGACAGGTTAGCATTAGTTTTATTAAAATGTGGCTCTATATGATGTAGCCAGTGTAGCTCCTCCTTCCAGCTGCACAGCTGTTGATCCAGAGAATACTTTTCTTTCTTTACCTGTTCATAAAATCTATTGAAAGAAACCTGTATTGGCCTGGAAGGGCTACCAGTATACCACTTCTACTTAAGGCTAATTCAAATCTCTACCCTCTGCCTTAACTTAGTCTTTTGTGAACTTGATCACCTCCAAAATTTTTTGCTTATATTTTGATTATATTCTTTCTCCTTCCTCAGCTCCTCCCAGATCCTCCCTGCCTCCCTACTCGCCCAACTGCATGATTCTCTCTCTCTCTCTCTCAAAGAAGCAAATAAAAACAAAAAAAGCCAAAGCAAATAAACAAAAGTAAACAATACAAAACAATACCAAAGCAAACAAATAAAAACATGGAGTCTACTTTGAGTTGGCCAACTACTCCTGAGCATGGGATCTGCCCTGGAGTGTGATGACACTCCATTGGCGTAAACTGATTTACCCTTTCCCAGCAAATACCAATTGCAAAACACTTCTTGGTAAGGGGTAGGATTTTGTGTCTACTTCCTCTTCTCTGTGCTGGATTTTTTTTCTCCTGTTTGAATGTATGCAGGTCTTATGCATGCTCTTAGAGTCTCTCTGAGTTCAAGTCTATCCACCCTGTTGTGTCTGGAAGACACTGTTTCCTTGGAGTCATCCACCATCCCTGGCTCTTACAATCTTTCTATCTCTTCTTCCACATGGATCCTTGAGCCTTGAAGAGAAAAGTTTGGTAAAGACATCTCATTTAGGGCTGAGTGCTCCAAAGTTTCTCACTCATCGCACATTGTCCAGTTCTGGGGTCTCCGTGTTAATTACCATCTACTACAAGAAGAAGCTTTTCTGATAAGAGTTGAGTGATATACTCATCTATGGGTATAGCAATATTCCATTAGGAATCACTTTATTTCTATGTTCCCTTAGCAGAATAATAGTAGTAGATTTTCCCCTAGTCTCAAGTCTTGGTCACTTTATAAGTGTCAGGTATGGGTTCCTTCTTACAGAGTTAGCCTTAAATCCACTTTTTAAAAAAGGTGATTGGTTACTCCCGTAACATTTGTGCAACTATTGCACTGGTGCATCTTGAAGGCAGATTGCTGTTGTAGTCTCAGGGTTTGTGTCTGGGTGATACTGATGACTATTTTTCTCCTCCATAGAGCAGAGTGAAAAATACCTTCCAGTACTACGAACACTAGTCACTAATAGTGAAACTTCTAGCTAGGCACCAGCTCATTTTCTTCATGATTGATGACATACATAAATGGTGTCTTCAACAAAACAGCCTTACCATAAGGTTGTGAGGGTAATTAATAGCCTTGGCAATAACCTGTGACTTTTTTGGGGGGAGTAACTTGTTCTTGGCACTGGAGGTTTTATTGGTGGCATAAGATGTCTAGTCAGACATTGTCTCCCATTTTGTATAGTGACTACATTTAAATTATTTTTATATGTGCATATATTTTAGGAATCTTCTACAGCATTAGATTTCCATACGGCTTTTCAAAAGACCTTTAGTGTTAGTTGTCCCTCCCCATAATCCTTCCTTTAAACCCCCCCCCTTTTAGACATACTATTTTAGTTTCCCATTTACCTCTAATAACATATTTTATTTCCCCTTCCTTGGAAAATCCCCTAGTCCTTACTAGCTACACAAGCTCTGTGGTTATTCGGATTGAAACACACATATCTAAAGCTTAATATAAGAGCCAACATTCAATATTTGTCTTTTCGAGTTTGGATTACCTCATTAAGGATGATTGTTTCTAGCTCCATTTATCTACCTGCAAATTTATGGATTCATTTTTCTTAACAGGCAAATAATACTCCATTGTGTAAATATCCCATATTTTCATTATCCATTTTCAACTGATATGTAGCTAGGCTGTTTCCAATTTCTGGTTATTATAAATAGAGCATCAATCAACATAGATGAGCAAATATCTTGATAGTAAAATGTAGGATCCTGTGTGGGTCAGCCTTCTCTAGAGTAAGAGAACTTATGGAATGAATATCTCTCTGAGAATTTATTGGAATGGTTTACAGGCTGCAGTCCAGCTAATCCAACAACAGCTAGCTGTGAGTGAAAAATCCAAATATCTGGTAGTTACTCAGTCCCACAAAGCTGGATGTCTCAGCTGGTCTTCTGTATGTGCTGGAATGCCAGTGAAGGAATGGATGTGCTAGTAAGGTGAAGGCAAGCAGGCAAAGAGCAAAAGCTTCCTTCTTTTATGTCCTTGTACAGACTTCCAGCAGAAGGTATGGCCCATATGAAAGGTCTGTCTTCCTGCCCCAAGATCTGAATGAAAGCCCCGAGTCTTCTGGCCTAAAGAGCTGGGTCAACAGTGTGTGTCTTCCTACCTCAAAGGTCCAGATTAGAAGTGGATTCACCTGCTTCAAACCAAGCAGAACATTTCTCATGGCTGCACTCGACATTTCTGGGTTGTAGTTCATTCCAGATAAAACTAAGCTAACAACCAAGAATAGTCATTGCAAGTCCTCCCTTTGTCAACCTGACGCACAATCATATCTGCTTCTGTCAGGATTACCTTCCAAATGAAGACAATAACTGGGTCATGATAATGCTTAATGTGGTGTAACTATTCCGTGTATAATCACAAACATGTAGCTAGCCAGGTCATAACTATACCTAACACAATATAACTGTCCCTCAGACAACTGAAAATGAAATTTAAATTTAGAATAGGTGGCAATATCCTTTGAGGTATATTCTTTTAGTATCTCAAATATGATAACTATGGATATTCTCTTCATTGATGTTACAACATATAATAAAGAAATTGAAAGGAAACACAAATATATATACAAATGTACTCTTGACAAAATATAACAGAGACTCTCATGTCAACTATAACCCTCATTTCTGCAGCTGGTCACATGGCCTTAGCTGGTGTTTATAACTACTGTCCTCTCCTACCCATTTTGTATTTCCTCCACCCTCAACAAGAACACCATCAGGTCTTGACTCTTTTCCAGGATGAACGACTCATGCCTTTATTACTGATGGGTCTATGCTCTTTATCATTTTACCTGGATTAGGCTGTTGTAGTTTCCCACTGACTTTACTCTGATAATCTTTCATTACCTCCATTGAAAAATCAGGTATTATTCTAATATGCCCTCCATTATATGTGACTTGGTCTTCACCCTTCTGGCTTTTATTTTGCACATTTAGTTTTTTGATTATTATGTCATGGGAAGAATTTTTTCCAGTTGTATCTATTTGATGTTATGTATGCTTCTTATACCTTGATTAACATATCTTTCTTTAGATTGGGAAAGTTTCTTTTATGATTTTGCTAAACTTAATTTCTGTTCTGTTTATCTGGATTTCTTCTCCTTCTCCTCTATATAATCATTCATAGGTTTGGTTTGTTCCTAGTGTCTCAGATTTTCTGAATGTTTTCTGCCTGAATTTTTTTTTAGACTTAACATTTTCTTTGACTTCACTATCCATTTCTTTTACCTTGTCTTCAAGACCTGAAATTCTCTCTTCCATATCTTTTAGTTTGTTGGTGGGAGCTTAACGCTAAGATTTTTTGTTTACCTTCCTACATTTTTCAAGTTTTATTTCGGTTTGATTTTTATTTAGTAATTCTCTTTTTTGTTAAATTCTACTTTCATATTTTGAATGTCCTATTTAATTCAAGTGTTTGCATCCTCACAGTCTTCATTAAGGCATTTATTATTCTTCTTTTTAAGGTACACATATACATAATTGTTATTTTGAAATCCTTGTGCTTCAGCAAAATTGCTTTTCTTGTGGCCTATTACAAGAGGGTTGCTGGCTTCTGGAGGAGGCAATATTGTCTTGGTTGTTCATGTTTATCTTTTTGAGCTGGGATCTAGACATCTGGAGTTATGATGTTTGAAGTGACTCTTGGTATAGATATCTGGTCTTCCCTTTGTTGGGTAGGTATTGTGTTCTTCGGTTACTATTGCCCACTCTGGGTCCTAGCCAAGCATGAAGTGTGGTAGCAGTGAGGTCCCTGGTGAAAACTGGTTCTGCAGGATTGTGGGGAGTCACAAAGGAATGGGGGTGGGCTACAGGAAATGGCTGAAAGGAGTACTGGGGAGAACTGTGAGGACCCTGGACCCAGGTCCACAACAAGCATCTTAAAGGATGTTTAAAGGCTTCAGGATTGGTAAAATTAGTAACAGATGGTGACATTTTTTCTATTATTTTTTACAAACAATGAGGAATTTCTTATAGCCAAGGAGAACAAAATAAAAATATTTTTGGTCCGATAAGATGTCATAGTGTTAGAGACACATACGTGCAGGCCTGACTTTGACCCCTGTATTCCACATGATAGCAGTAGAGAAGAACTGCCAAGAGTTGTTCTTTGACCTTTACACGCACTGTGGAACTTGTGAACCTATTCATTCTCTCTCTCTTCTCTCCATATATGTGTGTGTGTGTGTGTGTGTGTGTGTGTGTGTGTGTGTGTATAGTTGGTCTGGTGATTTTAGAATGAGAAGCACATACACAAAGAAAAATCCATTTTAAAACTGGTATATTATTTCAAATTAAAGATGTCAGTAGCATGGAATGTGGTGGCAAAAGATAAAGAAAGTGCTAGTAGATAGAAGTATATAGAATGGGAACAGCTGAGAGTGGAAAATGGCTCTATAATTAAGAGTACCTGCTGTTCTTCCAGAGGACCTGAATTCAGTTCCCAGCTCCTACTTCAGGCAGTTCACAATTTTAACTCCAGCTACAGAAGATCTGATGCCCTGTTCTGGCTTCCACAGCCACCCACCTGTAAGAGATACATATACACACAGACACACACATAAACAAAAATATTTTACAGGAGTAGAGACAGGTGAATGTCAAAATGAATTATATGTGAAAGTGTGAAAAGAAAGATACGTATCATGGATATGTCTGAGATATATGGTATATAGCTGGATATATTTACTTGTACCAATAAAACAGAACATGAAAAGGGTGGGGAGGGAAAGGATTGAATATTAAGAAAGTTTTGCTCTTTAGAGATAAAGGACGATGGCTCTTTAATAAGAATTATAGAAAGTGGCTATAGAAGAAGGTGGGGAGCTATATACAATTCCTGGAAACCAACAGAACAAATTGTTTCAAAGAGCATTAACATAGAAAGTATTTCTTGAGTTTGGCAATACGAATGTGACTGCTCATCTTGATAAGAAAGGTCATTTTGGATCAGATGGAATGTTGATGAAAAGTGACAGCTGTTGGAAGGGATAGGCCACCTGTGGCTCAAGAGATTACATGGGAAGATGAACTCTGATAGTGAGAAGAATGGGTGTTAGCTAAAACAGGATCTGTGCAGGTCTTAGGGAAAATACTTTTAAAAAATTTTAGCCCTAACAAATGTCATGGGAATGGTCCTACATTATAAACCATATTCAGACAGCAACAGTAAAATGATTTTGAAAAAATCAGGGAAGAGTATAATCTAAGGCCTCATGTGACAGTATCATTTTAAAATAGAAAAATAGGGAGGGGGAAGGGTAAGGAAAAGGCAGGAGATTCCTAGGAGTCACGGCAGGAAATTGGGGAACTATTTCCTTGAGGTTTTTCAGGGAAGAAGTTTAGAGGCATGAAAGGATTGAAGGAGCTAGAGGTTAAAGTACAAAATGACATTCAAGAAAACTAATTAACAGAGGAGAACAACCGCACAGCTGCCGTCAGATTGAAGACCTATTTGAAACTGGTTGTCTTGAATGTACCCACAAGTAGAACCTCTTCTGTGGTTTTCTTTCTTCTTCAATTTCCCTTTTTTTTTTTTTTTTTTTGGTCTGTTTGTTTGGTTTGGTTTAGTTTAGTTAGCTAGGTAACCCAGCTCACCTGGAACTTAGGAATCACAAGATCCTTTTGTTCCAACTTCCTAAGTTCCTGTGTCCTGGAATGAAAGGATCGCACTACTACACCAACTTTGCCATGTGACCTTCAATGGTAGAACAAAGAAAGTAGAAAACACATTTGAACCTCATTTGGGTTTTTTTTAAAACAATGATGCTAAGTCAATAGAGACAAAGGACCCTCAGTTGTTGGGAGAAACCTTCTTGATCTTGTGGTTAATAGTTTCTAGACTGGTTGAAGAAGTTACTGAAGAATAGGAAGGTAGATGAGAAGAATTGGAAAGAGAGGGCCAGATGGTCCCATAGAGCTCAAATAGCAATTACATGACTTAACCTTTGAATACATATGTGAGATTTGGAGGAAACTATAGATAGAGCTGAACACTTGAATTAATGATTTCAGTACAAAATTGCATCACAGTCAGGTGTAGAGTATCATCAGGAAAGTAGGTGGTAGTACTTTCTTGAAACCATGTGAAATCTGAACTTCTATCTTCAAAGTTAATATAATCACAATTATAATGTTTAACCCTGGCATTGAAGTGTATATTATTTTTTCAATAATTCAGCAGGGATAAATTTGCATGCTTGGTCTCTGAATAGATTCTTGCTGAATTTATTTACATGTCTTCAACTAGTAGCAATGATAAAACCTTATATTTAGGATTGCATGCTTCCTCTCAATAGCATTCACGTTTCATTTAGCAGCTTAAGTTTCCTAACTCTGTACTTCACAACCTTGTCTGATAACCAGAATCTCCAGAAGACTTTATATCACATCTTGCCCCACAGCTCACCGGATTGAGTATCTCCCAGGTAGCACATGGAAATTGTTATATTAAACTGAAAAATATTTTCCCAAGAAAGCTTGAAAATCAATCAGTAACTATTTCCCCAAAAAGCAGGGAAGCATTCTCAGTTCATCTGCCTCTGTCTTCTCAATTCCCCAGCACAAACATCCGTATAAAGACATTTCAAAGGAGTTTGCTTGAAAGCTAGAAGAGTGACCAGTCTACAAACTTAATCAGTTGAAGCCTAAATTTATATAGTACGGAGCTACTTTATGAATTTCGAGTACTTGTAGTTATGAAGTCTTTTAAAAAATTTATACTTCATGATTTATAAGATTAATATCTGATAATAATTTTAATATAACATTGTTAAAGTTGCAAGCTAGACTTCTGTAAAATGTATAAGTAGTTGTGATAATAATTTCAGTGTTTTCCTATTTTTCTTATATTCTATTCATTTCTGAGTTTTGGAAAATGAAAAAAGATAATTTGTCAAGCTATTATAAAAACCTAGGTTGGATATGAAGATGGTGAAACTATAAATAAATAAAAAAAAAAAAAAATAAATAAATAAATAAGTGAATAAATAAATAAATAAAAATAAATTGTAAAGGGAATCTGAAGAAAATACAAATTTGAGTGAGCGATTGATGAAATTTGTGCTTCTACAGGGTTTCAAAAGCTTTCTACCGAAGTGTCTATTTCTCTAAGTCCCACAAAGTCCACGGCTGGGGACAAAGTCTCCTTATAAAGCCCCTTGACTAGATTGCATGAGCCCCGGATTAGATTCCAGGCAAAACACAAACAGCAGATCTAGTCTTATTTAAAATGAAGTAAGTGACATAATAACGTTAGCTTATTTTTTTCAACCAAAACACAGAGACTTAAAATCAAATTTTAAATTTGCTGTTGTCACAGACGCTCACCTGGGAAGGGACCAGAAAAAGAAGAAATGAAAAGCAAGTGCGCTGGACCTTGTTTCCTATTTCCTATGGGAACGTGTGTGTGAGTTCACGACAAAGCCCACGGGAGAAGGAAGGAAGTGAATTTCATTATGTAACTCGCTGCAACCAGAGAGCGCTTGCTGAAAATAATACTAAAACTTATTAACTCCTGGTGGAATAAAATTGAACCCTTTTAGAATCCACACATTTATAAATATAAGTAAACTTAAAATTCTATTTTGAAGTATATATATGAGTTCGTGCCCAAGTTAAACTATTTTTATTGGGTTCTTTGTTGTTTAGTTGGCTTTATTTTTTATTTGTTTGCTTGTTTTTTGTTTGTTTGTTTTTTTCTGAGACAGGGTCTCACTACACAGTATAAGCTGGCATCGAACTCACAACCTTCCTGCCTCAACGGCCCTAGTTTTGGGGTCACAGTTGTACACCACTATAGCTGGCACCACATTAATTACTGCAATAATTATTCTTAGGAACTAATAGTCAAAATATAGAACCAACTTTGTCTTCTCAGAGGCTCGGAAGAATTTTGTGGCAATTATACGAAATTTGTGATAGACAACTTAAGTAAGGACGAATAACCAAAGCTGGTTGGAACGTGACACCCCAAAGTAATATTGACCTTGGAAAACTTTTAGGGCAAAACTAGCTTGAATAAGTAGTATACATATAATTGCAAATGGATGATTTGCTAAACTTTTCACTTTCAAATGCTAAAAAGCCTGAGTTCAATATGGCAGCTAACAAGGTTTAAGAGAAGTTTACGTGGAAAAAAACAACTTCACAATGCTAGTATCTCTACATGAGTTAGTAATGGTATAGAATTGTCTGGTTTACTTCTGTTATCTTAGAACACATCAATATAAGTACATTGTTCTGGAAAATCATGAAAGTGATAATTACAGCTTTCTTCACAGTCTTTAGATTAGCTTTTTCTACTTCATTTTAGAAGGGACATGAGAAAAACATTGGTTTTATACTACAATAACTTTAGTCCACGATATAATTAATCTAAGAAGCAAAAGTTGGCCTATAGAATGGGACGGGACAGCTTGTCTCAAATGTGTAATAACAAACTTAACTTGCCCCGTGTAGTTCCAAGTGGAAGTTCTGAAAGAGCAGGTAGGTGGCAAGCAGTGAACTGCAGTGCTCTTAGTGCACGAGAGGGCCTTTTTTGATGCCCAGCACCAACAAGAACGGGAAGAAAGAGACAAAACTGGAGGGAGCGGGAAGGGGAGCACTAGAGAATGGAGTAGCAAGGTACACATTGTTCAAAGTGGGGGTGGGATGGGTCAAACAAGGCAGGGCTTTAATTAGGTAGGCAGAAAGGAGGTCAGTACAGAAGGAGAGTAAGAGACAAGGATAAAACTAACACTAAAAAGGAGAGGGGGAGAGGGGAAGCAAGACCATTAATAAGGAAAAAAGGGGGAAAAAAGGTAGAGCAAATTTTGCCTTTATTCCAAAACAAGTAAAGAGCTAATGACGTAAGGAAGTTCAAGGTCAGAGACAAACTAGTAAATCTGATCATGGATGAATGGGAAAGGAGCATGTCTTCCATAAGGTCCCCAGAAGTTTTTCGGATACTTGTGCCAATCTGACTACATAAAAAATAATTATTTAGAAGGTAATTGGGAATTCAAATTCAGCTGGGGCTTCTGAGTTATTTGGACTGAGCTCAGGTACAGGGACATGTTGGGTGCAGGTTGGGAAACTCTCAGGTTTAGATACAAAAATCTGCTGTGTGTGGGCAGAGGAATTTGCTTGGCACAGGAACAGGAATCTGTTGTGTGCAAACATAGGAATATGCATCTTTAAGATGTCCACAATCGACTGGGATGCCAGTCGTGTTTGAAAATCACCCACATTATTTTCAAAACCATACTCCAAATCTATAATCCGTAAACATTATAAAAATGATGCCGTTGGGGCTGAGGAATGGCTAGTTGGTAGCAGCCTTGGCCTGCAATCATCAGAACCCCAGTTTGATCATAAAAATCAAAGTGAAAAAACCCTGTGTGAGCAATTTCAGTACTAGGGAGGTAGAGAAAGGTGGATTTCTGGGTCTTGTGGGCCAGTCAGCCTAGCCGAATCAGTGAGAAGCAGGCCAATGAGAGACTTTGTCTTAATAAAAATAAACAGGCAGGTAGCCCCTGAGAAGCAGCAACCAAGATTGTTGTGTGGCCCTCACACACACACAAACGGACAGATGCATATGTAACCACACAGATGATCACATGTTGACACGCACATATATATACACACACATATAAAATCATGTTGTTAACAAATGAACTAATGAAAGGGTCAACGGGGTTTTTGGTTTCAGTGGTATCTATCAATTCCTCATTACATAATTTTTAAGAACATGCTAAAATTATAATCTGAACAAGAATCTGGAAGCATTTAAAACAATGGAGGAAAAACTGGACCTAGCAGCACAGGCCTGGAATCCCAGCACGTGGGAGTTGGAGGTAAAAATTTGAGGCAAATTTAATGCCAACATGACTTTCACAGTGAGTTGTAGGCCAGCCTGGAGTATATAATGATCCGCTGTCTGGAAAAAGAAAGAAAAAAACAAGAAAGAAGTTAAAACAAATGTTATTTTGTTTATTTTTCCATTATCCAACTAAATTGTCTGAAACTAGGGATGTTTTTTGCCAGTTGCTAAGGAAATTCCAGGATCAAATATAATATTCCTTAGCCATTCTGCAGAAAGCACCGATGTTTCTTGGTCTTATATAGGGATTTTCCAAATAGGAGAAAAGGGCCTTTTGTCCAGTGATCCTGCTGGGAACTTATCAAAAGCATTAGGAAGAAAGTTGCTGATTACTGAAAGTTTCACAAAGCACAAATGTCCTTTATTAAGCACGAACATAAGCCAAGAGCACTCAGGAATTGTACTTTTTCTCCATTACCAACTTCTGGATTTGACTTCCCCTGCGTATATAGTCTCGCATGTGGCACCGTGAACTTGGAGAATGTTTTGTTCTTTAGAGCAAGGGTCGCTGAAATGAAAAGGCAGAAGTAAGGGAAGTTTTTTGTTTGTTTTTTTTTTTTTTTACAGTTGAGGTTCTGGCCCATTTTTAACATCTCAGTCTTGAAAGTGCTGATGAAAGTGCTGAAGGCTTAAAATTCATAAAATCCAAGTCTGTAAATAGGGGACTGTGGAATCAGCATCTCCTTCTACGAACGACACAAGGAAAGTTCAGAGTGATGTGGCCTGACCAAGGCCTCTCCTGAGGTACTGATAATGTAATAGGGTTTGCTCTGGGATCTGAGCCTCCATCCTCAGACACCGTATTACTACTTTCGTGTCACCGTGACCAAAATACGTAACAGAAATCACCCGAGTCAGGAAAGATTCATCTGGGATCATGGTTTCAGAATGTTTCAACCCACCTTAGGAGGGAATGCAAGGTGGAACATCTAAATTCAGGGCAATGGACACAGTGCATGAAGAAGTAGAGAGTAGGCCCAAACTAGAGGCCCCACAAAAAGTCTTTGAAACCCATCCTTAGTCACTTTGCTCTAGCTAAGCCTCTCATTCTAAAGGTTGCATGGTCCCCCATAGCTAGAGAATAAGTATTCAACGCATGGACCTGTGGGGGACATTTCAGAGTCAAACAGTTTCAGGCACAGAAGAAAAATCTAAGAGCAACCGCTTCACACACCCCTCTGAGGACGAACAGCCTCACTTACACGGAGGTGAGTGGTGGTAATAGGAGACGTAGCTAACAGCCCACACAGCTTGAAGTGACAGATGATGGCCCTCTAGACTGGTTCCGTTTCTTAGCCACTGTGAATTGTGTTGCAGGATGGGCAAGTCCTGTGATCTGCTGACGTAAGGGGTCTGTGCATGAGTGATATAACTGGGTCAGGTGTTGGTTCTAGCTTAGGTTCTCAGGAACCTCCATACCAAGTCCCATGTCTGCATTGGTTTATATTCCCATCGACAGTGTTTAAGGGCTCCTTTCTCTTGCTAGCATTTGCTGTTGTCTGCATTCGTGAAGACGGCCATTTGACGTCAATAGGATAGAAACTCCGTGTAGCCCTGATTTTAATTTCCTTGATGCCTAAGGCTGTTGAGGTTCTTTTCTTGTTTATTCACCATCTGTACTTGTTTTGATAATTGTATATTCAGTTCTTTTCATCCATACTATTTTGAATAGGAGTGTAGAGTCATAGTTAAGTTGGGTAATTGTTTAAGTAAATTTTGAAATATGATCAGTGAGAACTTGTATGCATTTTAAAATGACATATATGAATATTTTAGAAAAATAAGGCAAATAAATGAAAAGGTACACATATGGTATCAAAGTTACTTCTGATAACAATAAAGTGCTAAATATTATAACAATGGAAAATTTATTTTGTATTTGTGTTACACACACACATACACACACACACACACACACATATATATTATTTTAAGTATATTGGCTTATGACCTAATTTCTTATATTGAAATAATGGACATTTTAAACAATGTTAAGTTGATGGTATAACCAAAAGTTAGAAATCTATTCATAATGTAAGTTGTCGGGGGGGTGGTAGAAAGAGCTTAATGAATAAAACACATCTTATCATATCATAATATCCTTAGGAAGAATTGGCTATTCATGGGAAACACATGGAAAAATGTAGAGTAGAATTATGTAGCAATCTTATTAAAAGTGAATAAATGAATATTTTATAGTGGATCATATTCAAAGTGTATAATAAAAACATGTAAGAGATCTTTTGACTAGACCAACCATAATTATCCCTGAAACTCTAGATTAATGTGAAAAAATTACAAAACCATAAGGTATAGAATACAAGTTTTGTGTGATATAAATGACATTCTATATTTTGTGAAGAAATGCTTCCCTCATCTTCAGGGGGCACTATCTGTAACAAGCACTGAGGTGGAACTTTGAGGTTGTCTCGATTCATCACAAAAACTCCATGTAGTTTGGCTATGACTAAAGACATTCTCTTTTTTAAAATGCATCTCTTAATGACAGACATTTTGGTGTTCCAAATTTATTCATCCTTTTTTACGTGCTTCTTTCATTAACAGACTCTATTGATACTTAGTGTTACCCAGATATGAGTGGAAGTCACCTCTGGGGGAGGTGATTTCAGGAAATATCATTAGGGGAGTAAAGAAATGAGAGAAGGAAAGAAGTCGGCAATGTGTGTGTGTCATCATGATAGTAACCTCTGAGTGTAAATGGAACTCAGTCCCTTTGGGGGGCTCCGAGGGCCTGTGAAGAATCCACCTGTAGCTTGGCAGAGAAGTTGCCTTGCTTTCCTCTAGTCAGTACCTTGGTACATGACTCCAGCAGCTCTAACTTACTCTTTCATGCCCAACCTGCTCCCAAGGCTAGAAAACTCTATCCACAGATTTACATCTGTACAGATAAGTACACAGGAGAACCCATTTCTGTAGCTCCTTTTGCAATAGCTCTTTTCATTCGGGAAAAAAGAGTGCCTGAGAGTCTGACTTATCTTCTTCTCTTTATGTACATTTTCAAAAGGAAGCCATTTCTCGTTTAGTGCTTCATTGATCTTCTGGGTGCCAAGTATTTCAGCCTACATTTCATATTCTAGCATCCTATCCAAATCCTGATTCATATTCTTGACTTTCTATGGCATAAGTTCATTCAGATATCCCAAACGTCAACCTTCAAAATTCTAAAGCTTTTCTCATTCTTGCAGTAAAATTTCATTCTCTCCACAAATATTTGTGGACCCTTAACTGTGGTGCAGGTATTACCTAGGTAATGGGGATATACTAATTAATAAACTAGATATGTCTTTAACACAGTTTAAAATTTGAAGTCAGATATGGGAGCATAGATAAATAAACAAGTGATTCTAAGGTAAGAGTCCCTAGGATGTGGACACTCCAGAATATTATGCTATATAGTAACAAGTAACTTGAAATAGCTATTGACTTCTACGTGATTCTTTATTTGCTAGCTAGAGCATTTAAGTTTGCAGAATGATATGTTGCCTGTATTTCCTAACTGTTGTCTGTATTTCCTAACTGCTTAACAGATGTTTCTGCATGTCTTTGTTACATAACTCCAGTAATTTAAAATAAAGTAGAATATTTGTTAGTGTGCTTCAAAGACTAAGTTCTTACTGTCTTGTGTTATAAGTTACAGATCCTTAATGGACTTTGATCATTTTATGTATATCCTGCATATGCACATTTTAGATATCATTAATGTATTTATACCAAATATATACATGCATATGTCACAAATGTATATGAAAATGCTATAATCTCAAACAATATTGCATTGCTCAAAGATTTAGGAAACTTTTAAATAGGTTTTGAAAACTGCTTATAAAATATTTTAGTAAGTTTATTGTTGCTGTATTTTATTGCTTTTGAGTTTATAGAAAAAGAGCTATTTTAATCTTCAAGTTCTATAAACTCAAATAAACCTACTGACTTGGGACTTTTCCAGACATGTTGAAATTCTTTTAATAAGTTTAACAAATTTTAATAGACATTTTCTTTCTTATAATGGGAAAGTTGAATTTTTACTGCTATATATGCTGTGTTTTCTTACCAATTGATAATTTATAGCTTTTTAATAGGAATGAAAGAGATTTATAGAGGTCACTGCAAGGAGAAGTGGATTTGGCTGTCATAAAAGCACTACATAAAGTCTTTATCAGCTTTTAAAAATCAAATTCAAAATGAATTCACTTATTTCATCTCTAATATTGAGAAACAATCTCACTGACTTCTCTCTTTATTTTTATTTTAAGGAATTACTTATTTTTGTTTTGTGTATAAGTATTTACTTACAGGTCCATATGTACATCATGTACGTGCCTGGTACCCATGGAGTCAAGAAGAGAACATCAGATTCCCTGGAACTGGAGTTATAGACAACGCAAGCCACAATATGGGTGCTGGGAACCAAGCCCAGGTCCTCTGCAAATGCTGCAAGTGCTCTTACCTGCTTAGCTGTCTTCCCAACCCCTCTTTAATTTCTCACAATATACAAACTGGGCACCAACTTGCTTCCAATTAGAAGAAAACTGCATTTATAAATCCCATTTAATTCATTTTATAATGCTAGATACATAGATGATAGACAGATGGATGATAGATATTTTAATTATCTATTAATAAAGTGTGTAATGTGTCTCTGCCTTTATTCAATATCTAAATTCGGTAAAAATCCTTTTAAAAATCTTGATTTCTGATTACATTTTCACTTCTAGTTTAAATTAGAGAGTTCTGAAAAATTAAATGATTGTTTGGAATATGACTGTCACCCGTAATGTAGATTATTACAGTTCCATTTAAAACGGGGTCTAGGCCGAGAAGAAGAATGATGGGCTTTTGCATGGGTGAGGAAGATGATGAGGCACCGCTAACCAGTATCTCCTAGATGCCAGTGATTTTTGGTTAGACAAAAAGTTGGATAAATATGAAGGCAGAGAAACAAAAAGCAACTAAGAAAGAGTGTTGAAATCTAAAGGATGGGGACATTCTCTCTCACTACTTACTGGCCCTCACTACTCTTCTGAATCATGGTCAGCAGGTAGACATAGATGTCATGATGGTACCAATCTCCATTCCTGAGGCACCCAGAGTACCTTGTTTGGGTATTCTGCATACCTAGGAACTCTGAGTAGCCAATATTTTGCTTCAGTACCCCAGAAATAAAATACACGAAACAGGTTAAATATGGACAAATAGGATATAAAAATCCATGAGTTTTGCAGTAAGGTAAGTTCCAAATGACAGAAAAATATCCTTTGTCTTGATCTCAAAGGAATAAAAACAGAAATGATCACAAGATGCTTGCAGTGTTAAGTACCAGAAAGCCCCTATAATTGTCCTTGCCCCATTTTCCCCAGATCACCATACCCTATTATTACCATGATCTTGTCTTAAGTCTGCAAAGTATGTTAGAACATTTTCATATACAGTTCAGGTAGAAGTATTCCGAGGTAGGGCTGGAGAGGTGGTTCAGTGGTTAAAGAGCACTTGCTGCTCACCCAGAGTGCCCACGTTCACGTCTCACATTGTCTGACTTATAACTGCCATCAACTAAAGATCCGGTCCCCTCTTCTGGCTTCCACAGGCGTGCGCACGTGTGTATACACACACACACACACACACACACACACACACACACACACGGCCTACATTTACATGCAGACATGTAAATAAAACTCAAAATGAAAGAAAACCAGTATTTTGTGGTGGTTTACTTTAGAGGGTATTGGTTTAAGTACCCACCCACTAACATAATGAGATGGGTTGAGAGGGGAAAAGAATAATCTTAACCAGGGTCTAGACTCTGATTCTTCTCATGCTAATATTACATTAATTCTATTTTCCAAAAAGGAAAGAACATTCTTTCTCATGATATGAATGAACTTCTTTCTCTTTTAAGGGATCAACATTCTATACCCACATGACAGCATGGAAATCCCCTAAAATAACCGGTTCCTCTTTGTTCTTGAAGCTAACTGACCAGATGCTTTTTACAAGAAGACTCTATAAGTTTATTTTTATTTGTGAACATATAACTTTTTATGTTGTAGGCGGTATACTCACATTACAAATCACAGGCTTAGATTGTGACGCATTGCAACATTCCAAGTTAGTGTAGTCACATGAATCCTCAACTGATTTTCAAAATATTTGACGTGGAAAAATTAAGTATTGAAGAAACTGGCTTATTTATCTTAAAACAATCTGTGAGCTGTTGGCCAATCATTATGCCTGCCCCACATCTGTATTCTTGACAATACATGGGCACTTCAAAGGCACCCTTGAAAGAAGGGGCATCCGTTTTCTTTAAGGGTATGACCACACCCCAGGGAATGGCCACACACCCAAGAGTAGTGCAAATTACACTAGATAGGCTTTTTTATTTTTATTTTTTTTAGGAACAGGAAGTTGGAGGGTAGAGATGTGGGGATGAATCTGGGAAGAGCTGGAGGAAGGGATAAATATGATCAAAATCCGTTATAAGAAATTCTTAAAGAAGTAATGAAATATTATTTTTAAAAGAAAACATGAGACTCAGCAGAAACAGGTGCTCTTATACATTCTTGGTAGGAATGTGTTGCATTTTTTTTCCCTGAAGCACCTATTTCTGTCCACTCCAGATAGGGTAATAGCAGACCAAAGAAATGACTTCATCAAGTGTAGTTTCATGAACCAGTGTACTTAATTGGGGTTACTTGCAGCAAGTGACAGGAGCATGGTCAATTAACAGGTAGCTGCACTGTGAAGAGTGTGATATAAAATATATTTACAATTTGTTATGTGTTTCTTGTGCTTGTTGAAAGCAGACTCTGGGCATGAAAAAGTTTCCTTTTCAAAATTCTAGCATGTTTTTTTTTTCAAGTGTCCCCCAAAACTCTCTGTCTAGCTGCCTACCACTCTGACAGGAAGGAAGGAAACTAGCAATAACCAAGAATATTAAAGTAAATGTGTCCTTTAGTTGTAACAACTAGAAGATAAACTATGTTATATCTGTGTTTGTTTGTATTGGTGTAGCCATTTATTCTTGCCTGGTTGCCTTTGCTGTGCCATCAGTGCACTAGGCAATTATGGACATGGCCAGAGTTCTATACAACACCTTGTATGGTTTATTTTTGGCTCCATTAATTCAAGGAGGCTCAATGGCTTGAAAGGATACTGATCCCAGCACAACCCTATATGGCATTGGTGGTAGAGCTCATGAACACCAAATCACAGTTGCTATAAATATGCATGCTGTTTTTACAGAGTTTAATTCTGTGCTAGCACAGAAAAAGGCTGGGCTGAAGGCCTTAGGTCTGGGTCAAAATTGGATATGCTGTTTGTTTGCTTCAAGTCAGGGTTTCTCTGTTGTAACTCTGTCTGTTCTGGAACTCACTCTGTAGACCAGGCTGGCCTCAAACTCACAGAGATATGCCTGCCTCTGCCTCCTAAGTGATGGGATTGAAAGCATGCACCAGCACCTCCTGTCTTGAATATGCTGTTTTAACTGTTACTTACGTTGAATCTATAATGGATTCTGTTTCTTTGAGATGCATTGTATACTGCAAATGACTGTTGTTCTAGTGTTATATCTAAACCGTTATCTCTTTCCATGACTGGGACCAATATTTTACAAGAATGGTTTACTCAGTTTATTTATTTTTTGTCTCAGTCCTGTCTGTAACCCTTTGAGCTTCTATTAACTTGCAGCACACATTTGACATCAAGAATATTGAGGCACACAACTTAACCTGTTCTCCAAGCATCCTAGCTTGCTCGAAAGTCTCTTCAGATTTATTGTCTGAATCCCAAGTAGAACTCATTTTTAGCAAATCGTATAAAGAATGGACATTTAAAGCAAGAAGAGTATGACAATGCAGCAGTTCCCCAGGAATCCCCAAAATACCTGTAGTTGTTGTACATTCCCAGGCACAAGCTGATATAGAATTTTATCAATAAGCTTGTCAGGTATTATGCACATCTTAACCTGACCATCATACTCTAAAGAACTTCACAGTTGTGCCTGGCCCTCACACCCTGTATGGACTGACTTCCTGCCTTCATTTCTGTAGGTACATTTGGGTATCTTCAATATATTTTCCAAGTCTTGAAGACTCTTAAAGGATGCCATTGTATAGCTATATACTGAAGCCTTTTACATGGGCTTGCAGGATTACAAAGCAATGTCCCAAGCTACAATCCTATGACAAACAGTAGGACCCTGAAAATGAACTTGAGGAAGGTGAACTGCTATCTATTCTAAGTCTTGGATGCAGTAGCTAAAGGAATAAAAAAAGAAAACCCACTAGCATTGTCTGATGCAGCATGGAAGTGTCAAGTGTCCCATTACCTGAATTATTATTTTTTAATCAAAAGAGCAAAGTTGGGTACTAAGGTGGATGAGAGGCACAACTTCATTTAGCTCTCATAGTGGATGGTCATTTTTCACGAGTCATCTAGTTTATTTAATGACCTCATGAGGCTTGTGAAAGGGCTATGAACAGTACAAATTATCTCTAATTATTTGATGATTTCTGTACTTCACCATACTTCCCATGCCTCCTGTATTGTCTATTATTGTCCCTTCAGGCACTCAAGTCACACACAACTGCCTTAAAATTCTTATCCATGGGTGAAACTGCAATCCTGGTGTGCAGGAGGGGTCTCATCAGTACACCCATCTCCAGTATATTTTCTGGCAAGAGGAAAATGTCCACAGTATACTCTCAGGAAAGATAACTGCCTACCCTTGGGACAAGCTGAGTCCTTTTTATTTTTACTGTTCTATCTCTTTATCCATACACTGCTACTCATTACTCCGATGCTTTGGGAATTTTCATGAATTAATGTACACCCAGTCTCTGTATCCGCTAAAGTACAAGTAGTTCATGCATTCTTGGGGAACTCACACTGCCTTGCTTAGCTCTCAGTTGTGGGCAAACTTGGCTACTCCTTTAGAGGAAAGGCGAGGGAGGCTCTCGTCGTGGTCCTCACCAAAGGAAACACTCACACCTCTTCCACTCTCTTATTGAACTGTTGTCCAGACCTGAAAGCCTGAAAGCCTGAAAGCCTGAAAGCTCACAAGCACTGAATTCAGCTTCTTGTCAATTTTCTATCTTCTAGGGACTCCATCTGAACATATTCTTGCCACTCCGGGTTTACAGTGGCCCACACAGACCTCACCATTGGCTTTGCCTTTCTTTATCCCCTCTGAGTGTTTAAGCATTTTACAAACCTAATTTTTAATGCTACTCATTGCGTGGACTTCTTCAAGGAAGACATGAACAAACACTATCTATCCTATATAGGGTACCAATGCTATATCCATAAAAAGTTCTACATTTGAGTTTAAATGGGGTTCCTGACAGAAGCACAGGTAACTTACAGTGGCTACATTACTTGAGAAAAAAAAAATCTTCCTTAGCAAATGTTTACCACTTACAGACGCTCACAGAGGAGCGAGGACTCATAGGCCATATGAGCCTCCTATGCATAAATCCAGCTGTTCTGATTTTTTAAACAATTACAGTCATGTCATGCCTAGAGAATAGAGTTCTGCAATGGAATGGATATTGAGGCAACTTTCTAAACGGGATTCTCATTAACCAACAAAACTATATATGTGTTTTCCATTTGACCAAGCAATTTCATTTGTAGAAGTTTTAATTTAAGGTATGTGTCCAACAACAGAAAAATAAAATTAAGAAGACGTGTCCTGTTTTCTAGTCTAATCTGTTAGCATGTGCCTCTTAATCGGGGAATGGACGCTGTTACTATCGAGAGTTTTTATTGAACATTCAGTGAAGTATTATGCAGCGATGAAGAGAGTAGGGAATATCTCTTACTGTACACAGAGTGAAGTTTAACACATTTGTTAAGTGAAAAAAGTAAAGCACGCTTTATTTTATATGTGAAAGGGTGATAGGAAATACGTGTTTGCTCATTGGGCAAAAATCACACAGATGAACAGGAAACTCTGACATATAGTACTTATAGGTAGTAGGTGAAAATAGAATGAACAGACATATCTCTGATCATATATTTTTATGTATTATTCTGATTTTTTTTTTATTTTTGTTTTTTCGAGACAGGATTGCTCTGTTGTAGCTCTGGCTGTCCTGGAACTCACTCTGTAGACCAGGCTGGCCTCGAACTCACAGAGATCCACCAGCCTCTGCCCACAACCGCCCGATATAGTTCTGATATTTAAAAACTGTTTTTTCCTAAGTAAAAATGATTAAATACAAACCAAAATGTAATACAAAGGGAAATGACCCAATCTAAATAATTAGCATAATTAAGCAGTTTAGGGTTTCTATACTTTCAGACATGAATGAGAATACTGGGAGTTGGAGATGAGTGGTTTCTATTCAGTTTGTTTCAGGCCACAAGCAAAATAAAACTTTTCAAAAATTCCAGGTCTTGTTTTTACTATGATAATTTTTGTAACCCTAAAACTTTTTCTCTATAGAGCAAATAAGTAAGTATATTGAGGAACTAGGTGACTTGCCTTTGAAGATTGAAATTACAAATATAGATAGAAGGAAAGATGGGAAAATCTACAGCGGTAGACTGAAATTGGAAGGCACAGTATGAATTAATGGCAGATATAAAGAAGGAAACAGGTTTACTAGACATAGGACTAGATTACATGCTTCATGCACACTGTTTCTTGTCTGTCTGCTGAGAAGGTAAAGAAGCAATGGAACCCTGTAGCAGTACACTGCTGTGTAGGCTCAGCCAGGAAGACACGGAGGCATTTTTCAGAGGTACAAATCCTGCCAGACCTCAACAGAGGGAACATCATGGCCAGTGTCATATCGTGGAATGTGAGCATCTGAGCTCAGGTGTTTTTATTGATTCAGAACTCCTCATGTGTTCTACTGATAGCTCATGCAGATCATTAGCAATCAACTTTCCCCCCATAAATCCAACACCTGCAGACAATACAAAATACTAAGACCTGGGCAGCCCCTCACCCAACAGTGCACAAAACAGTATTTTAAACACAACTAAAAATAAACTTCCACAACAGTACTCCACTAGCAATGAATGTAGTATTCGGAGTTTGGATTCTAACCACCATGAGAAGAGCAAAATGAAATTGTATACAGTCTACCTGTAATCCTAGCACAAGGGAGACTGACACAGGCCATGGAATTTGCTAAACAGTCATTCTCACGTAATTTGCAAGTTTGAAGTTCACAAAGAGAACTTGTCTCAAATAAAGACTGGAAAGCCGGACAATGGTGGTGCGTACCATTAATCCCAGCACTCAGAAGGCAGAGGCAAATAGATCTCTGAGTTTAAGGCCAGCCTGGTCTACAGAGTGAGTTCCAGGACAGCCAGAGTTATAACTGAGAAACCCTGTCTAAGAAGAAGGAGGAGGAAGAGGAGGAAAAGGGGGAGGGGAAGAAGTGGGGAGGAGGGAGGAAGAGGAAGGGGAGGAGAAGAAGATGATGATGAAGAAGGGGAAGGAGGAGGAGGAGGAGGAGGAGGAGGAGGAGAAGGGGAGGAAGAAGAAGAAGAGGAGGAGGAGGAGGAGGAGGAGGAGGAGGAGGAGAAGAAGAAGACAGTTGACATTAGCCTCTGGTCTCCACACACATCTCCATGCATATGTGCTAACAGATGAACATTACAGTCATGTAAACACACACATACACACACACACACACACACACACACACACACAACTCCTACTCCCAAAGATCCTTTTCAAATTAGAAAGAGAGATAGATAGATAGATAGATAGATAGATAGATAGACTTTAGAATCAAATATCCACCTCAAGGGTGGATAGTTTTGTTATTCTTATTTTGCCATAACAAAGACTATTGAAATGATCATCAAAATTTGAATACAGTAAAAAATTATGAAATAGAACTGTACCAGTATTAGTGTCTTATAATTTATCATTATACTATAGCTATGGAGCTGTGTCCTTATTTTTAAGAAATACATATTGAAATATTTAAAGGAGAGATAAATGCCTATAATTTATTTTAAAATATCAGAAATAACAATTACACAATAGAATTGCATAGTCAAAGGCATACACTTTTATGTCTCATATTGAGTGAGAGACAAAATACTGTAAAATGTTAACTTCTAGAAAACCCCTTCACCGATATACAATAATTAAAACTTACACTATTTACACTAGAGTAAAAGGACTGCAATACCAGGCAGTGTTATTCCTGAATTTCCACTTTAAGTAAATCTAAGCTGTTTTCTCAAACTGAGAGCTGACAACATTAATAGGGTTTAGAAATGAATTCACTGGACCAAAATCCAAAACAGGTTTAAAGCATACAGTACTGTAAATTAACCCAACACGTGAACATGGTAGATTAGTAGGAATGAGTATTATTTTGTACAATTCTTGTTTCAGATCTAGGGGGTAAGAGGAGTTAATGCACTTGATTGCAGAGACAGCAAGAAGAAGGAAAGCCAGGCGCTGAGTAGCACACAGCCTGAGCCAAAAGCAGACTTCCCGGGGCCCGCCCCTCCCTCCCTCTTCCGCCACTGGCCACCTGCAGATGTGCTCCACAAATCTTCAGTACCCAGCGCGGGGCAGACAGTATTTAAAGGTCCTCCCCCCATTGCTTATAGCCAGCTGCCTGCAACCAGCCGTGAGCTCCTAGCCTTGCTGGAGGCTCACAGCACTCAGAACGCAACCTGCTGTTCAGCCGCTGTGGTGGCATGGGAGCCTTGGGTTTGCTCTGGGTTTTCTTCAGTGTCATCACTCCAGGAGTTCTTGGTGAGCTGGGCACGGGAATGCAAATATGGGAACTCCTCCAGGGCTGGGAAAACTTCTGTGCCTACACAAAGGCTAGCGAACAAAACAGGGATGTGGAGGGCGTGCTGGATACTTGCCTGTCCTGACAGCTTTGGAGACCCCCTCAGTCTCCTGATGCAGAATGTCCTCCACCTCTTCGGGGGAGCTGGACCACCACCTTTGAAGGCTGAGCCACTTTGTATTAGTGCTTCGGAATGTGACTGCAGCAGTGGTTCAGAGGCTAGTTCTCTCCTCCCTGGCTCCCAGCCTCCTGGGAATCCAGTAAGTGCTCACACAGTCCCACCAATGGTCCTAGGCTGTGCGCAAGTATCCCAGCGTGCATATGCCTCTATGCATGCAGAAATCCTCTCCTGCCCTGGAAGAGGGGCTGAGCCCCTGCTTCTTTCTTAAAGAATAACACCTGATTGCCCAACGTGGGTCTCAGATTTTTTAACTTTGTTAGGATATTTAAAAACTAACTAGAGTTAGTTTTTAAAGTTGAACATGAATTAAAACTTTGACAAATGTAATGGTGTGTTCTTCCATAGGTTCTTTTTCAATGTTCTCTGTAAAAATTTTGTTGTTGTTGTTTCACAGATTGGCTTGCTTTTGCTTTTAAAGTAGTATAATTTGTTCTGGTAGCGAATGCATAGGTTATGAGACATTCACTGTAAGCAAACCTCAATAGCTGGACAAATATTGGCAAGTCACAGTACAACTTGTTCTCATTAGTGAATAAATCCATAGGCTAAAAGACATTTCCTGTAAACAAATCTCAATAGCTGGATGAATTTTAGCAAGTCATTTATATCCCCAACCCTCAGTTTCTCATGTATGAAGTGAAGTCAGAAATGAACTGTGCTATCATCTCATGGAGCTGAGAGAAATCAGGAGCTACCAGAGAAATTCAGTCAAGGGCACTTGGGTGTTCACACTAAGGGTAACAATTAGTAGCTAAGGGTGGTTTAGCTGTTAAAGTCTCTGAATATCATGCATTAGTTCTGCTACAACTTCTATCGGAAAATAATTTTTTTAGAGATGGTGGAACATGTTTCACGTTTACTGATGAATATTTTATGCTTAGTAGCATACTTTGGTTAACATACATGACTTGTTTTAAAAAAAATCACCCATCAAATAGCCAGGAAACTCAGTCTTAAGCCATCGGATGATAATTCTCAATAATGATCTCCCTCCCTTTCTGCTTTCTGACTAACTTTTCAGATTTACTTTTATCCTACACATGAATCCTTCATCTACCTCCAAAGGATTTCTAAATCATCCACGTAAAGCCCCTTAGATCCAAATAACTTCATCCTGTCCTCCAGAAACAGTTTCTGTGTTGGACAGTCACTACTCCGATCTTCACTCCTGTGCTAGAAAGAGGTGAAGAGGGAACAGGGACTCTCATGAAAATCCCTATCATTCAATAGCTTGTAGACCAGCCTTTCTTTTTCTTTAAAAAAATTATTACATATATTTGTTTGTTTTGCGTGTGTTATGTGTGTGTGTTGGGAGTTTGGGAGTGTACTTTCAATGGCATGTGCGTGGAGGTCAGAGGACAATTTACAGGAGTGAATTTCCTCCTTTCACCATGTTGGCTCCAAGGATTCAACTCAATTGGTCAGTCAGGTTTGGCAGCAGTGCCTTTAGCCAGTGAGACATCTTACCAGCTCTCTTTTCTTTTCTGATTGGAGGAGAAGTCAACCTCTGGAAATTCTGTACTATAGTTTAGAAGGTGGGAAGTTTCAATACAGTCCAAGGTCTCCTTACTGGAGACTTCCATTAATCCTCAACCAGAAAATGTAGTTCTCAGCCTCTTTTGACATGGAAAGTCCTTATGAAGCTCCCTCTCCTTTTGTAGTTTCCAGATCTTGTAACCCTCTGGGTCTGTATTGTTGCCACTGGCTGAATCTTATGAATTTATATGATTTTTCCATATTGTGGAAGACAATTTAGTTTTGTTCTTAATTACATTAAATAATCACAGATTATAATCTGATTAGAGTGACAGGCAGAAGAGGTATCATGTTGTGAAGTCTATCTTCATTGTTTGTAAGCCAATTTTTCTTACAGAGACTTTCTTGCTGTTTTGTACAGAGCATGTATTTGGGAACACTGGTGGGTATTACTGGCAGAAACTGAAGAATTACAAAAGAGGGACCCACAGTGCTAACTGGATCCTACAGTGGTGACTATTCTTCAATTTCACAGTAAAAGCATGGAGGTAGAGAAGGATTGCTTCTGGCTGTAGCGGTGGGAGCTCTGTGAAAGTCTTCAAGTCAGCAGATGTTCACTGTTTAACTTTCACCTCTACCTGCATCACACTTTTATGGGAAAAACTGAAAATTTGTAAATTTTCAGGTATACTTCTATTCTTGACAGGTTTGACACCTGTGCACTTTTGCCTTGATTATTTCTGATCTGAATAAAAGTGAACTTCTGGATCTCAGAAAATAAATAATTTAAGGAGGTGAAGCATGAATCTCAACATATGTGTGTGTGTGTATACGTGTGTATATACACACACACACATATGTTGAGATACTATATATGTGTATATATATGTGTGTATGTGTGTGTGTGTATTTACTTTTCTAGGGACATACTCAAGTGTGTGGATGTTGCAATTTCTTACCTATCTCCTAGGATGGCATTTATTTCATTATTAATGACTAGCTCGTTTCATTACTCTAACTGGTTAAAATAAGAAAATAAATACGATGAAAAGTAGAGCACCAGGGAGGCCGAGACAGAAGGATTCCAGGTTCAAGGTCAGCCAGCATTATATAGTAAGATACTATCTTATAAAACCAAGAATAATAATAAACAAGTTCAACAAAGAGTGAGCATATTTTTCTCTATACCCTGAAAGTTTAGTGATTAAGATAATTATCTAAATCAATTCAAATAATTTTGATTTTACAAGATCTATGTGGTACTTTAGTTTCACACACTAAAGGGTTTTTTTTATTTGTAAGATAATAGTAGGGCTGGAGAAACGGCTCAGTAGTTAAAGCACTTGCTGCTCTTGCAGAGGACCAGGATTGGTCCTCACTTGGTGCCTCATAATCACAGTTACTCCAGTTCTAGGGGCTCCATCGCCCTCTTCAGGATTTTCCAGGTACTACACACATACAGTACACATACATGTAGGAAAAACACTCTTAGATGTGAAATAAATAAAATCTTCAAAAAAAAAAACTTTAAAAATGTTTTTTTTTTACTTACATACTTACAGTTTTTATTACAAAGCCAGAGGCTGTTTGGTGTTTTTGTTGTATCCATTATTGTTTGCATGCAAAATGTCCCCCACAAGCTCACATATTTAAAAATTTGGTCTACGGCTGACTTGTAGAACCATCAGGAGGCCAGAGATCTAGCTGGAGGACAGACCTTGGAGGTCATATCCCCTCCCCGCTTCCAGCCAAGCTTCCTGCTTCCTGGTTGGTGTCATGTAACCAACAGCTATTGCAGGTCCCTTCCCACACAAAGCAAGCCGTTCCAGTCATATGCCTTGCCCACCATGATGGGTGGTATCCCCTGGACCATGAGTCAACTAACCTCCCCTCCCTTACGTTGTTCCTGTCAAGTATTTGTTCACAATGATCAGGAAAACAACTAGTACAAACAACTGATACAACTTCCCTTCCACCCACCAAAGAAGAATGTATAGACTCATTTTATTATTGCTATTATACAAAGGTATATAAAGCCATTCCTATGCAGCTATATACTTTGAGTATATCCTACGACCCTCCCCTTATTAATCTCCTTTCCTCCCGTGTGTCCCCTTTGTTCCCCGGACGGTTTACCTCTACTTTCATATATATAAGAGAGAAAAGAAATATTTTTTCTGTGACTGACTTAATTCACTTGATATAATTATCTCCAGTTGCACCCGTCTTCTTGCAAACAACAGAAGTTTGTTCTTCTTTATAGCCGAAAAGAGTTCCATTGTGATATATACCACGTTTCCTTAATCTATCCTGTTGCTGGGCATCGAGGTTGGTTCCATAACTAAGCTATCGTGAATGGACTGTAATAAGCATTGACACGTACGTCTATCTGTGGTGTGGTGACTTGGAGTCTTCTGGGTAAATGCTGACTAGTGGATCATGTGTTAGACCTATTTTTAGTTTGTTGAGGAATCTCCAGGCTGATTTTCGCAGTGTCCGGACTAGTTTACATTCTCATCAACAGTGTAAGAATGTTTCCTTTTGTTTATCTCCTTCCCAGAATTTGTTGTTACTTGTTTTAGCAATGGCTGCCATTCTGACTAGAATGAGGCGGGACCTTAATGTAAGTTTTTATTTTCATTTCTCTGATGACTAGTAAGGTTTGGCATCTTTTTTCATATTTATCGATCATTTGTACTTCATTTGAGAACTGTATGATCACTCCGCTAGCTCATTTCCTGATGAGAGGTTTTCAGTGTTTACATTTTTTAGTTCTTTGTATATATTCTAGATGTTAATCAGCTATGTAGCTAGCAAGGATTTCTCTCCCATCCTGTAGACCGCCTCTTCACCTTTTTTCTCTTGCTGTGCAGATACTTTATAATTTCATGGCGTCTCATTTATCAATTGTTGGCACTACTTCCTGAGCAACTGTAGTCATATTTAGAGAGTGGCTTCCTATGCTGGTGTCTTGCAGTGCTCTTCCCTCATTCCTCTATTACTTTCAGAGTTTTGTGTCTTATGCTAAGTTGTATATACTCATTCCTGAAGATTTATATGCTTTTTAAATTTTTTCTGACCTCACTGGGTAAAAAACAATCCACCCACAGTTTTAAATGATCAAATTATAAGTTGGAATTTTACGAAAAAAAATTCTCCAGATCTTCCTCTGAAGTCTGTATTAAAATCTATTTGAATATCTAAATTTCTATGTGTGTCCATCCGTACTAGAATGATTTTCCTAGACAATATTGCTCCTGACAATATTACTTCTAAACATCAAATTTGTTAGAATAATGGATGACAAGAGAGAAGCAGAGAAGCTTTAGTCTTTCTCAGCTTTGATATTTCTGTGGTCCTTATTTCTAGGTCAGTGTAAAATGCTGCCAAGGTATCCTTTTGCTAAGCCTACTATTAAGAGCGATAAGTCTGAGTTCGCTGTTGGAACAACTTGGGAATACAAATGCCTCCCTGGTTATATTAAAAAGTCATTCTTAATCACCTGCTTAGAAACCTCCGAGTGGTCAGATGCCGGGGAGATCTGTAAACGTGAGTACTCCTACAACCCATATTTGGCTCTATCACTTTATTTCTAGAGGATAGTATGTCATTTTCCAGATAAAGGGCCAGAAAATTAGTATGTCATGGCAAGTAACGGTGATTCCAGCAGCTCAGTGTTTCCTTAAATTTCTAAGTTTGTCGTAGAAGTTTATTTTCAGTTATGTTTAAAATGGTTTTGTGCACAGTTGGGTGAAGGGCTGTCTAGGTCTTGGCACTTTGTATTGTCTGTAGGATTTATGTGAGGTATATTTGATTGCTAATGATCTGCATGTGCTATCAGTAGAACAACTAAGGAGTTCTGGATCAATAAAACGCCCCCTGAGCTGGGATGCTCAGGGTTCTATTGTCCAGTATGGAACCTGCCATGATGGTGGTTTTCTCTGCTGAGGTCTGGCAGGGATTCTACCTATGAAGAGACCTCCCTGTTGTCCTTGCTGGGCTGCCACAGCAGCATACCACAACATAAGTTTTCTGGGAACTAGAGTTTAAGTCATCACCATGCTTTAACCTATCATCTTCATGACGTCATTCTGTGATTTCTATATTGTGTTAGAGTGAGATTAGATATTAGTATACAAAAGAATATTAGTTTCATCTCATTCTTTATACACTTGATTCAACAAATATTTTTTATTAACTAGCATGTGTGAAGCAGTAGACCATGGATCTTGTAAGGAATAGCAGAAATTGCACATATATAATGTGTAATTGCGGACTGAACACAAGGCATTGCATAGACTAGCACTCCATCACTGAGACATATCCCCAGCCTTTATGGTGTGGCTTAATAATTGCGGCAAACTGCTATTCAACCATAATAATAATAAAAATAAATGATATCTAAGATAAGTAGGGAAATTGAGGCCTGCTAGACAGAGGGCAAAAGTATGGAAGAATTTTATCTTTGGAAAAATGGAAAAAGATCAATAAGGTTTGAGTACATAGTGTGGAGTGGTAGTTTGTCAAGTAAATTGGCACTTAAATCTAAGACTGTATACTTCTTTTCAATGAATAATGGTAAGCCATAATACGTTTTTAAGTGGTAAGTATGGCATGACCATATTTATAATGTAAAAAGGAGCTGCATGTCATGCTGAGGAGGAGGTTCTAGACCAAGGCAGGCCAGCATTAGTAAGGTAAAATTTCCACTCAATAATCCAGTAAAACTATAAAAATGCCAAAATAATGGGTTTGGAGAGAGATTCTGAAATCTGGCACTAAAATTTTGTAACTAATTGAATTAAATGGAGAATTAGTGGATGAGTTATAGAAAGGAATTGCTGACTGTGGGGTTTTTAATATAGGATATTTGGTAGGTGACGCCAGTAGCTTATAGGATTTAATAAAGAGAAAATGGAAGTTTTTAAATTATAATTGACCACAGATAAAGTTCTCCTCCATGCACAGAAATACGGACAATAGATTTTGAACAGTGTTCCAAAGCTGACTGCTCTTTGAGAAAGTATACATTTTAGAAATGTCAAAAATCACATGGAGAGATACACAAGCACATCGGCAAGTCCAGACTGGGAATTTAATAGAAAGAGCACGGCGTCTTCTCGATCCCAGTCCCAAATCCTGTTTTGTTTCCCTTGTAGGTAAACCATGTACGAACCCTAACGAACTCCTCCATGGCTATGTAAATATAACCACAGATTTCATGTTTGGGTCAACAATTACATATTCTTGTAATAAAGGGTGAGTAGGCAAAGCCTCTGCAAGACGTGTGGATGCTAACTAATGTTTCTAATCAGGAACCCTTTAATATGAATGAATACAAGAGCATGGTCTCCTTGACCTGCTTCAGAAATAACTCTTCAGTGTTGCTCAGTTAAGAGGATTCTTAGAAAGGAACTGTAGCTATGCTTCTTCCATCTTAAATCTCCAGTGCTGTTGACTAGAAGGCCAAACCTCATTTGGCTATGGACTGTTGAGTTTATTATATAAGTTCTTCTCTATCACTATTTCACTATATCACGGATGATATTCTACCCTTTCTCATTCTTTAAGTGGAAAAGATTAGGCTTCTAGAGTGTAACTAGGATATCATCACCTCTTTACCTCTAGATACCGACTCATTGGTGACTCGTCTGCTACATGTATTGTCTCAGACAATCGTGTAATTTGGGATAATGAGGCACCTTATTGTGAATGTGAGTAAAATGATCTCTTCATGGCATCCTCCTAAAATTCTCTTTCCCCTTCTAAAGAGAAACCGAGCATCTGCTCAGGAGTCTCCGGGAAGTTTCCCTACGTTTGGGTGGCTGTGAGCACAGCTCTGACTGACCTTCTTCCATGGCTTCTAATTCTATTACACTTTCCCAATAATGTTCTTTTATGATGTTATTTAATGGTGAATAGATTCTGAAGTTTAATGTATGCATGAGATTACACACTGACAAATCTAGCCATACAAAAGTAGATCACCCCAAAAAGTCTCTAGTAACGGAGTCTCTGTTCTCTGGGCTCATAGTTTTATGACTTTTTTATTAGCCAGTTACATGTATTTTTCCTTTCTGGCTTATTCTTATTTAGATCAGAATATAGAATTTCAATATTATAGATAAATTGTAAAATAACGTTTAAGTTTGGTTTATGAAAATGAAGACTAAATTCTCAGAAAATATAACATTTCAATGCCTTCTCTCTTTTCTTAACTGCTTCCCTCCAAAAGCTATTCCTTGTGAGTCACCTCCGGCCATTTCCAATGGGGACTTCTACAGCAGCAGTACAGACAGCTTTTTGTATGGAATGGTGGTAACTTACTATTGCCATGTTGGAAAAAATAGGGAAAAGCTGTTTGACCTGGTCGGTGAGAAGTCAATATATTGCACCAGCAAGGACAATCGAGTTGGAATCTGGAACAGTCCACCCCCTCGGTGTATTGCTATAGTCAAGTGCCCAGTGCCAGAAATTGAAAATGGAGTTGTGGAGTTTGGATTTAAACGCTCCTTCTTCTTAAATGATACAGTAATGTTTAAGTGCAAGTCTGGCTTTACCATGAAAGGCAGCAGTTTAGTGTGGTGCCAGCCAAACAGTAAATGGAGCCCTCCACTGCCAACATGCTTCAGGGGTAAGTTTGGCTGAAACTTTGAGGATATCTGCCAATAAAATTAGGAACTTTGCAGAACAGATACATGGTACTTATAGAAAATGTAGGAGGAATATATGACTGGATTTCCAGGATGAAGAATTTGAACGTGAACTCTGGAAGTAATATACATTAACTTTTACCAACCCAGGATTATGACAGCTCTTTTTATTACATGCTGGAGCAGTACAATTATATAATTGTACAATTGTAGAAGAGTATAATTGTAGGGAAAGAGTATAGCATACTTTAAAAAAAACATTGGAATTCTTTAAACTAGAACTATGAGCCATGAAACTCTTTGAAGAAAATGGATATAATAATAATTAGTAACATCGGAATAGTCAACATATTTGGATAAGGCCATGAAAAGCATATAAAACAAAGACAAAAATAGGTTAATGGTATTACGTAGAATAAAAAAGTTTCTCTATAACAAATAAAGTGAAGAGAGGTCACACAGAGTGAGAGAAGATATCTCCAAACTATTCATCTGACAAGGGATTAGTATCTAGACTGCGTAAGGAACTAAAACAACTCAATAGCACAAAATAAATCCAACTTCAAAGTGGACATTAGACATTTGTCAAAAATAAAATAAAATGGACAACAAATACACAACATAATGTCTCACATTACGAGTCATCAGAGAAATACAAATCAAATCACAATGATGTGTGACTTCTCTTCAGTTAAAATGACTCATCAAAAATACAAAATATAGAGCTGGGGAGATGTTGCATAAAGTGCTTATTGTACAAACATGAAGCCTTGAGTTTAATCCACAGAACATATGTAAAAAGCCAGGTGTGGTGACATGTGCTTAAAATCCCAGAAGTAGAGAGGCAGAGACAGGTAGACTCCCAGGGCTTGCTGATGAGACAGGCTAGCTTAGTTGGTGAGTCACAGTTCCCACTCAGAAACCTTGTCTCATAAGATAAGATACTGCCCTCTCTAGACGTATATATCAGTGTATACCCCCACATACCTACACGTACACACACGGAAGCATGAGAACCTGAGCCCACTTCTGCACATATAAAAATCCCCTTATTACCCGATATATCAAATGTTGTTAGGAACACAGATAAAAATCAGATCCAATAGGAGAAATAAGTTCTGGTGTCCCTACAAACAGTAACATTTCCATTGTATATTATGATGGTTTGTGGTATTTATTTTAAAATCTAGAATAAACGATTTTGAAAGTTTTCACTGCAAAGGAATGATAAGTTTTAACAGACATCTGTATTTACCCTTATATCATACAATATACTTACTCATCTGAGCATCACATGGTATTTCATAAATATGTACAATTATGCCCTTTAAAGAATAAAAGTAATTTAACTCAGTACAAAGTTGATCATTAGAGAGTTTTTGGGTTTTTTTTTTTTTTTTTTTTTTTGAGACAGGTTTCTCTGTTGTAACTCTGGCTGTCCCAGAACTCACTTTGTGGACCAGACAGGCCTCAAATTCATAGAGATCTGCCTGTCTCTGCCTCCTGAGGGCTGGGATTAAATGTGTGCATCACCACCTCCTGGCGATCACTAGCTTTTTAGAGATCATATTTTATTTAAATGAGGATGAAATACACTCTCCATTGTATTGACCACATTGATACAGGGAATTGGCTAAGATAAGAACTCGATTCAAAGTCAGGCACGCCCTTAATACCAGTAGTTGGGAGGCAGAGACTGGTAGATCCACGAGTTCCAGGTCAGCCTGGTCTACAGAGGGAGTTCAGGACAGCCAGGATTATACAAGAAACCATGTCTCAAAAAACCAAAAAAAATTTTTTTTGTAGACATCCATCTACATCTGTAATTTTTAAAAGAAAGCTGGTAGTTATCTCAAGCCTGTGGCCTCCATTCTCTCCTCCTCTTAATGTGAATTGTCTGCCTTTCTAAAAGCCTGTCAACAAAGTTCAGAAGGCTCACTAACCTTGTTTTTGGAGCAAAAAGGATATGGTAGATTTGGGTGGGGAAAATACATATTATAAAAATTTGGTTCTTTGCCTATCCTATCTGTGGAAGGATAGCTCAGATTTTTTAGATAAATAAAGTGAAAAATTAGTAAGAGTGGTATTTCCTGGCATAGATCAAGAAAGAGAAAACAAATAGGCACATGGATTCCCAAGTCGGGGCAGATAAAGGCACATTAACTCCTCTCTATGACCCCACTCTCTGCCTTAGTGTGGAAGAGTTTCCATGAACATCTCTATCTCACCCACTAAACCCAAGATAACTGTAAGTTGTAAAGAGTTGAAGTTCTTATTGCAGAAATAAAAGGACTTTCTGGTCCTGTTCTTCCCTCAGGATGTCTACCACCTCCAAATATCCAACATGGTGATTACAACAGAAAGGATAAAGAATACTTTTCAGTTGGACAGGAAGTGTCATATCATTGTGAACCTGGCTATACTCTTATTGGAACTAACCTTGTGCAGTGCACGTCCTCGGGAACCTGGAGCCATGCGGCTCCAACATGTGAAGGTGCCTAGAGCTTCTACTCCTTTCAAAGGGAACTCAACTGTTTCATAAATCTTCGTGTACAAGCCTTCTCTATTCTTTCCTAGTGAAATCATGTGACGCCATCCCAAACCAACTTCCCAATGGCCATGTGCTTCTTCCTCCTAATCTCCAGCTTGGGGCAGAGGTTTCCTTTATTTGTGATCCAGGGTGAGTGTGAAGTGACAGGTCCTGAACTAATTGTTTCCCATAATGATCGCAAAGTATGAGTTCTGAAGACAGTTAATTTTTTACTGGCTTATTGTTTTCTTTCCTTTTCTTGACCTCTTCTGACTAAGGACTCTCACTAATCAGATCCTTTTTATTTCCTTCAAGTGTGTATATTTTGTGCTTGAACAGCAAAAGTGGGAATTGTCATTTCGCCATTTGGAGATGCAAAGTTTTGGTTCACACATTAAGGCTCCAAGTTATGAAGAGTGAATGTAAAGTTTGGATTTTAGTGAGACTCGCTGCAGTAGACTTGGGAAACAAGGTCTTTGCTATTTTCTCTGTAGGAACTGAGACTTACTTCTTCAAGATGATTAAGATAATCTTGATGTTTGGATGCCAAGGAGGAGAGAGAATTCAAAAGAAATGATGCCTTTTTAGCGTGTCTTTGTCCATCATTAATTCATTGTTTAGTGGAGCAGATTCACAAGTAACTGTGGACTTTTTTCTTAGTCCAGAAATACTTTAAAATGCATACCATCCTACGAGTACTTGAGAGAAGTGATTCACTTTGCTGCTCCTTATTGTTTAAGGTTCCAGTTAAATGGCAAATCTTCTAGTCAGTGTGTCCCAGAAGGAGAGACAGTAATCTGGAATAATAAGTTTCCTGTCTGTAAACGTGAGTAGAAAATAAGAATAATCAAATCTGGATCTTGTCTCTTGATTCTGTATTCATATACAGTTATTAAACATAACGTGTCACCCAAATATGTACTTTAAGCGAAATTTGCCATTTTTCACCATTTAACGTGCAGATAAAAATATTAGATTTTTCACTTGTCAACATACTATATTATGAGTCTATAAATATAAAGGCTCTGGAAAGTTCCCTGTACCAAAAGCAAGAGTAAATCTTTCCAGTGTACTAGAAACCTGCTGTGCTTTCATAAGTCGTTTCTTGTACTGAAGAGCTCTACCTAGGGCCAAGTGAGCATCAGCTGGGAACCCAGACATCACCAACTTCCTCTCTATTCTGAAATGTACTCAGAAAACATGAGTGTCTTTCATAGTAGCTGTTAACAACTAACATCCTCATGCCACTAGGATATGTAAAGAACATGAGATCATTACTCTATTTCTATGGTTTTCCCAAAGGAATCTGACATTAAGGGATCACAAACGACTTGTAATGAGGGTGCAGTGCCTTTGGTGACAGTATCTGACTATGATACCTGCAAGCTGACTGTGTGTTTCAAATGGGCATTGAAACACTAGCGTGTTTCAGTGTATTGTGCTTGTCCATTTCACATGCTTTTGTCTCACTGTCTTCTCATCATAACTTCTGTAGCTTGAATTAAACTACTGGAAAACTGAGGCTGAAGGAGGGTACAACTTGCCTAAGGTCATACAGCTATTGAATGACAGTGAGGATTTGAAACCAGGGCCTTTGAGCCCAAACATCATCAGTTGATGTTGACCCACTATGTGCAATTAGCATATCATTAACATATGTTAAGTTCTCTTTTTGTTTGTTAAAATTTCTTAGAGTCAAAAAATTATAAAAATAATCCCTGAGAGTACAGATTAGATAGATGTGGGGTCAATTCTATTTTCTTGTTGTCTGGTTAAGGTGATTTATATAGATTTCTTTGCTAAGGATCAAGACAGAGGTAAGAATTTAGGCATTTGGAAATAAACAAACTATAAGTAAAATCATAACAAAGTATTTGTTATGGATTTCTTAGTATATTTCTGGAAAAGTGATTTGGTATCTCCTTGGAATTTTTATTTATTTATTTTTAAAGATAAGTATGCTTACCTGGTCTCTTGTCTACTTTTCAGAGATTTCTTGTGACCCTCCTCCTCACGTTGAAAATACTAGGGAACTCTTCTATTCTCTACCCATACTTCCTGGAACTGTGGTAAAGTACACATGTTTACCTGGCTTCCGCATCATCGGCGAAAAGACTATTTTTTGTATAAGTGAAGACCAAGTGAATGCCATCTGGGATAAAGCTGCTCCTGTATGTGAATATTTGAATAAAAAATCTTTTTGCTCTGAGCCCAAAGTACCGGGAGGAATCATAATTCGAGGATACAGACCACCATTCAGACATGGGGATTCTGTGACATTCACTTGTAGTCCCAACTTCACCATGAAAGGGAGCAAAACTGTCTGGTGCCAAGCAAACAAAATGTGGGGACCAACACCGCTGCCAACCTGTGAGAGTGGTAAGTAGAGAAATAAAACATAGCCAAGGGCCTGGGGTCTGCCAGCTTGTGAGATCACTGAGTGTGGACGCAAAGGTTCATGAAGGGGCAGGGGCGGGCCTGAAATCTTGTGAAAGGGTTGAGTATGGAAATCAAGCCTCACTGAGGGCTATGGTCTTCCATTTCTGGGCAGACATGTGTTGCATGCTCATGAAAGAACTGTGTAAGTCTATGATTTGCAGAGACATGGGCTGGGTGGAATAAGCAAGTGAAAGGGGGAAAATGATGGCTGTTTGCATTTTCTTAGTTGTAGGGACTATAATTATCTCTTCAAAATACACCAGTTGAGTAAAAGGCTATGAAATAATTATCAAAATTTTAACTGAGCATCCTTAGGAAAGTCTCAAAAGGATGGGGAACTAGTGGGGACCATGGGAATCAGGTGACTTTAAACTGTGGGAAATTTGGGATCTGGGATCAAAAATATGTCCAGTGGATATGAGATGTATCTGTTAATAGCTGTTGATTGTAGTCTGGATTAAAGGCCTGCTCTATAGCTTCTGCAAACATGTTCACAAGTCATCTAATTTTTGCCCAAATCATTTCCCGGGCTGTAGCATCTCAAATCAACTGGCTTTAAAAATAGGGACTAAAGCTGGGCAGCACATGTCTTTAATCCCAGCACTCAGGAGGCAGAGGCAGGAGGATCTCTGTGAGTTTGAGGCCAGCCTGGTCTACAGAGTGAGTTCCAGGACAGTCAGAGTTACAACAGAGAAACTCTGCCTCAAAAAAAAAAAAAAAAAAAAAAAAAAAAAAAAAAAGGGATTATTGTGAATGTTTTATCTTTTCATCTGGTTTATATTGCTAATGAATCTAAATTCAAAGTTTAATTCTTTGTGAGTATATAAATTGTCATTATTTGACAAGATTATACTATCAAAAATTTTAATAAAGAACAATATTGATAAATTCTAAATACACTAGAGTACTTAGGAAGTATTATATTGTTTATAAATGTGATTTACTCTGGCTTGGTAGCACATAGCTGCAATCTCAACTTCTCAGAAGGCTAAAGTAAGAGTATTACAAGTTCAAGTCCTACGTGGGCCACAGTGTGATTTTAAAGCCAGCCTGGGCAACTTAGCCAAACCTTGTTTCAAAATAAAAAGTAACAAAAGGGATGTGGGTTGTAGCTCAATGGCAGAGCCCTTGCCTAGTTCAATCCCAAGTACCACAAACTATATTTATTTCACTTATCAGTAGATTTATTTCACAATCAGTCGATGGATAGCCAGTAGCCAAATGGATAGACTTAGAGGAAAGTGTTTTTAAGATAGTCTCAAAATGGATTGTCTATGGAAAACAAACCATGAAGATTTAGGTGAAGCTATACATATTAAATAATCAATATATATATTCATATATATACATATTGAAATGGAAAAACATCAAAGATATATTGTGTTATGGAATGAGGCTATAATAATATGTGTGTTACATATGTACATATTTATATACATGTGACATATAAGATACCAATAATCTGTATAAATAATGTCTGTCAGGATAATCCTCTGAATGATAGGTTTAAGGATGAATAACATTGAGCCTTTCTAGCAACTGAATTTGTTTCAAGACAAAAGTAATCCATATAATATAAGTAAAGATGGAAATCACACAATAAAGTTGGGTGTGGTGGTACACACCTTTCATCTCCATATTTGGGAGGCAGAGGCAGGTGGATCTTCGTGATTTCAAAGGCAGCCTGATTTACATAGAGTTCCAAGCCAGCCAGGGTTAAATAGTGAGACCCTGTACCACCGCCCCCCCTGAAAAACTGCAATTGTTTTTGCATAAACAGAAACAAGCCACATCTACTTGAGAATGAGATGAAAGTTAATGGTGACTGGTTACCACAGATTGCATGCTATTTACTTAGATCTGTGACCTAAAATAACATCTAGACAGAAGTATGTTTTATCTGATGGCTTTTCCCCCTATGTATATGCATAAAGATTTACCTCTGGAGTGCCCATCGCTTCCTGCGATCCCTAATGGACATCACACAGGACAACATGTTGGCAAGTTTGTTGCAGGATTGTCTGTGACATACACTTGTGAACCTGGTTATTTGCTTATTGGACAAAAATCAATTAAGTGCTTATCTTCAGGAGACTGGGATGGTGTCATCCCCACATGCAAAGGTATCTTAAATTTTATTTATTTATTATCTTAAATTTATTTGAGGCTGATCTGATATATGCCATGATTTGTTTCTTATTCTTGCCATTTTTTTCCCAGAGGCCCAGTGTGAACCTCCAGGAGATTTTCCCAATGGGCAGGTAAAAGAGCCTCTGAGTCTTCAGATTGGCTCAACTGTGTACTTCTCCTGTAATGAAGGGTGAGTGTCAGGAGGGTCTGTAAAGTTTAATGCACTTGGAGTATGTGAACCATAAAGCCTACAGGAGGAACATGGATGAGCCTGGATGTTATTCAGGAATAATCTGGAAAGGAGGTGGTGAAAGAGAATACTGATAAAGGGTAGCTGTATGGATTAAGTGGACTTGTCTTAGATTTGAAGTCAAGTCTGCCAGTTTTTCAGCACAAACTGCCTAGTAGTACTAAATTCCAACCCCTGTCTCCAGGTACCAATTACAAGGACAATCTTCTAGCCAGTGTGTAATTGTTGAGCAGAAAGCCATTTGGACCAAGAAACCAGTCTGTAAAGGTAGGTAAGATAATGGTAGTTTGTAAGGAAATACAGGGGTCCACACACACTGCTCCTTGGCTTTCATATATATATATATATATATATATATATATATATATATATATATATATTTCCTATAAGTGCATGTGCGCGCGCGCACACACACACACACACACACACACACACACACACACGCGCGCGCGCGCGCGCGCACGCATCCTTACAGGAAAACAAAAACAAACAACAACAACAAAAAAAAACCCTAGAAATCTTGAGTCTGGTCTGCATTATAGCAGCCTTCAATTACCTTTTTACTCTGTTTCCATAAGTAAAGCTAGAAGCTTTTTTTTCTCTCTCAAAGACATATGATCTTGGCAGGGGAACTTGAGCCATGTGCATAGGAGATTGTGTATTTGGTAATTAGGACTAAGAAATCATCCAAGGAGAGATACTGGAAAGTAAAAAAAAAAAAAAATCACATTTTTAATTACATTGCATTAGCTGACTGAAAGGCTCATTGCAGATTCAGGAATCACTGTCCTTTACCTTCTCTAGAAATTCTCTGCCCACCACCTCCCTCTGTTCGTAATGGAAGACATACAGGCAGCTTTTCGGCAAATATACCGTACGGAAGCACAGTTACCTATACTTGTGACCCCAGCCCAGAAAAAGGAGTGGACTTCATTCTTATTGGAGAAAAGACTATCTACTGTACCAGCGATAGTCAGAAGACTGGAATCTGGAGTGGCCCTGCTCCACGCTGTGAACTTTCATCTTCCACAGTTCAGTGTCTACAACCCCAGATCAATCAGGGGAAAATGCTATCTATTTTGAAAGATAGATATGCCTATAATGACACAGTGACATTTTCTTGTGAATCTGGCTTCACCTTGAAGGGCAGCAGGAGAATTCGATGCAATGCCCAAGGCTCATGGGAGCCACCAGTACCAGTATGTGAAAAGGGTACGTGTCTACTACCCATGAGATGAATCATTTTGACAAGTTAGAGGAAGGGCCTATGGACTTCACAAAGGGCCTTCTGTAGCCATATGATTGTGGATATAAATTATAAAGAAGGCTTTTCTTAGCACTCCCTTACCACTATGGAAAATATACTAGAGTTTACTAAGCTGTCATTTGTTTAGGGAAAAAAATGAGAGAGCAAAACTCTTGCTTGTCTTAACAATGACTTTTTAAAGCAAAATCACCCACGGTTTCACCTGGGGTGTATTAAAATCTCCCAGAAAGTCTTCTAAGATAATTCCTTCAGAAGGAAAAATCTGGTGTAATGGCACATGCCAAAAATATTATAACTGGGGAGACTGATACAAGAAGATTGTGAATTTGAGATCAGCCTGAGGTACATAGTAAAATCCTACCTTTAAAAAAAAGTCAAAGGCAGCAAAGGGAAGAGCGGGGTGGATAGAAGGTGAGTTGTGGCAAGCAGGAACCAAATAGATCAGTGTCAGCCTTAGTACAGACAAAAAAAAATTGATTGAGAAATGATAATCTGAAATTACCTAAGGACTTCAAAATATCCTATGTTCCAGACAGCCGTCACAAAAATGGGATTATCATATTAATTTTGAATTTTTTGGCTCAACTTTTGTGTTTTTACTCTAAAAATGTTTCATTATATCTGTTTTTCCTTTAGACTGTCAGGCTCCTCCTAAAATCATCAACGGGAAAAAAGAAGATAGGCACTTGCTCAACTTCAACCCTGGCACATCTGTTAGATATAGCTGTGACCCTGGATATTTACTAGTGGGAGAAGATACTATACATTGTACTCCAGAAGGGAAGTGGACACCCACTGCCCCCCAGTGCAAAGGTACTAGGCTACAATTACAGATACTTTGCTTGAGACTGTCCTGTGTTGTTTCTTATCCTCATCTTTGCTCTTAGTTGCAGAGTGTAAGCCAGTAGGACCACATCTCTTTACGAGGCCTCAGGATCAGTATATTAGGAAAGCTGTTAACTCTTCTTGTGATGAAGGGTGAGTGAAGCCTGTCTCATTCTTAATGAGATCTGTCTTGTCAATAACTACTACAAACTGTGTATAAGAGTTCATCTTGTGTTATGTGTTATGTGTTCATGGAGTGTTTATCACAATGTTTTTCCATGCATGGGAACTATGCAGTGGGTGGATGGTGCTGATGTTGGCTGTTTTTATTCTGTTGCATTTTGTCCTAGAATTTGTCAGTCTGCCTCAGGAGCCCATAGCGCTTGCTTAGCTTATTTGTAACCCTGTGGCCAAATGATGTGACTCTTTGTCTCCAGGTCCCAGTTAAGTGAGAGTGCTTATCAACTGTGTCAAGGTACAATTCCTTGGTTTATAGAGATTCGTCTTTGTAAAGGTGAGTAACAAAATTGGCAGGGGATTTAAAGTGATATAGGGTGGATACGTTTCCTGTTTTAGACTACGCTATGGGAATTAGTACATTATGTTGTCAAGTTTTATATAATTTTACCATCTTTCTTTTGCCACCTCTTTCTACTTTAATCAGTTAAATTTCATGCATTTAGTTACCAAGTTTATGTTGCAGTTTAGGATTATCAGAATACAGAGTGCTGACTATCTAGGCCACCATCCCTACTGTGGATTACACCAAGGTTTAGTGGAGAGATTTGGAAATTGGCATCAATATGAACTCAGATTTTGTTCCTCTGTCTAATACCTGTATGACCTTTGGCAACATACGTAACTTCTCTGAAACCCTAGTCTCATCTGTAAAGGTGTCGCCAAACTGTAGGCTTCAAAGTTACTATAATAAAATGGCACTGTACATACTTTGTGGATAATGAAACTTCCTATTGTAAAGTAGGCGCTCGACCAACAACAATCCACCTTAGTCAACCATATATCTATTGTAGCAAGGGATACTCCAAAAGCGTGACTTGTACCTTTTATTCTCATAGTGACTGTGATAAAATAATTATTATTGTATTTAGAAAGTGAATATCGGGTCTTGCTATCTCATAATCTGTTTCCTTTCAATACCAATTTTATTTTCAGTGAAATCTGATTAGATCAAATTTCATTTATACAATAAGCTTTGATATAACTTCCAGCATGAGCATTCCTCCACACCCTCCAGAGAAACAACATGGTCAGAACTGCTGTACTTCTAAACCTGGGTCAGATGTCTACAATATCTTTTCATGTCTCTAGAAATCACCTGCCCACCGCCTCCTATTATCCACAATGGGACACATACAGGGAGTTCCTCCGAAGATGTCCCATACGGAACTGTGGTCACCTACATCTGTTATCCTGGGTCAGAGGAAGGAGTACAATTCAACCTCATCGGGGAACGCACCATACGGTGTACAAGTGACAGCAGAGGAAAAGGTTCCTGGAGTGGCCCTGCTCCTCTCTGTAAACTTTCCCTCCCTGCTGTCCAGTGCTCAGATGTCCATGTTGAAAATGGATATAAGCTTCCTGACAAGGGAGGCCCATATTCCTACAACGAAAGTGTGACTTTCAAATGTAACGATGGATACATTTTGACTGGAAGTAGTCAGATTCGTTGTAAAGCCAATAACACCTGGGATCCTGAAATACCAGTTTGTAAAAAAGGTAAAAAGCCAAACCCAATGGGAATTTTAAAATTTATTTCCCTATTTATATTTTTTCTGTTTTTTTTTTTTTGAGGGCTAAAGATCAAACTCGGAGCATTGTACAAATTAGGCAAGTCTAAGCTATGTCTCCAGCCCCTACAGTTTAGTCTTATTTATTAATCTCCCACTCAAAACAAGAGTCTTGAAAAAAAAGGCAAAAGGACACAAACTATCTTCACATTTCATCCATCCCATAGAAAGCTATCTGTGTTGTATTATGATCTTTGTATAAGTGTACCCTTGGATTTGGAACTTATTTGGGGTATATAATGAGAAGACCTTTTAAAGCAGCTTCACCCCAAAAAGAAAGACAACTCAATAGCTGAAGGAACCTTCATATCACGATCAGAACTTCACAGTCCTGAAGGCAGATAGTGGATAGATTTGTTTCCTATAGCATGTATCCAGGATCACAAGTATAGTTACATAACAGAAAACATTCTATGATGAATGAGAGCTTCCTGAACCATGCCCTCAAAGTTTCAGATTGACACCAGCTGTTTTGTCCTTAAAGTTCTGGAGTAGAATGCTTGTGGTTGGTGTTTATGTAGGAAACTTACTCTCCATGCCACCACCCTCTTAAGCCCCACCAGAATTGGCATATGGTCCTGTGTCTCTGAAATAACTTGAATACACTGTGACCCCTGCTACAAGCCATAGGAAACAAATCCACCCATTGCCTTCAGGACAATAGAAGCTTGTCCATAATGTGAAGGTTCTTTTGTTTCTTGAGTCATCTTTCTTTTTTGATAAGAGGAATCTCAAAGCAATCTCAACTTTGTCTCTCCAGAAGGATGTGAGCCTGTGACAGAACTTTCTGACCTTCCAGATGATTCACATGTAAAACTAGTGACTAGAGCCTGTCAACATGGGTGAGTGTGAGTTGTCCATTCTGAGAAAGAATTCCCACCTTGTATTATTGTGTATTAACTCTTCCCACATCTTGTCTTGGTAAAACCCTTTGTGGGTTACTCACTGACCTACCCTCAATGGTCTAACTAGCAGTTCCTGCCTGCTTTGCTGAGTGTTTCTTACAATAGAGATAGTTTTCTGGTTTGGGGATCAAGAGTTTAAGTTTCTCTGTGCCAAAACTCTCATTTAGAAATACCTCTACAGCTGTATTGTCTATGTTACAGAGATGAAACATTTTCAATAAATGTAGTATGACATCTTTTTCTAGATACCAACTGACTGGACATACCTATGAGAAGTGTCAAAATACTGAGAATGGGACTTGGTTCCAAAAGATTGCAGTTTGTAAAGGTAAATTATGGACATGGGGGAAGCCAACCACGAATTAGGGAATTAGAAAGGGAAAAATCAATTAATGGAGAGCAAGTTTGCAACTACTTTAATAGTTTATATTTCTACTTGCTATGTATTAGACATGGAAAATCTTTTCATTTTGATCAATACGGGCATTGAAAATCAAATTGCCAAGTAGAAATGAGTGTTTACTATATGTATGTGAAAGTTAAAAACATATATATATATATACATATACATACATACACATATACAAATCATATACATATATGTATATTATCATTTTGTTAAATACAAAAATATATGAACCATATTTTTTGGAATATAGAAACACAGCTATATTTCTTTTTCTTTATACTTCATTTTATTTTCTTATTTTTGGAATGAATAGATACTACCTTCATAAGTATAGTATTTGATAAAGTTGTTTAACTAAAAGCACGATCTGGTTTCCAAAACTTAAACATTTTTCTATTCATGTAAAATATAAGGCACTTATATAGTGTTGTTTATATTGGGATGAAGGCTCAAATTCTCTAAATCTTTTTTGCAGCTATTCTCTGTCAACCTCCACCAGTGGTTTCAAATGGTAGGCACACAGGCATGATGGCAAAGCACTTCCTGTATGGAAATGAAGTCTCTTATGAATGTGATCAAGGGTTCTATCTTCTGGGAAATAAAAGCTTGCAGTGTGTAAATGATTCTAAAGGACATGGAAATTGGAATGGACCTCCACCACAGTGCTTACCATCTCCTCCTCTAACTCATTGCCCTGAACCAGAAGTCAAACATGGATACAACCTCAATAAAACTCATTCTGCATATTCCCATAATGACATAGTATATGTGGCCTGCAATCCTGGCTTTATCATAAATGGAAGTCATTTGATAAGGTGTCATACCGATAACACATGGGTACCGGGTGTACCAACTTGTATCAGAAAGGGTAAGCTACTTTCATGGATAAAACATGAAATGTTTTACAAAATGAAGAAAGCTTTGAGGATTCATTCTACCTAAAGTAAAGCATCTAAAGCTAAAGCAGTTAATGTTTTATAAGATTCTCTGTCATCTCGTATCTCTTCACTTGATACTTTTTTTCTCTTTCTTTTGTATAGAGCAAGAATTCCTGTAAGGATAATGATTAACTTATAGATTAAACAATCTCTAATTTATTCATTCTTATGAATTTAGAATTGGAAAAGTAAGCATACTTTTTGGCAAAATACTTAACAAAAATACTGTTTGGAATTTTGATATTTAATTTTATATTTAAGTGCCACCCAGGAAGATAATGTTGGATGTTTTGAAGAATGAAGTTGACCTTTAAACTCACTAAATTGTCTCATAATTTTAATTGTTATTTGGCAGCTTGTTCCTGCTAGTGACTCTTCATCAGACACTGCTAGGTGCAGCCTCACCAAATTAAGCTCCTTAGAGGTGTGGTTTCACTTCCTTGCTCCAGGGCATCTTTATGTGTGGTGCTTAGATTACAGCATGTTTTCTACAGATAGGGAAGGTAACAGAATACTATGAGCTGATAAATTATAATTGTGGACCACACTACAGCTATTTCAACATCGTACTTCTGGCGTTTTTCTTTGTGTCATATATGTTGTAGAGAGGAAAAGTACACATTTGTCCAAACTTGAGAGTGAACTAATTGGCTTGGGGTTTTGGTTGTTGTTGTTTGGTTGTGTTTTTTTTTTTTTTAATGTGTTGCCTTTACCCAGGGATTGTGTTGTCTACGTGTTATTCTGTACCCAGTTAAAAGTCTTTTCCTGTTGATTACCAAGCTTTTATAGGGTGTCAATCTCCATCAACAATCACCAATGGGAATCATACTGGTGGAAATATAGTTCGATTTTCCCCTGGAATGTCAGTCATGTACAGCTGTTACCAAGGCTACCTTCTGACTGGAAAGGCATTTCTTCTGTGTACTTACGAGGGTACCTGGAGCCAACCTGCCCCTTATTGCAAAGGTACTTTGTCTGCTTTGTTGTTATTGTTCCTTCTAGCAAAGTAATTTGTCTCAAATATATATATTCAGTTAAATATTTTCAGCTTAAAATTGTTAGTTATCAATTGTATAATTTAATTAAGTGCATTTAATCAATTAATATAATAATCGAAATCTTAAAATAAAAATGGTTTAACTGTATGGCTAATAATCATTTAATCATTTATTTGTATAAAGTTGAAGTGATTTTTATAATTTAAGCAACTAAGCAATGAATACAGTCACACTATTGTTACAGTTATGATACAAGTGCATTTGACAAAACATCAATAAAAATCACAATGTTCTGTTTCCCTATTTGGTAGTGAGATTATGGGCATTTTCTACAAGTTTTATAAAGTCACTATTATCAACAATGTGTATGAAATAATGTGAAATAACAGTAATAAGTCAGTGATATATTATTGCTGAGGATTCTACTGTACGCCAGAGGCTGTGCACTGCCTCCACTATTACCTCATTTAAGGGTCATGAGACCTGTGAAAGAATGGTACCATTATTACTCCTGTTTTGTAGATAAGGTTCCAGTGTTTCAGAGAGATTTGTGACTTACCCAAAGTGACACAACCAGCAGTTAGGATTCAAGCACAAGGTCTTACCAGGCATGTTTCTCATTTTCATACTGTGAAACAATGTTATCACATACAAAATTCATGCTCAAGAACTGTGTAGTTGGGGCAAAAGATGCCCCAGTGGTTGAGAGTGCATGGTATTCTTCTACAGGACTCAGGTTCATTTCCTAAAAGCCACCAGGGAGGCTCAACAGCCATCTGTAAGTCCATATTCAGAGGATCCAACGTGGAAAAGGCCTTTGAGGGTACCTGCACACATATGGTGTAGTTGTATATGGGGGGTGGGGGGGTTTGAGAGAGCAGGGGAGAGAGAGATCTTTAAAAAAGAAATGGTCAACAAGTTGGCAAAAAATCACAAAAAAATCATAATATTTTAAATATGTTTAAGATTTTGTGTTAGGTCACATTCATAGCTATCCTAGACTGAATATGGCTGCCAGTGGCCTGGAGGCTGTGAGTTGAACACTATTGACTCATAAGCTCAAAATATGAAAGAAGAAATGAGAATGCATGTGCATGTATGAAGAATTAGAGAATAATACTAGAAGCCAAGAAGGAACGGTAATTTGGAACATTTAATGCTATAATTCAGTCCTTAGTATTTCTCTAAGAAGGCATCAGAATTATTTAAATACTATTAGCATAGACATACAAGTAGAAAACTACACAGATTACGTTGCTGGGTAGTTGTCGAAAAGCAGTTGACAATAAAGGCTGTCCGGGATACTGCCTTATGCTATCCAATGAAACTTTGCTTACTTACAATGAAATAAGTTAATTTCATAATCTTTCTAGTAAGGACCGTTTTTGCTATCATAGCAAAAGACAAATCACGACTCTACATTAGTAAGATTTCTTTAATTGCAGAGGTAAACTGTAGCTTCCCTGAGGATACAAATGGAATCCAAAAGGGACCTGAACCTGGGAAAATGTATCGGTATGGAGCCACTGTGACTTTGGAATGTGAGGATGGGTATACCTTGGAGGGCAGTCCACAGAGCCAATGCCAGGGTGACCAGCAGTGGAACCCTCCCCTGGCTACCTGCAAATACCGTAAGTTCAAGTGCCTTATCCTTGTATCTAGCCCATGAAGGAGGGGAGGAGAATATCTATCAGTGTGGGAGATTCCTGGGGCTTTGACATAGTAAACAGTGATATAACATCAGATTAACTGAAAGGCAGCGGTCAATACAAAGATAAGCGTAGTTGAAGACAGGGACATCATATTCAGAGGGGCACAATAATTTAAGAAGTGCAAAAATGTAGAACTCACAGCCTTCTATTTTGAAAGAAATGACTGTGAGACTTTTCTCTTGGCTGATTTTTAAGCACTTACCAACTTGAGAGGTGCTCCAAAAATATGCCAACTAACCTGTTGTAACACTTCATGTTTTCATTTGATCCTAAGAAAAATCACTGACTAGAAAGCTGAGTGTATTGATAAAGTTCCACAATTTATCTAATTAAAGTGGGAAGGTATTCATTGAGTCTTGACATAATAAAAGAGTGGGTGTAACTTGGGGAACCAATAATGGTATCATAAGTAGACTAACTGGGGGCTGAGTGTCCACTTCCGGGACATTGCCAGATGTAATGATACTCAGATGACATTGACTTGTACTGCTAGACTGATATTTCATGATTTCTTTATTCTCCTTAGGGTCAACCTTTCCTCTTATTTTTGGTGAGTTTTCTTAAACACTTGAAGAAAAGTTCTTGTAATTTTTGTAAATATATGTAACTAGATGTTTTACATTCTACATATTAATATTTTTCATTTTAATACATTGGATCTGCTCTTATTTCACTTTTTAAAGATATTTTAATTTCCATGGCACATTATAAATGTCACTTTAGGTTAGAGTTGAAGATTTATTCAAGGTTTTTTAATCAAAAGTCTCATTTCATCTGTTCTTGATTTTGGTACAATTGAAAAAGGTAATCTTATTCTGCTGTAGCAAAGTATACTTCACAACTAAGAGTAAAAGGTTCTTATGCAAAGTTGGGGGAGGCTGATATCCTAGCCTATGCCTGTCATTACACCCCAGGGAAAACATTGTTTCCTAGTGAAACCAAAAAGAACAGAAAAAAACTCGATGGGAAGCTGACTGGAGTCTTGAGGTTCATGTGCCTGGCACTGCAGGCAAAACATGGACTAGACACAACTAGAAAACTTTAAGCTCAATTATGATTATTCAGTAATTTAGTGTTTATAGTTAGGAAAAATATATTGGAACCTCACATTAACAATTTCTGTACCACTATGAGTAGACCCTCGAATCAGTTCCTACAATTACATGTAATGGTTGTTGTTTTATCTGGCATTAAACATTCATTTTTCCCTTTCAGGTATTTCTGCAGGCTCAGTAGTGATCATTTTGGTTAGTGTCGGCTTCTGTATGATAATAAAACATAGAGAACGGTAAGTTCAAATGACTGTTTGACCAACATGTGCAACATCTTTTGGGTTTTTGTTTCCAACTAAACAAAGCACAACTTATATGAACTGACACTACACGTGATAACTAGAGTAAAGTGCCTTGTGGTACAGAGAGCAAACTTTCTATAGGAACTTAAAAGATATCCAATACATACTGAATTTACAAAAGTCAAATATAAAAAAATCTAGGAAATCCACAAAAAAAACCCCAAAATCCCAAACAAATACCCAATGATAACACCTGAAGATATTTTGAAATATTCTGGTTAATGGTTCTTTTGTATTTTCTTTTGCTCTGTAAACTTTCATATAACATTTTGTGTATATCCTTTAGTTTATATTAAGCATTCTTATCATTACTTGTCTTTCTAAAATATAAAGGTAAATGTATTGTTTCTAAAAATTAAATGATTATATAGAAACCACACCACTTATTCTTCTGCACTACAACTGACGCCTTTAAAGCTCAGAGTTAAAGAATGTCAGAAATTTCCTGAGAGTGTTGCATGTGTTGCTCTGTCCAGCATACATGCACATGATTTTTGTAAAAAGTTAGCAAGTGGTGCTAGAGAAATAGGAGACATAAGAAAAGACAATGAGGGGCTAGACAAATAGCTTTGTGGTTAAGAGCACTGACTGCTCTTCCAGAGGATGGTCTTTGATATGACTCGGGTTCAATTCCCCCAACACCCACATGGCAGCTCACAACTGACAACTTCACACAGACATACATACAGGCAAAACACCAATACGCATAAAATAAAAATAAATAAATTTTTAAAAAAGACAAGGATAATGACCATGTCTGTTCATTGTTGGTGATTGCACCCTTATTTTAGCACCAGGCTAGACTACCAGGACATAGACTTTGACATTAAGAAGGTTTCATGCCAGGTGGCGGTGGCGCACACCTTTAATCCCAGCACTCGGTAGCAGAGGCAGGTGGATCTCTGTGAGTTCGAGGCCAGCCTGGTCTACAGAGTGAGTTCCAGGACAGCCAGAGTTGCAATAGAGAAACCCTGCCTTGGCATGGGGAGGAGGTCTCAATCTGGTAAAAAAAGACAAGCTTGCATTTCATCGATTACCATGATGTTGCCATAGTTAATTATATGGTATGTGGTGGGGACACAAAGAAATGATCAGTATTTAACAGTTTTAATTAGAAAAAAATTGAATAGTGAAAAAACTATTCCAGGTGAACCCAAAGACAGTGAAAAACAAAGAGAGGAATGTGTTCTAGGGAGCACGAGCAGTTTGATGATGAACCAGAGGCTTTGCTTCCCACTGTTCACTCTGAGAACAATGCATGTGGTCACGACTGGGAAATCGTGTATGTGATAGTGAAGATAGCATTGGTTTAGGTACAGCTGAGACACAAAAGCCATCTGACACTTGAATCTCATGCAAACTACAGAAAATCGGTATATGCAAAGGATATCTCTCAAAAAGCATTTACAACAAGTATCAACCTGGGTAGGTTTTGTATACATAAATTCTTTGGTCTCTGTGCATGCTAGTATCAGGGAAGATACTCAGATGAAAATTTGCCAATTAACAGGTACCTTTGGGAAAGCCTAAGTCATTCTATCCCCCCAAATCCCCCCCACACACACCAAAAATCCACCACAACAAAAAACTTTTGGAAAAAATTACTTTAGCATACTAAGCCATTTGAATCTACCATTTCCCATCTCACCAGTGCCATAGGGCATCATTGTTCATAGTTTCATGTCTAGTCCAGGCATCAGACATGAAGAGGTTACACTACCGTTACCTAATGATGGCGTCATTGACCTAAATGTGGCAAGTTTGGTCATATTCTACAACTGCCATGTACTGGTACTTACCAGGAGGGACACCATACAACCTCAGATTTGAGAAGGACTTCAGAGTTCTGTACCTCACCAAGACTGGGAAATACTAAAAACTCCTATTTTTTTTCCCTTAGGTAGATTCATAATAACCACAAGAATAAAATCTGGCAATAAAGAAGCCTGTTTTGATTTCTACTCGAGTTTTCCATATAATTTAGACTGCAGTACTTTTTTTCACAATTTTTTTTTTTTTTTAACATTCATGAAACTAACCACGTCCCACTCAGCAGGCATTGAGGGAAATATAGGAAGGCCATGAGGAGTTGGATCATGAATAAACCTTCATGTCATGACAAGGAGCTGTGTGTCCTGTAAGATAATCACAAGGAAGTAGGACCTTCAGGTTTGCACTTCCAGAAGCAGGATCAGGGATCAGGAGGCTGGAGCACTGGTAAAGGAAACCTTTGCTATGAAGAAGATAGATTTCCTGAACCTACTGATTAATACTAGATGTTGAAAGGAAGGACGCATGGAAAGACTCCCTGGAAAGGGATTCACTGAGGGGAGAGGCACAGACTGTAGGGACACACAGTATTCTGAGGCACCTGTGATGTAAAACTCAAAGGAATCTGGACTTTACTTTAGGTAAAAGGCAGTGAAAATCTTAAAATTACAAAGAACAGAAAGGGTGAAAGTAAGCGAAGAACAGATCTCAAAGGTGGGAGGAGAAAAGGGTTAAGAGAAGGGGGAAAGGTAGGAGTGATATTTACAGAATTCAACAGAGAAAAAGAATTTAAAAGACAAAAATTGGGCTGTTATTTGCTTGGCTTTCTCCACAGGAAGTGAAGAGATAATTTTAACCAAGAGTAATTAAAAATTTCAATAAATAGAAAATGTGGTTTCTGAGTTTGCTATCAGAATATTGCATATGTAGGGAAATTTGAAAAAAAAAGGAATATCTAAAAATAATTCATAATGCTCCTGTCTGCTCATTATCACTTCTTAGCATGTTATATCATCAGATATTATGCTCTAAAGTCTTGATTGATATGAACCAAGCAGGTATGTTTTTAACGGTTCCTAACACTTATTTCCATTCCATTTTTTAATTTACTGAAATTTACTTTCTAATAATTGACATACATTTTAGCTTTTGTTGCTTTTGTAAATGAGAGTAATAATAAGTTATCTAGTGTCAGCTTCTAACTTGAACAATCACTAAATGAGAAAGCTATTGTTTTTATGTACCCCTAAAAATGGGGCCTATTGTGTACAATATTTAAGAAAATGAGACGAAATCACATGTGAAAATACAGTTTTCTGGGAATGACAGAAAGCAGATTGATAATGAATCCTCACCACAATACCAGTTAATGAGTAAAGGTTTGACTATTATTCTTGTGTCCCCTTTTTAGCAATTATTATACAAAGACAAGGCCTAAAGAAGGAGCTCTTCATTTAGAAACACGACAAGTATATTCTGTTGACCCATACAACTCAGCAAGCTGATCAGATGACAAGTAGGTATATAATGAAACTTTAATATTTTCTCATGGTCTTTCTTATGCATGATCTTAAATAAATATTGTTTTGATATCAGTCTTTAATAACCATGCACTATATTATTAACTTACATACTTTGTATTGCCAATTGGTGGTCTTAGTTGTTTTTTTTTAAATCTGTCTATTCAGTAAATATGTACCAAATATGATTAATAAAACGATTAAGAATAACTTAAAATGATTAATAATAAAATTAAGTCAGATATGGTGGCATATGCCTATAGTTCTAGCATTTGGAAAGTAGAAGAAAAAAAAATCAGGAGTTTGAGGCTGACCTCAGCAACATAGTGAATTCAAGAGCAAGGTGGGTTGTATGAGACCTTGTCTCAAAAAAGGGAAAGTAATAAGAATAAAGTAAGTATTGTTAAAGAGAAATGAACAGCAAAGAGGATAGAGTGGAGAAAGTAATTGCATAGGAAGTATTCACCACAAAAATGATGTTTGTACAAAGACTGGTGGACAGTAGGGAGCCAGCCAAGAAGCTATGTAGAAGAGGATTCAAGGAATGTATGAGGAATGGCATGCTAAAAGGCTAAAAGGACTTATTGTGTTGGTATAGCAAGGTGGTTTGTGTGGTCTAGAGTGGATTGAGTAGAGAGTAGGAAAATTAAGCTCACAGAGATGTGTGGAAAGGAGCAGGGTGATTGGATAGGGTGGATTGGGTCATTATAATAAGTGTTTAATTTGAGATCAGAAGCACCGCCTGAGTTTTAAGCAGAGGCACTACAGAATTACCTGAACGGGTGTGTTAAGAAGAAGCTGTAGGAAGGTAAGGGTAGAAGAAGAGAGGCAAGCAAGGAGGCTGATAGGATAATCGGGGCAAGAAACAACAGGCATTTTAAGATACTAACAAGCGGGCTAGATGATGGTTTTTATCTGAATTTAAAGGAAAAAGATAGATATCAATAATGATGCCAGGGATTTGGGACCTAAGGCGCTCGAAGGATAAAGTTGCTATTAAGATGATTCAGAATGTGATAAACAGACTGGGGAGAAATCACTTCTGCTTTGAAGGCGTTAAATGTGAGATATCTCATAGATAATCAAGTAAAAGTATCAAGAGGACCCCTGAGAAATTTACATTTCAAGCATCATAGATGATACTGGGCATATAAATACATACATAAATAAAGAGACGGAATTAGATCACAACGGGGGTTAAAGAGGCCACAATAGAGAAAAAGTCTGACACTGAGCCTTACAGCTTCTAATATGAGGAGTTGTAAAATGAGGAGCACTAGCTAAAGAGTCAACCTGTGATTAAAGAGAGACCCCAAGTGTGGTGTGCTGGATTCAGGTACAGAGAGCTTAGGGAAGAGGAAAAAGACAACTCTGAAGTTGCTGTTGATAGCTTAAAAGTGACAAGCAATGAAAATTGACCATTGGAGTCAGCAGCACAAAATTTGTTGATAAAATCGACAAGAACAGCTTTAGTAGAAACACAGGAGAAAGAAGTTGAATTAATCTTAAGAGAAAATTAAAGAACGGAAATGGTAGTTGTGCTATCTCTAGCTGTTTTTCTATAATGGATCATATAATCATAGCAAAAACAAAGGAAAGACTTTTAAATAATTAAGATGTGTCTATGCCATACTTCCTGTAAGATAATGGAGATGACCTAGCAGAAATGGAAGTAATAAAAGCAAGAGAATAAAAAAAAAATTGCTAGACCAGAATGTTATTGGAGGAGTTTCTCGATGGGAATAAAGACTTGGGCACAAAATAGAAACCAAAACAAACGGGCAGGGAAGATTGGAGGGTGTGGTACGATGGCGAACGCACAACCATTATCCTCTAATGGTGCGTCTTGCCGTGACTAGGAAGCAAGCTGATTAGAAGAGAAGAAGACTGGGGAAGATGCTAGAAATTAAGAGGAAGAAAAAATATTAAAGTGATCTGGAAGTGGAAGACCAACGAGAAGTACAGAAAGATGAGGAAGCGTTGTTTGTAATCCACCTGAGGGCCCAAAGGAAATATGGGGGTGAATCCTAGAAGGTTTATTTTGCTGAGAGTTTTTGATGCTTTGTATCACTCAGACTTCACCACCATTTTGAAAAAATAGCTAGTAATAGCTAAAAAATGACAAACAACTAAAATTGACCATTGGGTTTAGCAGCATGAAATTTGTTGATAAAACTGACAAGAACTTTTTTTTTTCTTTTATAGAAATACTGGGGAGAGATGATACCAAAGTGAAGTAATACTCCAGACGGAAAAACTAAAGCTAAAATATTCTCTTGGCCAAAAGAATTCAGAATCAGGGTCTGGAAAAATGAATGGTTCAAAGGTTAAGAGCATTTATTGCTCTTGCAGAGGACCCAGGTTTAATTCCCAAAACCTACACGGTGATTCACAAACATCTGCAACTTCAGTTCCAGAGGATCTGATGCCTTCTACTGAGTTCTGTGAGCTTTTGCACACAAGTGGTGCACGTACATACACCCCAGCACACGTAGATATGCATAAATTCTTTAAAGAATAATTGAGAGTCAGTTGTGACTTTAAACTGATTCCTATATATTTGACAAATATACCTTACCCTCTGTCCTCTTGAACTTACTTTAATAGGACAAAAAGGCATACATGTCATAGAGTAAGAATAAATGTCAAAGTACAGGGGAGCTACTGTAATATTTAAAGAGGAAAATGTCACTTGTTCCTGGGGAGTCTGAGCAAAAGAACAACGGGGAAGGGGAAAACTGTAGCAGAGGGATCCCACACTCAAAGAAAGGAGCCTAAGGAAAAGTTATTATATATTTGTTGAATAGATATTGATTTTTATTTGATTTGTATTTATCAACATAAAATGTTGTTGTATGTTCCAATTCACATTATCTGAAGTACTTCCTAATAGAATGATACCATCTAATTGATTAATGGTCGTAATTATCAAATAGAGAGAATGTTGATGCTCTGGTCATGTTATTTACACTGGAGTTACACTATTCACATTGTTGCCTACATGAAAATTATCTGTTTCAGTGTGTTCCATGGCTTGGAATTGCATTGAACACTGCTAAGAAAGAAAGCATTTGAGTGTCAGTAAATCTCTGAGTAGCTGCAGCACCAGTTCTCTGCGTGCAATTTGTTCTCAAGCACAGCAGAGGAGGTTTGTTTGCTGTTGAAGATGGGTTCGCAGACATGCTGCACGGAGGCCTCTGCGAAGCCTCATTTACGACCTGACTGAAGCTAGGCTGTGGAAATGTAAAGGACTGTGCAAATATAAGCTTATTAAGGAACACTCATCCTTATACGTAGCCCCATCTTTTTTGAAAGCAGCATACTCACCATTACCAGATGCTTCGGATTACAACAGAGCTTTCAACATCTACCAGGGATGTCCAATCTGGGCCACATGAAGCTTAGGATAGCTGCGAATATAGTCCAACACAAAATCAAAAACGTACTTAAAATATTAGGAGACTGCCTTTTGTAACTTTTATCCTGTAACTTGGTTGTACTGTCCTCAAGCTTGAATGTTTTAGATGACAGTGAATGTTGGAGAAACCAAGAAGTTGGACACTCCTGCATCCGAAGTATTTCCTGTGGTTGTGATGAGCACATCTTACTGGAAACACTGACCTTAAAAGAAATTTCTTTTTCTGATTTGGTTAAGCATACTCACTTTGGTTGATGTCTTTCTCATACTACTGTGTATTCTTTGCCTGTCCACAATCATTCTGTAATTGCAATTTGCACAAGATTTGGGAACTATTTGGTTATTCAGCAGTTTTTTCCCCCATAAGCTTCAGCTGCTTATAAAATGCCATTTAGTAACAGATACATTCACCATTCAAATAAACTGTATTTAAAAAAAAAACTTACACGATTTTGTCTTTCTAATGTCAGTGATTTTCTAAATAGTACACATAGTTATAGGGTCTTAAGAGTTTATAATTTAATAGTAATTCATTCTGGATTCCACCATTTGGTTATTTCAGCCAATCTCTCAATCCACAAATTTAGCTCCCTCACCCCTAGGACTTGTGGCTTTAAAAATCACATAGAGGGATGGAAAGATGGCTCAGCAGTTAAGAACACTTGCTGGTTTTCCAAAGGACCCAGGTTTGATTCCCTGCACCCACATCGGAAGCTTATAACATCTGTAACTCCAGTTCCATGGAATTAGGCAGACTCTTCTGGTGACTATGAGTCACACACAAGATGCACAGACATCCACGAATGCAAATCATACACAAAAAAATAAATTAATTAAAAAGGAAAAAACCCAACAATAACAAAACAAAAACAAAAACAGTAACTGGTTTTATATCCTGAGGAAACTGTCCTGTCTCCCTTTCTCTTTTCCCTTTTTGGCTTCATTCCCTAGAAAACACTCCTAAACACTGACAAAACCTACAACCTTCACATTCCAGTACAAATTGCTGCTGTGGCCAACAACTCTTTCAAAAAGTCCATTCAGTTGTTCCGCTTTATAAAAATAACATGCATGCAAACAAAGCAATGAGAATAGAGCAGATGGTAAGATCTGCATTGTCTGCCCAGCGTTGGAGCTTTGGATAGAAATAATCTACCTCAGTGGTTCTTAGAGGGGTGGTTTTGTCTAGAATCTTTCTGGTGGTTAAAACTGGAGGAGGGAACTACTCTTGGTATCTAGAGGATACAGGCCAAAGCTGTAGTTAAACACAATACAATTCACACAAAAGTCATTTAGAATGATTAAAAAGAGTGGGGACATCAGGCAGAATTACAAATGGTAGCAAAAACTGTGGAACTCCCTTTGTGGTCCCTAAATAATACTGGGGAAATCAGGATTCCCTCTCGGAGTTCTTAGTTTCATTAATAAAATGATTTCAGAATGGAATAATACAAGAGCTCAAGGACAATTTAACTAGACCTGAACAGAAAAATCCCAGGGCCTGAAAGTTGTTAATCTCAGCAGTTGCTAAGAGGAAGAAAATAGAGAAGACTAATTCCAGCCCCCACATAATGCTAACACAGTCTGGAACTCCACTCCCAGGAGATCTAATTAGGCCTCTTCTGGCCTCCGTGGGCATCACACACAGTTGGTGCACAGAGAGGCATGCAAGCAGGCAAGAAACACTCACATGCAGAAAAGTAAATTTTTTAAAATAAGGATAGATGTAGAAAAAAAAAAAAGAGGAAAAGTTATCCTTTCTTGTATGTTTCAGAAAAGTTGGTGACTTACAAAGCAACATAGCTGTGTTCTGCAAAAGACTGCACTAGGGAGTGGGACTTTTAGGAAGAAAAAGCACAGAATCTCAGTAAAGTAATAACTATTCTACCTATCTCTTTAGCATGGCTTAAGGTAAGCCTGACTTCCTAGAGGTAGTCTCTTGGCAAGGTGATTAACCTTATCTGACTGAATTATTAGGTCTCCATCCAGGCCAGCTATTCTATTTTCTTGACCAAAAGGGAGTTCTCCCTTAATGGGCCCTTGTTGTCACCCTCGCACAAAAGTCCAAGTGAAATGAGTTGTCATTAGAGTAAGACTAGTTGCTATCCATTCTTTATTTTTCTCTAGTCACAGTTAGCTTTATTGCAATGGAGGCAACATAATAGAGAATTAAATTTTATGTTGTCTTGTCCAACAAATGCTGTAAGAGAAGGTGTTTGCCAAAGGGTGACTTTCACAACGGAGCACAGTGACTACTGAGTGACAGGTCTATGGGTTTTAGGTACTTCATGATAAAAATTGTGAGAGTCAGGATACTGGGGGTGAACTGAAAGGCTTTGCAGTTGAGTGGGATAGCTGGGCTTACAGAGAGGGTACCGTGATAGCGGCAGCTCCGGGATCTTTTCGTGGACACTGGTGGCACAGTAGAGTGGAGGACAAAAGGCAGAGATGAGTTAAGGATGGATTAAGGACCCGTGAGCAGTATGTGAAAAAGCCATTGCTGTGACCTTTGAAGTCTGTGAGGACTGAGATAAAAGGGACATTAGAGAAAGTGACTATCAGTAAGGATATATCCTTGGTATCAAGGATGGAGGGAAGAAAGTGGGTGCTAAGAGGTGAGCCCAAAACGAGGTGGGGAAGAGCAGGCTACTCTGCTAGCATGTAGTGTAAGAAAGTCGAGGAACCGAATCCACTTATTGCAGTATAGCTTCTTCTCCTTCCATATTCTTTCGAGAATAATTTACATTTTAGGTCTTACAGTAAAAGTGCTGGCAGGACTGGTTCCATCCTATAGCTCCAGGGGAGAATTTGTTTACTTCTTCCATTGTATAGAGGCTGCAACTCTGATGATCTCTGTTCTCACTATTCTCCCTCTCTGATCTAGTACCACCATCTGATAAGAATCCTTCGGCTCATGGAGCCCACTTTGATAGGATTACCTCCCCACTTCAATGTCCTTGCTTTAATTTAATCAGCAAAGGCTTTTCTACCATATAGAGTACCACAAGGTCTGCAAAACAGAATGTAGACATTTTTGTTTACTCTATTTGTTACGAATTACCCAAAGCTGCCTGGTCACATTCCAGAAACTTCTTGGCCACATTGTAAGACCCCTGTTCCCTGGAATTCAACCAACCCCCACACACTATCCCAAATCCAACTGCTTCACCCAACCCCCCACACCCCACCCCACCTCAAATGGCTCCACCAACACTGAGCCACACTTCCACTTTCTGTCACCAGGTATTAGTGAGAGACCCAGTTGCTGAGAAACCAGGGCAGGACGACCCCATTTTGTTTATATTAGTTAAGACCTCCATGTTAGAACTATTTTGTCTGAGATCTTCATGCCAGAGACAAACTAGTCAAACTCCCCCTTCCCCCCCATCCGAAGGACAATTAATCAGAGATGAGGGCAACCACAGTATAGTCACAGGAATGCAGGAAGGCCTTATCTCAAGGCCGGACATCAGTGCTGGGTACCCCTGCATCACAGGAAGTACGTGAGTGTCTTATCTTAAATTGAATCAATACCAAACTGACCCAAGAAACTGACTCACTGACCACCAATCATGTTCCCTATTACCTCACCCTTGCTAATATTCTCCTTGCAACCTATAAAAAGGCCAGTAAGCCTTTGTCCAGGGTTGGCAATTTTTCTTCGTGCCTGACCCCAGCATGATGGTTAAAATAAAAGTCCCCTTGTTTTTGCATATGATTTCGGACTCCTGGTGTTTTGGGGGACCTCGCAATCTGGGCATAACATTAGACTTATGTGCATGCTCCATACAACCCACCATCCCTTTATAAGACAACCCCGCAGGCCCCTACTCTCTTTCTGTTCTGTGTCTCTCACCCTGCTGTCCTGCCCACTCTCCCCTTCTGTCTCCCCCTACCCTTCTCTCATTCCCCAACTTGGAAGTGGACACTTCCTGTCTCACCCCACCCCAATACACCTCTTGTGTGAGACCCTGTTTCATGGTGTCATACCTGTTTCTATTACTGTTTCCCTCCTGGAATCTTTGAATACTTAATCCTGTTCCCTAAACTTGGTCCTCTATATTTGTTATTTCAAAAAATACCATCACTATCCATCCCTAATCAGGGGACTATTTTTTGATTTCTTTCTTTCTTTTTTTTGATTTTCCTTTTCTTTCTTTTTTTCTTGTCATCATTATTAAGAAAGGAACTAACTAAAATCCAGTGCAAACCCTGTTTTTTCCCTTTCTGAGCTCTTAATGTTATGGGATATTCACCTGAGAAAACTGCTCTGACATGGGTTTAAAGCAACATAAAGTTTTTATTAGCCAGCTGGTGACTACACTAGGTGTTCAGGATCCAATGTAGCCCCAAGCCTTTCTCAGGATGAGCTTTTAAACACAAAATCCATGTTCTGGGTTGACATACTTTCAGTTAACAAAAACAGTTTGCCAGAAGTGGGTCTACAGAAGCTAAAAAGCAAGGTTAATACATTTTGAGACTTTCCCAGAATTATATGAACATTGATGGATTAGACCTTTATTTTAGGTTTGGCAGGTGGTTCTGTCTACATGGTGAGTCTTACAGCCTGCATGGCACTTCCATCATGGAGTCAGCTGTGCTAAGGTCGCAGAGCCTACTAAGGTCTGGGGCCCTGTTACAGTAATAATTGTTCACTGCCTCACTTGGAAGATGGCAAGGCCTCCTGACTGGTCTCCCCATTCATGACCACATTACCCAACTCTAGGCTGAATAGCATTGTCTTTATATTTGTGAACAAAAAATTCTGAAAAGAAACTTCATCTGGCTGTGAAAGAAAATTCCTGAAAGGGATCTGCTTCTGCAGAGGCTGACTGGCTGGTTAGGATTTCAGTACTGGGAGAGATTGTAATGTTGTAGGTTCAGAGGTTAATTCCCTTGTCTTGGGCTGCGTTCTAGTCTTCTGGAGCAGCCATTCCTTGAACCCTGTGTCAGAACGAACACCTTGAGACAATAGATTTAAAATAACAAAACAAATAAACCTTTCACAATCTATTGACTTAACAGGCAACTAACTTCTACCGACCCAAAAGCTAAGAGTGCCATTAGGGAGCATTCTGAGCCTATAGAAAAGCTTCCCCCATCTAGATGTACCTGCTTCTCTGATGCACCCACCAAAGTATTTTAAACTTGCCTTGATTTATGCCTTTCTCTGCTCTGAAAAAAACCATAAAAACTTTGTGAAACTGCTTCCACGTTGGAACATGGAATTTGGAGTTCCAGGTCCATAAGTCACACTCAAATAGCTCCAGAATAAACTTTAAATAATTAATAATAATAATAAATAATAATAATAAATAACAACAATAATAAATAATAATAACAATAATAATACATTTTAAAGATGAGAGCTGCGGTTTTTATGTCGACATATTTGTAAAATTTATGTAGGATTAACTCACCGCTTTCATTTTTTTTTCCCCCCCAGCGGCACAGTACATCTGAATTCGTCGTAAGAAGATAGGTTCTTAAACACTGTACACACACCGCGCCTACAGCTGCCTTAGAAACAGCGAGTCAACTAAAGTTAGGGTTAGGCTTCACCCTTGAGGATGGAAGAAAAAAAAAAAAAAACGGTGAGGGAGGCAAGGCCGGGCTTTAGGCGACCGAGTTCCCATAATGCCACGCTTCTTCTGAACAGAAGATGTTGACGAGTGGAAAACGCCCTGGAGCCGATTTGCTAGGTTTCGATCCTGTGCCTGCGTCCCTGACGCGACCTCCCCCAGGAGAGTCGCCGCAGAAACCCGGTGACTGAGAAGTAAACAAGACCCCGCCTACGGAAGGGAAGCTGCGGTCAGAGGCTGTTTCCAGAGCCCCGCGCCATTTCTCGCTCTCTGGGCGGGGCCGCCTCCTTTTCCGCTCCGCCGTCCCAGGGTGCTCCAGACCTGTTGGGAGAGAATGAAGGCTGCCTCCCGGCCCTCGGAACCTCGGAGCCCCGCGTTGTGCCTTGCGGCCCTCTGCTACGAAGGCGTCCACTTGATGCTCCTCCTGCTGTCCTTGCCGTCAGCTTCGGGTGAGCCGCGGCCGGCGGGGCGTGGAGGCGCGCGGGCGGCCGGGCGGGGTGGAGGGGACCCGGACCGGGAGCGGGAGCGGGCGGACGGGCGGTGCCCGGGGGCCCGCTGCGCAGACTCCAGCTCTGGTCGAGGGTCCCCGTGGGTGCCCGGCGCCCCTTTCCCATCGGTGAGTTTGGAGCTCTCCACCCTTCCTGGGTTGTACGCAGCCGGCGGGGACGCCCGCTCTTCCACCTGCGTGAGAGTACTGGACGTGCTGTGTGTGTACAGCTGACTGTAGGGGGAGAAAGGGGAGTGGGTGGCGGCGGCGGGGGCTGGGGGCGTTGCAGAAATCCGGGAGACGCGGTTTCCAATCCTAGAAGGTGGTTGTAAGCGAAGTTAATATACCCGTGTGTTTCCTCATCTGTGAAACGGAAATTTCGTGGTGTTGCTATTTAATTGGTGTTGTCAAGTGTCTAACCCAAGTCCTGCTGCTTAATTCATTTCTATCCTGGAGCAATTACTTAGCATTTGCTTTTAAGGCCTAGACAAATAGACTTAGGGATGCAGTGGTCACTTAAACTGTTTTAGTCCTGGGTTTAGTCTTGGGACTTGTGTACTTTGTCCCCCTACCCGAAATCCTCATCAACTCTATCGAGTTGTTCCACTTGAAGGAAGATCCTCTGGCTATCGCCCCAGGGTGCAATGAAATATTTGCATGTAGAAAGGTTCGTAGAATTTACATACTACACTTTAGTGATGGTTAAGCACAAAATATTTTTCTTTTACTTTCTTTGGAAGTTCTAAGCTCCCTTCCTTCCTCTTAACGTCACTCAGAATTTGCTTAGAGAAAGACTTCCTTGAAGGCTTTTTTCATTGTTTAGAGCCTTTGACAGTTGAAATGACAGTCTTAACGTGTTTTCGTTCAACTCAGGGTTTACGCTTTTCCACCAGACCGATTGCATGCATTAATTAAATCTTATAAGGGAACAGAGAAAAAAACCAAAATTTCTGCAAAAAGTTGTGCTTAAAATTTTATCTCCCTAGGTATTCAGAGTAACTGATCAGATGAAGATATGTGATGAAATTTAAAGTTTTATTTTTAGAAAAGTATACCAAGAAAGTTGTAGAATCTCTTGTCCGTAACTTAGGCTTTATAATCCTCTTGCTGAAATGTTGCTACAGTTTGGCAATAGTTAATAAGCTACTGTTATCAACAACTCAATGCAAAGGGAATTTACCAAGGTTATCATAGTCCCTTCCAAATGTGACTCTAGCCTTGAAGTACTTAATTTAGTCAACAGAGTTGAAATGAAGAGACTGCTACTGGAATGTTTCCATTGATCATAGACTTTGGGATTTTAAACAAAGTATGGTGGATAGCTTCTCCTCAAAGGTATGCACGTAGGCAAATTGGTTTTGGATTTTCAGTTTCTGCTACTTACATCTGAGGACCTTGGCCCCAGTAAGTCAGTTAACAAATATCCAAATGTGTTGTGTGAAGCAAAATGGGCAGACCGGTGAGCAGAAAAAAAAAAAATCCACTCTTAGTGTTGGAAGCTTCAATATCCCTCTACCAAAACTAGACAGATGTATCAGACAGAAAAACAGTAAGGACATAGCAGAACTCAGCAATACCAGTTTCAACCAGTATAACTGGCAAGTGTAGAATCCTCCAACAACAGTAGAATATACCTTCTTCTCAGGCTCATACAGACCATTCACTGAAGTAATCCACATACAGGGCTGTAAAATGGCACAGTAGTCAAGTGTTACTGAATACTGTTGGACTTGGGTGGGCTCGGGCATGCCCTGCAATACTCTTGTATTATCAGTTCTGTTAGCTCTGCTACCTGAAGATGACAAGACAAAGAAAGGGAGTTATAGCCTGTTTGCTGTGCTTCCTGTGGTTGTTCTGAGAGTGTTCTACGAGTGGGTACAATAAAGAACAGAAAGCCATTCCCAGAATGCAGACTTCAAACTCTAAAGCAGGGGGTCCTGCCTGAACCAACTGGGACACTGGGCTAACTTACTTTTGTGTTCTAAGACAATGCTAACTTAACTTTCCCCCAACTGATAAAAAGGCTATTCCTTGCTTAATGAAGAGAACAATACTACCCTTACAACCCCAGGCTGATAGTCACCATTCCAGTGCTCAGTTAATCTGACATCTCCGAGGTCTCCAGGTGTTCCAGGAGTCTCTCATTGCTGATTGGCTGTGGGAATGAATGATAAGGCTTCCTCATCAATAATACTGTAAACAAATGCCTTTTAGCGGGAGAGTTATTAGGGGCAAGCTACTTTAACAATTGTCTCAGCCACGAGTTTACTTCATGTACATGGTAAGTCTCAGGAAGCACTCATTAACAGTTACATTTACAGGATTTTCCCCAAACCAGGTGCACCCCCTCACACATACCAGAAAACAGTCCCTTCACCCCAGTGTCTTTTCTCCCTACAGTGTCCCACACTACCAGATTGTTCCTACTTCCCAGTGGTTCCACCACCTCCCAAAACAGCCCAGCAACTGGACCCCAAGCGTGACAATGATGGACACTTACATCCAAACCGTAACATTTAGCCTACCATGCCTTTCTACGTAGACTTTCTTGAGTTAAGCTGCCCCAGGGAACCCCTGTTGCCGTTAGCATCCAGCCTAGAAGCGAGTATCTAGAATTCAGCAAACAGAACTGAAGATGACTAGCAGTGGTCTGAAATACACATTGTATTTAAATGTTTGATAACAATAGAACAATGGTTGAAAGTAGATAGAGTTAGCATTCTCCGTGGTTCCTGTTGGGGAAATCATATTGTTAGTAGATGTTTCTATATTGGGATCATGTTCTTTATGAAAGAAAAGTAAAAGTATAATACAAGTAACAATAGTAAACGTAATTGCTAATCAAAGCAAAATGAAAGAGCAGAAACACAAAAGACAGAAACAGATGGTAGATTTCATCTTAAATATATCTTTACTAAATATCAATAGTGAATTCATTTTTAAAGGTAAAAGGTGTCATATGACTAACTGTCTGAAACTGTGGGCCAATGGAGCATGAGAGCCATGGCAGACCCACTGAGGTACTCTGGAAGTGTTAGGTTTATTTTCTGTTGCTGTGATAAACACAGCGACCAAAAGCAGCTTAAGGGGAAAAAATGGATTTATTTGGCTCAGAGGTTGTAGTTCATCGCTAAGGGAAGGAAGCCAAGGCAAGGGACTCAGGGCGGGATTGGAAGCAGAGAGCACAGAGGGATGACATGAGCTTCTTTCCCTACAAGCTAGGTGTTCACTTGCCCAGGAGTGACACCACACACAGTGGTGATTAATCAATCATTAATCGAGAAAGTGCCCCACAGACACGCACTCAGGCCAGTCTGATAGTCTCAGTCGAGGTTCCCTTTTCCCAGGTTACTCTAGTGTGTGTCAAGTTGACAAAGACTAACCGACACAGGAAGATTTTAATTTTTCAAGGAAAAGAACAATTCTTGGCTTCTTTCAGGTACTATGTGTCCTACAAGCTGCTGATTCAGAGTGGCTTCTGGCTCCAGAAATAGATTATACTAGGCCAGATCTTTGTAAATCTGGAATTTTAGCAGCTGCTATTGAAAGGTAGAGTACCCCATGAAAATTAATGTGAAATAGGAAATGAGATGGGTGTTTTCAGCTGATTTCAAGATTCGAGAAATTACACAAGGCTTCAGGCCTCTTCGCGTAATTGTGATGTGGACAAGAGACCTACATTGTTTGAACATGTATTTAATAAATGGAACTGTCATATATTCTTTTAGACTAAGAATGTCATTAAAAATTGCTGAGACTAAAGCAGTGGTTCTCAACCTTCCTGATGCTGTGACCCTTTAATACAGTTCCCATGTGGTTGGTGATCCCCAACCATAAAATTATTTTTGTTACTATTTTATAACTGTAACTTTGAAACTATTATGGATCATAATGTAAATATCTGATATGCAGACGGTCTTAGGCGACCCTGTGAAAGACCTGTTCAATTCCCAAAGGGGTCATGACCCACAGGTTGAGAACCATTGCTCTAAAGACATTATGATCTAAGTTTGAAAATGTCCGTCATGGTGACTCAAAAGTAAAACAGTAATTCAAAGGGATAATACACATATTTCAAGTCAGGATAAATGTCTATAAAAGATTGGAAAAGACCGTGTCAAAACAAACCAATATAAAGCTACCTTGACAAATGTACCATTATGATAGTATTGCTTTTAAATAAATATTATGTGTTTATATTTAAAATTATATAGGGCTGGGGAGATAGCTCAGCAGTTAAAGTATTTGTTATGCAAGAATAAGGGCTGATGTTCAGATCCCCAGAAACTCATGTTAATCCTAGGTGAGTGTGGCTTCCCACCTGTAATTCCAGCCTCTGAAGGTATAGATAGGGGATCCCCAGAGCAAGCTGGCAAGCAAGACCAGCCATATCAACAGGTTCTGGGTTTCACTGAAAGACCCTGCTTCAGTGAGTGAGTTGGGTAAGTGAGAGCAGATGATTTCCAACATCACCTTCAGGCTTCTGTGTGTACTCACACACACATGCATATGCACATGAATCCACACACAGGCAGAACCATGCAGATATACATGTACACTGAGCACAAACACACAAAAGCAAAAAACAAGGCAGATGGTATATTGGCTATTAAATATGCCGTCTTGCTTAGTTTTATTTCACAAATAAAATAGAACACGAAGCTAGATTTACTGTGAAATTTAGAGATATTTTATTATGATGAAAGTTAATCTTTCATGAAATATAACAATGTAAATTTGCATTTTCTAATGATACAATATATAAAATGAAAGGTGGGTATAATGAGAAGAAATAGACAAGTATACAATAAAATAGGATATTTGAATGTTACATTTTAGTATCTAGTAGAATAAGTAGACACATCAAAATCAGGAGGTACATAAAATATTTTTTGCTAGCATACATATTATAGTTACCAAAGCTGACCATATGCAAAACAAGATGCAGACAATTTGAAAAATAGCTAGAAATATGTTGTTCAAAATTTTTTGTATGCCTCAGTCTACCTCTCACAGTTTGAATTCATTTAATTGGGAGTATTGGAAAGAAAAGAAGTCAAAACAAAAAATGTTACATTTCCAAAGTTAAATTAAAATGAGTTTTACAACATGTAACTGTTGATTATGTATTTGACCCTAACTGGCAATTTTATTACTTTCAGTTAATCCTGCTAAACCTTAAAGAAAGAAAACTGAGTGTAGATGTTAAATCAAAACATGTATCAGGAAATACATTCACAAAATGAAATACAGTTTTTGTTTTTGAATTTTGTTATTTTTCCCCCTCCTTGGCCAAAGTGCTGACCCGTCCCTGAATGCCAGTGAGGAAGATCATTAGGGCTGCCCGGACCACTGGGAGTGGAGAGGGATGATGCAATGAGTAGGAGCGTTTTGGTACAGGAACGAATGATAAGTGAGGATGGGATGGATGAAAACTAAGTACTGGTGCTCTCTGATTGGCTGAAACTTGAAACTATGTATTGGAATTTCCCCCTCAGTGAAAGACTGCTTGCCCTACCTATATCTATGTTACATATGAATTGAGCTACATAGACATTGTTTTTTAAAAAAAAAAGAAAAAAGAAAAAAAAAAAGGCAGAGGTATCCATAACTCCAGTTCCAAGGGAATCCAACACTCTCTTCTGACCTCCAAAGGCCCTGAGTGTATGTGGTGCACACACATACATTATGCAAAACAGTCGTGAAATAAACGAGTACATTGAAAAACAAAAACCTTTGTTAAAGCAGAGGCAATTGTTTTTTTAAACCAGAGACCTATAGATGGCAACTAACATTCTTTTAAAAGCTTGTTTTAAAGCTACCCATTAAAGGAATCATTCCTTTTACTACTATGAGAGTATTCTTTTTCTTCTCTGATCACATCTATGAAGTATATTGTAAAGAAAGAGCGTAGCAGGATGCTTGGAAGAAGTTTTGTTATTTTGGTTTCTTTAAAAACGCAAAATAGTGTTTTTGTTCACCGCCCAGGTGTGGTGGATGATGATGAGTTTGATCTAAAATGCTCACTGCCAGTGGTTGTAATTTGCTTATGTGCAGCTGTTTTGCCATGTGCAGCTTGTCCTTAGGATTGTGTGCCACTTGAGTTTCTGGGAACATTTGCTTAGAGTATATAAGGGTTGAAGCCCTGAGAGTCAGAGTGGGTTGTTGGTTGTTGGTTGGGTGGTTGGTTTGTTGTTGGTTCATAGAAGAACATCGGTTGGAGAGACTGGGTTCTCGGATAGTGAGTTGAGACGCTAGTCTGGCTCACTGTCAGCTCCTGCTCTCCAAATTTAGGAGAGTCTAAAGGGCTGTGAAGAGTTTTCCCTTTCTCTCTTTCTTTCTCTATCAAGGCTGCCTACAAGAGCGGTGAAGACTTCTTTCTTTCTATCCTTCCTTTCTCTTTCTCTAGATTAAGGGTATAAGAGTATAGTGGACTGCTACAGAAGAGAAGGTTGAATAGACGTTCCTTCATTAAATATGATGTTGCTGTGATCTCATTCTCCAGCCCAGTGCCCAGCCCCATCACAGTTCTCATTCGCCAAGCTTTTAAATAAAACTGATGAATCCAGCTTTCCTATTGGGACATCTTTGAAGTATGAATGTCGCCCAGGATATATCAGCAGGCAGTTCTCTATAACCTGCCAACAGAACTCGGTCTGGACAAGTGCTGAAAACATGTGTACACGTGAGTAACTGTAGAGGAGGCTTCTTTGTGACAAATAGTAAAGTCTGCCTCAGTTTGTCTGGATTTTAGAATTATAACATGTCAGTCATATTATCTAAGGCATATAGCACAAGTGAATCATTCTTGTAGATCATATCTTTTTACCCTGTGCTTCTGTTTTCTCAATTATTGACACATTTAATAAGAATGACTGTCACAGGGCATGATTGAGGGAAAAATATCCTCAAGCTATTTCACTGACAGTGTCCAGCTTTGCACAAGTGTCACTAAGTAATTAATGATTCCAAAGCAAAGAAAATAGTATTTAATAACTAAGAGATGAAAAACATCCTAGACTTTTAGGCCTGTGAATTGTAATACTTAGAAGTATGTTTTGGTAATAAATGAAGTATGCATATTTTGGGGAGTCACTGTGTAAAGATAAGAAAGAGCATGAATGAGAGTTCTTTTGGAAAGTAATGCCTTCCCTAGTGGCTTATTCTAAGGCATTGTGGTGAGTTTCCTCAAAATGGCAGAATCTGTGAAGTATTACAGTTATATATGCTTTCTACAGTAAGTTGTATCAGGTTAGAACTTCATAAACGAAGGAAAATTCAGTTTATTTTACCTGGCTCCCAAATTTTGTTTTGTCTCACAGGTAAACGATGTGAAACTCCTGTAGATCCTCCAAATGGCGTGGTACATGTACAAACAGACACTGGGTTTGGATCCAGTATTACTTATTCTTGTAATTCAGGGTAAGTTGGCAACAACATCTCTTCATTTAAGAGTTCTGGATCAGCAGTTCTGCCTTCTAGTCAGGTCTTAGGAAAGACATTCTATTACTTTACGATTTGGTTTTTGGTTGTGTTTTGTTTTGTGCTTAGAGGTTGAACTCAAGGTATTAAACATTTCAGGAAAGTGCTCTCCAGTGAACCCACACCATCAGAATGTTGCCTAGAAAGAAGCCCAGGGAGCTCTGAGTATGAACAGGACTTACATTCACAGCTTTTATTAGTTTACTAAGGTTGCTGACGTGTCTACTGCAGAGTGTTTTTAGACAAGAGAATTGTTGGAGTTAGTCTGTAATTCCAAAATAAGGTGTTGCCTGACCCTGCTCCCTCCATTGTCGTTAGGGGAAGGATCTTCCTTGCCGCCTCCAGCTTCTGGAAGCTCCAGGCCTTCCTAGGTTTGTGCAGCACAACTCTAATGTCTGTGTCTATCTGCATGGCTGCTTTCTCTGTGTGTCTGTTTTCCTTTGGAGTTTTGTATGTGTTTATATTCAGTGTTCTCTCTTTTTATAGTGATACCAGTTAAGTTGGATTAGGACTCTAATTTAACGTGGTTACATCTGCAAAGACCCTATTTCCAAATGATTAACAAGAACAGGAGTTTAGGGAACACAATTCAACCTCAGGAATTCCTTTTCGAACATGTCAGACATGAAGTCCTCACCAAGAGTGGAGCTGAGGCTCGTGCTCCCCATTACTCAACACAGAGTAAAAGTGTTGCATTAACCTCATTCTGAATGTTAATTAAGTTATAGGACATGGACAAATCTGTGTTCTTAACAAGAACCAAATAAACATAGTATTTGTTGATTCAAAAACTTAAAAACGTGTTTTTCAAAGAACGCTTTTGAGATAACACAAATAGAAAAAATTATAAAGCATAGCATTTATAAAGATGTTTTTGTAATATATGAGCTTTTATATCTCCAATGAAAAGACTTATAATTTTAAAACAGACATAGGAGAGGCTGAAGAGATAGCTCAGCTGTTAAGGGTTAGTATATGTACTGCCCTTGCAGAGGACCTGGGGTCAGTTCCTACAGCATCCTCATCTGCCTGTAACTACAGCTCTACGGAACTGACACACTCACAAGCCTTTGTTAGTACTGTGTGCACACACACAAACCCACATGTTCACATAATTAAAAAATAGAAATAAATCTTTGAGCCAGATGTGGTAGTACACTCCTTTAGTCCTAGCATTGAGGCAGATATATATATATATATATATATATATATATATATATATATATCTGTGGATTCAAGGCCAGTCTGGTCTACATAGTAAGTTAAGTCCAAGCCAGTTAGATCTACATAATGAGATCCTGTCTCAAGACAACAGAAAACAAAGAAAGAAACAATAAACAAAAAAATTAGCAAAGTGTCAAACATTTCTCCAAAGAAAATGCTCAGATGGACTATAAGTAATAGATATTTATGACATATGGTCTTCAAAATACATTGCCTCACTTATGAAAATATCTCTAAAGGGAAGACAGTAGGAAGTGTTAACAAAATTGTAAAGAAATGGAAGTTCCCATGCATTTCTGAACTAGGCACCAGATCAACATATCTGAGGATTCCAACAACAAACCAACTCATAGATCCCGTTAAAGTACAGTGACCTGTGAAATGTTTGTAAAGACTGGACTGTGTCCCTACCTCTTTAAGTGCAACAAACACTAATGCATAGACAAAAGGACCACAATTCACCAGGAAGACATGGTACCACAAAATGAACTTACTGTAACAGCAGTAATTGACAGTGTAGCCCAACAGATTACTTGACCCAAAAGTTCAAAAAATTCCTTTGAAGTTTGTTGGTGAACTGCAAGAGAACACAGAAAATACAGGAATACAATAACAAAATGAAAAATGAAACCTAAAGAAGATTCAAACAAATTTCAAAGTCGAAGAACACAATGAGAAAACTGAAAATACACACAAAGATTTTTCTTGATCAAGGAGAAGAAAGATTAAATGAAGTAAAAAAGAGGAAACATTTTGAGCCATCATCAAGTATACTAGGATTCATAGTTTGGTAGTCTCTGAAAGAACAGAGAAAGATAAATGGACAGAAAGCTTATTTTGAAAAATGTGACAAGACGTCTCAGACATAAAGAGAAAATGAACGTTCAGGTATATGAAGCTGTAGGAACCCTGGACAGATTAAATATGAAGAGATCATTTAAAGACAGTGCATTTTGAATGGAGCAAAAGAAAAGCAATCAATTACGTAGGAGGTGTAGTAGTTATTTTTCTCAGTGCTCTACCTAAATACCTGACAAGAAGTAACTTACGGGAAGAGATGTGAATTTGAGCCAATGGTTTAAGGGTTCAGTCCAACACAGTAGGAAGGCTTGGTGGCAGGAGCTCCTCTGGATGTGGTGGTGGTGGAAGCATGAGGCAACTGATTATATCACATTGGCAGTTAGGAACCAGAGAAATCAAGCCAGAAATACGAACCAGGCTATAAACCTCAAGGCCTCTCAGATGAGCAGCTTCCTCCAGTGAAACCTGATCTCTCATGGCTTCCACACTTCCCAAAATGCACCACCACCTGAGAACCAAGTGTTCAAATATGAGTCTGTGGGGGAAATTTCATAGTCAATCTTTAAGAGGAGGCAACCTCTATAAGACCATCAGTGGATTTCTCAGCAGACTACTTACAACAAGGATGGAGAAGGAATCTACTTAATGCTGCCTGTATGAGCATGGGTATAAGACCGTCTACTGAAGCAGGGACTATATCCCTGAAGAAAAATTACTTTCCTTCCCCCAGTAGTCATCAGTTGCCAAGAGCTCCTCAGCTAGGTTTGGGTCTTCATGAGCCCCTTCGCAATCCGTGCTGGGGTTTTGGCAGTCTTGATCTTGGGCGGGTCTTATGCATACAGTCACAGCTGCTGTGAATTCATGCATTCATTGGCCCTGTCATGTCCAAAACATGTTGTTTAGCAGTCACCCACTACCTCTGGCTCTTAGAATCCTTTTGCCTTTCTCTCTGTGCTGATCCCCAAGACTTGGGTGTAGAATGCATGATTCAGATATCCTATTTAGAGCTGACCACTCTATACTATTTTATTCTCTGGACATTGACCAGTGGAGTTTATGGGTATAAAGATAAGAACTTGGGATTCTGTTTATTACTTTTTGTTTAGCCGAATAATACTGTTAGATTTGCCTCTAAGGCCTATGACCTAGCCAGCCTCCTGTTTTTGGCCCAGTTTAATAGTACTAGGTATGAATTCCATCTTGTGTAGCAGGCCTTAAATCCAATCAGAAAGTGGTATTATTTTTAATATTTGTGTAACTATGGCACATGCCAGTGATTACTGTAGTTTGCAGGCTTTAGAGTTGGGTAAGACTGTTGATACCTTTTCTCACATGATAGTGTACCCAGTACTGTGAAAGTTAGTCAATAGGCGTGAAGCTTCCAGATCAGTGCCTGCTTGATGTCTTCATGTTCTAGGAGTCAAGTATGTGGTCTCTCCAGGTAACAAAGAGCATGGTACATCCATGCTATGGGCTCTAATTTATAATAAAAAGATGCTTGATAAATTTTCAGGAGTTATACTGAGTAGAAAGCTAATAATACATGGTTACATTCTATGTGACTTTATATAACTTTTTAAAAAATTATATAATTATAGACATTGTCACCAGAGATAAGAATGTGGGAGGAAAATCAGGACTGGGAAGATGGAAAGTGAGTGTCACAGTAAAAGGACAGGAGAAGAGATGTGGCGATCCTAAAACTTGCTGTGGTGGGAATACACAAGCCTGTGTATAGAAATCTGTGTAAAAGTCTCCTTCCCATAGGAAAGGGAGCAGGTGAAATTCAAATTTAAAACAACTGTTTACAGTTGTAGTTCTAAAATGGTGCGTTTATCTGTAAATCTAACAAAATAGGAATAAGAGTTTAGTTGTGGTGAAATAAGTCATGAATTGTTTTGATTTTATGGCATACTAGACAATTTAGCAGCATATTAATTGAGTATCGATGACTTTAACAGTATTGCTGTTTTAAGTATGAAATCTTTGTTCAACTTTTTGATTAGATTTGAGTTCCTTTGGCTCTAGGTTAATGAGTCTTGTTGGTAAAGCATTCCCTTATCTAGGTATTCACATTACTGCTTACAAAATTTAAATGAATTCATATTAGTATAATATACACATGACATTTCCTTTTGCCTTCAAGAAGCTTGTAGTGTCTTTAAAATTATAAGACTTATAGGAAACAACTATAATTTACTGTAGACTCCATGATAAGATAATAAAAAGAAAAATCTCATTTAGTTGAGAAGGCCTGAAGAAGAAAATCAAAAAGTCCAAAGAAGGCTGTAAGATTTGAGAAGTCAATGGTCTTTGGCAAGAAAAAAAAAATGTACTGAAGCTTTCAAGGTAGTAATCTCTGGGAAGCAACTGTTTAAGCAGGCAATTACTTAGGTATTTATTAACAGTCTTTATTCTGTGTGTAGATACCGCCTCATTGGTCCTCCCTTGGCTGTATGCATCGTCTCAGATAAAACTGTTGTTTGGGATGCCGAGGCACCTACTTGTGAGAGTAAGTTGAAAATTTTCAATTACTTTTATTCCTATATTTTAAACTTTCTCTGGAGTTACATATATTTATTTGCACGACTGAAATTGAACCCAGGGCCTCATGCCTGCTAGGAAGCGCTCTGCCACAGATGTAAAACTGTAGCCCTATAAGGGACTTTTAAAACCTTTATCAAAATTCTTTTTGTATAATCGGTTCTTCAAATTAATGAAGATGTTCTGGTCAGTTTTATGTCAACTTGACACAAGCTAAGTCATTTGGAATAAAGACTCTCAGTTGAGAAAATGCCTCCATAAGATCTGGCTATAGGAAAGCTTATAAGGTGTTTTCGTAATTAGTGATGATTGTTGGTGGTGCTAGTCCTGCACTGGTGGTCCTGAGTTCTATAAGAAAGCAGACTGAACAAGCCAGTAAGCTGCACTCCTCCATGGCCTCTGTGTCAGCTCCCGCCTTTAGGTTCCTGCTGGATTAGTAGACTGTGTTTCAGGATATGTAAGCCAAATAAACTCTTACCTCCCCAAGTTGCTTTTGGTTATGGTTCTTATCACAACACTAGTAACCCTAAGTCATATGGCAAATGCAATGTTCTTGAATATATTGTTCTTGGCGACTTCCCTTAAGTTCACCTTTGTCCTGGGATGTTCCTTTTCTAAATGTAAATGTATACAAACATTCAAATCTTATTTTTACTTCAATTCACTTTAAATTATGATAGTTCTTTAATGTCTAGTATAATTACCATCCTCCGTGATGATAAACTAGTAAAATTGTTACCAATCAATATTCTTCAAGATTAGTGAAATTGTGGAAGAACCTACCCTTTCGTATATGGAAGATACAACACAACTTCTTGAAAGACACCATAAAGCTAAAAGTGGATTTATTTTGACCCATATTTTAGATTTGATACTTTGTAAATAACACAGAATTTTTAAAGGAATTGAACGTGAACTTTTAATTACCATATTTTTTTGCCATAGTGAAAGTGTTAAATTAACCTAGATGTACTCCATGATTTAAATTACTGTTTGGAAGTAATCTATTGAAAGGAAACATGTTAAAAATTAACTTTAAAATTTTCCCTAGGACCATAAAATCACTATGCAAAATTTAGAAAGTGTATCCCACACACTGGAATGTTATTTAGCCATAAAAAGAAAATGCCATCAGGATTTTGCTCTAAACTCCTCTTGGCTTCCTGATCTCTGTATGTGAGTTGAATGACTTCAAATGAGACATGTAGTGGAGCGGAAGACCAGAGTAGTTGAGTGTGGAAGGGAAGATAGCACATCCTCCAGGGCCAAAGAGGCCCTTGTGCTCATCTACATTTCAGGCTGACTTTATACTATTTCTAAATTCCAGAGAACAAGAAGCTTTTTCGGAGAGACTTTGTCTCATCCAGGTGATTGACAGGCCTGTTTGTTTTGACTCAAAGACAATGAATAGGATGTGTTTGTTCTTTATCAGAAAATATCCAGCCATCCACGAATCTTAAAATTTTAGGGCTTCTAGAGCCAGGTTTAGTTACCAATGAATGACTTTCTGGGCAGTTCAGTGTATCAGTCTCCTCACAGGGCTCGATTCAGGTCTCATTCCTCTGACCAGGAGTTAGGGCTATGCAGCTCCAGGCCTTGGCTTTATAAGCTGTTGGTTGTAAGGAAGACATCAACCCTACTTTTCCAATTCTGTTAATGTTTAACTGGCTACCTCACAGTACATAAAGAAACACCTTAAAGACATTTAAAGATACACATTTTATGTAAACGTAAATAAATAAATAAATAATCAAATGACAGACTGGTAAGATCTAATATTAAAAGACAGTATAACTAGCTGTATCTGTGTCTATTTTTATCTGTTTAATTGTGTAAACTTCCTATAACTTAAGCCCACTCAATAGCATTAAGTCCTGTGGGAAAGCTAGAGGAAAATTTGATAGACTGGATAGCAGGATATGTCCTGGAGACGGTTGGCTCCTGTTCTTGTGAGTTTCTCTAGGCCACCGGTTCTCAACCTTCCTAATGCTGCGACCCTTAATACAGTTCCTCATGTTGTGGTGACCCCAACCATAAAATTATTTTTATTGCTACTTTATAACTGCAACTTTGCTACTGTTAGGAATTGTAATGTAAATATCTGATATCCAGATGGTCTTGGATGACCCCTGGGAAAAGCTCATTTGACCCCCAAATGAGTAGCGACCCACGGGTTGAAAACCACCGCTTTAGGCCTATAAACCAATTATAAGTCTCTTTTGCAGTGATTCAGGATAGACTTTCGTTCACTAGACCTAGATCTCATCTGCATACATAAGTCAGATGGCACTGTCATTAGTTAGGTGATGATGTCCTCTAGTCACATAGTTCTGAGTATTGTTTCCATAGCATTATACTCACCTATAGAAGTGCCTAAAATGGTTTGCGTTTTCAGGCTTTTGATGCTAACTCCTTATGTTTGTGAAGTGACTGTTCAACCTTGTGTGTATTATTTCCTAGTTTATTTACTTTTTTATTTTATAGAAATTCTTTTACATATTCTCATATTTTCCAAAAAATAAAGCAAGTATGTTTTCTTTTAGTGTATGGCCTGTCTTTTGTTTCTTTTTGAGGGTAGAAGCTCTACATTTTAATAGTGTTAACTTACTAATTTTCTCTTTCTAGTTACTTTTTCTGTTCAAGGAATCTTATTTTTTCTATCTTATACTCTTAAAAACTTTTCTGTTTTCTCTTTCATGCTTAAGTCTGATTTATCTTGAGTTTTAATTGGGTATGGGTGTTTTGTCTGCAGGTATATCTGTGCATCAGTTGTATGCAATGCCTAATTAACCCAGAAGAGGGTATGGGATCCACTGGGACTGCAATTAGCAGAGTTGTGAGCTACCACACAACTCAGAACAGTTGTGTTCTGAGAATGGAAGCCCACTCCTTTGAAAGAGTAGCCAATGCTCTTAGCAGCTGAGCTATCTCTCCAGCTCCCTGAATTTATTTTTATGTGTATTGTGTAATTTTGTAAAGTTTTCTTAGATTTTTTTTTTTTTCTGATGGACAGGCAATTGATCTAATAGCATCTGTTATAATAAAAAGGTCATTCTTGGGGCTGCGGATATAGCTTAAGATTGAAGTATTTGCATAGCATATAAAAGGTCATGCATGGGTTCAATCCCCAGAATACACACACACACACACACACACACACACACACACACACTTATTATTTAATTATTTACTGTTTGCACTCACAGTGCAGTAATCCATGGCAGGAAGTCAAGAGATCTTGTATGTTGGTCTCCTTCCAAACAGGCTCTGTTTTCTTGTTATATTTGCCACTCTATTTTAATGACTGTAGTTTTAAGACTCACTCCTTTAGTGGCATATATCTTCTTACAGTGAACTTTTTAATATTTATGTGATGATTCTTGACCTGTTGCATTTCTATATAAAACCTAGAGTCAACTGATCAAACATGAGAGTAAAAATTCTACCTAAATCTGTATTAAGTTTGTATTGATTTAGTATATCAGTTTGTAAACAATTAACAAATATGTGTTTTTGAGTTTTAAATTTATGAATGTGATACCATCCTTTTTAGGACTTTCATCTCTTTTAGCATATTTAATAATTACAGGTGGAACTCATCTTCCATTAGATTTATTCTCAGATAAGATTTTTTAAATTTTATTTTCAAATTATTTCTAGACATGCAAATTTTGGCTTTGTACCCAGCAATTTGCATATTCTTTTAAATTTACTGTATAATTTTACCATTTATAAATTTGACCAAGTTGTGAACTGTTTGCTTCCTTGGGTCTTTTGTGTATGCATTTGTTAGCGTCTCCAGTATATGTTGGCCAGAAGAGGTAATGTTAGACTTTTAGTCTTAAAGCATTTGCTTACTGCAGTTTTTTTTTTTTAATAAGATATTTTTTGAGCTGAGTTTATCCCTCCCAGACACTGGCTGTGAGAAATTTATTGAAATGGACAGTAGATACAAGTTTTGTGCTTTCTTTGAGATGTGTATGGCCGCAGAAAGGGTCTATGGGTGGGAATCTGTGGGAAGGACAAAGGTATCACGACCTGGGCATTCTTGGCGTTTAGACCAAGGGAAACTGGAGCGAGGTCGTGCGAGTCTGTCTGAGGATGCATTGTGGATGCCTCTCTGAGTGTTCTCAACTTGGTTATTGTATAAAAAAAGGAGAGATGGGTATTCTGAGACTGACAGACTGTGCCTCTGAGATTGAAACCGAAAGACCTAGCAAAATCTGAAAACTTTCCAATCTCTAAAGGTGATTCTATGTAGATGGGTACAGATGCAAAGTCGGAACTACCTTGCAGAGGGTAAGCCTCTCCTGTGGACTGGCCCGAGCACTTGGCATCCATGTAATTCATTGATCGAAAGCTCCGCCCTACTGACACAAAGGCCTTACTTACATTAATAGAAAAAAAAACAAAAAAAAAACCCTCATCCTGAAGCTTCAGCCAGCTGACTGAAAAGGCCTGAAGGCTGAAAAGGCTGGCGTCAAAGCTGAGGAATCCAAGGTATTTCCTGGGTTCCAGCTGCCAAAGCCTGCAAAGGTGATAAGGACTCTTCCTTTGCAATATCATAAACAAATGCCTTTAACAGGAAGACTTCAGAGTGCTAGGTATTTAAACATCCATTGAGAACTGTGAACAGGTGCAGGAAGCAAGTCTTAAAGATACAGGAGCACTTACTGCACAGACAGAGCATACAACACGTTACAATATCTGGTTCAAATATTCCTTTATAGTGACATCTGCCAGTATGTTGTCAGAAAGCTCTCAAAGAAAGTAAGAAGCCCAGGTCCAAAGCACCAAAGAGTCACCATCTTGTTACTCCATGTGTCTTGCTACACAAACACCATATTGCTCTAAAGAAACAGTGTGCTAAGAAAAATAAGGAGGCTTCTGAATATGTTAAACTTTTGGCTAAGAGAATAAAAGAATCCGAAGAAAAATGTCAGAAACAAATTGCCAAAAGACATTGCCAAATTGCTGTCCTTGCTGAGACCTTCTACTTCGGAGTACAGTCAAAAATAAGACTTTAAGAGTAACAAATAGATGATCAGAACTTGAAAAGAAAGAGATATTCTTTGATTAAGGAAAGTCTCCTTTATTTCTACTGTGGTGAAAGATTTTCCTTTATTGTGTGTGTTAGTTACCATTCTGCATTTATAAAATAAGCATATCTATACCTCTTTCATTGTCTTAATGTCACATTGACTATAAAAGGCAATCCAGCTGACTTTGTAGAATAAGCCTATCTTGGTTCTGATATGTTGCATATTATTATCTTCTACATTTGTACTTATGCATATGTTTATGTGATTGCTATTGAGCCCGAAATTTGCTCCCCAAGGACCATGTATATAAAAAGTAAAGGCACTTTTATTCGGCAGAGAAAAACTAGCATACCGGGGTCAGCCATGGAAGATGACCAACCCGGAGTAGAGGATTACAGCTTTTATTGACAGAAAAAGAGGTTTTCCACATAGGTGAGGTAGCCTGGTTTTTAATTATTGGGCATAGGTGCAGTTCACAAGTGCCTGTGTGGCTACATTTTTAGGAAATACTGGCAAGTTAGTCATTAGAATCAGGCATCTGGTTTTCATGGCCTTCAGGGCTCCCTGGTTGGCCAGATAGCTTTATGGCTATCTGACAGGATGAGGCTGATTACCTTAGCATGGCTTCAGGGCCTTCTGGCTGCATGAGATAATTTGCCCTTAGAGTGAGGAGTTAGCAAGAACAGGCCCAGGTTGAGGCCTGGAGCATGTACACAGAGTGGGGTCTCTGAGTAGGGGTTTTGGTTTCTACAATTGCTAATATTTTAATATTCTTTATCCTTGCATTATAAAGTTGGTTTAATATTTGAAAATCTGTTAGTTAAAGCCCCATTTTGGTTATTGTTCCATTCTGTTTAAATATTGCTGAGTTCAATTTCCTAGAGATTTTGTTTAGTATATTTGCATCTGTGTTCCAAGAAATATTACATTATAATTTGCTTTTCTCTTAGTACTGTTGTCCATTTTGGCACCAAGATTATATTAGTCTCATAAAATGTCTTGGGCATTATTATGTTCTGTTCTCTGGAATAATTAGCATAATAATGTTATTTTTGCTTACATGTTTCAAAGGGTTCAGTAGTGAAGCAGTTTACATCTGAGAGAGGAGAAGTTATTATGAATATTCAACTTTTAATTGCTGATTTAATCTTCTAATAGCTATAAAATAGCATATTTTACTTGATGCATTGTTGAATTAATTTGGGGTAAGCTGTGTTTTTCAAGGCATTTGCTCATTTCTATTTAGTTTTCTTAGTTATCATCATTGTGTTGATCACTGTGTCTACTCATTATCTTTTGGGTGTCTGTAAGTTCTTAAGTGATAGCAAGTTTAAATTCCTGATATTGGTTATAACTTCTTCTCCTTCCTTGGTCCGTTTTACTGGAAGTTTATCTATTCTGTTAAGCTCTTCACAAACAGTCTTTAACTTTGTTGACTTTTACCTAGTGTATGCCTATTTTCAATTCACAATCCTGCAATATTTCCTTTCTTCCATTTTCTTTGATCTCAACTTTATGTACTTTACTCCTAAATTAATGAAATGGATGATTATATAATTTGTTTTAAACCTTTTTTTTTGTAACATACACATTTAAACTTATAAATTTGCCTCCAAACATTTATATTCCATTATTACTGTACACAAAAATTTTATGCTTTTATTTTTGATAGCTTCTTGACAAATAAGCTGCTTATAAGTGTGTTACTTAAATTTCTAAACATTGGAAGAATTCTCTAGTTCATGATTCTTTACTACTTTACTTTAAAACATATCAAGTCATATTTTATTGTCCCAGAAAAGGGATAGTTTTGATAAAGTGTTACAGCATTCTTAAAAAGAGTGTATAGTATTTATGTAATTTTCTATAGGTGTCATTTAGGAAAATGTGATGTAGAATAAATTTGTTTTCCTCTCTTTATCTTTCTCTCAGTTATTGAGGAGACGTATAAGGTCATACATTCATTCTCTAGGGCTCATGTAACAAGGCGTTACAAACTTGGTGGCTTAAAGAAGAGAACTTTATTATCTTTCAGGAGGCTAAAGTGAAGATACCAGTAATATGCTTGGCTTCCTCCGGAAGCCAAGAGAAAGGGTCTGTTTTGTGCCTCTCTTCTGCTCTCTGGCTCTCCTTGACCGTTCACCGTTCATGAACACATCACTCTCTGTCACCGTATCTCTCTGTATGTCCACTTCTTTTGTTGTTTTTGTTTCGTTTCATTTGCTAGAGTACACTTTATTAGTTTCTAAAATTAAACCCACATAGCTAAAAACTTATGTATTTAATTCGGTGTGCTACTCTTGCACAAATACAAAGCACTAAGTTTTTCATTTCTAGACTTATATGTCTGCTGAAAGGTGTAGCCCAGGCTGACTCAGTCTAGTGATCATCTCTCCTCCACCTCTTAGGCATATCTTACTGTCCTGTGCAGTCACTTCTACTTCCTGAATTCTGTCTCCTATAAAGACATTAATACATGCCATTGTTGACTGCAGTCTAATATAAATTGTACTTTTACCATAACAAACAAAACTCGAAGTGTGTGACACTATTTATAGCTTCCTCCTGCTATCTTTCTCCTTCATATTACTTCATACTTTATAAGATATGCTATTGTTTTTATAGGAAAAGCATTGTTTATATTTATTCTATGATGACTTATGCTGTCTTGGGAGCCATTTTGAATATAGCAGCCCAACTTGGCCACACTTTCACTCTCTGTGGTTTAAGTTACCCACAGTCCCTAGTCCAAAAATCTTAGATGGAATATTCCAGAAATAAATAACTCATAAGTTCTAAGTAATACATCACTGTAAAAAAGTGTGTTGAATTGTCTTTTTCTGTTCTATACTATCCCACTGAGGGTAAAAAAATCATGGTTTCTGATGTATTCATTTATATTATGTATATGTGAAATGGTCCCTTAGTCACTCATTAGCCATCCCATTTATCAGACTACTCTAGGTATCCAGTGCTTTTGTTCAAGTCATCCTTAGGTAGTAGCCGAATCCTAGCCAAGTTGCCATTCACTTCACCACAACATGCAGACATTCAGTAATTGTATATCATAAAGAAGATTAGTAAAGCATAGTAAGATTCTGAAAGATGCCACATAGATATAGCTTCCTACACTGTAGTTACCATTGTTCTGTTTAGTGTGACCCTTTTACTGTGTGAAGTTTACAAATTAAATATTATCATAGGGCCTGGTATTAGCCAAGATTTCAGGCAGTTTTGAGTGTATCTTCCATAGATAAGTGGAGCCTACTTTATAGCTTTCTCATACCAGAAGTAGAAATTAGTCATTCTTGAAGGAAATTCTTGTCCTGCTTCCCTCCAACTTCTTCACTGGGGTTGTTCCAGATACCTGACTCACACCACCATATCCTGGGGACCATTTTCCTATGTTATATAAAAGGTACTGAATGGCTCTTCTGACCCCAGTAGTCTCACTCACATGCACGTGCTCTTAGAATTAATGCCTGCTTTCACTAAGCCCACTGACTAATGGAAATTTGCCTGACTAAACACTAGGATTCCATTAGAGATTGGTTCCATAGGTCACTCTCTGACCTTCTCCTCACAATGGCTGCCCTATGTGTGACCTCGTGTATCCTCAGAACATGCAGAAAATAAAATCATTTTTATCTTGTTTCTGATCTAATAGTTGAATAACATGACTTAAGCCATACCCCACACAGCTCTTCCAGGTGAGTGAGATCCCTTCTGACTGTGGGTCTGTCAATTCTATATGACACTATTGTCCTTCGGCCTGAAAAACCTCTTTCGATGTTCTTTTGTATTTTGTATGTCAGGAATTTCATTGTCCAGTCATTTTCTCCTTGTGGTACCTTTTAGTTATCTTGTTTCTTGGTTGCTGTTAAGGTTGATGGAATTTGATTTTATATCATCTTTGTGATGTGTCTACATGACGAATCGTTTGAATTTTGCTGCTCAGATTTGTATGGCCTCTTGAATCTATGATTTTGTGATATCTTTAATCAGCCTCAGAAAAATTTCATCTCTTTTCAGTGTTGTGCATTCCTTTTTCTCTCATTTTCTTTGTGTAATTCCACTACTACCAATGTTTTTTGTTTTGTTTGGTGTTGCTTTTTTAAAAATTTTATTTTATGTACATTGCTGTTTTGTCTGCATGTATGTCTGTGTGAGGGTGTCAGATCTCCTGGAACAGGAGCTACAGTTGTGAGCTGCCATGTGGGTGCTGGGAATTGAATCCAGGTTCTCTGGGAGAGCAACTAGTGCTCTTAACAGTTGAACCTTCTCTCCAGCAGCCCCTCATCTTTTTTTGTAAAAGTCATTATTGTGACCTGGAAGCCCTACTTCCTACTGCTTCTACAAAAACAATCCAGGAGTCAGATTAGTGGAGATCATTTTATTCAAGTCTAGGTTTGGGGGAAGACTATGTTCCTATCAACACAAGAAACACAACTCTGATCTCAAAGGAGAAAAGAGATAGTTTATTCTGGAACCAAACATGAATTGCCATGACTGGGGAGCACAGATTTAGGTTGCTTCAAATTCCATGATCCAACATGGCAACTTTTGGTGAAGTTGTCAATGTAAATACTACAGCTCTCATCTTAAAGGGAATAAGAGATAGTTTATTCTGGAACAATTTTAAGTTACGGTGACTTAAACATATTTAGATTACCTCAAATTCCATGTTTCGGTGTGGAAGCAGTTTTATGAAGTTTTATAGTTTTACAGAACAAAGAAAGTCACAAATCATGGCAAGTTTAAAATAAATTGGTGGCTACATCAGAGAGGTGCTTACAAGATGGGAGAAGCTTTTCTATAGACCTAAGATAGTATCTGATAACATTCTTAGCTTTTGGATTGGTGGAAGGTAGTGGTCTGCTAAGTTAATAGATTCCAAAGGTTTCTATCTATTAGTCACAAGATGTTAGTTCTGACACAGAAGTGGGGACAGAATGGCTGTCCTGGGTGGCTAGAAGTAACTCAGGGTAGATACTTACCCTCTGGATCTGCAACATCCCAACTTTCCAATGCTGAAATTCTAATCAGTCAATCGGTCTCTGCATATACAGCTTCTTTTCAGAAAATTTTCTCACTAAATTTCTATCTTAACAGAACAAAGAAAGTCATAATCAGGTTACTTTTAAAATACATTGGTGGAAACATTAAGTAGGTGGGCTGAAGCAAAACAGAGAAAACTCTGCTATAGACCTCAGATGCTGTCTGATGGTATTCTTTGCCTTTTGATTAGTAGAGACCAGGGTTGTGTTAAGTTAATATATTCCAAAAATATTTAATTTGTTAGTCACGGGATATTAGGTTTGACACAAAGGTGGGCAAGAGAATGGCTATTTAGTGGCCTAAAAATAGGCCAAGATAGATTGTTAATTAGGCTCTGAATCTGCAAAGTCCTGAAAGACACTCCTTTCCACCCTAACCCCTTACCCAAATAATACAATTAGCCAAGAGAGTGAGAATACACTTGGTACAGGAGTAATCTCTAGAGAACCACCTTGCTCTCCCAAGCAGTAGGTCCAGAGCTGAGACAATGATGATCAATGAAAGGAGACCATACCTAGAACACATAACACCAGAGCTGCTTAATAATAAATAACTCTTGCCCTTTGTCCCAATTCTTCCTATATTTAACCTCAAGCTCCTGTATGTACCCAGAGGGAGGCCTTGGGGTCAATGGGCTCCCTTTCCTGTTCCTTTTCCCTGTGTGCTCCAATTGAATAACTCTTCTTTCTGTGTTTTTCACCATCTCTTTGATTGGCATCCAGTGGACTGGTGGCCAAAACTAGACTATTAGGCTTGCCAGAGCCCTGGTATAACAACAGATCAGACTGAATTACAGAGAAAAGGTGATTGAAGGTTTGGGACAGTGATTTCTCTCTTGAAGGGGGATGAGATAAACAGATTCTCTTTGAATGGTGATGTTTGTGCTTGTGTTTAGAGGTGACCAGGTAAATAAAAGGAGACAGGCATAAAATTAGTCAAGTCAGTTGCTTATCACTATAATGAAATAATTGAGATAATTCTATGATAAAATATTTATTTCAGCTCACAGTTTTGAAGAATCCCATCTCTGATTGGATAGTTCTACTGCTCTGGGCCTCTGCTGAGGAAGCTCCTCATAGCAGGAGCATGTGTCAGAGCAAAACTACTCATATCCTGAGCTAATGAGCCTACGCAGAAAGAGGAAGGTCAAGGTCCCACGTCCCCTCACTGATAAGGATCTCACCTCTTAAAAGTTCTATTGCAGTCATGTCACCTTGGAGTATGAGCCTCTAATGTTGTTTGGGAACATGACCCATATTTAAAACACAATAATCTGCACTCTTCAGAGAACAGTTTTCTTTTTTCTGCAAGGCTCCAGGACACAGATAAATAACATCATTTTAGTTCAGTCTCAGGAACTTTAATTTTTCTTGGCCATCCGTACTCGAAGATTTCCAGCCTTTGAAATAGCAGATAGCAGTCAGCCTTGATTCTAAGAGTACAGTTCTTTACAAGGAATTACCAGAACTTCCTTGATTAGGAGACCTTGGACTCGAGTTTTTTGTCCTTTGATTTGGTGAGACCACTACACGTTCAGTAGACTCTTGGTTTCCTACTATTAATTCAACTCCCTCTTCCCCATGGAGCTATAGCCCAGTGCCAAACACTTTTCATTTTAAGTATACTTAATGGTTTTTGTGAACTAGTTCATAAGAAAACCATCTTATAATAAACTTGAGGTTTCTGTCTTTTTCATGTCTTAAAGTATTTGAAATTATATTTGGAATTATATATTACTTAAAAATATGACAACTTATTTGTGATTTTTTTTGTATTTTTAAAAGTTTTTGGTCAACTTAAGCGTCTGACATTTTTTAAATGGATAATAATGATCTATATTTTCATTTATCTTTACATTTTCAAAATGCTTGATATTTTATAATCTACAGTTTAACCACTTTTCTCATATATTTGCAGATATATTCAAAATTTATTTTGTACTCCTGTCCATTTGTGTTCCTTTTGCCCCTTATTTTTTCTTAGTGAATATTATTTTATAAAAACTATCTTTCGGTTTTTATCCTCAGTTTAACAAATTTGGAAATTAATAGGCAAGAAAAAAAAGTCTGGAAGCCAACATAAAACATAAACTCTCTAATGTGGTCAAATGAAAAGGTCAGTTGTACTTAAAACTGCAAATGTTTACAGGAAATAGGTAGGAAAGGCAGAACAGATGTTATTGTGTGCAACTGAATGGCAACATTTTAAAACTCACCTACAAGTCAATAAATATTAAAAGCAAATAATGAGTGTAAATATTTCCAGTTCGATGATTCATTAGAGTTCCCCATCATTATTTAAATAAAATTTAATCTGGTTTCTTTGTCCAGAGATTCCTTGTGAGCCACCCCCAGTCATTGCCAATGGAGATTTCATCAGTTCTACCAGAGATGATTTTGAGTATGGAATGGTAGTTACCTATCACTGCAACTCAGATTCGAGAGGGAGGAAACTCTTTAATCTTGTGGGTGAGCCTGCCATACACTGTACCAGCATTGATGGCCAAGTTGGAGTTTGGAGTGGCCCTCCTCCTCAGTGCATTGATTCCAACAAGTGTACACCTCCCCATGTTGAAAATGCAGTCATGGTGTCTGAAAACAGAAGCTTGTTTTCCTTAAGGGATACTGTGGAATTTAGATGTCAGCCTGGCTTTATCATGAAAGGAACTGGCAGAGTGACGTGTCGCACCCTAAACAAGTGGGAACCAGAACTCCCAAGCTGCTTCAAAGGTGAGTCTGGCCAGGGCTGGGGAAGCCTGCAATGCCGTGGAGGGAATAAGGGTTGGATGTGGAAGAGGGGATATGGTGAACAGGTTGAATGAGTATGTTTACTTGGGAGGTACTATGAAATCAAGAAGGGATTTGTGTTTGTGTGAATGTTCATGCATCTTTATAAGCACATCCTTTCAAGTTAAGAAACAGAGCTAAACTTGAGTAAGGATTGTGATGCATCCTGGAATTCTCAGACACAGAAGTTCCTTTCATGTATTGCTGTCTCTAGCCCAAATTAGTTATTCATTTGCATAATATTTGCACATATGTAATGAGTGATCCCTGGCCTGTCATATTTAATATATGCATATTTAATTCCTGAAATGAAACTGTGGGGTAGTAACTATTCTTTCCATATTGAGGCTTAGAGATTAGTTGGTTTTCTAAGATGATATAGATAGTAACTTTCAGAGCAGAAATTAGAACCCAAGTCTGCCTAGCTGCCAGCTTCTTCAAGGCTTTCCTACAGATAAAGGGTTATAAAGATGTTAGGACAGGAAGAGTAATATGAGGAAAGCAATATTGCCAAAGATCAGGAAACTACTGTTACTACAGGAATAGAGCTGGCACAGCTGGCCCTGCCCTGGTTAACCCTCTGTCATGGCTTACATAGCCAGACCCTGCCAGTGCTTCTTGGATAGAGTCAGTCTATTCTGGTACCAAAGTCACTGGTGTTGCTAGAATTTGAGCGACTGTTGCTCCCTTGAGAGTTATCAAGGCTGCCTCAACTGAAGTTGTCTCTAGATGCATAAAGGTGCCTATCATCTCTCTTGTCCTTCAGTTTGATATATATCCTTCCAGGTGGCAGGATCTAATCAGAGGTCCTAGAGAAAGAAAGACAGACAGACAGAAAGAAAGAGAGAGAGAGAGAGAGAGAGAAAGGAAATTGTAGTTTTCATACTTCTACACACAATAACCAAAAGACAGTACATAACATGAGCCTGGGAATCAACAGAAACTTAGTCAACCTAATCTTTAAATATCACAGCTCAATGTATTAGTCGAGGTAACCTCTTGAACGGTGATCCTTCCAAATAAGTATTATAACATCAAACATTTTGAAAATCCCTAAGAAAATCATTTATTCTAGGCTAATACCCTAGTTTTTACTGGAGAAGTCTAAAATTCAGAGAGAACTGACTTGAAATTAGGTTTTGAATTTTTTTCCCCCTATTTTGCAGCTTAATGTAATTGTGTTAAGACTCACATACATCTCACTCTCTGAGTTTAAAACAGTTGCTTAAAGAGAAGCATGTTAGAGGCCCCAGCCCCAGCTGTTAGAAGCCCCAGCATGTTAGAATACTGTATATACAGTGTGAACTCTCATTAGGATAACTGGAGGTTTTAAAAAAGATTTTGCCTACTGTCTATCCATCTATCTTCTGAATGGAATCAAATGCATGACTGAACAGCACCAGCTATGTAACGCAGCAAAGAGAAGTAGCTCTCTAGTATCCCAGGGAAGGTATTCAGTGAAGCAGGATTCAAAGGAAACCAGAACAGGAATATTGTTAGCACCATTGCGATTGCCCAGTGGGAAGTATGTCAGAACATTAAGATTCCCCTTATTGCCTAAAGTTTGAAACTGCAAGTTGGTGATGCCTTTCTAGAAAGGTAGTATGGGAATCTAAAATAAACCATCAATGCTTAATTTTGTATAGGGTGAACAAAAATTGAAAGAGTTGTAGCCTTAGAGGTAAAATAATAAACTCAAGATTTATCAGTTGTAGTCACATTGTATTGTTACTTTGGCAGAAAGTTTGTATGCTTTGTCAAATGTAAATAAGGATTTTCTTTCTCTCTTTGTTTCTCTCTTTTTATTTTCTCCCCACATAGACCTATAATTATTATCCTCTTGGCCAGTTTACTATTGAGGGAAGATTGTTTTCACGCTATGAAACTTCCTTGTCCTTTGCCCCCCAATATGTCAGCTGCCCCTAGAAATCTGACACTGGGAGTATACTCCAAAGACGATTTTTCTCCCAAGCAAAAACTGCTCTACTGGTGTGAGCCATGCTGCACCCTCTATGGAGCTGTCTTTGCACTGCAGAGTCCTGTGGCCCCTACATGTGCAGGTCCCTAAGCTGTATACTGGTTTCACATAATATCGCTTGTGTTTTTATTTTCCACACACTGCTATTATTTCTGTTTGGCTCTTTTTTTCCAGAGAAACCCTGTGATGCTTTCCTGGATGAGCTTCCTAATGGGCATGTGATAATTCCACAAAATCTTCAACTTGGAGCCAAAGTGTCATTTGTCTGTGATAAAGGGTGAGTGTGAGCAGGCCCGATCTTCTGGACATTAAAACTAAGTCTGAGCTTAGTCCAAAGTATGAGAAGGCTGGCATGGGAAAGAGACAACTTCTGATAGTGTATATAGGAAAGACTAATGGAGAACTGGTAGAATTGATAAAATGAGATATGAAGGAAAGGCTCATTTATTAAGTGGCATTCAAAATTAAATATACCCACTGGTTTTAGATATATAGGTAATGCACTAAGTGAAGAGACCATTTTCTAAATAGAAAATAACACTAGTAATTTTGAGAAAAATTTTATGTAACAAAAAGTTTATGCAAATAACAATGCATTTAGCAATGTTTTCAGAAAAAAAACTAAACCTTCAATAATAGAATTTATAAAAGAAACAAAAAATAAGGTACAGTATTTTAAAACCTAATCATATATCATTTCATTATTAATGGGCTGTGGGCTCTGAAATAGGATCATGGTGGCTGATGATGAGGTCATAAGTATTCTTCCCAGCAGACACACCTCTAAGAAGCTACCTTTCATGGACAACAAAGAGACTGCTCTCCAATGCTTCGCACAATCCTTGGCAGGCAGGAAGTACCAGGACCAAATAAGATGTAGGAGGACATAAGGGTTTAACATCATTTTTGAATTTTGGTTGAATTCATACAAAAGTTGACTCTCCTCTTTCCATTTTCTCTTCTTTCCCAGTGCTTTAAAAGAAAAACAAAACAAGTTTGAATCTCTTACAAGCCATAGACATGGACTTCATACGTCGCCTGCTTCTCTGAGTTACTCAGAAAAGTGTAACTTAATCTTTAGTAGCTCAGAATGCTGTTGTTCCAAGACAACAATCATAGATACTGAGACATAAGACCAGTCTATGTTTCCTGCCAGCTAACTGCTTTCCCAGTGCCAGATTTGGCAAGGAGTTGCCTTGGCAGACTGGGTTTGCAGCTGTGACAGTGAGCAGTTCCAGGTTCCTTGTAGCATGATCAGTGTCGTTGAGTCAGGGTCCAGGGTGTGTCTGTGCCTTGAATACTTTCTTCAGTTTAAACCGGGACTATTATATGACAAGTCCCTTTGCCTTGTGGTGTGTTTTTCCCACCTGCTGGAAGCTGTGGTGGTTGAGTGGCTTAGCATCTGTGTGCACACCCCTTCCGCCTCATTGTTCCACAGCCTCAAAATTCTCAGATGCTTTTTTGGCTAGATCTAGCAACTGAGTAATTACACTCGACTGAAACATTTTACAACCCGCTACTATTTTCTTCCTTAGGTTTCAGCTAAAAGGCAGTTCTGCTAGTCATTGTATTCTGGCTGGAATGGAAAGCATTTGGAATAGCAGTGCTCCTATGTGTGAACGTGAGTACATAGACAAATACTTTAATCTAGTTGCTCCCCCTAACTTCTTGTATTTTAACATATACCCTCCCTTTTAATATTTCTTCTGTATTTCTTGTTCAACTTATCAACAGAAATTGCTTATTTTAATAAACTTTTGTTTTCAATCCAAGTGAGTAGCTCCTTGCTTTGGAAGCTCTGTGATCAGCTTCCATCATTCTGAATTGTGTGATATTTCCTATGTAGTTTGCTCGTAGGCAAGGAAAGACTTCGACAAAAGTTCTTTTGCCTTTCTCTTTTTCTTCCCTTTCTCACTTCCTTGGGTTTTTCTTTTATGTTCTGTCATAAATATGTAATCACTATTTGTATTGATTTGGTGATGTACGCATATAAAACAAACATTCACTCAACCAGTTATTGTTGAGCAGATTATGTGTCTTATTTTTATCTGGACTGAAGTTATAACAGTGATCAAGGTGAGCTCATTTCCTGTCCCTGTATTATTTATACTTAAGTAGGGAGATGAGCAAGAAACAAAGTAATTAAATGCTATGGAAATAATAGGTCAGTTAGTAGATAATGGATCAGAGGAACGTGAGAGTGAGAGAAAATTAGGTGCACCGTGAGACTGAGTAGGCAATGTAAGGTTCTTAAAGTCTCAACATAAGCATACAAAATATGCTGAAATATTAAGAAATAATATTTAAAAATCTTATGTGCAAAATAATTACTTATTTCTCCTACTTGTTCTATTTAAATTTCCAAAGATTGGATAGCACTTTTTAAATATCTATCTATCTATCTATCTATCTATCATCTATCTGTCTGTCTGTCTGTCTATCTATCTTTCTAGTGAATGTGGGTGTTTTCCCAAATGTATGTCTATATGCCATGTGAATGCTTGTTGCCATAGAGGCCAGAAGAGGTTGTTGGGTCTACTGGGACTGGAGTCACAGATAGTTGTAAGCCACTTCGAGGGTGCTGGGAATTGAACCCAGGTCCTCTGGAAGAGCAGCCAGTGCTCTTAAACACCAAGCTGTTTCTCCAGTCCCAATGTTTTTTTTTTGTTTTTTTTTAATTTTTAACCACAAATGTTAAGTCTCTTAACACGTGTGCCATAAATCTCCTGCTTTCCGGAATTACTCAGAAAAGCGTGATTTTTCCTTTTCTTCTTCCTATCTCTTTTCTAAGCATGCTTTCCTAACATTTTGGACTTACTTTGTCTGCAATCCCCCTCCTCACCATGAGACTGTATGTCTGTCATGTGGTTGAACTCCATGCTAGCTTAATTCAAACAGTATAGATTTTTTTTCTTTTGGTTTTTGATTTCAGGGTTTTTTGTTCACTCTTCCCCTTCTTTTCTTCTCCATTCTCCTCTAAGCAGCTGCTGATATTTAAAGCTTGCATGCTTTGATTTTTTTTTTTTCATAATCAAAAAAAAGTCCTCAAGATTAAAAAAAAAGAATTAAAAAGAACACTCTTACTAAAGTCTTTAGTAACTAGAAATCTACTTGAGCAGTGTATGGTGCTTTTCATAGTAAAATTTTATAAGAACATACCGTATGTACATAAATCTTGCTCTCTGGGAAACTGTTCCTGGCCGCAGTATGACCGACCAATGGCTGTTCTGTCACCATGGACTAGAGCACTTTGAATGTCTCCATATTATTTCTACTCATTGTGAAACTTATGATAATGAGACTGATAGTTGATATCAGTGAGTCATTAAGAAAAGATCTTGTTCCTTTAAGGTGATTAGTTTGCATGGAATGCATTTTAGAAATATGTCCTGAGTATGTAAAGCTCTTTTGAGGATAAAGATTTGTCAGTGATTTTCCCTAGTCACTAGTGAAAGGCTGAATCAAATAACACATCAAGAACAAGTTCAATGAATATATATTAAATAAATGAGTTATTCTTCTAAGTACATATTCTTCTTTAAAGATTTAGGTATGTAATTAAAGATCAAATTACTATTATCCTGAAAACTCAACTGTCTGACACATACAGATATTTCTTACACTTTTGCAATAACTGTTAAGATCTCATATCATACTGTCCGTCCTAGCAAAGTAGCCACTGTTACCTCCTTAGCATTTTAAGCTGCACAAATAATAGTACTCTATGATTACAGAATATCTGTGATGAAAACTCAGAAAAATTAGAGCTCTTACCTTCTTTCCAGAAATCTTTTGTCCAAGTCCTCCAGCCATCCTTAATGGGAGACACACAGAATTGCTGTTGGAAGTCTTTCCCTTTGGAAAAGCAATAACTTACACGTGTGACTCCAACCCAGATGGGAGTAAATCCTTCACTCTCATTGGGGAGAGCACGCTCAATTGTACAAGTGATGCTCAAGGGAATGGGATTTGGAGCGGCCCCGCACCTCGCTGTGAACGTCTAGGTCAGTGGCATTCCCTAATCTCAAAACAATGGAGAATGTGTAACTAGACACTGACGTTTCTGTAGTTATTCTATGGGAGATCTCCCAGTGCTGTGACTATTCTGGATAGTCTGTAAGAAGGAACCCCAGATCCTCTGGACTGAGGAGTGTGTTGAGACTTTGTGCTGGAGAGAGCAAGTTTCTGTTATGCTACCTCCCACTGACAGTATCTCTTCCTTATTCTTAACAACTGAATAAGTAAAATGAGGTGAATGGAATATCATTTGATCTCCTCTATTATACCTAAAATTTTTGGGTTAGTTAGCTTTTCATTAGTGTAATAATTGATAAGAAAAAAGAAGTGTTTTCGGTTCGTAGTTTTGTAGATTTCAATCTGTAGTCAGTTTTCTCCTTTGCTTTGGGGCCTGTGGTAAGACAGAACATCGTAAGAGGGAGGGAGTGGTTCTACAAACTGTTCACCTCATGATGGGAGAACTAATAGGAAAGAGTCAAAGAGCACCTCACCTTCCATAGCATACCCCTAGTGACCTTAAACCTTCTGCAGTCTCACCTCTTAAAAGTACCAGTACTTCCCAATAGTGCCTGCCTGGGACCAAGCCTGTAGCCCATATGCATTGGGGGTCATTCCAGATCCAAAACTTAGTTCTTTACATATGACTCTCCAACTCCCTAGAAGGCTTAGGTGCCAGCAAGGCATGTCTCCAAAACGTAAATGTATTTCAGACCTGTTCTTTTCATAGGATGTCAGTCACCCCCAGAAATCTCACATGGGAAGCACGCCTCAAACAACAAGAATGATTTTTCTCCTGGGAAAGAAGTATTCTATGATTGTGAGCCTGGCTATGAACTCCATGGGGCTGCTTCTCTACGCTGCACAACCCAGGGAGAGTGGAGTCCTGAGGCTCCCATATGTGCAGGTGTCTAGAATCTCATTCTCTTTACCCCTTACATGGCATGTTTACTCCTTTTTTCCCCTTTAGTGATGCTTTCTTGGGCCATCTTCCTAATGGACATGCACTATTCCCCCTGAATCTGCAGCTTGTGGCCAAAGTGTCCTTTGTTTGTGACGAAGGGTGAGTGTGATCCAGAATAGAGATCAGAGTCAGAATGTTGGATAGTGACTCTGAAGGATTACAAAAAGTAGTTCCAAGGAGGTCAGAATGATAACAGGGACTTAGTGACACTACTGTCAAGAGGCAAAGAGAAAACATATAACTCAGTGTCCAGTACAAACATAGATACTCTTGGACTTTTTATTGGAACTAGAAGTAATGGATAGTTACTTAGAATAAAAAGAATTCTTGATGAATAAGAAAAATTTGTACAATGATAAGTCAGACAAGGATTGGTTTCAGAAATTAAAAGTAATCAGTAGTAGAATTTGTAGTAGTGTATGGATAAATATGTTTTGATCCAATCATATATCTTCTCAGGGACCAGAGTGGCCAATGGCACTGTGTCTGGTGGTAGTTATTAGTTTATGAATCTACTGTTGTTGGGAATAGACTCTATAGGTCTATAGAGAGCAGCAAGATTGGGCAAGGAAGCAGTTATCTTGAATAATTTGCTAAGGCATCTACCATTTATGAAATTTACCACCCACAATGATTTTTTATTCCAAAGCAATTGCAGATTTCAGGACAATAGAACCCAATAGTAAGCTGGGCATCCAGGATGGCAAACACTCCTCCTCCCTCTATCCCTTTCTTCTTAAAACATCTGGCTTCCAATGCTTCCGTGAGAACAGTGCCTGTTTTCTTCCCAAATATTTGCCATTTCTTCTCCTGACTTGTGAATGAGATCAAATGGAATGGCAGCTAGCCATCAGATGGGCTCTGAATGTTCTTAGATCTTGTGCTCCCAGAGACATCTGTTTACCCCCAGAGGTGGTGGTGGCCTGGAGTTAGTATGACAGTTGAGCACACCAGCTCTAACCTGTTGCCAGTCACAAGATTCAGATTCTGCTGGCTTCTGAGTTCTGCTAGCTACTGAATTCAGTTCTCAAATGAATTAGGACTTTCAGCTAGGCCTATGCCAAGAACCAAATCCTCCTTAGGCTGGTGAGGAAGCTGAGCCTCTGTCAATGAAAAAGATAAAGGGAGAGATAAAAAACAGAAATCACTTACCAGCTGACCTAAAGCTGCTTCCCCGGCTTTAGGTTCCAATTAAAAGACAGCTCTTTTATAGTCATTGTGTCTTAGCTGGAATGAAAAACCTTTGGAACAGCAGTGTTTCTGTATGCAAATGTGAGTAGAGAGAATAACTTAACCAAGCAGCCTGAACTGCTCTCCTGATTTTTTTTCCCAGTTTTCCCTCATAGAATTACCTATTGTCTCCATCTTTATAGAACTACTTATTTGTTGGAAGAATTTCACAAGAGGCCTTATATAACATGTTTGTGGTATATTTTATCAACATGTGGTATGTTAATGTTGGATGTTGTGGGGAACAATATGTATGAAGAAACTAGATGATATAAAGATGCATGGGATTATACCTATACGTTGTATTTATTGGTTTAGTCATCAGGGACTGATCTCTTTTAAATTGTCATGCTCTTTTATCCCCTTACTGATCTACTTATTAGGCTTGTTCTCTATCTGGGGTATTTCCTGACAAAGGCTTCTTCTGTGCCAGGGCTTTGTATGTGTGGCAAGAGCAATGAAAGGTCACAGTCATCAATATTTTCATGGAGTTAGTTTTCCTTTGGAAAACAGATAATGAGCAGGAAAATACGGATTTTTTTTTTAAATTACAGTACATAAATAGCATGATAGTGATGTGTGGTAAATAAAATAAAGCAAATGTATATAAAAAATTTATGGCACAGGAAGTGGGGGTAGTAAGTCAGTCTTTGACGTGATGGGGACCCTTCATTTCCAAACCATCTGCTTACAAAAAACACCAAGGATTCAGAAATCTGTAAATAGATTAAAGTACATGTTTTCTGTATAAAACATTATTAGCTTAACTTACTTATGTTTCTTAGAGCAAAGCAAGCTACTTTTTAAAATCCCCTTTTCCTGTTTGATTATAATGTTCATTTCAAATAAGATTTATTAAAATACACTGCTAGATATCTATTCATATGCTTTATGGTGAAAGTTTTTAGGAATATTTGGTACACAAGAAACAGTAGGAACCAATGCAGAGACACTTAGGACTGGTCCAAGTATGAGTTACTATAGTGAGATAATTTGTTTACTTTGTATTTGAAACAATGTCTCATGCTCTAGAACCATCCAGTCTGGTAAGAGAGAGAGAGAAAGGGGGGGGGGAGAAAAAGCAGGGGTGGGAGGAAACAACTTCTGTAGTTATCAGTTTAGTCTGATGACACCATTGTGTATTTGGTTGGTACTGATAATGGCCTTGAGCCACCAAGAAACATTTACTTTGCTAAAGATGACAGTGTATGGTTCCAGCAGGTTTCTCTAGAACTTAGTGTCTATGATATGACTAAAGCTTCACCTGTCCTCAGCCTTGTTGTAAACAGGACTCCTACTGTCCCTGGTATAGAGTAGACAATTGAATGGTTGCTTGATAAAGCAAAAAGCAACTGCTGTAGAAGTTTATTTTTTGTGTGTTTATTTAGAAGTTTGTTTGGTTGTGTTTAAAATAATTGTTTTTTGCATTGTTGGGTGAGGGGCTACCCTAGGTCTTGGTGTTCGGTATTGTCTGTGTGTATTAGATTTCTGTTGGGGATGTTTGATTGCACATGCTATCTATCAATAGAATACCCGAGGAGTTCTGAAAGAATAAAAACACCTGAGCTCAGATACTCAGGGTTCCACTGTCCAGTTAGGTGCTGGCCAGGATGGTGGTTCCCTCTGTTGAGGTCTGGCAGGACTTCCACCTATGAAAAAGCCTCCATCTCTTCCTTGCTGAGCCCACACAGTGGTGTAGTACTACAAACAATGTATTTCCAAATCGATTAAAAATTTAGCTTCATAGGTGGCCTAGGACTACTGTCTGCTAGACTTTTAGAATAAACTCTAGCTTAGGTTATGCCTCAATTCCTTCTTAACAAAAACCGTAAAGATCCCAAACTACTAATATCTCAGTCACAGGCACCATCATCATCTTAGTTACTTTGACTGAAATTAATAGACCTTAAGTTTTTGTCTTCTTTCTAGAATTTTTTTTTGTCCTTATTTTCCAGCTGTCATTAATTGTAAGCATGTAGTTATTCTTCTGGGAGATATGTATGTATGTATGTATGTATGTATGTACCATTAGTACAATTCATCTTGTGTTAACCAGTAAAGCATGCTTTACACCAGTGCTTTCTATTTGTTGTAGTAACAAAATCACCTAAAAAGATATTTCTTAGCCCCATTCCATGGATTCAGATTCTGTTTGGAGAAGGGTCAGAAGGCTACTTTTAACAAATCAATCAAAAAAATGCTCTGATATAGGAAAGCCACACTTTCAGAAATGCTACTTTACCTTGTTGACACCTATAGAGAGAAACATTTTAGGCAAATTTTGAGACAATTACAACAGAAAAAGAGATTTCTTGAAGTTGAGGAAGATATTGATGACTGGAAAGAAAAAGAAAGCAATTTAAAGGATGAGTTAAATGAAATAAAAGAAATTAGCTAGGAAGATGATATTAAAATTAGAATCAGAAGATACCACATCTTTGTTTATGTACAAACACAGGCCAGAAGCATTCACTTACTCTAGAGCAAAAACACCAGTATATGTGTTATACCTAGAAGCTCAACATGAAATTGATGTCTTCTTTAGGTGTGGCCCACATGGACCCAGGACTGAAAAACATGGTTGTCTTAACTTCTGACCTTTCTAAAATTTCCAGCTGCAGAGTTGATAATTAAAAGTGTCCCATGTTCTCTTACTGTACATAAGAAATGAAAGTCAGAATAAGTTTAAAGCATAAAAAGTTTGGAGGGATGACAGTAATTCTTTATTAAAAATATGCCCTATTTTGTGGAGGGCAAAGTTTGAGGTTACAGATGTTTCTATAATAGGAATTTCAATTAACAACAAAACACTAATTTCCTTGTGATTTTTCCAATTGCAGCAGTGACATGTAGCCTCCAGGATAAGGATGAGAACTGGAAGGGATTGGAAATGAAAGAATATCACTATGGAGAAAATATAACCTTGGAATGTAAGGATGGGTATACTCTAGAAGGCAGTTCTCGGAGCCAGTGCCAGTCGAATGCCAACTGGGATCCTCCTCTGGCCAAATGTGTATCTCGTAAGTGCAAAGTGTAGGGATTGGAACCTCTCCCCTACATGGTCACTAAGTGCCCAGTGTGCCCTATCTATCTGTGCCTTTATCTACCTATCTATCTATCTATCTATCTATCTATCTATCTATCTATCTACCTACCTACCTACCTGTCTGTCTGTCTGTCTATCTATCTATCTATCTACCTATCTACCTACCTATCTATCTATCATCTATCCTGGGGCCCACTGTGATGTGGTGTTACCTTGTGTAGTAATGAGGAAGCTGAGAATGTGCTCTATGAAAATAGTTGGAGAGTATTAGTAGAATCAGTTGAGGAAGTGTGACTGCAGAAGTCTTCTGGAAGACTTTTTGAAGGAATATCCTCTGCATACAAAGGCAGGAAAATAACCTTAATCACCAGAGACCAAGAAATAAGACTGTGATGAAACTTGAGTAAATTCGTTCACTGTAGTGAACATTCTCTCCACCAACTTTCACTTTCCTACCTATATATCATGACGATATTCCTAGAACTTACCCACGTCGTGATCCTTTTGTCTTGTCATTCCCTCACAAATTTATTAACTTTGTCTACACAGTATAAAAGCATCTTGCTTAGGTCATTTCTCTTGTGAAGGGCTAAGTTTATGATTGAAAGTTGAATGCTCTTCTTGTTCATTAGCCTTGTTGGTTAATTAACGAATCAGTCCAACCAAGGTCCCTTCTTAAAATTTAAGAGGAGGTAGATGGACCTCTTTTCCTCAAAACTAGGTACTAGTCAGTGAAGCACAAGCCACCAAAAGTCTTGCAACAATGAAAGCAGCTCCTCCCTTTCTGTCTTCATGCCTCCCTGTCATCTCTTCTCAGGCCCCTACTCTACCTCACCCCATTTGATTCTGTGGGTGCCTGCATCTCATGGGTTTCTCTAAGGCCTGATTGCCAAGTTAGCACATCAGTGGGCGGAGGAGGCCTTTGAGAACTGTTTACAGGAAGTGCTTTCCACACTGTAAACAGCTGCAGGTCACTTCTCTCAGTATTGTACCTGAAGGAGTTTCATTTAATACAGTGAGCACTGTATTTGAAAGTCAAATACAGTGGCAACTGGAGGGTGACGTAACTTGTACACATCAAGGAATAGCTGAGCAGAATTAGCAGTGAATAACTTCTTGAGCTGGGGTGTCACTCGATAGTAGACTAGTTACCTGTAGTGCTCAAGGCCCTGGATTCTATCCCTAGCACCACAAAATACTGTAGTAATGAAAACCAACATCTAAGGGTTAGGCTTTCCCCTCCCTTCTTGTTCAAGTTCTTATTTATAATATTGGTTTATAATATTGGTTGTGTACTAAATATTCAAGATCCATTTTTACATTTAATTCCTTCCATGTATTCAGTATAATTCCCATTTATATCTCTAAATTGTACACTTGACACTTCCTTAGTATGAAATGATATGCTTTTTTTATGGCAAAAAATTAATGGGTAAACTGAGTAAGAGCCTTTAGAGTATACTGAAGATCTGGCTGGGACAGAAAGAATGGTCAGATATCTGTGGAAACAGCACTACAGATATCAAGTCAAAACAAAATATGAAGTAGCAACAGATACAAATAAGTTTAAAAATTAATATTCATGAAATTAAGGTTTTTATAAGTAAAAAAATTGTCTTATAAATGAAGACTTCATAAAAGTTATCAAATAATGCAGTTAGCATTTTTAAGACAGTTTGGGACCCTTTTATCTTAAATACATACAAATACAGTATTAAGCTAAAGTCGTATAAGTCATGTCTGGCACTACCAACAGGAAAAGGCTAGGTGGAAGCTAACTTTCTATACAAATTTTTCACCTTTTGGACCTGCTGACCAGTTTGAAAAGTAGAGAAGAAGGCACTGAAGAGATGGGAAATACATACGAAATAGGAGAAAAGGCTAGTGGTGTTGTCATAGAATGCTGGGGTGGAGCGTGGTGATGGTAATAATTACAGAAGCTGAAGTATGTTGAACATTTTGCACTGCTGTTCAAAGATTAGTGATAGACATGAGACACGTAGGGATAGATGACAGGTAGATAGATGACAGATTGTAATTAAATGCTCCTCACAACCATGAGTCCATATTCTTAGATACGGAAACTGAGACGTGAAGGGCTTGGATAACTTGCCCCAAACCACAAAAATAATGTAGCCTGGGTACAGTCAGTCACTCCACACACCAATAGAGATTTAGTGCTATAACAAGTAAATGAATAAAAGTCCTACATCAGTAATTAACATGAGGAATAATTTCCAATACTGTAGTTAAAAGGAAAATTATGAGGTAAAAGTCTATACATTATATAATAAGCAATTCTTCATGGAGGTTGTCTTAGAGTTACTGTTGCTGTGATGAGACACCATGACCAAAGCCACTTGGGGAGGAAAGGGTTTATTTGACTTGCATTTGCACATTGTAGTTCATCACTGAAGGAAGCCCGGACAGGAACTCAGGGCCAGGACCTGAAGGCAGGAGCTGATGCAGAGGCCATGGAGGGGTGCTGCTTACTGGCTTGCTCCTCATGGCTAGCTCAGCCTGCTTTCTTACAGAACCCAGGGATGGAAGCATTCACAATGGGTCGGGCTGTCTCCTATCAATCACTAATTAAGAAATGCAGTACAGGCTTGCCTACAGCCTGATATTATGGAGGCATTTTCTTAACTGAGTTTTCCTCCTCTCAGATGACTTTAGCTTGTGTCAAGTTGATAGAAAACTGTCCAGCATAGAAGTTGAAACAAGAAAGGACCAAGTATCTACCAAATAGAATGTTCTTAAAAGTCAGACTTCAGGGTAAACTCTTCATCGATTGTGCTGCACAATCTGGATTGAGATCCAGACTAAAATCAGCCTCCTTTGTACTCTTACTCCTCTCAATACCATCTGGTTTCAATCATTGAAATCTTACTTTTTGGGGAGAAGAGGCAAATGAGAGCGTGAAAGAAAAAACAGGAAACAAACAATATCTGTCCCTACAGTTTAGAACAAATTGCCCAAGATACCAGCCATTGGGCTTCCTAAAAAGGAAGCAGGGGAGTAAGTTGTAGAGATGCTGCAACTTAGAATAACGCATTACAGGAAATTTTGAGAGCAATTCAAATGCGAACAGTCACTTTTGAGTAGCAATACCAGAGGATGGATGTCCTGCCGTTCTCAGGTCTTCCGCTTCCCGGGCCCACTCTCCTGTTACGTAGCATCATAGCCACATCTTGCTTAGGCAAGGTCTAAACTTGTGTTAACCTTTTACAACCCATGTAAGCGTGGTGTTGCTTTCAAGACAAATAAGTTTACCTTCAGAAAAGAGGTGAAGACTCAGAGTAGTCTTTGTGGAATCCTCAGCGAGGCTCCAAGTGTGACGTGTAAAGCATGCCCTGAAATCGTTTTTATTTTGCTCCAGGGTTCCATTCACTGGAGCAACTGTTCTCCTAGGGCCCAGTTTCTTTTTTCTGCCCCAGCTATCTCTCAAAAGCGAGAGGGCACTTGTTGTCTTCGCACTGTATAGCTCTCCCTAATTCACAAGTCCTGTGCCATTTCTGAGGTAAACGAAATTGTCCAGTTCAACATAACATGACCCTGGGAGAAGCAGAAAGTGCAGAAAATAGAATGTAAGGTTTGGAGAATAGGTGTAAATATTACTTTTACTCTTGTACATAAATATATAGAAATCGTTTAATTTCATTAGAACTAAAGAAATGCCAAAGAAAACACCAAGGCAACTCCCCCGTTACATGAACAATGAAGAGAGTTTTAGGCAAACAGGCTTCATAAGCAAGAGTGAATGAAGCCCGTATCGTCGTGTATTGGAAGGGCTTGTGAGTATTTGGAAAAAATCTTTACAGAAACAGTGGCGCAGTGGGTAAGTTAGCGAAGTAGCGCGAGGATGAAAACACATACTCGCTAACAGCTCACAGTTAAGAGCTGGAAGCAGGTTAGGTACCGAGGTTACTGAACACAGTGATGTCGACGGGATAGGTTGCTTGCTGCCTCCGGTAATTTGCACTTCTAGCTGATTGCGTGAAGACTTTAGACGTGTGGGGACATGTATGCAGGGAAAATGGGCAAAGCATTTTTTTTTTGAGTGATATTTTTCTCCTGTGTTGCTTGATAAATTTTCTTCTGGAATGATACTATTTTCATAAAAAAATACTGATGAAGAAAGTTTCAGTGAGTGAAAAAGATAAAATGGTTAGATTGTAGGAGTGAAACCAAAGCCTTTTTATATATGAGAAAAACAATCACTGACTCGTAGATTAAAATCAGAAAGAACCATACTGGCCAAAGCACCTGTATGGCCACATTATGTGCTGCTAACACATGGCTTTGTCTCTCTTTCAGGCCCAAATTATGGTCTCATAGTTGGTAAGTTCTGTGGTGAATTTGCTGAGAAATTCTAATGTCTTTAACAGTAAGTATCTACTTACAATAAATGATGTGTAAAAGGAAGTCAAAATATCTTTTAAGTTCAATTAAAATTAGTGTAAATTTAGAGTGTCATGAGATTGACATCCTCATGGGCACTGGATGACCTCATCTTTGGATCATTTGAATGAGTGATCATTCTTCACTGTCAACAATTCTTTGTTTTAACATGGCTGAAGAAGCAACTCTCTCTTCGCTTTGTACCCAGAAATAGTTTTTGGGTAGTTATCCTGATTATCTGTACTGTAAAAGCCATAGGACCATCATGTGAGTGAATCTTGTGTCTGGGGATAGAATATCGCCTTCACTTTTGTTTCTCTTGCTGTGATAAGATACCCTGACAAAAGAAACTTAGAGGAGAAAGGATCTTTTACTTTTAGCTAGTAGTTCTAGGGTATAGCCCATCATAGTGGGAATGTCAAAGTGGCAGGAGCTTGAAGCAGCTACTCATGTCCACAGTCAAGAATCTTTCTCCATTCTTGTATAGTTCATGATCCTTTGGCTGCTAATGATGCCACCTGCAGTATGTGTCTATAGGGCCGGAGGAGTCACCTTAATTAATGTAATTAAGGTGTCTCCCTCAGACATGCCCATAGGCCAACCAGAGCTAGATCATTCCTCACTGAGACTCACTTCTCAAGTGATTCTAAACTGTATCAAATTGACCGTTTAACCAGCACAAGTGGGTTTATATAGAATTTGATACCAAGGGGATTTCTATCACATAGAGCAGCCTGTCTCAAGCCTTCCATTAGAGACATGGTGAGCTGTGTGTGCTGAGCACCATTGCTAACAAGGGTTGCGTTGTTGGGAGGAAGCTTATAGAATGTTCTTTTCACCCCCATAACTATAGTACTGTGGTTATAGGTCTAACGTTCTAGATTAAAACATGGGTAGAGCAGAACCTGGAGTAAAGTTACATGTAAAAGAGTCATCAGTAACCAACAGTGGGACTAGCTATTTAAAACTTCTGTGTTGTGTTTGCTATTTAATTATTTTGTTTTCCTGTTTAGGCATTTTCTTTGGAGTAATCTTCTTTATTGCATTCCTCATCGTTTCCTATCGTATGATTTTGAAACATAAAAAAAGGTGAGTATAGCCACATTCTCCAAGAAATGCAGCAGGAAGCTGTGGCCTACACCTGTACCCTAACATTCTGGTGGCTTAAACAAGATGGCCGTGAGTTTGAGGCTGGCTTGAGTCGCAGAATGATACCCCAACTCAAACAAAACAAAACAAAGATAGCTTCGGAAAATGGTTAGAGATGAAAACCCTTGCGCAGCAAGCATGAGGGCCAAAGTTTAGATCCCCAGCGCCCATGGAAATGCTAGTGGACATGGCTCCCCCATAATCCCAGTGCTGAGAAGGTGAAGACTGGATCTCCTGATACAACTCGACTAGACAGGCTTGCCATATCAGTCTGCTTCTGGGTTTTGGTGACCTTGTCTCAGTGGAATAAGGTGAAAAGCAGTAGAGGAAGACTCCTAATACATGCATCACATAAATACACCCTTACACATGCAGGTATGTATACAGGCACACACACGCATACATAAACACGCCACACACACAGACACAGGATGAGAATAGAGGGAAAAACTGAATATACATTTTATGTTCCTTCTCTTGGAAAGCAAAGTGAATTAAAAGAAAGCAGTAGGCTGGATGGTGGCGCACACCTTTAATCCCAGAGCTTGGGAGGCAGAGGCAGGCAGATCTCTGTGAGTTCAAGGCCAGCCTGACCTACAGAGTGAGTTCCAGGACAGCCAGAGTTACAACAGAGAAACTGATGTTTCTCTGGAATTACTCACCCCTCCTTACCCCCCCCCCAAAAAAAAACAACCAATAGGACATACTACCATAAAGACATATAATTCTCAGGAAGGTGGCTTTGGTTACACAAAATAGTATATTTATACCAAAAGAGATATATATGATAACAGACACTATACATTTGTGTTTGTGTCTGTCTGTCCATCTGTGTGCATGTGTGAGCGCATACACATGTCACAACACCAGAGTGGTAGAGAACAACTTGTGGAAATCAGTCCACCATGTGGGACTCAAGATCAAACTCAGGTCATCAAGTTTGGCAGCAAGCACCTTTACTCACTGAGCCGTATAGCCAGCCCACCAGCACCTTTTTTTTTTTTTTTTAAACTACCTTTTTAAGAAAGCAAAGAAAGTAGAGGCAGAAGGGGTTTCTTTAAGGTATTAAAGATTCTTAATGGTATAAAGCTGCTTATATCCTGTTGTGTCTGAGATGCAGCAGATGCTGACCTCTAAACAGAGACTGATCACAGCATCAGAAGCAGAATGGGGTGTCCTATGGCATACACATCATAGTCTGCCAGTGTGGAAGCACTGAGGCTAGGCTGTCTCTGACACACGGGTGCTTGATAAATATTTAGGAAATGAGTAACATGTCAGCCAGTACTAACGAGTGTTACAAAAGAAGGCACATTGCTGTTAACTCCCTACCAAATCAGAATGAATTTTTAACTAGCCTTAAACCTGGTTCACAGCTCGTGTTTATTGTTCTGATGAACCAACAGTCTCGGTCTATGTGGGTAATCATAACAAAATACAAGGTTGGGTAACTTAGAAAATTAGCATTGATTTCCACATTTCTGAGGCTGGAGAGCCTACTTGGTATCTAACGAGAGTTGATGTCCCAATTAGTAAACCTCAGTCCTCTTCTTCCCACATGGCAGAAACAAAGTAGGAATATTAGGAGCTCTCACAAGGGCACCAATCTCCATCACAAGGGTTTTACCCTCGGGGATCAGTTATTTCCCAAAGGCTTGCCTCCTGATACCATCACATTGGGGTTTGGGAGTGGATAAACAGTCCGCCGTACTGCATCAGAATTTGGCAACATTTGTCACACTGATGATTTCACATGCCACCTTCCTTCATCCCCAGCTTTCCCAGATTATAGAGGCGCTGTCCCGTGTGTTCACACCAATAACCACCCAGAAGGCCATTCCTTCAGCACGCCTCGCTCGCCCTCACGTGCCACTCATCACCTGTGCATGCTTTCCAGCATGACTCGTCTCACCACTACATAACCACCTTACTTTCCTTCATCTTCAGTCCCACGCTGACTTTTCCATGTGCTAGAGAAACTGGCTTGTGAGTCATGGTCTTCCTCTGTGTCTTACACACTTCTGTCAGTCTGATATCTACTTGTGTATTTCACTCCTGTCCCCAGTTAAGGAATTGCTTCCTTTGTTCCAGCTTAGTCCAAAAACATAATAAAACGGAAGCAAAACAAACAACATGGCCTTACGCATTGTAGTGACACTTGAGGGATGTCGTAACACTCCTACCCTCCTGCCATGTTATCTATCAGGATCACCTCTTGTTCCATGCTCACGCCTTCCCAGACCGTCCGCTAAGAAGGTAGAGAGTTGAGTGGTGAGTTAGCTGTGTTTTTCATTCTTATCTCTTAATACCAACTCACATATAATCCAGCATGTACATACTTGTTATTTATGTTACATAAAGTGCTTGCTAAGTAACCCCAGAAGACATGGTATAGCATTCCTGGTGCAAGCATGCGGCTTATAGTCAGACCTGAGCACATTGTCAGTCACCAGGTACAAATCCCTGGGCAAAGCACTGACCAGCAAGCTTCATCCTCCTTCCTATGAAATGGAGATAATGGCTCCTCCCTTGCTGAATACAGTACTCTGCTCATGATGAATGTCAGAAAGTAGTAGCCACTGTTTACATACTTGTTACTGATTTTTAAAATAATTAAATATTTCCTTTTTCTGTAAGTTATTAAATCTAGTCATCTCAGAATCTGAAGGTCCTTGGATCTAGAATTCTCACAGATACCAAAATCTTTAGAAGTTCAAATACCTTACATAAAAAGGGAGTAGTACCTTCCTGTAATCTCTTATATGTCTTCATTGTCTGTAGATCACTTGTGATAATATAATAACAATGAAAATTTCATGTAAATGCTTTTAAACTATGTAGTTCTACTATGTGGTTTAGAGAATGGCAAGAGAGAAGCCTTTATAGATTCATCAGAGTTATAGCTATTTTGAATGGTTTTGACTTGTGGTTCGTTGAATGTGTCTGTGTGAAGTCTGAAGCTAGAGAGGGATGTGGGTTCTTTTATGGCACCTACTGCTACTGTGCTAGTGATGATTACTTTGATACAAAGTAGAATTTCCCAACATCAGTAATGATCACAGAGTACAATGATGATGTATCAGTTGCAGTGCAAAGCTGTTAGTATATGAAGTTGTTAAAATCTGTGGCAAACCTATTTACTAACCAAATTTATTTAAGAAGTAGTAATTTGCATTTTAAGGTATACATGTGTGTACATGTGTGTACACATGTGTATCCATATGTATACATGGATACATGTGTAAAAAAAAGCTAGCATCTTCTGACACAGTCAATTTAGTGTTTCCTAATACAAGTTTTTACTTAGTTTTGAAAAATGAGAACTGTTTTTTCTATTAAAACCCTTACAAAGATACCAGGAACTTCAGTAAAATTATAACTTAAATCTCAAAATGAAAGTTACTAATTACTTCAGAATTGTAACATGATCCATACAGTTTTCCCTTTTTTCCCCCCCTTCGACCAATTAGCAATACCACAGATGAAAAGTGTAAAGAGGGTATCTATTTAAAATCCCAAGAAGACAGCTATGTTCCACCTGAAGCTCTGCTAACAAGTCAGGAGAACAGCAGGTACCTATTCACATCCTGAATTCAGAATCTTTGCAACAACTCAGATTCAGAAAGAAATAATTCAAACAGTATATTGCACAAAATTGGAAACTACTTCTTGAGCTGGAAGCTTTAGTTTATTTTCTGGGTTATTGCTATTTTTACAGTTTTGTTTAGTGACTGTGCAGTATGAGCCTTTGGGGAACAATGGGCTTTGCTCTTCTGTGTGGAAGCCAAGTACCTGTTCTAGGTGTACACCCCATTCTCATGTGGGACTTCTTAAGGACCCTCAGTGACTCTCTTTACCTCTTTCCTGATTTCTGATTTTCACTGATTTCTGATTTCTATACCTCATTTGGCTTCCTGTGATGATGACTACTCTCTGCACCCTTCCTTTTTCTTCTTCTTCTTCTTCTTCTTCTTCTTCTTCTTCTTCTTCTTCTTCTTCTTCTTCTTCTTTCTTTCTTTCTTTCTTTCTTTCTTTTTTTTTTTTTTTTTTTTTTTTGTGTGTGTGTGTTTTGTGTTTTGGGGTTTTTGTTTTCTGTTTTTTCAAAGCAAGGTTTCTCTGTGTAGCCCTAGCTGTCCAGGAACTCACTCTGTAGACCAAGCTGGCCTTGAGCTTAGAGGTCCGCCTGCCCCTGCCTCCCGAGTGCTGGGATTGAAGGTGTGCGCCACCACTGCCTGGCTTGACTCTCTTTTTTCTGTCCTCCACTCCAGCTGTTGCCATTCCTGACTCATCACTCACCTCTTGCATGCATCCTCACCAAAAAACCCTGTATGGCAAATATTGGCCAAAGGTTTGGTGTTGAAAGGGAACTAGTACCACAGCTGAAAGCAGCATGCTGACGTAACTGACTATTGTGAATCACTGGACTGAAAGCCAGATAATGGTTCCAAAGATTCACCTGCAGTCTGGCCAAATGCAGCTGGCCACTTGTGTTGTAGGAGCCATTCTAACTGCTCCTCCTCACCCAGGCCTGTTGCCAGTGGCTGCTTTCCCACTCTAGCAGCAGGTGAGCTGTGAAACAGAGGCCCAGACACCCCCCGGCCCACAAAGCCCCAGATAATTATAAATTTGCCCTATTTTTAAAGTAGTTTTGATTAGTAAAAATATTAATAAATTAGTAAATTAGTAAATAATAATATTACTCCAATTTTGACACTTGGAGTATAACACAGCATTGTTGTGTTCTGTGACCACAAGTGACATTGGGAAATTCTACTTTATATAAAAGAACCGTTTATACCAAAGAACCAACAATGACAGCAAATTTGTTACCGGCTAGTCCCTTTAAGCCCTGAGTTTCTACCCTCTTCCTGTACCTTATTCAGGAGGTGTCCCACAGATGCTCAGACCCATACTGCTTACTCAGGTGCCTCATTTCAGCCCTGTGCCTCTCACACATCCATAGCTGCGTATTTCTGTGCTCATGTTCATTTGCTCACTGGCTTCCCAGGAATTCTGACGTGTCTTGTCCATAGGTCCTCAGAGCATTCTCAGAAATAATAGCACAGCCAGTGCAGGTCTATAATCCTAATCCTTGGAAGACAGAGGCAGAGGATCAGGAGTTCAAGGTCATTTTCAGTTACATAAAGTTTGATGTCAGTCTGGGCTACCTGAGATTCTATCTAAATACACACACACACCACAGAGATAGTAGCAGCTTGTGCTCTGAAAAGGAATTGGGCTGCTCTCCATATAGGCAGAAGCAAAAGCATTACACTGTTTAATAGAATTCTTCTATGTCCTTCTTTCTGACAATAAGTGTGTATTAATTGAAACTTGGCATTTTTTTTTGCCAGTACGTATGTCCAGAACCCTTAACTTACAATGGACAGACAGGAGAATAGGAGTCAATACAGATGTAAACACAGGCAACTCAAGTCTTTCTAAACAACAACAAACTGCAGTTGATGTTTTCTTTTCTTCTGCACTGGAAATGGATTTACAAAGCCTTCTGTTTATTATCTGGTTTCATAGTCACTTTTCCCTTTATTGTGAAGCTGGTTTTTCTATACTATATGTAAAAGAAAGTGAAATACTCACTTTCTTGTGTGAACTCGGAATTTGTGTTATTAGCCGCCCCCCAGATTTAATGATCATCTGGTCTGATCCTCTTCAAATGGCTGTTGCATCGTGGCTAATGTACAGAGGAATAGGACAGTCGAGGCAACAGCAGTATGCTGTCCTACAACAATACCTTGTTATGATAGTCCAAAAGTTTGAAGGGAAAAATCCTACTACTTCTACAATAGCACATATGGACATATAAAAGAGCAAAAGGCTAATAATGTAAAAATTTTTGAGACAAAATAACATAGAATACCATGGGTTTGGGGGATTCTCTAAGGTCTGCATTCAAGGTTCTTAGATGTAGAGTTTGTTTCTTTTACTGTTGGGGTCTATGATGGGAAAGTTGTACAGAACCAATTCCAGGCTAACTGTGGCTTCACACTATAGAAAGAAAATAATAGACTGGGAGCTGGGGTTGCTTTTATGGAAAATGTTTTTAACATATTCCATAAATGTGCTTAAAATATCATTTATTTAGATTTATATATGCAAGATTTCCCACCTGAAATTTTTTCACATCTTTCTTTTTGCCTAAGTTCCACCAGCCCAGCTCAGAATTCACTCACCCAAGAAGCCTCCTAAATAGCTGCGTTGAGAAAAAGATCTCTCTCTCTGAAACACAAATAATTTCCTGCTTGTATCATTTTACAAATAAACTATTTTCTTTTAAGAGCCTGATGTGTGGTTCGTACATGTCATTCCAGCACTTGAGAGATCGACACTGAAGGATTGCCACAGGTTCAAGGCCACCTAAGACATCAGTACTATGCACTCATTTTTTTAAAATGGTAAATATACAGAACATTTTATATATATATTGATCGAGATGTGATGGCTCATTTCTGTCATACTAGCACTTACTCTGGAGAACTCTGAGGCAAAAGGATCACCTTGAATCTGAAAAGAAAAAACAAAATCATATCATAAACAGATTAAGGCCAGTCTTGACTACAGTCTTCCAAAGTATCAAGGTTAATTATTTTTGGCCACCCTTTGTAGACAAGGAGTGAGAATCTACACTAAGCACAGGACCTGTGTGCCCAGGCCAAGTGTCAGAGCAAAGTGACACAGGTGGAAGCTTATGTCAAAGATATAGCTGTGTGATGAATGAGAGAATGTTTGTAGAAGCTGCAGGTAGTGGGTGATGCTGGCCAGTCAGGAGAGAGCGAGAAGGAAAACAGGAACAAGTCAAGTGGACAGTTACAACTGGAGGGCAGGTAGGCCCCTCGGCTATTGTCCACTGGTTGAAGGACAGCATTCAGGTCAGAGAGGAAAGGCTGCGGCCATGCCGGGGAAGAGTGCAGATGCCCTGTACTGAGTGCACCACCCTTGCTTATTCTTCGCGGTAGTAACAGGAGGACACACTCTCCAAAGCTGACTAGCTACCCTGGATACCTCTACTGTAAGCACACTTCTAAAGAGACTCAAGGAAATGTTTTGTGCACTGTGGGTGGCCTGTGGATTTTTCAGAACAAGTTTTATTTATTAGCTGACAAAAGGAAAAACATAAAAATGTACTCATTAATCCCTTTCTACTCAACTTCCTCCTTTATATTATGCTTTTCTGTGCCCTGCATAGAAACCACAAAAGAGGGCAATACACACTTTTGATGAATCTGCATTTATATGTACTAACAATATGCTGATATTTGCAAATGAATTCTTGATAGTTCAGTTATCCATCATGCTGTTATTTAAATGAAAATATCCTGTGATTTTTTTTAATCTCCCTTCTTGACAAACACCAATGACAAAGAAAATCCCAAGTTTTTTGGGATTACATGTTGGTTAAGAAGCCAGTTCGTTTCAACAGAATACTATCTGAGATTCAGGTATTTGGCATTACTTCACAGATAACGAAGCTTCAGCATCAGCAGGCTCCAGCTGTAGCCCGACTGCTCGGTGGCCAAGCCTTCCAGCCTTAATGTTGAAGTCACACACCGTCTAGTTGGGAGACAAGACCGCAGGCAGAGCAAGCTTGAGCAGGCTTGAGGAGGTGTAGTCTAGTTCTTTGTAGGTCTGTCATTTTCCTTTCTTATTTTAACATGTTCCTAATATGGAATGGGCTTATTAAAGAAAATTAGGAAAAATGCAAAAAGATAAGAAAATCATTCTGTATAAAAGTGGGTATTATTAATACTTTTATTTCTACCAATCTTTTTGATATCTGTCTCTATACATGCATATTTTTCTCAAATTGCTCCTTCATTTTTTTAAAACAACACAGTCTAAATGGATTTGAGAGAAGCATATGTAATATCAGTTATCATTTTCTCTAGGGATTGGAAGTAACTTGTTTATTTAAAAATATTTTAAATGGTGATGAGGAGAGTGACCAAGACTAGCAACAAGAACTATCTGAAAAAACTAAACTCTGATTTCTTCTGCTTTAAAAGTTCTTTGTATCATGCTCTGTATTTTTATAAAATGAAATAAAAGAACAGTTGTCATAAAATAGCTTTACGTTAACTACAGAAGTACAACCTATAAGAAGCATCAATCAACGCATGCTGAGTTGGAGCAGATAGTGCTGAGGTGAACTGCAAAAGCAGGGTGGCTCTGGGAAACCTGTGAAGGGAGGCTCTGGGGAACCTGTGACACTGTTAAAAGCTGAAAGAAAGGATTTACAAACTTTTCCATACAGAGAAGTGATAAATAGTTGAGACTGACTTTACATTGACTTGAATATGATGTTACAGAGTTCAAGGCCACACAGAGAAGACTACAGATTATAATTAAAAACTTTTGCTGTTTGCAGAGTGGCAGCCTTAAAGCCAAGTTGAAGGCATGCTGTCCAGAAGGGGCTAAGGGAAGGGTTTTTTAAAGGTTGGAGACCACAATTTTATTTCTGTGGAGTTCACGGCTGTATGAGAAACTTTCACACCCCTCAGCTACATGAGCTGTTTCTCCCCATGTACATAGTGATAGAGCAGCTGTCTCCCCTCTGTACAGCAATAAATGGGTTTACAGAAGCCAGAGCAAGCAGTGATTATCTCACAGCAGGTACACCATTCTGGAGAGGGTGCAGGATGCTAGGACCTCATCTTTCAAGAATTTAGGCAGAGGCCAGCAGGTGCTAGGAGGGCACCTGGTGCAGGATGGAGTTTCCGTAGCTATCACAATTATACAATGTGTTTGTGTATACATGTATCTATCATATGGTACGTCATTGATATTTATAACTAAGGTGTTATTTTTTAAAGAACTTGCCTAGTTAATAATATGTTTACACTTTTAAAATAAATGGCCCTGGCTAGGGAGACTGCTCAGCAGTTAAAGCCCTTACACAGAAGCAAGAGGACCAGAGTTCAGATCCCCTGAATCCCTTCTATAATTCCAGCCTCAGAAGGCTGAGAAGTATCCCTGAGCAAGCTGGCTAGCTAAACTTTCTGGAGCAATGAGCTCTGAATTTGAGAGACCTTGCCTCAAAAGATGAAATGGGAGAGCAATTGAACAAGATTTCTGGGTTAAGAACATTTCTTAGCACCACTTGGTGGGTCAGCTCACAACCATCAGTAACTCCAGTTCCAGAAGATCCAACACCCTCATCTGGCCTCGGAGGGCACTACATACATATAGTGTGTAAACATACATTTAAGCAAAATACTCATACACATAGAATAAGAATAAATACATCTTAAAAAAAAAAAAAGACTCCCAATATCAACCTCAGGTCTCAAAGGTACACACACATATATACATGTGAAAAAAAAAATGTGTTTCTGTATTTTTATTCTTTATATATATATTTTTTAAATTGTGATATTTTGAGCTATGCTCATGAAATCAAAAAAAAGTCAGAATCTTTGTGGATATTGAACAAAAGGTTTTCACATAATTATTGCTAGTTTCTGTATTCTAAGAGTTGCTTTAAGGGTATGTTATATAATAATTGGTTTGACACTGTGCTGGCTAGTTTTATGTCAGCATGACACAAGATACAGTCACTGGAGAGGAGGGAGCCTTGATTGAGGACTGTAGGTGAGCCTGTATTTTCTTAATTAGTGATGGGGGAGGGGCAGCCCATTGTGTTGGGGGGGGCACCTCTTGGCAGGTGGTCCTAGAAAGTAGGTAAGAAAGCAGGCCTAGTAAGCTGGGAAGCAGCACTCCTCCAGGGACTCTGCCTCACAAAATAAGTTGGAGAGTGACTGGGCAAGACACTAGATGTTGACCCCTGGCCTCAACAACCACATGCACACTCATGCATGTATACCAACCTGCATGCACAGGTGCACACACCCAAGTACACGCACAGTACACTACACTACTCATACAGAAGCACAGACAGACCCCAAAGCCAAAAATGGACAACGTACGTGCCCTCAGAACAGTTCCAGCAATCCGCCTGCCTCTGCCTCCTGAGTGCTGGGATTAAAGGCACGTGCCACCACTGCCTGGCTTTCAGTCCTTGTTTCTGTACTTGGTTTTTTTCTGAACTCCTGGAAAGGAAGCAAGAACCTGCTCTACCCTGCAGAAAGGCCAGTTGGCCTGTAGGTGTTACCCACCCTCTGAAAACCACAGTGCAAACGTAGTAATTCCTGAGGCACACACACACAAAGCACCTAACAGCTGATTTTTAAAGAGTTTCTTACCACTTAATGAATGCCCCTCCACCCCACTATCCTACCACCCTTCAAAAAGCTTGCAGGAAATTAAGAGTCTTATTCTGGTCCACAAGCTTTGTGTCCCTATTCTCCTTTGACAGTTAAAACATTTCCCATGAGTTGGAGAAGCTGCCTCTATTTTGAATCCTCTCCTTCGTTCAAAGATTTGGCTCTAGACTTCAAGCAGCTGTCAGGATCTTGGAAAGTTCACTATTAACACTGTCACTGAAAGTGTTCCAAAGCGGGGTTGAGACAGACAGTAGCTCCACTTCAGAAGTTGGGCTTGCAGTGCGTGCCCCAGGGCAGTGTTCTGTGAATAATTTACAGCAACCATGGATCCGGGGGGAAATGACTTTAAGGGCTAGAAATATAGTGAGCAAATCTTTGAGATATGAGGATTGTTAGATAAGGCCATACAACAATGATTAAAATGAGGAAAAAATAAGTACTTTCCCTAATCAAATATGACTACCGAGAGGCCAGTCTGCAGCAGCCTGGATGAGGACCAGGAGCGCTGGCCAGGTGATGATGACCCACAGCCCTCCTATTGGTCTCTGTTATTAGGTCCCCCGTGACTTTATTCTTCAAGCTCAAGTTCCCAACAATGATCACAGGGCCAACTAGTCGTGAGTAGGGTGACCTCCTTGTTTATGTGAACCAGGGTCAGCCGCTGAGAGAGGAACACGGAGCAGCATCTGTAGGGAGACAGCCCAAGGAGGAGCACAATCCTGACTGGAGAGGATCTCTCTGCGGCTGGGGACAGCCTGTGGAAAAGTGTCACCCAAGCTGAGGAGTGCAGCAAAGAGGCAGAGAAGGACTTGGGAGGAGTGCAGCCACATATGGGAGGAGTTAAGGGTGGTAGGGAAAGAGCACAGCAAGGCGGGACAAAATCAGACATTTGACAAGCCAAGTTCCTGGGCAGAAGAGCAACCCAATTGGCCCAGCCCCTCGAACTGAGGTCCCGCCCCACCTTACTGCCAGCCGATTGGTCTAGCCAGCACCACCTTGAGTCACTAGCCTCCCGGGAGCAGCCTGGCCACGCCCACCTGTTGTGTCACCCGGCACACTTTGAGTTTCGGGATTATTGCGTCTGTTCATTTAGCTCAAAAGCTGCTCTCCGGCTGCCTGATGCTCTCAGTTTTCCCTTCATTCTGGTAACCTGACAGCGCCTCTCCGGCCGGACGCAATGCCTCCTCGCCGCCGCCGCAGAAGGAAGACCTACACTTTCTGGGGGTGGTTCCTGGGCATCTGCTCAGAGGCCCTTCTGTTCCTGCTGTCAACTTTATCTGGTAGGATCCCTGAGAGAAGCTGTGTCGCTGGGATGCTGGTACTAGCAGGCCAGGTGGACAGCAAAGAGCTCATCTGAGTTCGGCAAGGTTGGGGAAGAAGGACTGGTGGTAGGGTTCTTCTAGGGTTGTGCAACTGTGTGAGTTTTGCTGAGGCTGTGAATACCATGCAGTCCTCATCCCCAAAGTGCAGTCTTGCTTGGTGGGCAGCGCTTTAAGGGGTTGGCAGACTGAATGGAGACGGAGGTAGATTTCACCCAGAGTCTGGCTGTGTCAGTAGCAGTTTGCACTGTTTTCAGGATTTGGGATAGGTGTGGTCTTTGACCCTGGGGAAGGTAGGTTGCAGTCCTTGTGCTATGGGTAAGCAACTGTCTGGCCTTAGAGGGGAGGGAAAGTCACAGCTAACCTGTTTTATCTTGAGTCAAGATTCCTTGTCAACTGAGGAAGGATGGGCTTGTTTTACAAGTGGCTGTTTTGTCTGACTTTAAATTTTTTTATTAGATGTTTTTCACATACAACACATTTGATCGTATATTCCTAGTACCCCCTCTCCCCACTTGGAGTTATAGTCCATTCCTAGCAAATATAGAAAGTGTCTGATTCTATTACCAAATGGCTTTCAGACGTTATCTTCTTTTAAAGACAAAGTCAAGTAGAAAAGAAACCTCTGAACATCACGCTTGAGACAAGGAGTATAAGCGAAACTCTGGTTTTTACATCAGCTTATGAACTAAAACTCAAGCTCATCACATTTGAGTGGTGTTTTCATTACATGGAATAAATACTGTGCATGCTTAGTGTATAAATTTTTCACAAAGAACAATGATTCTGCTTCCTTGCGTTTTTCAAAACTTTGTAACTGTATCCCTGATACATACAGGATCCTGTACATGTACTCTGTACGTGTTTCTGTATTTCTCCTTAGCAGTATCCATTCAGCAACTTTTGCCTTCTGTGTTCCAGACTCTGTGCTGGCGGTCCTGTGGTTGGATATGTTGGGAGGCAGTGATAGTCAGTCTTGTTTTTATGATATTCTTCTGCTAGTTGTTCACACACATGTATTGTATGAATATAGACAGGCACTTTATTATGCTGGTAGACTCCTAGCGACAGATACATAGTGTATATAGTGTGTGTGTGTGTGTGTATATATATATATATATATATTATATATAAAATATATATCTATAGATCTATAAATATTTGCTAATATTTACTAGGAGTGGCAAGTATTAACCAAAGCTTAACACTAATGAATAGAACCACTCTGGAGTAAAGGAGTATGTTTCTCTGACTGGATTTTTAAATGACTGGGGGCAGGACAAACAACTATCCAACCTCTACCACTTAAAACCACTGGTTCGTTACTGTTTTCCCTATATATGGAATCTTCTCCTGAAGTTTAACTGTTTTCTCTACCCGAAATGTTAGCTCTAAGGGAGACATCCTCTGGTAATATCCTTAGTGGACATAACCCAGCTTAGCATATCTCTCAGCTTGCAATCACACTTCTAAAACTGTATTTTCTGTTCTCTATCTCTACCCATTGGAAGGCAGAGATCTTATCTTTTTTTCACACTTGTGGCTCCAAATGGCTGACTTTCTTACTTTAGTGTTGGCACTCTTATATAATTCAAGTACCAGAATATTAAATATATTTGGAAAAGGCAGGGAGCCCAAAAAAGATTCTTCCTGCCTTCAGGAGGACAGTTCTTTAAAGAACTTTGCTTTTCACCAATCACTCTAAAAATTCACTTCACGAAGAAAGGAAGAGGTGGGTACAAGCAATACTAAGAAACTAGTAGGTTTTTAAAAGAATGATGTTTGGAACAAACTTCAAGCTAAAAGTTTGAGAAGACTCTGAAGCTATTTGAAATAGAGAAAAACAGATAAATAAAATGCATAGGATATAACATGAATGGAGGAAAAATAGAGGGAAAACAAGATTAAATCTGAGAAGTAAAATAAAGATATATATGAAACCTGAACAACAGAAAACTTACTGTGTTAGGCAGGGAGAACTGAGGGATAGAATAGGTTCTCGTGTATGGAACAGCTCAATTTGTGAGGATGGGGTTTATAAGTGGGCAGTGCCCAGAGTGGAAACGTCATCAGGATTGTAGAAGGGAATCTCTCAGACTTTGAGGTTGGTCTCTTTCCTTCAGAATAGCAGCTGCTTCTTTGAAAACAAAACAAAAAAACAAAACAAAACAAAAACAACCACAACAAAAACAACAACAAAAAAACCCCCAACAACTGCAGCTTCCTGTTGTGTCTGCTCTTATTTGCCTATTTTAGTTTTTTCTAAGATCGGTAAATGCTTACTCTAGTAACTTAACCTTGACTCTGTGTGCTGCAGTGCAGGGGAATAGTCTTTATGTGGTCAACTGTGAGTTATAGAATACTGGTAGACAAAGAAATGAATGGCTCTCCTTTCTCCGACGTATAAAGCTTTAAAACAACTATTTTCATTATGAAAATCACAGCAATATAATCCTTGCAAGTGTTTTTGTAGTAGTCTGATGCCACTGTGAGGAGCTGGTGCTGGATGTGGTGGTCACATTGATGTCTAGATACCATCTTGACTATTGAACACAGACACATGTGACACATCTGAGACACCCTGATAGGGGAGAGCCCAAAGAAAGGGAACTGAGTGCTGCTTCCAGAGTTGGGGCACAAGACGTTCCCTCCAGATGTTGAGAAAGAGGAGAGAGCTGCTTGGTGTATATAGCTAGGGTCTCGGCCGAGGAATGATCTAAGCAAAGACACTCAGGTGGGACACAGATGACCAGCAGTTACTTAGTTTAGAGACAAAAGAGACAAGAGAAAGGTAGAGTGCTAAAGAATCATCAGAAGCTAGGAGCTGGTTTGGAGCAGTTCAGGCTGTGATGTTTTAACCTGATGTATGGAGCAACTTGATCTTACTTGACTTAGCATAATTGGAGTCTAAACTAGAGCTTTGATAGTACCTAAGCAATTTCTTGAGGACTAAACATGGGGTAAGAGGTATCTTCTCTGGGGAGATCCAGATGAGGACTAGAAAGGGGCCACAGCATTGGTAGTGGTGCCTGTGTAGCCTGGACACATAGTCTTCTAATTACTTGGAATGCATTCCTGAACAGGCTATTCTACCTTGTGAAAACTTCAGCTTTGTCATCTTACCTTCGGATTTCTCATCTTACAGAAGGAGAAACTGTTTTAAAGTGATGGCTATGAAGATAAGTTATTTAAAGTATACCGTATGCTCAGCACAGAGTGCTGACTGTTTGCTATTTCTAATTTTTAAAGTCCTCACTCATCACTGTTGTTATAAATAATACCTGATATCTGTTATTTCTAGACTTCCAGGAAAATACTTCCCAAGGTATTTGGAATTCACTTTCTAATTATAGCCGTAATGCAGAATGAATCCACAATAAACTAGTAGAGTGTAAATATTTTGACATGAAAGAAACACTGATACAGGGAAATGTTTATAGCTAAACTAATAAAGATTTGTTTTAAAGACTGACTGAAAAACAGCAAAGAAAACAGGATTTTGAGGTAACATCGAAGAAAGTTATCTGAAAGGTAAATAATTTGAATTTTGGTTTAAAGAGGGTGAAGTATCAATCACAGAACTCATACTCATTATTGGTACCGAGTACTGAGACAGTGCTGATGAATGAGGCATAGTCCTTGAGAACATAGTGCTTTCTTTTTAAAAACCAAAACCATTAATCACTTCTCTGTTTCCCTTTTGAATAAAAGTTCGGTTCATTCTGAAATACACCAAAAGCTAAGAAGATGTTATTTTAAACAAGGACACAAGAGTATCCTTGCATTGCTGCTGCCACTGCTTCAGTAAAGAAAGGCATGGCCCCTCATCAAAGTTGATGAAAGTGGTACTCAAACTTTACCTTCATGGTCTCGCCCTGTTATCCCTAGATGCCTGTGAACTACCACCACCATTTGAAGCTATGGAACCTAAGGATGCACCTAAAGCCTATTATGAGGTTGGAGAGAAAATAGAATACAAGTGTAAAAGAGGGTACCTATATCTGTTTCCATTCCTCATGATTGCTACCTGTGAACCAAATCATACATGGTTCCCTGTATCAGATGATGGTTGTGCTAGTAAGTAAACTCAACTCTCTCTCTCTCTCTCTCTCTCTCTCTCTCTCTTTCTCTCTCTCTCTCTCTCTCTCTCTCTCTCCCTCTGTCTTGCTTGATTTTCAGACATTTTAGGGTAGGGTGCATATTCCCCTATTGCAGTGATGATTTTCCTGTGTGAAAAAAAACTCTGATTTAAATGTGAGGTTTTTTGTTTTCAAAATCTTTTTTTCTTGGCAATTAGTGGATTGCCATTTCTAATTTTTAAAGTCCTCACTCATCACTATTGTTATAAATAATATCTGATTATTTATTACACAAAGTTGATTGCATAATTGTTAATCTTGTGCTTGCCCTTTGTATTAGTTACTTTTCTGATGTAAGAAAGCACCATGACTAGGGCAACTTATAAAATAAACGGTATAATTGAGCTTACGGTCTCAGAGGGTTAGAAGTCCATGATGGTGGATCATCGTGATGACAGGATGGCATGGTGACAGGAACAGCTGAGAGCTCACATCTTAGAATGACAAGTTGGAGCAGAGAGTACACTGGGAATGGCACAAGTCTTCTGAAACCTCAAAGCACACCCAAACCCCAGTGACATACTTCCTCCAACAAGGACATACTTCCTAATCTCCAAACAGCCACCAACCTGGGACCCATTATTCAATGTCCTTATATGGAGGGCATCTTAGTAAACCACCACACTCTGATAAGGTAACCATTAAAGAAAATGATCCATGAACTCAAAAGAACCCTGTGTGATTTTGACTTTGATCCAAGTACAACTGACTTTGGAACTGATTAAACTTTTTATTGTTATTTCTTCTAGAAGTAGAATGTACTATATTAGAGGACCCTCCATTTGGCAAAGTACACTACGTAGATGGCAGAGCTACGTGGGGTTCTCGAGCTCAATTTACTTGTGAGGAGGGGTAAGTTGCTCCTTATGGGAAATAAGGTAAATGTTCCTGAATCCATTGTTTTACTTCTCTTTTAATGCATTCAAGTAAAATTTGCTTTAATTTTGCTTACTATATGACAAGCTGTGCTCCTAGCCAAACATCATGTGGGTACTTTATGGAGATAGGAAAGATATTAAATAAGTAAGGAGATAGAAGGAAAACAAATCTGTATAATAGTAGCTGTATCTAACAATAAGTCTATAATAAACATTAAGAATGGAATAATCTGCCGGGGTGGCGGTTCTTATTTGTAATTCCAGCAGTCAGGAGGATGGGGCAGGTGGCTCTCCATGAGTTTGAAGACAGGTTGGGCTACGCAGTGAGTTCCAGGCCAGTCTGGGCTACATACCCGAAGGGCATGGGGATGGTGACCTTATCCTTCACGATCAAGTGTACTTACTGCCAACTCAAGGTTGAAATTTGGCTTTCATGAAATTGAGGTAGTTCACTACTGCTAACTAAAGGAGAATTCTAGAAGTTATTAACAAGTCAAAAAATAGCCTGACTACTCTTTACCACATGTGACAGGATATTTTAGTTGGAAAACCTTATGTTTTTAGACTATAATATCACCTCAAAAGGGGGCATTAGCTACTGAATAACAGTCTTTATTCCATAGGGCTCTCTCAGACATAATTGCAAGTCTTGGGGAAAGTTGGCTGTGTCAGTCAATAGAATTTCACTGACATTTTTTTTTTTTTTTACTTTATCAAGTAAAAGCACATTCAGTTAAAGCTATGTGGAGGAAATTTTTTCTAGGCACTTTGAGGGAACCAAAAGTTTAGGCCATGAATCTTTCTCAAAGACATTGTAATCTTATTGAGAAGCCCAGTAGGTACAGAAGCTATCAGAGCAAAATAACAAAGAATCCCAGATGAACAGGACACTTTGTGATGATGACATGAGAGTCCAGAATAATAATCTGTGAGTTTAAATTGCAGGGAGATGTGACAGGATTAATCCTGAGCTATTCCTAGAAAGATATTATGATTACAATATTAGAAAGAGATAGCATTCTTTCTACTTGCTGTGTGCCAGACTCTAATTTATCTAACTCTCTTGAACAACCCTGTGAGATGTTTGATTTGTGGTTTGTTGTGGTGTGTGTGTGTGTGTGTGAGAGAGAGAGAGAGAGAGAGAGAGAGAGAGAGAGAGAGAGAGAGAGAGAGAGAGACTCATTAGGTAGACCAGGCTGGTAGGGAGCTTGCTGTGTAGACCAAGTTGGCCTTGAACTTACAACATGCCTCTACCTTTAAAGTTCTGGAATTAAAGTTGGGTTCCTCCACACCTAGCTATTTGTATGATTTTAACTTTGGAACAAGAGAAACTTGAAGTGGTTTGCCTAAGCTTAAGTAGCCTGTCAGTCATGGAGACAGAACTGGGCCCAGGCAGTCCTTTCTAGGAACCTTTTCTCCTCTGTTTGATCCTCCCAGAGCAGAATGTACGAGCAAAGACACAGAAGCAAAGTAATGTGACACAGGAGATAGGGAAGAAAGCAGACTGATAGGTCATATCAGACGTGTCTAGACATCCCTGCTCCTGGACAGTGTGTGCTTACAGGCAGAAACTTCATCTGAATAAACTTTCGTTAGATTTGTTTAGGATTTTCACTATTCCTCAAATCACTATAGAAAAAATATAGAAAAATACATAGGAAAAAATCTACAGCCATCTTTTGTTATAGTGTGTATCTTACCAGCTGCCAAAGAAAATGGTAACTTTTTCTTTGCTCATTTAGTTATTACTTAGTGGGTACGTCGGTTCTACACTGTCTGCTTAAAGGTGATGATGATGCGTTTTGGAATGGCCCTTCCCCACATTGTGAAAGTAAGTAAATCCTCTTTTTAAAATTTAGACTATCAGTTCTCAACCATTTTGGCCTCAGGACCCTATTATGATTTTAGATAAATAAGTATGCAAAAAAAAAACCCCAAAAACCTCTCTGTGGTTATATCTATTGATATTAATCTTGTTGGGGTTAGAGTATGAATGTTTCAAAATAATTATTTCCTTTTATTACTTCTTACTATTTCTTCTTTTTGAAGGATAGTAAGCTCAATACATATTAATATGCCTCACGTGTTTTTATTGAAATTCTTAAAGTGTGAGAATAGGATGCTGCTTTGTGTTTTTGCAAACCTCCTCAATATTTGCTTGGAGGAAGACATTTGGGGGTTAGTCTGCTTAATTATCCAAGTCTGTAGCTTCTGTAAAGCATTGCTGTGCCGTGAGGATGAAAATGATAAATGATACTATGTTCACATGCTTGTAAGCCACCAGCCTACTGAATGAATGCACCGGGACCTGGGACCCCATTTCTCCATCAGTATTCAGTTTATTCTTGTCATCACAGTGTTTCACCAGATGACTGGCATCTTTCCTATTGACTAGGACAGAACTTAGCATGGCCTTGCAAATAAACAGACATTCTTTCCCTTATGAAAAATGAGTGTTGTCCTTAGAGGTCATTTCTGTGTCAGGGGTTTAAATTTGGGGTGATAGATTTTCTAAGAGAAACCCTCTTCTATATGAAAATTGAGATCATAAAGATCTTATAGAAATCCTGTATTGATGAATTTGTTGACAATAATTCATAGAACTTCTAAAACTCTCTTGAGTGAAGACATTACCTTGCCTTTTACCTTTTCTCCCCCCCCCCTTTTTTCTTTTTATAAAGAGATCTATTGTTTACCACCTCCAAAAATAAGTAATGGAACACACACCTTTACTGATATAGAGGTATTCAAATACAAAGAAGCAGTAATTTACAGTTGTGATCCTTTCCCGGGTCCAGATAAGTTTTCCCTTGTTGGAAGGAGCATGCTATTCTGTTCTGGCCAAAACACCTGGAGCAGCAAGCCTCCGGAGTGTAAAGGTAATCATCTTTCTTCATTTGTAAATAGTTTTACCTAAAAGTAAGCATAATAGTGAGCATATGTCCTTCCTCTTATAAAACTGTTTTCTAATTTAATTTCATAGTTAAGTTATACCTAGAGCTATGACATAGGATATTTTTGTTTGAAAGAACCAAAATACTCAACATTCACTGGGCTGGAGAATAAGGGTTATCTTGTTTTACAGGAAGATGGAACAGTCCAGCTACAGGTAATGACAGAGTGGGTTATAATTAGCAGCCCTCTCACTGAAAGAATACTAAACTCTGAACAAAAATGTTTGTTCTTTGTATTGTTTTAATTCTTAAATGTTTAAGGCTCTGAAGAGTGATCAAAAACATGAAGATTCTGAAAGGGATTTTTCTCTTGAAAGAGAGATACCACTGAACCTCAGCAAATGTTTATCTTTCCAAGCATGCATGGAACATCTGCAAGGTAGAAAGCAGTCTTGGTGCTAAAACATTTTTGTTTTTTGTTTTGTTTTGCTGTTTTTTCGTTTGTTGTTTTGACATAAAGTTTCACTATGTAACCCTGTCTAGCCTGGAACATAGAGAGATCCCCCTGCTTCTGCCTCTGGAGTGCTGGAATTAAAGGTGTATGTAACCCTGACAGATGACTAATACAATTTTTAACAAATATAAAAAAATTGGTAGTTGAAAGTACATTACCCAAGCTCAATAAATAAAAGTAGGAATCAGTAAATCACAAAATTTGAAAATTATGCAAGATACTTCTGAATAATCTATTGGTAAATTTGGATGTATGTGAGATGCATAAAAATGAAAACAACTTCTCAGAAGGTCAGGGTTTGCCGGGGTTCAGCTGTGTTTGCATTAAAAAAAAGAAACGTCAGAGACCTGGGGATCTAGCCTTCCACTATAATCATCTAAGGAGAAGATTAAACATGAATAGCAGATTACAAGAAAATATAAAAATACAGCAGGCATCAATGAAGCTGAAGAGAGAGAGGGAAACAAGAAAAATCGTTGAAGCCAGCAGCTCTGTTTTGAAGAAGATGCGTACAGTAGATAAACCCAAAGCCAGACTGGAGGGGGTGGGACCAAGGAGGATGACGTCACTAAAGTCCTTCAGACGTTCAAAGGACGAAAGGGAAGATAGAACCAGTATATTAAGAAGGAAAAGGAGGGCATCCTTAAAGAGCCTTCAGACATTTAAATGATGGTAAGGGAATAATTATACACAGTTTCATGGCTGTCAGTTTGACAACCTAAATGAACCGCCATTTCTCAAAGACACAAGACACCGACTCGCAGGAAATAAAGATAAGCTAAACAGTCCTTATCTCTTAGAGAAATACAATTTGTAGTTAGCAGCATTGTCTTGTTAGCAGCATTATAAACAGTATAATAAAATTAGCAACAATATCCTTAAAGAATATAAAGCTAAAAATGCCCAACAAAATCTGAGCAGTATGGTACATATGCTACATAAAAAGAAACGTTTTCCATGACCAAGGGGGACTTATTCTATTAGACCTACTGAAAAAAAATTAACATTAGCCAATCAGAGAAACAACCACAAAAGCAGTAAGCATCCAGGAGAGGTGACAGCTGGCTTCTCTTAATTCAGGCTGGGAGACAATGCTATCTATTAAATACTAAAAAAAATTTTAAAAAATGAAGTAATTAACCTATAATTTTTTTATCAAGAAGAAACCTTTTAAGAGAGAAGGATTAAGAATAAGTGAACCATTTCCATATGAGCCAAAGCTGAAAAAATCTTACTAACCAACCTACAATAATTGCTAAAGGAAGCTCTGGGCTGAAAGGAAATGGCACCAGACAGAAGTTCAGGTCCTCGGGGGCGGGGGAAAGGAAAAGTACCCGAGCTTACCAGGCTGGACATGATCTGGTCTCGGCTGCTGCTCAGATCTCACCTACAGCACTTCTGGCATATCCACAGTGCCTAGCCTAGCAATCGTAACCCTCTCACACAATTCTAATAGACTTTGAATTGATCTGCTAGATCGTGACTCAGTCTACTTCTTAAGGAATAGGGAAGAGTGGAAAATCCCCTATGTACCGGCATAGGCTGAATGTGAATGTGAACTTGTGAGGGAGTGTGTGTGCTCATGCATTGGTAACACAAAATACATCTCTTTAACTCTAGGTTGCAGTTTTAAAAGTTTCAGAAAACTGATCTGAAAAATAAACTCACGTAATACCAAGATTACCCTCCCTTCCCCATGGTCCTATCAGAGAGTGTTTGTGTGTTTCACAACCTAACTGCTTTTCATATATTGCTTTGAAACAAAAAAATTTATTTATTCACTGATTTATATAAATAGCAGAAAATGGAAGTAATCACTATCATTTCATTCTGTGCTTAAAATGAAAACTTTACATTTATTAACTACAAGTAAAAACACAAAATATGATTTAAAAAAAAAAACTGGTAGCACAGTCAGCTTTTGCATTTCTTGAATACCCTGCTTGCGTGTTCCTGCAGGAGTGTGCACGAGTGTGGGGAGGTTTTTGTTTTGTGAGAGAGGGTCCCATGTATCCTAACCTGGCCTTGAACTTACTATGTAGATACAGCTGAGGATGACTTTGAACTTCTAATCCTCTTGCTTCTACCTCCTGAGAATACTGGGCCTGTAAGCACCCACTACCACACCTAGGCTGCCTGGTGTTGGGGATCCAACCAGAGCTTCGTGCACATCAGACAAGCATTCTGCCAACTGAGCTGCATCTCTAGCCTATGGGGATTATGTGTGTAAACACACATCCACGCACATTGCTTCTGCCCAGTAACTTTTAAGCATATCTATAGGTGACTAGTTGTTTTTCCGCTCAGCTTTCAATTTTGAGCCTCAAATATTACCTCCTCAGAAAAATCTTTATACTTTTTTTTTTCAAAACACAGATTAATGTTACCAATGCCAACATGACACAAGAAAAGATTCCTGGAAGTAAACAGTATGTCTTACAGTTGGACGTTTCTCAAAATTTGTCCCCAGTTAGGATCAGGAGGCTCAAGGAAAGCCAATGAATATGTGATAGTCTTTCTTTAGGGAAGAATTATTATATTTTTCTTAATCTTCTTATCTGGAATTAAAGTCATACATGTTTTTTTTCTTGGTAACATCCTGTAGTCCATCCCTTCTATCTTTATCCTCACTGACATTAATACTTAGTGTCAGTTTTTCTGGCCCGATTTTAAACCAGATTTTTATTAAATTTTGGGCAATTTTTCTCTCTCCAGTGGTAAGCTGTCCATATCCACTACTAGAAAATGGAAGACAGATATCAGGATTTGCAACAAAATTTTCCTATCAAGCAAAAGTGTCATTCGAGTGCACTGAGGGTTTTTACATGCAGGGCCGTGACACAGTGATGTGCAGTGCTAACAACACGTGGGAGCCCTCCATCCCAGAATGCCTTAAAGGTACAAAGGTTGTCTTATGTCCCCTTATTTTTCTGACGGTTTTTGTTTGCTTGTTTTGAAATTTACTTCTTTGACATTAAATATTATGATATAGAAAACCTGGAAAGTAATTTTGTTACCCAGTTCAGGCTTAATGTTCATTCCTGTGCCGTATATGTGACATAAAATTCTGCTCTTCTGATTTTTGTGGGTTTTTTTCTAGGGATTTTAGTTTGTTAAACAGAGAATAGCAGCATGTAAGTTTAAGAATATTTCCGAATAAAAGTGGATTGCCATGATGTTTCAGAGTTAATTGAAACCCAATCGTTGCTATATAATGAAGTCAGGGATGAAAGGCGTGGCTCACGGTGGTGGAAAGTTGGTCGCAATTACATCATCTTGTTTTCCATTGTGGTCTACCCCAGTTATAAAACCTCCAACTTTAGAGTTAGCCAGGTTTAGTAGAATTCTGTTACATTTGAAAAAAAAAAAATCTCAAATTCCTGATGAAAGCGTCATTGATAACGTTTGTGTGTGAGCCAATTAGCATGGTTCTTCTGTTTTCTAGCGCCAACTCCTCCCTGCAGTACAACAGCTCCAATTTTCACTCATATTTAATCATTTCCCACTTTTGTTTGTAAATCTTAAATTCCTGGGTTTTTTTTTTAGATACTCTTTAAATTCCTGAAGTGTCTACTTATTTGTCATTTAGTAGCACGGAGAGTGAGAATATATTTGCAGCTATTTCATCTGTCAAATGTGGCACCTGTCTTACTCGCTGTGGCTCCATACATGGATAGGAATGTGAACTTAGAGTTATGCCAATTTTAAATGTACATTCCCATGTGTAAAATTATCTAGTGCCTTTCTTATTGGGTTCAAGACTTAAGTGGGATGACTTTAAAGGACTTGAGTAATGCCCGGAATGTAGGAAGCTCTTAAAGATAGCTAGCATGTCTTCTCTACTACAATCAATCTTAACAGAAAGGAAGGTCCTTGGCTTCTGTTTGTTGAAGTATGTTTTCTGTCCCTTGCTTTGCTATTTTATTCTTTTTTCTTCTCCAAGTGATTTGCTTACAGTGATTTGCTCCCTAACATAATAGACTCAGGTAATGTTTCATTTCCTGAACTGTGGTCAGTTTAGGGGTGGAGTCTTGTTAGTTGGTTTGTTTATTTAAGGTCTTATATGTAGCCCAAGCTAGCCCCAAAGTCATAATACTCCTGTTTTAGTCTCTTCAGTGCTGGAATACCAGGCACATACTATGAACTTTTCAATTCTTTTTAAGTAGTGCATATAAATAGAAATTTCTGCTGCCTCCAAAACAAGACCTGTATTTTCCATCTCCTCCCTACTCCCCTTATCTATTTAAAAATTTTATTCTTTTGTTTGCTTGCTATTTTTGTCTTTAACCAGGCAGCTTTGACAACAGAAACTAGATTGTTGTAGAAATTTATTTTTAGTTATGTATAAAATAATTGTTTTTTATGCACCGTTGGGTGAGGGGCTGCCTAGGTGTTGGCATTTTGTATTTTCTGCAGGTGCTGGATTTATGTGGGGGGGTGTTTGGTTGTTCATGATCTGCACGTGCTATCAGTAGAACACTTGAGGAGTTTGGAATCAATAATAACACTTGAGCTCAGACAGTTGGGGTTCCATTCTCCAATATGGTGCTTGCCAGGATGGTGGTTCCCTTTGCTGAGGCCTGGCAGAGTTTGCACATATGAGAATGCCTCCTTGACTTCTTTGGTGAACTGCCACAGCAACATACAGCTGAACTAGATTTATTAGCAACTGAGAGCTGGGATTTTTTTTTTGAGACTCCTAATTAGATGCTGGAGGAGTTGCTGTAATGAAAGGAACCCTCAATCCCACGTCAGTGCTCTTTGCTGTGGTTCCATTTTGGTGCACTAGAAGCCACACAGGGTGGTGGGAAGAGTATTAGGCAGGACAGACTGGGCACAAGATCCTAGCTTGACTCTGCCTAACCAGACTGACTTCATTTCTATGAGCTTTGGTTTCCTGTCGTTTTAACAAGGTTGTTGAACTCAAGTAAATCTCAATTACTGGTTCTAATTTACTTAAAATACTTATCTCCTTAACATTTTAAAGGATGGAGATAATTGAGAATTGTACATGCTCACCCAGCAATTAGAATGCCTCTTTTCTTCCTTCCTTTCCTCTTCCTTCTTTCTTTCTTTTCATTTCTTTTTCTCTTTTCTTTTTTCTTTCGGGGACAAGAGTACTATGTACTAGAACACGCTATGTAGACCAGGCTGGCCTGGAGCTCACAGAGATCTGCCTGCCTGCCAAGTGCTGGAATTAGAGACGTGTACCGCCATGTCCAACCTATAGAATACATTTTTATAATTCCTACAAGAACCTGATACCTCCTGGAAGCTTCTTTCTATACCTTAGTTGAGTGTCAGGTGAAAAGAAATTTTGAAAGAGTTGACAGTAAGCACCTGATAAAAGATTTATAAAACACTAATTTAGTTTATTATTTGAAAGAGGATATTATGAGAAAAAGCTCATAAAGAAAAGATACTAGAGGAATCCTGTAAATTTAAAAAAAAAAAATCTTGTTAGAATTGCCTGTCACTTTTTATTACCCATTAGGGAAAGATGTGCATTGGCAAGCAGCCGCAGCAGCAGCCTGTGCTGTGCTGTGGAAGGTCCAACAGTATGCGACAGTGGGGAGACTGTTGCCATTCCTGAGCTCTCTGACTTGTTAGGGTACTTGTGTTCGCCTTGAACACATTCTCTTTATGATTTACTTTTAGTAAACATCTAGGATTTGTGTTTGTAAAATTCAAAGCTACAATGAACATTCTTATAACACATGTCTGTGCAATTACATATGTAGATCAGGTATGTTCGTGGATTAAATCCCTAGAAGTGGAGTTAAAAAGTACAGACAGCATGCGTATTTTTTACTTTGATAGGTGATCTTTTTGATAATTTCAGTATTGATATTAAGTCCATAATTTTATATTAATAATTCAAACGAACTGATAGACTCAATTTGTTTTTCTAGGTCCTAAGCCCACCCATCCCAGAAAGCCTCCCGTGTACAATCACCCAGGTTTGATAGTTCTTTATTCTACTGACGTAGCTAAGGGTCCCGTGAGATATACGTGAAAAAAAATAAGGCTGTGCTTTTTATAATTAAAATTTCAAAACTTTTTTTGAGACGGGGGTCTCACTATGACGCCCAGGCTCTCTTTAAACTCTCAAGTGATCTTTGCCTTTAGGTTCTCGCCGCTGGGTCCAGTGTCCAGTGCTCATCCATTCACACCCTTTCCCCATTTTTTTCTAAAATACTTTGTTTGAATAGTTCTTTATAAACTAAACACCTTTTAATGTGAAATGAGTGCTTTTCTAGTATTTTTATTTATACTAACTACATTTTAAGTTTTCTGTACTGCTGGATATAGGTTTATTTTTATAGTTTTAAATTATATAAGATAGGAGTGGAGGGGAGGGCGGGTGTTGGGATGTACTATATGGGAGGAAAATATGAATAAAATTGCAAAAGTTAATTGCTACTAATATCTTGAGTTGCTTTTTATTAAATTTATTTTAGATCAACATTCTCTTATTTTTCCTTTCTTTTTTCCTCATTAGTTTGTTCATGGTGTATGTGTGTAGGTGTGTGCGTGCGCGTGTGCGTGTGCGTGTGTGTGTGTGCGTGTGTGAGCGTATGTGGATGCACATGCATGGTTGTATGCATATGGTTGTGGAAGTCTGAGGTTAATGTCGGGACTCATTCTCAATCCCTTTTCCACCTTGCTCACTGTGGCATGATGTCTCAATCAAGCCCAGAGCTCACAGATACAGCTAGTCTCTCTAATCTCTGGGATCCACCTCTCTCCACTTTCCAAGGCTGAAAATGCAGGCGGATTGCCTACATGTATGTAGACTTCCAACAATCCAAACTCAGATCATCGCTCTTGTATATCAAGTGCTTTACCTCTGAGCAATCTTCCCAGCCCATCTTTTTTTTTTTTTAAAGCAAAAACTATATCAAACTGCACATATTTTCCATAGATTTGATTCATCTTCCTGCTAATGTCTCAGAGTGGGCTTTATTTAGATTTATTCCCATTATGGTTGCACAGTATATATCATACCTCACTATTCTCCTAGTGGTCATGTGCGTCCAGAAGTTTCACATGAATGGGTAATTAGTTGTGTTAATTGTCCCACCAATGGCGGTGAGTTGTATGCCACATAAAAAGCTTTAGGTGAGGATGGGGATGGAGAGAGAATTTCATAGTGAAGAACAAGTCCTGTTCTTGGATAGGACCCCAGTTTGATTTTCAGCATCTATATAGAGTGGATCCCAACCACCTGTTACTCCAACTGCAGGAAATATGACACTCTCCTTTGGCCTTGGGTGCCTGTGTACATGTGGCACACATTCATACACACACACACACACACACACACAAAGTGGAAATAAAAAAATAAAATAAACCTTTAAATAAAAAGAGGCTTTTGATGCTCCCCTGGTGGGAATTATATAATTCCATCTACATATTCATAGCTCTTTGTAACATATTGTTGGTGCACTTGAAATACATGATGGTATTTGGGGGAGGAGGTTCCTCCCTCCCTCATCCCCACCTCGGTGCTGAAGGTGAAGGTGAGATGACTGTAAGCAGAGCTTCTCCAGCTGGGTAGAAGACATCTTCTTGCCCAACTTTTCATTGTCCATAAAGTTACAGGTATTCCAGCCCTCTTTTTCCTTTGAACTGTATTCATTCCTGTGCCAGATTTATCTGGCAAACAAACAAAAACTATAGTAATCTTATTATTATTTTTTTTTAGTGTTTGACATTTAAAAAAAATTTCTAGCCTACTCTCATGTTAATTTTACAATCTAACCAGACAATTCTTTGGCATTATACACGCTGACATTCTTGGGCAACCGATTCCTTTTCATCATTCCTAACTGAAACTTCCACTGTTGGATCATGACTTCCGTTTGCTCCTTCTCCGCTCATCTGCTGAACACTGTTCTCCTGTTTCCTCTTATAACTTTGCCTGTTCTAAGTACGTTTTACAACTGAATCATGGAGCATTTGTCCTGTGTCTCGCTTACTTCATAAAACTAAATCATCTGTAAAAACTACATCTTTTTATGACGCGTGTAATTCTCATCTCATGCCAGAACTCTTTTATGTCTGAAAAGACCCCGTTGTTTATACTGCTGCATTTTGCTTATTTATCTGTTGATAAACTAAGGTTCTGTTGTATACACCTCCTAGTTATTTTGTACAGCGCTGTTTGGAACATGGAGTTAGACACGCGCTTCAAGTTTCCACTTTTAATTATTCTAGTGTTCATCTAGGAGTAGAACTTCCAGAAGGTGATTCGGTTTCATTTTTTGAGGAAATATTGTCCTGTCTTCCACAACAGCTACACGATTTTATACTGTCAGTAGCAGGGGAGCAAAGCTCCAAATTCCCTACATCTTCACTGTCAGTTATACTGGACTTTTGTTTCATTTTGTTTTGCTTTTGTAACAAGAGCCACCTGTTTGTTTTGCATTGCTGTAACAGAATACCACAGGTGAGGTGAATTATAATGGACAGAAACTTCTCTCCCGTGGTTCTGGATTCAGAGACACATGTAATATAAAAGTGTTGCTAATTGGCAAATGCCTTCTTGCTACATCATAATATGACATAAGGGAAAAGAGGTCGAAGAGTGTCTGCACAATGGGCAGACTCGCTCCCACAATAATGCACAATAATGAACCCAGTCCCTAGATACCGGCACGGACAGAGGTGCGCCCTCATCATCTCAACACCCTTACACTGGCAAGAATTTCTGCCTGAATTTTGGAGAAAACACGTATTCAAGCCATACTACCAAGTTAGTAGATATGAAGAACAGCTCATCTGGTTTTGTTTCCGTTTCCCTAATGATAGTGAAGTGTTGAGCATCCTTTCATGAGCTTTGTTGGTCATCTATGTATCGTCTTTGGAGAAATATCTATTCAAGTCCTGGGACTTTCCCAATTGGGTATGTTGCTACTGAGTTTTAAGAGAGTAGTTTATATATTCTATATGTGAATAGCTTGTGAAATACGCAATTTACAAATATTTTCTCTCGTTCTGTGAATTGCTTTTTCACTCTGCTAATGTCCTTTAGTGCACAAAACTTTTCATTTTGATGAGATCCGATTAATCTGTTTTGTCGCTATTGCTGTCTATGCTTTGTGTCATAGTCAAGAAATCACTGTAATAGCTAGAATCATGTGTCCCATGTTTTCTTCCAAAAGTTTTATAATTTGAGACATCATCTTCAATAATGGAATACATCCGAATTCTTTACTTTACTATTTTAAGGCTCTATCCTTATTCTTTTGGCTGAAAATATCTAATTTCCCAACACCAATTGGTGAAGAGACTAACTACCCTTTCCCAATGACTATCCCTGTGTATCCTTGTTAAAACTCACCTTTAGAATGTGCGTGCGTATTTCTGAGCTCTATTCCATTCCTTAGGTCTTTGCAACTGTCTCCATATCAATTCCACTGTTCCGATTAACATATCCGAGTGCATTTTGAAACCAAGCAGTATAAGCTCTCTCAACTTTGTGTTCTGAAGATTCCAGACTGATTTAGGGTGGATTTTTCTACTTCTGCAGAAAGAAAGCATCACGATTTTAATAGAGGTTACGCAGAGTCTGTAAACTGCTTTGAGTATTACAGACAGCTTAAAATAATCTCGTGTCTAACAAACACAGGATGTCTGTATTAGGGTGTTTTGTTGTTATTAGGACAATACACTATAAGAAACAATTTAAAAGGAAGAAAATGAATTTTCCCTGTGTCAGGTTTTGGTCTGTATTCTGCTACCACTGCTGCTGTGGATCTAGGGTGAGGCAGAACATCACGGAGGTGGGAGTGTGTGGGAGAGGAGTCTACTCATCTTCTAACAATAGATCAGAGAGAAACAGACCATCTATGACCTTCAGAGACATGCCTATATTATGCAGCAGGGCTCACCTCCTAGTTGCTACCACTTACTAATGCTGCCAGCAAGTTACATATCTATCAGCGGGTTCTATTAATTAATCAGAGCTCTCAAAATTCCGTCACTTTTCAAGGATCGAGTTCAGCAGTTGAGAACCAAGTCTCCAACACATTAGCCTTTGGGGATGCTTGCTATGCAAACTACAAGCATGTCTTTCTATGCATTTATCTCTTTAATCTTTTACAGCCAAGCCAAGCTTTGTAGATTTCTCTGTGTAAATCTTTTACTGTCATGGAGTTATTCTTCATATTTTACCTTTTTATTTTATTACAAATAGAGTTTTCATGATTTCCTTTTTAAAGTATTCATTGTTCTTTGTGCGTTGATTTTGCATCCCGCAATTCTGCTGAGCCCATTAGTTCTGTGGCTTCTGTGGACAACTGTCTACGTAAAGGAACATGTCATCTTGTGGCCGTAGCTGTAGCAAAGTAATAGTAGAGGATAGCCTAGCATGTTGAGGCCAGAGTTCAACTTCCAACAGCACAAGAAAACACAGATCACACCATTTTCAATCATACACTTTTATCTCTTCCTTTCTAGTTTGCATTCATTGTCTTTGTTTCTCTTGCCTAACAGCTTCGGTTAGATTCCAATACCATGTTGACTATCAGTGGCAAACATGGGTACCCAATCTTGTTCCTGATTTTAGAGAAAAAGTTTTCAGTCTTTCATTATTGATAATATAAACTGTGAGTTATTTTTATATGGGACTTTTTCTTGAGACGGTTTACTTCCATTTCAGGCTGCTCAGTGAAGTATTTATTGTTCCCATTCAGTATCTTTACTTTTAATTAGAATCTCATGAAATTTACATACTAATTTAGAGAATACATTTAAAAAATGAAGTTTGTATGCTACTATATAATACTATACTACATACTATACTATAGTATATACTATACTATATACTATATGCAATATATACTATATTGACATGCTATAGTATATACTATACTATATACCATATATACTACATACTATACTATATAGCTATACTATATACTATACTATATACTATATACAATATATACTATATTGACTATACTATAGTATATACTATACTGTATACTATATACTAATATATACTATATTGACATACTATAGAGCATGTCAGTGGAGAGGAAGAAAGCTAATAATGAAAACATGAAACTGTAGGATTTTATGATGCTGCTCAAAATAAGAAATATTGATGAGGTTTATAAGTAAAATCAAAGTTTAGGAGTTTTTCTACATGGGTGAAAAATAAAAATCTACTTGGAAATTTAAAGGATTTTGATTTTTATCTATTCTTTTCTTTCTCTTTTTGTTTTATTTTACTTAATCCATTCTTTCTTTCTTTCTTTTTTTCTAGGATATCCCAATCCCCGTGAAGGAATATTTGGCCAAGAACTAGGTTATTATTTCAGTTTTTTATAAGCCTGAGACCTTATCAGTTTGCATGGAAATATCATACATTTCAGTCACTGGCAGTTAAAGAAGAGGTGTATCTTGTCAGGAGTGGTAGTTGGCACTTAGGGTTATTTACTTTGGGATGACACCATTACAACTGTAAGTACTGCTGTGTAGAGTGGCATGTAGGTAAGTACAGTTTTATAGAAGTGTAGGAAAGTTAGTAGGCTGAGGTTAAAATACATAAGAAACAACTTGCCTTTCATGTGATCTCCTTCCTATTTGTGTCTGATGTACACAGACCTTAAAGCACTGTAAATTGGATTAACTTTTTTTTTCTGTGAAAGACTGGTTTAACACAATTTATATAGATTTATTTATGTCCATTTATTTAATGTACATTAAACAAAAAATCAAGTATAGTTACAACTGTTAAATTCAGTGAAATTTAAAGACTTCTTGATGAGTCAGACAAAAAGCTGCTACATTTTATTTATTAGATTAGATTAGTAACAATTATTCTTTTAAAAAATCACTTTTGGCTTATATTTTTAATATGGTTGTGTCTCTATATGCATGGGAGATTGTGTCTGATTAACCATGGTGAATTGAATATGCTAAGTTGAAAATGCACGTAGCTTATCTACCTGGAGATTATCAGAGATGGTAACATGGTCAGAGTTCTGATTTCATTCATGTGATCATGGTTCTGTGAAAGCTATGGCTTGTCACAGCTGCCCAGGATCTAATACAGCCTCATGTCATATTGCTAATTCAAGTAAAGGTCAGAGTTCAAAGTTGAGTATTGGTTTATGCTGAATATGCATCAGTGTCATGCCAATGTAAAATGAAGATCATTCAGTCAAACTATCTCAGTTTGAGAACTGTCTATGTATGCTTTAGCTGCAAATTCTCTGGTCGCTCTGTGTCACTATGCCAATGAATCCAGTGCTTCCTTAAACCGTCACACACGTGACATCTGCGTGTGAAATAAAAAGAGCAGAACGAAGACTTGATACTTAAGTTTGACTGACAGCAATTTAATAAAAATTAAGGAACTTTAGAAGCAAATATATTACTTGACACAAATACTTCCAAATTTATGATTTTGTAGAATGCTGACCTAGTTAGCATTAACTGTTAATTTAATACAGCCTAGAGTCACCTGAGTAGAGGCAAGTATCAATTTAGGGGTTGCCCAGATCACATTGGCCCACTGTGGGTGTGGGGGAAGGGGGTCATTTTGATTGTTAACTTATTTAGACAAGCTCAGCTCACTGTGGACAGCACTTGGGAATCCTGGGCAAGTGGTTCTGGGCTGTAAGAAAGCTAGCGAAGCTATCAAGCCAGCAATAGCCTTCCTTCATGGTTTCTGCTGTACTCCCTAAGCCGTAAGTGATGCTGCATAGAGTAGCATGCAGGTCACGTTCTGCCCTACTTCCCTCAGTGATGTACTAAGGCCTGGAACTGTAAGGTAGACAAATTCTTTCCTCCCCTATGTTCATTTTGGCCAGAGTATTTTATCTCATCAATAAAAAAGAAACCAGAACAGCCAGTTAGTCAACTCTGCTTGTTTAAATCCCTCTGTGTAACTTATCACTGCACGCTGGTGTTTCTTGAGCACGTCATGTAAGTGCCGCACTACTGAGCTATCTCTCCACCTCTCAGGTTACACTTCGGGAAGGGAAGGTCTTTGCTATTTAGGATTGTCTTCATTGTGGGGGTGGTTGTGAGGTCATAGGGAAGATAGGAAGGGCCCTGATAAGGTAGAGTTACTATTTGCAAGGACTGCAAATAGCATCTGTTTAATTAATTAGTTGAAACTTAATTATGACATTCCAAAGATCCACATTTTAGAAAAAAATAGCTTTCTTTAAGAAGTTATAACAAATCATAGAAATACATACTCAACCAAACCAAATACCAGAAGATAGTATATTGTGTAATGATTTTTCCTCTATTCAGTGAATTCCAATGGTTCTGTAATAACTTTTACTAAATAACATGATGGGGTAAGTAAAGAGAGAATACTGAAAATTTAAGTTCACAAGTTGGACCCCCAAATCTGGAAATGGGCTTAGAAGTGTTCTGTGATCAAAATGACTCGGGTATATTAGTGATTGTGTTCAAACTAGATAAATGAACTTTTATTATTCTTTTAAGTGTGGATTATCTGAACTAATCTAGAGATTTCTAAATGCTTGGATTTTTTTCTTAGATGCATGGATTGTTGCTCTGATTATTATTACTTCTCGTAAGTATCCCAGATTTTTCACCACTTACATCCAATTTAAAGTTACTGTAAAGCAGTGCATTTTTAAAAAATAGTTTCTTGGCTTTTAAACTTGAGATAAATGAACTTGGAAAAGCCTGGTCTTTGATATATTATCCTTTGTTAACATGTTACTTCACATTCTGTGTGTCTACTTAGAAGTAGCAATGTATTAGTAGTAAACACTGCATGCTTCCTTAAGATGCTGGACTATGAGTGTGTATTATAAGTATGATTATGATAATTTAAAAAAGTTAAGCCAGGGCTCTCCTCTGTCTTACTGTGGACTGTGATTCCAGGGAATGGGATTTAGACAATAGTGAAGATGGAATCTAAATGAGTAACTGCTTACCACTAAAATATAACTGTTCTACTTCTGCTTAGATTTTGAATGTTGGCAGTCATTCTCAGAGTCACATGCTATTTATTTTCCTCTTCTTGTAGTTGTTGGAGTTGTTGTAATTTGTCTCATCATACTCAGATATATTGAGTACAGGAAGAAACAGTAAGTATTCAACTTAGTCATTATCTTCCGCACGCCTTTGTGCAACTGCTTTGTCCTCTGCCTTGTACACCATCCTTTGTAAAGTATGCCTGCTGTAAGGTGCCCTACAAATTGTATTTCCTTGCTAAAAACACGGTCAGATACTTTTAACATTATTGCAGCATAACCATCTGTGTGAAGTTGCTTTTTAAAAAACTTTAAAAAAAATTTTATTTAGCAGCTATCATAACTACAAGAAAGTTTTCTACAGAATTTGAGGTTTAAGTTGCTTAGTGAAACAATACCATTATGCAGCTTACTCTGTCCTATGTGAATTCTATTTCCTAAGCTCAAAAGTGGCCAAAATTAAATTTGAAATATTTCACTGTGAGCTTCTCACTTTATAGTCACTGCCATTTTTATCATACAAGCTTGCATTTGTCTAACTTGGCTAGTGGTAAGAAGCTATGTAGGGGTCTGATTTCTTCACGATGTACAGTTACGTATTAATGTTAACCAGAGTAAGTAAGACCACCGCCATTTGGTTTCTCTCTTCGGTTCTCCTACTTTTCTGACTGCAGACTAATGCACCAGTGAGAAACAGCTGGAAGACTAAAATCCACCGGGTATTCTACCATTGTTTATCTGTGTTCTACCTCTATAAAAATTAAAACAAACGGGGGTTAGAACAGGAAAAATTACAAATACATATATTTCAAAAGAAATATGGACTTGGAAGAGACAGGGGTGTTCAGGATGGTATGTCCATAGGTGAAATTAGGGATTCAAAGTATCAAAATTAAATGTGGCAAATTTATATATAATGGAAGATTTGGGATAAATCTTAGAGCACAGATCAGCTCTGAAATCATCCTGAATAGATGTAAGACCTTTGTTTCATGTTTCCTTTTAAATCAATCATCAGGTTTGAGCTATACACTAGAAGTATATTTTCCACTTGTAAAAAGCTCAAGCTTTTTATTATTTTTTAAAATAAAGTTAGAGTGACTGGAGGGAGCTGAAGTGCCATCCACCCTTGTCCAGGTCAAATATGAACAGCAGAGGTTTCTTTCACCTTTTGCTAAACGAAGCTCAGCTATCTTCCGCATCGTAGTTTGAACTATGAAACTGTTCATAGAATTTTGTGTTGTTGTACCATACGATTTTCTTTTCTTATTTATTTACGATCTTATTTATATTCTGTTTAATATATAGTTTGGTTTTGGCCATCTTAAATGTTGGGCTTACAAGAGGCTCTATTGGAGTATTTACGGCTTTATGATCATCAGATTTATTGCTAACTTGTCGTAATACAAAATGTAGCAGCTTGCTACTGTGTCGGTCCATAATAAAGGAAACGTTGTCATAGATGCAAACTCCACCAGACCTCAGCAGAGGGAACAACTTGTAATGGCAAGAGCCATCCTGGACGGTGTAACCCCAATCATCTGACCTCAGGTGTTCTATTGATAGCACGTGCAGATCGTGAGGAATCAAACATCTTTACATAAAGCCAACACCTGCAGACAATACAAACGCCAAGACCTAGGCAGCCCTTCCCCCAACAATGCACAAAACAACCATTTTAAACATACTAGAAATAAACTTCTGCAACACAAAAAATTTCAGACAAGTATTAAAGAATAAAGTGTGTCTCGGGCTGGTGTTTCACAGTTGTGACCACAAGGGGCTTTGGTTTTATTTTACAAAAACATTTTACAAAATATTTACAAGAATCCAATACAACATATGATAGCTAAATTAAAAGTTAGGTTCTTCCTATGCAGATCATTCACAAGGTCAATCCCAAGGTCAATCCCCGGCTCATACAAAAAGTAATTTAATTTTCGGAATGCTTGGCTTCAGAATACTGAAGTCCATATACAGATGTGTGTGAGTTTGTTATTGTTTGTTTCAGGGAGTGTCTCACTGCGCAGCCCTTGCTAGCCTCAAGCTTGTGATGATCTTCTTGCCTTGCCTCCCTAGTGGTGATATTTTAAAGACACTCTTCCAAGGCATGAAATGCATTTTTTCCCTAATATGTCAGGCAATACTTCTTTGTAGGCCCATGAATCAGCTGGAGGTTCTCTGATCCTTTGGTCTGGGGTAGGTCTGAGACCTACTGTTTGATGTACTCCCAAGGGTGCTGTATGGTCCACTGTATACAATTAATTATCCATGGGTCATGTTGTTGAAATTTTAAAAACAGGGTCAAGCTCACTGCCTTGTTGTTTTGTTTCCTGATATTTAAAGTCATTCAGCATTTCTCTCTTTTTTATTTTTTATTTTTATTTTTTTCGAGACAGGGTCTGACTATGTAGCTCTGGCTGTCCTGGAACTGGTCCTGGTAGACCAGGCTGGCCTTAAATTCACAAGAGATCCACCTGCCTCTACTTCCCAAATGCCTGGATTAAAGCCATGCACCACCACATCCAGCCACTATATTTATTTGTGTTTTATGTATAGTGTTTTGTCTACACGTATGGAAATGTACTGCACTTGTGCCTGGCGCACAGGGAGGCCAGAGGAGAGCACCAGGTCACCTGGATGTAGAGTGGTAGTCAATTGTAAGCCACCATGTAGTGCTAGGAACCAGAACTCCTTGTCTTTTACAAGAACAAGTGTTTTTACCACTTGGCCATCTCACCAACCCCTCAATATCTCATTTCTGTGTAATTTGTTTTTCAAGAGTCTGGTAACAATGGTCTTTATTTTGTTTAAATCTTTTGTACTATTTTCTTAATAGTGCTTCATGTCAATAATTTTTTCCCTCAAAGTGGCTTTCATTGCCTCTAAATAAACAAGAATGGGCTCATTTTGTTCTCTAATCTCACTTGACAACATAGAAGACTTCTCACAGAAAATATGTCAATTTTCTACACACATTTAGAAACCAGTCAGTCTGCTGGAGATTGGTGTCCTCTGTTCAGTTTGATTCAGATCTCTTCGGTAGATCTCCACAACTCTCCCTTTTAGATGTCAGTCCTAAGCTCAGTTATTTTACCTGTGCTTCAGACCCGCCAACTATAAATCAGGGTTACCACACCTCTTCCTCAATTAATTTGTTAGAGTGACTCACAGAACCCAAACTGATTTGAACTACAGAGGAAAAGATAAGGGGAAAGTAGACTCCATGCCTTTGGGAAGATCTGCCCCCAGAAACTTCCTTTTGTCTACTTGTCTGGAATCTCCAAACACAATTCTTTCTGTCTTTTAAAAAAAATTCAGCATAATTAATTAGAGGAGGTCCCAGGTCACCTGGATCTAGAGTGGTAGTCAATTGTAAGCCACCATGTAGTGCTAGGAACCAGACCGTCTTGTCTTTTACAAGAACAAGTTTATTTAGCCTCCAGCCCTTCTCTTTCTTGGGAGGCTTGCAGTAGGAGTTTTAACACTCTAGTACTGTCTAGATCTTTTCTGAAGTTTCTGAGAGATATCACCCCATCAGTAAGTTCATTAGAATCAGAGTTTAATCCCCAGGACCTACATTAAAAGCCAGGGATGGTGAAACATGCTTGTAATCCCAGCACTGGGGATGTAGAGCTAGGCAGATGCCTGGGGCTTGCTGTTCAGTCAGACTAGTCTATCACACACAAGACTAGGTTAGCATCATTGACATGGGTCTCGGATAGGTCTAGTCCACACAGACCTCTCCATTTTCCTTTCCAGTCTCCTGTCTTCACTAACTCTCTCCTCTTGGTAGCAACATACTGCTTGACTCTGGTTTTACAAATCTGTGTACTTGCAAACCACAGATGCTTTTTCTTTAAATGTTTTTGCTTGTGGATTTTTTTTCATAAATGCATGAATTTCTTTACTCCAGCTAAGATTTTCTTTACTTATATCCCTGGAAACATAAGCATTATCTTATTATTTGCATAATTCATGTATTTTATTATCCATGATAGTATTTTTCATTGTTTTCCATTAGGGATGGTTGTTACTTGGTATAGCTTAAATTAATATTGACTGATCCAATTATTTTGTCATTTGTAAGTTGTTTGGGCTTAAGTGAGACAGCTTAAAACCTGGTCAGTGCAGACAGCTGAGGAGTACCACAGCATGGTACAAAAGTCAAGGATCCAATCAACTTCAGCACTTTTTCTACTTAACTCTCAAACTTTTAGCATTCAATAGACTCTTCTACAATGTTTTTGTACCAAACCAAAAAATACATAGAGAAGTATTGTATAATTGTTTAGAAAGCATATAACAAAATTACAACTAACATCAACATTTAGAGACCATGTTTTAAGTTACATAAGGATTATCCTGCACATGCCTTTAATCCTAGAACTCAGGAGGCAGAGGCAGGCAGATCTCTTTGAGTTTGAGGGCAGCCTGGTCTACAGAGTGAGTTCCAGCCTGGGCTACATAGTGAGACCCTGCCTAAAAAGAAAAGAGGAAAAAAAAAACCAAGGAAGGAAGGACGGAAGGAAGGAAGGAAAAGAAGGAAGGAAAAGAAGGAAGGAAGGAAGGAAAAGAAGGAAGGAAAAGAAGGAAGGAAGGAAGGAAGGAAAGAAGGAAGGAAAAGAAGGAAGGAAGGAAGGAAAAGAAGGAAGGAAAAGAAGGAAGGAAAGAAGGAAGGAAGGACGGAAGGAAGGAAGGAAAAGAAGGAAGGAAGGAAGGATTGTTGGAATAGAAGAATTTTATACCATAGAAAGAAATATATCCATGAAGAATCAAGATGAATCAGAAAACACTCGTCATAAAGTTGATTTCCAAAACATTGTAAGACATATAATATATATTGTTTCCATCCAGGATTAAAACTACATAAACCAAAACTGTTCTTATTACAAAACGCTGTTCTTTGAAAGAGTCTTTACAGTATTTGCTTGGAACAGGTTCAAGGTATACATTGAGCAGCAGCGTCAAATGTGCTCATCTGCTGGGTGGCACGCGGTTTCAGAGTTAATGTCAGGTTCCTGGGTAAGAGTCCTGGCACCTCAGCTGATAAGCCTGTGCTCACCTTTCCTCAGTAACAGCCCTTTCCTCTCTCTGCTTAGCACATAGCTACCTGATGACAGCTACGGGGAAGTAAAACGTACAGCTCTCTAAGGAGAGATTTAGTGTTATCATTAATGCAAAGTGTTGTTTAGAAAAGCAGCCGATGGATACTAAGATACCAGCCCCATGTTGGCAAAAAAGATAAACGATCCAAGAGGAAGCTTAGACCCCTGTTCCCTTCGTCAAGCTACTGGTGTTTTCTTATGCTGTTCTTTTTCTGAGTTCAGTAGAACACTGTGGACGAGACTCTGTTGTGCCGCAGTTTCCTTCCAGCTCATTTGCCTCTACTTCTGAAACAGCCAGAAACCTAAACATAAGGATGTTTTCAAGATTGAAGGAAGGAAGTCAGCAGAACCAGTTCATTTCAAGTGCAATCAGGGGAAAAAAAAAGCCCTTTTATAGAAACCAAAGTATAATTTACATTTTACAAATGTACTTAACACCAACTGAAAGCTAATTCTGTAAAGGCATTTACCTGTTTCTCGGAACCAAAATAATGTGGCATATTATAGAAAAACAATTATAGCCTCAGCTTTTGAGAAATTATAGTTGTTTTATCTTAAACTTTCTGAATTCATTCACCAGTTTACTTTTGGACTAAAATGAATTAAGTATTCTTTTGAATGCCAGGTATGGTAGTGCCTGTAATACCAGTATGCAGGAGCCCAAGGCAGGAGAATCTTGAAATGGAATTCAGCTAGGGCCACCTAGTAAGGCTGTCTAAAAAAAAAAAAAACTAAAGAAAAAAATGTTTCTATATTTGTGCTATGATGTATATCTATATGGCTAGGAGTCAGGGCAGGTCCTATGAGACCTTTCCCTAGTCCATAAGGTCTTGGGAACAAGATCCACAGAGGCCCAAGGGAAGAATAGTTTCTAAAAGCTGATGTCATTGATCACAGGGCAGAAGGAGGACAAAACATGCCAACTAGCAGAGGCCTCTGGTCTGTTCAGTCATGCCTATTTTCTAGTCTTCTGGGACAGCTGAGGCTGAAGATAACTAGGAAAGCAGTGTTCTGAACTGAGCTTTGGGGTGTGTGTAAACATTTAAAGACAATTCAGCTAAAGTTAATTTTAAAAACTGGTTAGATATTGAATTTAATTTTGTCTCATTAAAATAGATCTTAATAAAATGTAATCTCCAGACTTACCATTGCTTTTTTAGAAAGATTTATTTTATCTTTATATGTCCATGTCTGAAGAAGGGGGTACGGGCATGTGAAGACAGATGCTCGTGGAAGCCAGAGGCATTGGAATCCCTGGAGCTGAAGTTACAGGTGGTTCTAAGCTATCTAATGTTGGAGCGAGGACCCAGACTCTGAACTTCTGCCATAATATTGCTTTTTACCTTTCCTGAATGTTGGATTTCTTTTTAAAATTTGAGCTAAGAAAAAAAGATGCTACTACATTCCACTATATAAAAATGACTATAAAAAATATACTACTCTTAGGAGAATTCAGTAACAAGCTAGGCTTGTTACTTGTCACTTAACCACAGCAGTTTTAAGACATTGCTCTGCTATGAGCAGTACAGTGACAGGATCGTAACGACAGCCTGCCTCACACAAAGGAACAGGTCACCACTGCTGGCTTTCGCAATGGGTGAGCATCCATGAAGAATGCATACACACTGGTAAATAACTGGCTGGTCTCAGTTTTGGTTTAAATTGCCGGGCTCAGTTTCCTAAGGTAGGGCCTAGAGTACAGCTGTCTCTACTCAAAAGTGAACAGCCACAGAGTGGACTGTTGGAATCCCTGTTTCTCTCAGACGTCAGCAGGTGCAAAGCTCTGAGACTAGAGAAGCCTGCATGTCTACCTAGCCATTGACTAAGTACTATGTACACTCTGTTTCTTGTTTTAGAGGAAATCAAAAACACAAGGATAAAAGTTTTTTAGGGTGAGACATAAACATTTGAAGTATATTGTAGCTTACAGAATCAATACAATAAAAAAGTTGTTTGGGAGCTTTTAAAAATTGTCTACTTTGGGGCTGGGAAAATATAGCTCAGTGGTAGAGTGCTTACCTAAGTGTGTATAAGGAACTGGGTTCCATTACCATTACAAGAAAAAAAAAGCCTATTTTCAAAGTAGGTTTCTGGAATTTAATTTTTGCACGTAGCTATCTTTGCTTTAATGTGTCCTTATACTTTGTCTTGTAGGAAATCAGAGATTATAATTCAGCATGCCCCTTTTCGGAAAAAGTCAAGCTCAAGTGTATCAGAAACGAAAGCTACCTCACGCACAAGACCCCGGGGAAGCAATATCTCTGAGGCCTCGTAAGTCACTGTTTCCACTGTCATGCATGTACCTTTTAGTGTGGCTTGAGTATAGCTTCCTGCCATTGACACATCTTTAAAATGTGCATCACGTATATTTAGAAGCAAGTACCACATCAGCACCATATCCTGACCGACCTGAGGTTGGGAAATGATTAATTTTATAAGAATGTGTAACTCAGAGAAATACTTTATAATGAAATTACATTTCAGCCTAACATGGTGGCATGCACTCATAGTCCAGTGGTAGAAGTGGCTACGTAGAAAGATCTTGCCATAAAATAGAAAAATTGCATTTTATTGGTTAAAAAAAAAAGGTGATTCCGAAGTCTTCTTAATGTTAATTCCCAAGATTGCTCCTTTCAGCAATTCTAAAGGTGTATTTTCTATATTCATTATAAAAACCCTTCGTGAATGTATAGATGTACACATATATAAACATATATGTGTGTGTGTGTGTGTGTGTGTATACCACTTCAGCTCTTATCCATTAAAACCAGAACACTGAAAATTGGAAATATAAACAATTTATACATTCTTAACTAAGAATATTAATAGCAAAAATGCGTAAATGTTAGTAAAGTAAAATTCTACTTCCTGACAACTTTAGTGATTTAAAGAAATTACAAATTTGATATACGGCATTTAACTTTTTTGAACATCAATAAGCGAGCCAAAGAAACACTACTAAGATTTCACAGTCAGTTGCCTGCTTCTGTAAAAAGCTATATGGCTGTGAGACCCATAGTAAGAATTTACACAGTGAGCACTGTAGCCTTTTTCTTAAGTAATGGTTCATATGTTGAGCCACCTACTCTAGAGTTCTGGCTGTTCATGAATTTCTTTCATTAAACACAGAAATCTTTTAACAGGCTACCTGAGCTAAGTTGTTTGTAAGGAACAAATTCATCAAATAACTTCAAGAATGTGGAACGCAGACACTGTACACTGTCTTTGCCGGAGAGAGTCATTTTTAAAAACTCCCCTCCTGAAGACACGCCTGCTGTCAGTTGTACTGAAGGAGCTCTGATGGCAGGTCATACTCAAGTAAAACAGAGCTTGGCCTCTACCAGGCCCCAATCCAGGCAGGCTCTGAAAACTAGTGCTAGTGCTGAGGAAAGAAACTGCCACTACTGATTAACTCCCTTTCTAGGTGTGTTTTAAAGGTTTACATTTAGTAGCATAGAGTGGCCAAGGACATATCACCCCTAAACGGCTGTGAATACAAATTGAAAACTGGGTGAAGGTGAATCCTGTTTTGAGTATAAACATCTGTAGTCACTATGAGTGGACCCCCCCAACCCCAACCCTTTGTATCCTCCAAGTGGGTACTTTGGGAAGATAACTCTTGAACATAAAAACACAACAAACAAAAACCAACCAAAAACTCTGAATTAAGCAAATTTTAAATCTGTACTTATTTTCACATACTTGAAAAAAAAATGTAGTAATTGTACCTGGGCCTGGTTGTACACATTTAGAAAAGCATTTAGAAAAGAGACAAAAGATAGCAGGTTGAAAAAAAAATAATTTAGTAATTGTTTAAAAACAAGAAATGACTTTATTGTTTTTAAATTTAATTTAAAGTATTTTCAATCAAGTATTTTATGGTTTAAATACATTTACCTCTATAGCATACTCTGCTTCAAATTTAATCTTCAAAATTAGTATATATATTTGAGATGCATATCTGTAAATATTTTTATTTTAACAAATAATTTGTCAGTTATATACATATATGAGGTAAAGTGGGGGTTTTTTTGCAGAGAAAGAGGCATATTTGAACTTAAAATATTCTTTTAACTATAGAAATGCATCTCCAGAAAAATAAGAAGTCCCATGTGTGGAGGTCATTACTGTTCCATTTTTGAAAACTGGCTTCAAGTCTGGTAAAAATAAAAGTATATATTTGCAGGAGCTTCATTTATGGTAAGTGTTTGTGTGTGTGTGTTTCTAGTGTAAATCAAATCTGTGTTTCTAGTTGCAGTCTGTGTCTTACCTTTCTACTATCTCCTCACATCTCAGCTCCTTCAACTCACCAAGAGTTTTTAACACCCAGCCCTGAGTGCCTGTGTCCTGAGCAAAATGTTCAATGGCTTGTCACCTGCAGGAAAAAGACCGCATTTACAAGCATGAGCTAGACCTTCTACAATTCCAACTCTTCTCCGTATGCCCCACTTTTACTGCACATGATGGCTGCTGCACGAAGCATAAGTCTGTGTCTTCCATACTCGTAAATTATTGTTACCTGAAATGCTTACCATCCTCTCCAGATCCATTTATCTCCAAGGCCAAAACATGTCCTGCCTGTTCCGCAAAGCTCTGACCCTTCAGGCTCTTAAGCTTTTATTGCCTAGTTGTAAGTTAGCCACATTTAAGAGTCTATATACACACATGTGTCTAATAGGAGATGTAATTTTCATATCAGTTTAATGCATTCATAGGGCTCTAAAAAATGTCTAGCAATTAAAGTAAAAACTTGACCTGTGTAACTAATAGGATTTGGTTTTCTTTTTGTGAAAATAATTCTTGTTTCCTTTGTAGATATGAACTAAGCCAGACTAAGTAAATCCCAGCCAGTGTTTCTTACCTGAGGCTGTCTACTATCCAGGGAGCTTTATTGACATCTGAGTATGACCCCAGTGGGTTCTCATGTTACTAATCTAAGATGTGGCCTGGGCAAGGAGGTGTTAGTCTCTGGTTATTTTAATTTGCAGCTGAGGCTGAGAACCTCACAATCAACTCTCCATATAAACTTATAAAGAGGGTAAAAGCTTAAAGAAAATCATACTTTATTTCTGCCTGTTAAAAAACAAAATTTTGCCTGGTGGTGGTGCATGCCTTTAATCCCAGCACTTGGGAAGCAAAGGCAGGCAGATCTCTGTGAGTTCAAGGCCAACTTGGTCTACAGAGTGAGTTCCAGGACAGCCAGAGTTACAACAGAGAAACTCTGACTTAAGAAAAAAAAAAAAAGATTCAGAGACTTGAATTTAATGTTTAATGTTGTTCATAGGCTGGGAATGTAGCAGAAAGCTTGCTCAACATACACAAGACCCTCAGCACTGGGAAAAAAAAGTCATTAACAGATTATTAATCTAACTTTGTTTGCTTAGAAAGCTTGATGTCTGTCAAAATAAGCAATGATAACTGTAGTTTTAAAATATTATAGTAATATTTATGAATATAAACAGAATAAAAATTACATCAACTAAAAAAAAGTATTTCAGATCATTAACATTAACATGAGACTCTAGCATATTTTTTAAATTGGCATAAGATATACAGAGAATGTTTACAGTAACCAACAATAAATTGTCTGAATTATGCTAGAAATACTTGGGGGCAAAAGGAATTTGAATTTGCATCTTAAAGCAATTTTAAATTTTAAGGAAAGTAAGCAATTCTATAGTGTTCTAAAGCTTATGATATCAGACAGATAACATTTTAATCAAAACTGGATTTTGCATATTTTAACAATTTGCCTACTTAAGACCAGAATTTAACAGCCTACCAACTTCTAGAAGTGATTCAGAACTGAATGAATCTGATACGCAAGTATTTTCCCGTATTTCACTATGCTTAGGATCTCTAGGCTAATCCAGCAATAAGTTACCCTAAAAAGAGCTGTCATTCCTCCAGACCATCACACTTCTGCCCTTCTGTGGACTGTTTAGGATATTTGACAGTCCTCTGCCCCTTTTACTGTGAGGTTGTCGCTGCTGGGACTCCAGGGCCATTGATTTTATTTTAGATCAGACAGAACACTAGCTCTCCTCTGCTTTTGTGGAAGTAACAATTTCTTTGTTTCTCACTTCTTAAATATGGGGAAATGTAATTCTGGGGAACAGATATGAATGCACAATTTCCCTTCTTGATCTCTTACATACAGCAGGTTAACACATTGCCACGCAGCCAATACTGGAAAACTACCCACCTTGATTCCTGACATGACTGGAAAAAACTCAGTAAAACCCGAGTACAGGTAATAAGACTGATGTGAGGAACAAGCAGACAAAATTTTAGCTCTGAAGATTGGTGTACATTGCAATGCTAAACCTTGTCACTAGAAACAGGAGCTCTGGTGTCCTGGTATTTGGGGTTTGCGGTTTCACTGGGAATTCAAGGAACAGCTAATGATTAGGTGAATGCATTAAGAATGGTACTTGGAAAAGTTAAGTCATCTGATTATTTACCTCTACCTGCAACATCGGCTCAAAAAATATTAAATCTGTACTTGAGGTGAGCTTCAACCACGAAGAATTCCTTCTGTAGGCTCCCACAGCAACATACTTCTCAAATTCTGATCTTGCTAAAAGGTGAACACTGATCAGAGAAGACAGTGTGTCCACTGAAGCAAAATATGACCCTACTGACCTTTGAAACTTGAGGAAGAGGGCAAGTCAAAGAACACAGCCTGGTTATAGACAAAGAAAGACAAGAAACCTATTTTTCCTTCATATTTCTGAAGGGTTTGTGTCTGACAGTACCTTGATTTCAGTCCAATAAAAATGGTGTCAAATTATTGCTGTCCAGAACTGTTAAGAATGTATGTGATAAGATATCACATTTGTGCTAATTTGTTATAGCAGTGACAGGAAACTTCTGCACCACCATAGCTGGCAGCATAGAATTATGACCAAAATTGTATGGCCTTTTCAGAAATAAGTGGCTCTCAACCCTGGCTGTACATTAGGCTCATCTAAGCCCCATTCCTAGACCAGCTAAAAAAAGTACTTGCTTGCAGGGGTGGGACCTGAGGATCATTCTTTCCATGGTCAAAGCTATGTGAATGTGCTGGGTTGAATATGCCTGAGATATATCATATTAAAGGAAACATCTTAGGGTTCCCTAAAAATATGTACATATTACTGTGCTAGCTACTCCTGAGACTATATGCCAGCTTCCAAACTGAAGGCCTGGACCAACTTTTTAAAGACGCTGAGGTCCAGAGTTGATGTAGTAAACTGGTTGCAGATCTTTCTTCCTCAGTTAACAAAGATGCATCATATTCACTTCAGAAAGTCTGGTAAGGCTTGAGTTAATAATGCTTCAACCAAAGACTTCCTATCTGGATTTTCTACCTATGGTGCATAAGCCTGACTCAAGAGGGTGTTGCCAAAAACAAAAAATCTGTATTACCAGTCAATGATGAAAAACTACCTCAGTGTAACAATTTTACGTAAAGAGTTATAAGCATCCAGGAAAAAACAAAACAAAAAACAAAAACCACAACTGTTTGAGAGGTGTTCCTGTTTCATTTTGCTCTTCAGAACTTCAGGAAATTGAACTGTTTAAGCATTCAATGAGGGTGTTATAAATTTATTTTATGAAAAAAAAATTAAATCATTGTTTTGTGCTTTGATATTAAACTCCACCTTCTAGCAATTAATTCATTTAAGAACTAGTTATATTTTCAAGAAAATTAATTGGGAGCTTTGGACAGGTAGCTAAGTTAAAAAAAATGGCTTAGTTAGTTTCACGGATTCAAACTGCCATACTTAGAGGAGCTGCAGTCTCCTAGTGTAGTGGGGAAATAAACAATACAGATGAGGGACTTAGCCATTCCCACTACCATATCCAGGGACTTAGAACATGGATTCTTCAGTCAAAAGCTTGAAATAGCTCTGCAGCTGCAGGGTGTATCATAGTCATCAGCAAGTCTTTCCAGCAAATGCTTCATCTGCCTCCCACTTCCAGCACAGTTGGACAAGGCAGCCATCTGGGGGAAGACTACTGGGATGTGGGCTCAGAAAAAGCTTCCTGGACAGTTGATTTGCCATCAATTATTGAAATCCACTGGCTTGAAATGGTTGTATCACAGGTAAGTCCATAGTTAGCTATCCAGCTCCTATGGAAGGACCTTTCTTCCTGAAGGTTCTCCAAGCATGAACCTAACTCCCCAGTGCTGTCAAATCTGGCAAATCTCTGAACAGTTTTACAAAATGGTCTCACCAACTATTCAAGGGCTAAAATAAATTATCAGCCAAAAGTAGAACTCCATCTGCTACAATTTCAAGTGAAATTAGACAGCAACCCTGACAGGAGGAAGGACAGTCCTCAGTTTCCTTGGAACCAAGAATAGTCATACATCCCTCAGTCCAGGGCTCCAACCTTCCATCTCAGCTAATCCTGTCTTAATGACCTTCATTTTTAGTGTCTGTCTGCAGCAACCTACTTCCAAGTCCTTATGATTGGCACCGCAAATTAACTTTCTGGGGCCCACTTCTCATCGCCATGGAATTATGAATGGAAAATAATAAAAACACAGACATGATAAATTGAATATAGCAAATTATTTATTAAAGCTGAGGTGCATGAATGTACTCTTAACAGAAAGACAGTTCAGCAGCAACTAGTTTATACAATTCGCAACATATTACGTGTCAGAAATTGCAACTGAGGATATCAGATAAACTACAGCAATTTAATTTTAAAACTCCAATTAAGTTATATCTAACTTCTACAACCACACATATATATTACAGAAGTTAGGAAACTGTGATCTTCTTTCTCTGCGCTGTCTCTGTAGGACAGGCTGCTGCTGGCTGGACACCATGAGGCTCTGAGGCTGGTGCTTTTCCCCCTACATCATAACCGATTTCAAATGGTGCTAGACAAAAACAGACTCTGAACACCAGGAGAAATCGGTCAGCCTGTGTAAGAGATGAGCCAGTGGTGTTCCTCAGGTCTGAACCTCAAGGCAGGCGATAAGTCTGATTCCAGCTGTGCAGCAACCGTGCTTGAGTACTCCAGACATCTTCCAGGTGCAGGCAGGCAGTACTGATGTGCGTGAAGCACTCCTTCATGTGTGCAGCCCTCACCCCTTCCCTGCTACAATCCACACTCAGAGCATTACTGAACAACAAACGGTACAGGGCCAGACCTAAGCCACCCTCCCCCTCCCATGGAATGCTGGATAAAGTGGATCACCCCCTGCATTTATTTTGAATACAACTTCCCCACTATCACTGCCTCTAAACCAAAAAAGCTCAAGAGCAAATTTCAGTGTTCAAGTCTTCCCTTGGTTTCTTGAAGGAGAAAATCAGTCCTGTGTACAGCTGGTCCTCTGTGGTCTACCGTCTACTGCGCTGCAATTCTTGCTCCTAAAACACTGATTTCAAATGGTGCTAGATACAAAGATGGAAAAATCTAAGCCACCATGTGAAACCAGCTTCCAGAAGAAGAGGATCTCACTGAAGAAAGCAGAGAAGTGCAGTCAGAAGATCCAGCCTCAGACCTGAGAATCATCTTGCCTGTCAGAGGCAGAGGACAGCGATACAGTGCTGCTCAGAGCAGCATCACAGTCAGAGTCACACTTTGATCGACAAGACCAATACAAAGTTACTTCCCTGTCTGATGTCACATTAGTAATTATAAATTGCTATACATGACAAAATAAAAGAAACAAATCCATTCAACATATGTACATTTGTCATGCCTTGAATTTATGTGGTATTTCCTAAGATGCAAAGTGTCTGTAGATACATTATGCCACTCCATCAGGACAGTAACCTATGAGATGTTAACCACTGAGCACCTGTGTCAGGACAACCCTTTCACAGTATAAAGAGCACATGCCCCTCCTTTCCATCCCATGACCCCATTCACTGGCAATTTGATTCAACCCAGAATGACTTTAAAAGCTAGTTTCTTACTGTATTATATAGATGATCCTCCAACACAAAAATAGGGCATTTTTTTAAACTTCTCTGGAAATAAGATTCACAAACTATGCTCCAAATTGGACTTCTTCTTTGCTGTGATGATGATGATGATGATGATTTTCTATTTGAAGCTAATAGGATGTGTGTTTCCTCTGATGTCACAACCCAGAGAAAGGAGACAAAGAGTAGAGCTATATGTTTCAGGTCCCCTAGCAACTCTTTTTGGCCTCCAGATACAAACTTATCTCTTTTTATGGCTCCTGGCTGCTACAGGGAAATGGGGCAAATATAATGTGAACATACATAGTCACAATACTTAATTGTTCAAAGAATCCAACGAAGCAGGTATTGTTCCAATGTCTGCACAAGAAACTGTAGTCACAGAACCAGAGGGACTAATGTTTGTATTCCTGTTCCTTTGCCCACTGCTGCTGTTTGGTTCACGGTTTGCCTATGATCTCTCTTCTCTTGAACTGAACTCTGAGCTAGACTTAGGAGAGGGATTTAGCTCAGGCACTCTGGATAGGTGTAGAGGACACTCACTAACACAGGCTACACCTGGGTAAGAGCACATGGTGTTGGTACTGCAAGGAGTTCGGTAGGAGAACCTGCTTTTGCTCTTTTGCCCCACTGGTGCCCCTTTGTCTTTCCTATTGCTATGGTGGCAACAAAACCTAGCTACTCTGACACTGCATAGGCTCAGCTTCTAAGAAACTGGGCCAGCCAGAGGAGAAACAGAAGGCTCAGCAGCCTCCTGGAGCTTTCCGGGCCGCAGCTACAGACAGAGGAGTACTAGCAGATCTATACACTGGGCCCCCGAATGACAGTGACACTGGCTGCCAAAATTAGGGCCTTGTGAATTGGGTGGTAGGGAAGGCTTTAGGTATGTTAGGTGGCAGTTATTAACAAGGGTCAAATCTGTAAATGAAGGGGATAGATGGGATTTGCATATGATATTTCTCAGCTTTTCTGATTTTCTGTTCAGCCTAATTTTCTTAGCAACTTCCTATTGCTAGTATCCTCAGCCCTCTTCCCTCTTTGCTAAGAAGAAATATCCTGCAGGGATCCAGGGCACACCCTTACTCTAGAATGTTCTGCCTGTACTGCTACCTCATTTTGGCAACTCTCAACTCACCTGCTCAACTGCCACCCCCATTTGTCCTATTTCCCCAAGGCTAGCCCAGTTTGCTATCATTTAGAAAACACCCCTTTTTTTTTGATCCTCAGCATGGCATGAAGCTAATGCTTTTCTTCTTACCCAGCAAGTGAGGTGCCACCCAGGCGCAGGGGAGGTGCTGTGCCTGGCAAGGAGAAACTACCACTGAAGGAAAAGGTAGGGTCTAGGGTTCCACCCTGGGACTGCAAACCTTGCTTTCTGGTAGATAAGAATCACTGATGGTATGATGACTTAAACACTAAACTATAGAAGAGGGAAAGAAACGTAGTCCTAGCATTCAAACCTTTTGTCCATTCAATCCCACTCAGGCTTCAGCATCCCCTAAAAGCAAAATTTCCATTAGTCAGTCCTTCTGAATGTCCTTCTGAAACAAGGTGCTGATTCTTCACTAGTTTATAATAGCTGGATGATTTGATAAAGTCTGGAAGGCTCTAGCTCTCTGGCACCAGGCCTGAGAGTCACCTGGATATCTAAGAAGGCAGCACATGAAAACCTTGGGCTGCTAGGGTGTTGCTCTCAGTGACAGTAATGGGATCCCCCTCATCAATTAAATGTCTTCAAGTAAACTTCAAGCCACAGGGTTTGATGAGGTTGTCTAGAAAAGAAACCACTCTGCCTCAGTTAGTTGTACTCAAAAGGCCATTGAGCAGGGTAGAAGTCTGAGACACCACTCTCCAGACTCCACCTGTTCCTGTACCTAATTTCTCTCTGGAGGCCATTCTATTCTCCCACGACAGGACACTCCTCTGGTAAAGCAGGGGCCAGTGGGGCAGAGGCAAGGTTACTCCTTAGTAATTAGAACACCTGCTTGTCTACATGCTGAGAACAGGGCCCTGCCATAGGTTGAAAGGCTTCAGTGTCTTCATCTGTAAAGAGGAAAGCTAAGGAAAACTGATCAGCATGAACATGAGCATGCACACCGCATGCACGCGTACACACACACACACACACACACACACACACACACTCCCAGAGTGCTTAGGAAGGAAATAGCCAGAGGCAGCAACAGCATGCAAGAGAGGTACAGTAATCGGGAAAAGTCATATTCTGTCCAGAGATAAAATCAACACACAGAAAACCCAACTCATGCAGGCCAAACAGTAAAACTAAGGTTAAACACTCTTCATGGGCCACTGGTTAAAAACAAAGATTAAAAAACTACTTCTACTATAGTCTATGACCAATGCTATGATTTTTAGAATCCTAAATATTCTGGGCCCAGAACAGCACCCCCCAAAATGTGGGAAGAAAATGTGTGGAGGGGGAAAATACTTGCCCCAGGAACCTCACCCTGCTGGCCGAGCCTGTGCTGCCCGATGTGCTCACATGCAGAATGTGGGAAGGTTCCAGCCAAGCAATAGCTTCTCCCTCCTGACCCAGCACTGGGTGCTGAGTCACAGCTATGTGCATGAGAGTTCCAGCCAGAGTGGGGGAGGGTGCCACAAGCCAGCCAGCCATTTTCTTGCCTACCGCTGAAGACTGATTAAGCGGTTTCCACCAGTTAGAACTCATCTTTGGGAGGGAAAGTTAGGGAGTGAGGGAAGGTCTTTTTGAAAGAAAAGGTAACATCTTACCTCCAAGAGAGTCCCAGACCACTGCACATATGAACTGAACAGGCTGCCTAGCTTCCTGTCACTCCCAGCAGCAGCCCAGGCCCAGCATCCAGGACATTTTGTCTTTAGCTGTCAGGGTAGATAGATAGGGCATGTTGCCAATAAGCTGTAGTTAATGAGACAGAGGAGAGGGTGATAAAATGAGGGATATACATCGAGGATCCACGGATAAAGAGGAATTTGGAGCTTGTTGGTCTAATATCAGTGAACAATGACTCCCAAAGTGGGCATAATATCCTTGAGACCCAGTGTCCCTCAAGTGCCTACTTGGTAACCAAGTAGGCATCAGAAGCCAATGGCATCAGAAGCCAATGGGGGCCAGAGCTGGCTCTCCTGGCCTCACTGAGTTAGCGATATGGAGACCTATGTCTCCACATCCTCAAAAGTTAGGCTTACTGTCCCTTCCTCAATGCTACTGAATAAGTCTTGAATTTAAAAAGGTCCCAAACTTAGTGAATTCCATACTGGGCATTAAGTTCGTGGCACAGTATCTGGGCTAGACAGGGCATACATATTACCATGGCTACCTTCTGGGACAAAATACGCATGGTATAAAAGAAGGAAAGGAGGCACAGAGTGAAGGCTAGAGTGCAGTGTACCTTGGCTGTGGCCGAGGACTTTGCTCTCACAGGGAGGGGATACACAGCCCAGAACCACTTTCAGGGAAACTGAAGCTTGCCACAAGAGGACAGGTAAACCTGCCTGTGGTCTCTTATACAAACACAATGCCTACCACAAAATTCATGATCCCAGAGCCACTCTCTTAACACTCCAAAATGATCTATATGGCTCAGTGGGAAAGTATTCAGCAGGGAGATGCCAGCTTAGTCAGGTCAGGGCAGAGATACCCAAGTCCAACTTCCCTGTCTCATCCTCGCAGGACTGGTCAGCTCCTCCTTCAGCTGCCAAGAAGCAAGGGAAGGGATGCAGCGTCCCACCTGCTGCCATACTCACTGGACCATGTGCCTACTCACTGGGTTCCTAGGAGTTTTCTGCAACAAGCTTCACTCCTGTGGAGGGCAAAACTCTCACAGCAGAGAGCATTTCAGTTGGCCCTCCTCCTCAGCACAGTCCTAGGCAGGTACCAGGAAGCCAGGGTGGAGCCATTGGCCTCCCAGTGGTAGTTCTACCCAGTACCTGGGCACACATCTGGGGGTACACAGACTGGGGCACACCCTGTGATATGTATGCATTGCCCCAGGTCAGGGAGGAAGGTTGGGCTTGGCAGAGATAGGTGTGAGCCGTTAAGGCAACATAAGCTCCAATCCCTGTTTTACCTTTGGCAGGTCCGGCTGGTAGAAGCACCTATACTGCCATCTTACCCTGTTGTGTTATGATTTCTGTCTGTTCGTCTCAAGAACAATGAGAAGGAGGTGGAAAATAGAAAAGAAGGAGGGAGAGGAGAGAGAGTGAGAAGAGGCAGAAGAGGAAGTTTCACAATCTAATGTATTCCCATCAGATCAGAGGGGAACACACACAATTTCCCCTTTACAAGCCCTTCTCTGTCCCCTTTCATTTGGGTTCCTTCTCCTCTGGACTGAGATAGCTTAGCATTGGGCAGGGCAGGGAAGGCACCCAGGTACCAAGCCAACTGGGCTCTCATAGCCTCCATCTCAAGACTGGCATGTTCTCTAGGGCCATTACCCAGCATGTCTTTCTCCTTGTTGGGGAGGCCGCACCCTCTTGTTTTTAAAGCTTTATAACAGTACTGTTTGTTGTCTGGAAGATTAAATTCTTTGGTGGCTGGGGCAAGGGTGGAGACTGGGTAAAGGAGAAAAAAGAGGGGCAAAAGGATAGGAAATATAAGTAACTTCTATTAGGTCCCAAAATTTAAATGCATTCCTTTTGAAACAAAGTTCACCTGTTTTGGAGCGCAGCCAGTGGCCAGAGGAAGTGTCTCCTCCCTCTCTGTGCCTGTACTGCCCACTCTGGTCTTTCTTGCCTAGCAGAGTGACATGTGGTCTTAGACATCAGAGGCCATTAGGGTTTAAGCTGAAAAGAAATAAGAGCTAATCAGGTTTAGGATTTGCATACCTAAACAACCACATCACGTACATGCTGTAGGGCAAATTGATCATGGCTAGGATCTATAGGCAGCTAAACCCTGGAGACAGAAGGGTCCCTGCAGTGGGCAATCTATTTACACTCTAAATCAAAGTCATTCATTCACTGATACCAGAAGACTGTACTTCAAGACTGCAGCAATGTAACTGTACAAACAATTATAGTCAGCCCTCCATATCCCCAGGCTTTGCATCCCTGCACTTCAATCATTGTGCAGTACCGTGTAAATATAAATATGAACTACATCTTTACCTTATATGCACAGGCCTTTTTTGCGACTATCCTCTAAATAATTCTTAAAACAATTATTTGACAGCATTTGCTTTGAATTAGATATTAAAGAAATCTGGGCATGTTTTAAAGTTCATGAGAGAATATGTGTAAATTAAAGGAAAATAATCTCAATTCACAGAGGGACTTCAGCACCTGTGGCTCCAACTTCCATAGATTGAAATGACTGTACTCAGAAATAGTTGAGGGATGTAAGACAGTAGGAAACAAAAAAGGAAGGAGGAAGAAAGTCAATAGTAGGTATGAACTTAAGACAGGACTCATGTAGCTATCCCCAGCCTGTCTATCCAGCCTTCTTATACAAAATCTACAGTTTGCAATAACTCAAAAGGACATAGGATTTTCCATATTTAATACAACTTTCATTGAACTATTAATTTCTTCGCACTTTGGGTTTCCTCTAAGTAGTACGTCCACTTGAACACACATTTAAGCTTTTAGCACCATAGACAATGCCTGTGACTCCCAGCGCTGTGGGTCTACTTTGAAACTCTTCTCCTACCTTCTTCCTAGAAACTTCATCTGATCCTATGTCCTCTATTACCCGCCCTGTCCCCGCATCCACAATGCTTGTCAAGAGTCCCCTTCACTTGGAGGAATGGCTCAGAATCAGTAACGATACAAATACAGGATTAGAACAGATTGTCCCTAGAAGATATGAGAGGCAGGATATACTTTCTCTACCCTTTATATGAGAATTAACAACAATTCCCATAATTCTCTCTGCAAGGAAAAATGGGTTATAGCTCCAAGTTCTGTGACTATATGCTTCCAGCTTATGGATGCCACATAGGCAGCCATGGTTGATGAAAGGTGGAACCAAGAAGCCACTTTATATCTTGATACCTTGGCCATATACAGTTTCAGGGATCACCTCAAAGTCCTTTAGCTTCAGGACTAGGCAGACCTGACAACAGCAGCCAATGTCTCTTCCTCAGAAGATTAGCTATCCTCCTTTGGGAACTCAGCAAAATTACACATAGGCCTTTCATGACATACACATGAATTTCCCTCACTGCTTCAGGTTGGATCCACCCTCTTTTCCATTCTCCAGGTGACTAGAAAGAACCAGCTCTAATACGGGACAGATCAATAAAAAGTGGCTAAAGGCGCCCTCCATCGAAAGTGTTCCCATGTGCCCTCCCATTCACAAACAGTTTCATTCAGGGAACACAGAGGGACAGACACTTATAAACACACAGATGGCTGCTGACCCTGTCCAACCTCGATTGTTCTGAAGGGAACACCCCCAGAGACAATCTAACCCTTCGTGACCAAGTTCATAATAAGTGAAGGCAAACACTTCTCTAGCCCTTTACTGGAGCTCTGGGTCTATTCAAATAAAGGTCACTTAAAGGCTGAATCGCCAAGAGGTCACCCAGTACTCAGCTTCAGTACTCCTTAAAAGAATGGGGACTATTTTCGGGACTCAAAGAAGCCTAGGGCTTCATCGCTTTTCCTATTTGGGGGAGGCCTATTCTTCCACAGTGATCATGAGGAAAGAATTCTGAGCTGATGACAGTATTTCTATCATCTAACTGTGCAGCACAGTAGCCAGTACTGCCAGTGGGTGATGCATCAGCAAACAGGTAACACAGACATGACACACATGCTGGGAAAGCTCCAGGCGTCTCTCACAAATATGATGGGAAATCCTCAAAGATGCCACAGTGAAATGTCCCTCTCAGTGAACAACACACAGCAGAACCATATGTGGATTCACACAAAAAGCTCCATGAAGGTGTCAAAATGGCTTAATAAGAAATCTCTTCTGGAACACGGGGAATGTCTGGCATTCTGGCCAAGAAGCGCAAGCCAGCTCTCACAAGTGCTCCAAGCAGTCAGAGAAACCAAGGGTAGGAGAATAAAGACATACTGAGTTTTCCTTCTCCTCTCCAATGTGCAAAGTAGGAAGTGAAGGCCTCAGAGATCCAGGATTCTGCTAAGGACCTAGATGCTCCACTCTAACCCCTGATCTAGCTGGAGTAGGGGACCTGGGTTAGAAATCCAAAGCTGGGAACAAGCAGTCAGGCCCAGAGAGGGCTCTCCCTGGCTCAGTTCAGTCATGATAAAACCAATGCTACCTCTCTGCTCAGTGTTGTGGAATGATCCAGTGAACTAGCAAATATGATCTAAGTGTATACCGACTTTAAGGCTCCTAAATCCCCTTACATCCTTAAGACTGCTACACATGCTCCTTGGCCCAGGGGCTCCTGCCCAGGCAGCTTTGGAAAATTTTTGTCATATTGTAGACAGGTTAGAGTCCCATCGCATAAGAAAAGGAGGCTAAATAAACACAAAGTAAGTCTTCTTGGCACAGAGGCAGGCCTTGAACAGAATACTTTCCTTGAACATACAGGTTCAGCTCCCCAGCTGCTGCCATATATGCATCTCCTACTTGTCTCTACGAGAACACTCATATCCTGTACCTGGTAGGTCCTAACCAACTACTTTCCCTCAGTTAACCCCTTCTCTTCACTGCCACTAATCCAAAAACCCATTCCTAGTACCCACCTACAGCCCATCACCAGCCATCATTCACACTAGCACTAGCCTGCCTCTTCGGAACAAAACTTGGCTGCTCTTAGGCCTTCAAGATTCTTCCCTCTTCTCTCAGCAACCTGGGCTCATTTTCCTGGCCCTGAGTTTCTAGATAAGCAAAACCTCCATAAATACCCAGAACAGGCCTGAGGGTAAGATGAGTTGGAACCTCCAATAGGATCTTCATTCAGAATCCGTTTCATAGATAAGTACATTGAGGACATGGCCGTGAACTCGAAACAACACACGAAACCCGCTTTCCCTTACCTACCGCCCCATGCCCTGACCTCCCTATGCAGCTTTCGACACCTTCAGCCAATAGTAGCTTCTATATTTTGAACAGTGTTAGGCCAAGGAGGAAGGAATTGCATAGCCTGGCTCACTTTAGGCCCAGCTACCTCTTCCCAAGTAAACCAATCCTGAATCCTGAAGTTGGAATCCGCGGAGCACAAGCACCTGTGGCTCAGCACCTTTGGCCTGCCTCAACCTCATAAAGCACACAGCACAGAGAGCATCTAACACCAGGTGACTTCTCCCAACCTGGGCCTGTCCATTCCCTGCAGAAACCGTGGTCCCAGCAGAGACGATTCAAATTAGCCTCCTGCAGGCACATACTTAGTCCGTGATTTAGCAAAGACCTGACCTGAATACTACCTGTGCTGCACAGATAGATGAGAGAGGCAAGGTGGTCAGACTGAGGCACAGAGCCAGCTGATGCCTGGTGAGGGCGGGGGAAGACAGAGGCTGAGGGCAGCCATATGAAATAAGAATAACATTAAGCTGGTGGCTCCGAGTTTGACTTCCCCTGCCACCTTGATTCCTAACCTAGTACATACTTCTGTGAGCTACGAAGAACTTGTGAGGATTGTTTTTAATGTCTAGGGGAAATAATGAGTTGGAATCCACACTAATTCTAAACTTTTGGAAGACTGCTCAACTAACATGGCTTCCCTGGAGACTGAGGCCCTTCAGGACTTGGCTATCATTTGGCCCTCTTTCTTTCCTCTCTCCTCACTATTATTTTTTAATTTTTTTTTTTTTTGAGACAGGATATAGCCCAGGCTAGCCTGGGACTCAAATCTCCTGCTTTAGCCTCCTGAGCACTGACATGACAGGAATGAGTCATTTTCGGTGAGTGGTATCTTCCTATTCTACCTGCGCACAACGCCATCGATGGCTATTGTATACTTCATGCTGCTTTATTATTGACAATATTATATTCACGGCACACGAATAAACCTAGTCTTGGGACTCGGAACCTCCAGCACCTTGTACATCCCCCAGCATCCAGAAGATAATTGTTTTTCCCTTCCACAGACATCAAATAACATCTGCCTCACTTCCCCCAAAAAGAAATGTGCACAGCCTTCTAGGACATAGAGAGTTTGCTTTCACTTGAGATTATATCATTTCTCAAGGATGTTAATTCACAAAAATGTCTGACTTTAGCCAAGGGTGAGGACAAAACAAGGGCTTTGGAGTCAGAAGTACTGGATCAAATACCAACATCACTCATCAACTATGTGGCTTTGACTTAGGTTATTTAATAATTACACTTTCTTTTTTTTTTTGGTTTCTCTGTTGTAACTCTAGCTATCCTAGAACTCGCTGTGTAGACCAGGCTGGCCTCGAACTCACAGAGATCTGCCTGCTTCTGCCTACCTAGTGCTGGGATTAAAGATGTGTGCCACCACCACCCGGCAATAATTACCACTTTCACTGACAATAAATGGGAAATAATATCTGTCTTACCAAAGGTGGGAAGGCAGTTTCCTTTGCCATGGATGACATATGAAGACCAAGATATTTGATGTCATCTCCTTGCCTCATTATAGACTCATCCTGGCTCTACCCTGGCTAGAATCTAGACATTTGGATATATCTTCCCATGTCCTCCTAACTTGTTCCTATTATCCAACCACAAACAACCACGTTCCTATGTTCCCTTTATCCTTTTCCTGTACTCTACCCACATAGGCATGACTCCACAGCATCAAGCTCCACACAGACCATGGGGCCTCAAGAGTATTTTCTTGCTTATCAGCCTATAAGCAGTTGGAAGGAGCCAGCAAGGAACCAAACCCAGTGTATGCTTTCCTCATGGCCACTGACCAGAAGAATGGAGGAATATAAGGACCTCCCACAGACAGCAGGCTGACTAAAAGGGCAGTATCTCTTACTTATCCCTGAGGCAGGCCATATGCATAAAAAAGTGACCTGTGAGAGTTCACATCCTCCTCTAAAGCTGCAATCTTGGGGACACACTCAAGCCAAAGGATAGAGCCAAGATATGCATTGAACAATTCATAGCCCTAGTAAGAACAGGAAATAGTGGAACCCAGATGGTATGGACCATTCAAGGCCCTGGGTAGGGCACCTTGCATTCTACTATGGTCAGCCATGCCATCTCAGCTTCAGTACCACAGCTGTCTTCCAGAACAAAGAGACTTCGAGGCCCAGGAAAAAGTGCTAGGCATGCCTAGATCCATTCAAGGTATGCTAACTGTCCCGCTTGCTTGGCTGGCAACACATAATGCTGCCTGTCACACAGCAGAAGCCAAGTAGCTGACTCGGGGCAAAGCATTAGACGTAGATCTGAAAGAAGAAAATGGGCAGGGTGGTACAGCCCTAATTCAGAGACAGTTGTGTGACAAGAGGCAAACCCAAGTTCCCCTTTGCTCTCCGCCTGTTTTTCCCACTTAGGCAATAGCAGTGCTGTGAATGGTAGCAGAGGCCACCAGTCAGGCCCAAGAATGTGCTGTGCACAAGCGCTAAGGTGCTCAAGCACGGCTAGCAGCACGTCTGGCTCCAGCCCTCCAGTGGGACTCATCTTGAGAAACGAGCTTTATTCCTTTCTATCTCCCAGCTGCAGAGCTGTCTCAACTTACCTCTTCACTCAAACTTCAGCCTCTGCACCCACAGCTGTTCCTCACACACTACTGAGGCTATGATTGAGCTTTTCCAGGTCCTTGAAATAACAGACAACTCTCCAAACTGACTTTGCTTGGCAAGGATCTCAGAGGCTTGCCTCAAAGGGGGCGACGAGACAATAATACATGTGAGGTGGGGTTCATTAGTCTTCCTTGGACAGTAGTGAGAGGGGGAAGGGAAGGGGAAACACATCTACAGAGGATGGCTGGGGTTGAGATCCCACAGCTACCCTAGTAGAATTATCCAGAATTATTCCTTTTGTCCTTAGACTCTAGACATTCGGCTATTAGTTCTCATTGGCCCTAGTGGACAAGAACACTGCCAGCAATGATGGACAGGGACTTCAGAGTGTTGTAGCGAGTATCTGCTTAGTGTCCACAATGGGGCTGTCTTCCCGATTCTGAGGTACATCATCACTTTAACTCAACATGGCTGTTGTTGCAAGGCAGAGGAAAAGCATTTCCCTGACAAATGCCTGGAGATATTCTAAAGACAGTTGAAGGCCTAAAGAAGAAAATGATTCATTCAAAGGAAAACCCCAATTAGGGAAAAATCCAGAATCCAGTCACTGCTCAGCCCAGTCTAAACTGTAGACCCCAGACCCATCCTAAGCCCCTCAAAGGCTCACTGTGTCCAGAGTAAGACAAATACCCACTCTGCTCAAGAAAGAGTGTGCTTGAATCCTAGGTAGAGGACCTTAGGGATGGTAAGGGGACTATACTCAGAACAATCTCAGGTTAGATGTCAGCAGCCAAGGAACTTGCGTTCCCTGACTGTGTGAAGCCCAGCTGCCCTGCTACTGCCATACCCTGTCACAGTGCTGCCCAATACTCTCAAATACCTCACAGCCTAGTTAGTTGAGCTGGCTGCCCTTATGCTAGTACTCTGCCAGTTACTCATCCCATTCACAGAAAAGCCAGGAATGGGAGAATGGAAAGAAAAGAACAATTGTTGGAAGTTCTGAATGGTAAAGCCTGATGGAACAGATCCAGGAAGCAGCCGTACTCCACCTACCTGGGAGTCAGGCTCAGACCTTTCCTTTGTTCCTTCTAGCTTCTAATCAGCAGCCTGGTATTAGTCCACCAACAAGACTAGGTCCGTGTTACATCAGACCACACCTGAGGTCATGGAATCACACAACTGGTGGCTCACCAGTACGTCTAAGAAGGAAAAGACTATCTAATCTACCATGTCCCACCACCCGTCACCCTGGGCTTATTCACTACCCACCTTCCTTGACAGGACAACTGCCCCTCTCTGCCTTACTGAATGGAAGTGAAGACAGAGAACAGAAAGAACAAATATTGTTCTTGGACCAGTAGCTGAGAAAGTCCTCATTCATCCTAAGGAAAAATCAAAGGGAGGAAAGAGGAGGAAGAGGTAGAGGAAAGTACAGAGAATAAAAGGCCCAAAAGAGTGAAGAAAGATCAGAAGATTTCACTGAGCAGAGCAAGTCCAGCAGGGAACAGAGCAGACACTGGACGCTGGATTGATGTAGGGCATAACCACCTTCCGCCACAGACAGTGCCCCGAGTCTCTCCTCTAAACATGACGTCCTACTGGTCCTCATCCCACCTCAGCAACTTCGTACGTCATGATCGTTCATCTATCAGCATCTGGAACATGAAAAACAAGTGTAAGTATGGCAGCTGCAAGCCAGATGTGGATAGATAACTGGACAGGGATAGCTCGCTCCCCACGCTGTGGCTATGATAGAAGTACTCTTCTCCCACAGGGAAGGACAGATACATCTGATAGGAACTGCTCTGCTCAAGGCTATATATACTTGAGGTTCCTACCAGCCTGGAGATTTGGAGCTAGAACTTGGCAGGTCTGTGCCGGGTTCTGGCATGCACCGTCCTCCTGTAGTCAGCCAGCTAGGGGCAGTCTCAGCACAAGCTGGGGACGGTGAGTGAGGCAGGGTCCTTCAGGAGGCTGTTAGCACTCTTCACCAAGGCCATAGCTACTGGATCCACTTTAGAGAGAACTGGTTTTGAGAGTGTGAGTCTGAGATATTTGGTGGCTGAATAAACACTGAATTCCAGCCCTTCCTTCTGAAGGACAAAGAGTGGGGCACAGAGGAGAGGAAGACAGAAGTTAGCGCAGCCCAGGATTATAATACCTATTTACTTTGCATGTTTGAAAGCAGAAAAGAACATTCAAGAACAAAGACGAACACTTACCCTCCGAAAGCAGGGTGGTCAAGCAGCTCCTCTTTTCTGTCCTACAAAAATGCAAGCAAACTGCCCTAACCAGCAGTATGATGGCTTAGATGCACAAACACCATCCTCAGCTGAGCCTGACTTGCCAAGAGGTTGTCACCTACTGAAGAGATGGAGCCGTATTCTGTCAAGCTCTCTGTTGGGAAGAGAGAGGAAAGCAGATTAGCTGGGCTTGGCTCACAAAACCAAACAAGCAATGACCTGCAACTGGAGTCCATACGCAGCCCCTGGGATAACAGTCCTTGGATGTGACAGATGCAAGATAACGCTGGGCAGAGCAATGTGGAGAAGGACCAGTACCTGTGAGTATAACGTCCGATCCAGGAGTAACTGTCTACCACCCTTTTGACAAGTGATCCTGAGACAACAGATTCTCTGATGCATAGCAGTCAGGTTTTCATCATATACATAGCTCAGAGCCAAGAAGTATGACCCCAAGTTCCCAACTCCTACACGTATGCAGCCTTTTAAGTCAAGATGATTTCTACTCATGCACAAAAGCTAGAGGCTCCATATCCTTTGAAAGCACTGTGGGTACAGACAGTTCCCATACCTGCTCTTCTCCATTCTGCTGTGGCCTCAATCATACTACCCCCATTTGGTCCAAGAGTCTCACCCCCTGAGATCCCAAATGAGTCATTCTAGGTGGTCCTTGGGGAGAGGAGGTGCTTTGGTGGCAAATGACTACACTAAAATCAGTGGCTAGAAAAATATAAGAATTCAAAATGGTGCCTGGAAAAAGTATGAGTGGAGTTCAGGGTCAGGATGTTCCTCAAGCACAAACTTAAGTTGTTTGCTTCTAACCCTAGACTGTGCCAAGGATGGCAGAGAGAAAAGGGTAATAGTTCAACCAGGACACAATGCAATGGAGGCATGATGGGTGGGGCAGGGGGCTCACGGGTCTCGGCTCACAAAGCCTAGAACCATGAGCTTCCATGATGATGTGCTGAAGGGGGCAGGAAGAAGGTGGGGGGAGGAGACTTCATTTCAGAGGCATGAGGAAGATGAACAGAAAAAAGGAAAGGGGAAACTGACAAACGATAGAGGAGCTGCCTTCAGGTTAGGTCGAGTGAGGTGGACCGCCATCCGTATGAGGTGGACCGCCATCCACGCAGAGCTCAAAAGATGAAGGGAATTTAGGCATCATGCCTCTACTGGAGCACCTACTCCAGGGGATGACAGTGCTACTTCCATGGAGGGTCTCTCGCCCACTCTTGGGAAGGAGTCATCTTCTATCCTCAGCAAACCCATCACAGAGAGGCACCTGTGAGAAATCCCACAGGGGTATCTGCTCTGGAAATGTCTATTATTTGGGACCAGTGAGAAGAAATTTTCTTAAAAAAAAGAAGAAAAGAGAGGAGGAAGAAGAGAAAGGAAGGGAGGGAGGAAGGGAGGGAGGGAGGGAAAGAGGAAAAAAGGTACTGTTTTTTAAACTCACTGAATAACACAACCAGCTGTCTCTCCTCTGAATCTAAAAATCTAAGAATCTCAGCGCCCTTGTGAGGTATATGGTGTCTCCCCCTTCTCTGAAGCCCAGAAATGGCCCTTCTTCTACCCAGCCCTCCCTAAAAATGACCCAAGGCCCAGAGCCCCAATGAGCTGTTTTGGCTGCTTTCATGTTGTCAGAACATTCTGGCTGTTTGGCTGAGGGCTCCATCTCCCGGCTCCCAATACACTGAGTCATCTTCCAAAGAGGGGGGAAAAAAAAGAAAAGAAAAGAAAGAAGGAAAGAGGGAAGGAAAGAAAGGAGGGAGGAAGGGAGGGAGGGGGGAAAGAGGGGAAAAGGCACTGTTTTTAAACTCACTGAATAACACAACCAGCTGTCTCTCCTCTGAATCTACAATCTAAGAATCTCAGCGCCCTTGTGAGGTACATGGTATCTCCCCCTTCCCTGAAGCCCAGAAATGGCCTTCTCTCTACCCAGCCCTCCCTAAAAATGACCCAAGGCCCAGAGCCCCAATGAGCTGTTTTGGCTCATTTCTCTTCTTGCTTCTGTCTCTGCTATGACAGCATGGAAATACATAATTCTCCCCTAATTTGTTAGTCACCTGCTATTCTCTCATTTGATATTCTCAATAAGTCTCCAGGCAAGGGAAAGAGGGCTTCAGACAAATCTACAAAAGGGAGGAAGGAAGGAAGGAAGAGAAAAGAAGAAAGAAAAAGAAATACACACATACAACAAAGCAGCAATCACCGGGGCCCAGATTGCTGAGGACAGAGGACTCACTGGCTGTCATCACTCTCAGCTCCAAAATGGGTGATGGAGGCATCAGGGTGTTCTGATTCTCCTCCCACAGAACTCAACAGCATCAGGAAGCATGTAGCCACTGCTGAGATTCAGCAAGAACAGAAACCAACTGCGTGTCAAAAGGCTCTCGGGAACACTCCCTGCTTAACCCCCACTCTGCCAACACCATGCCCCTTTGTTTCATGTTCCATGCTTCTGAAACAAAGGGGCACTCACCCCTGGGGGAGCATCACCACCTTACAGGCTTGAGGTCCAAACTAGTGAGATACTCCTCTCTGTCCCTGCTATGACAGCATGGAAGTACATAATTCTCCCCTAATTTGCTAGTCATCTGCTATTCTCTCATTTTTTATCCCCAATCAGTCTCCGGGCAAGGGAAAGAGGACTTCAGTCAAATCTACAAGGAATGGACAATACAATGGGCATTCCTATAGAACAAGCTGCTCGGGCCCTACTTCACAAACTAAGGTGACTTAGGCAAGAAATAGAATGACCGTCTAAAAATCACCCAACTGAGATTGGGGTACAGACTTGGTATGACCAGTCCAATCTCTGCACCTTCCTCAATGCCTGAGGCTCATCCTGCTCTGCAGGTGTTCCTACCTACTCACCTCTGTCTGTTCCTCCAGGAGGAAGGCAGGCAAACAACCGAGGTTTGTTCATAGATATATATATATATATATATATATATATATCTTGACTGAACCTGGCCATGAAGGAAAAGGTGAATGTTATAAAGCAAGGGTGGACCAGCTGAATGACCTAAGACAGTTAGAGCCTTACAAAATTCCTAAAATAGTCACATGTAAGGGTGTCACCTTCTAACATCTTGCAAACATGGAGGATTCACACAGGGGGGAAGAAAAACAAAAAAACTATGGAGGATCAGGATTCTTGTCAGCCACAGGACTTTCCTCAAAGGATTACGTCAAAAAACAAACAAGTAACTGTTCAGGAAATGTTTAACATGGTATCCAGCAACATAGGCTCTGAATAGAGATGTCTTCCTCCCTCGTCTTCAGGCTTCTTGTTGGAACACAAACTCTGATAGAGAACACATGGAACCACAAACAACAAAGTACCATGAAAGAAAGGAGACTTGTAACAGTCATCACAGGGATTTCTTCTTAAAGGGTGCTCAGCAGAGGTCCATGAAGACATTGGGACTGCAACAGGTAGAGAACAGGCATAGAAAACACCAGTATTGAAAATAGGGAGAAAAGAAAAGCAGGGAAATATGAGTAGTCTGGTTTTTACTTGAGGCCACTTGTAGACAGCCCAGAGTACCCTACTGAATGAGAGAAATTTCAATCTGACAATGATGGGAAACCATTTTAAATCTCTGACCAGGAAGACAAGATGGCCGCTATCCGCAGAAGGGCCTAGAAAGGGTTGGGCCTCACTAAAGCCTCACTAAAGGACAGCAATTAGAACTGTGGCCCTGAGGGAGCCATGGAGGAAAGGCATAGTCATCTGACCAAATGCTGCTGCCTGCTGTGGATCTCACCCTGTCTCCCTATGGAGGCTGCCAGAGACAGAGTCTATTTGAAGAACACAAACCACAGGTCTGCCACGTCTGAGATGAGCTGCTGTGTCTGCCTCCACTCTCCTCCAACACTAGGCACTTCACAGAGCATCTCTGAGGCCGCCTATGGCACAGAAGTCAAGTACCCACATGCTGGTAAAGATGGGGACCAGGTCATAGAACCCTGGCCCAGAAGACTTCCATTTAGACCCACCCAATGCTGTGACCCAGGGTGGACCCAGGCAGCTCTGTCTCCAGGCCACGTCACTGCAGCAATCATAATTATATCTGTCTCTACAGGGCCTGCATTCCTCTATCAGAGACCCACTCTTTATCCCCCACCCACTCCTCAGCATTGGCATAGCAGGGCCAGCAAAACCAACAGCACAAGCCACCATGTGGAAGATCAGCAGAGACACCTTCAAAATGGCAGCCTCAAAGGAATCCAGAAAGATTATGAACCCAGCCAGGGACCGGAAGCCAGAGACAAGAAAGGGGAACTGCCAATCACCTCCCAATAAGCTTCCACACTTTCCCTTATACTAATACTTGCAGGTTTTCTTCTTTAGAAAGCCCCCCACCCAACCAGAAAGGGTAAAAGGGAAAGGAGGACATTACCCTCGCCTTCAGGCCCCAGGAACCATAAATGACACAGGGCACACAGAAGGACATTCTGGTGCCCATGTTCCCAGATACGACAGCCGACCATTTCTGTTCTCAAATTTAGTCATCGAGTGGACAAGGGCTAGCCCGTAAAGGGAGGGAACCTCCCACTGTTCCCAGAAGACCCTCAGCTGTGAGTCCCAAGGAGTGGGGAAGTAGTGTCGCAAAGAAGGCTTGAGAAGGCACAGGCCACCCTGAGTTATATAACAAGGAGGGAGGTGTTTGTCCTAGGCCAGAGGCCGAGGGCGCACTGCGCTCTTGCTCTGGATGCGCAGTCATGGGTGGGGCCACTATGCAAGGTGAACGGCCTAGGAAACCCCTTCCTACAAATATTAGACCCACCACAAGGACAAAATGGGATTCCAGAACATGATTTTCCAGCTTCCCTCCCCCCATACAAGACAGCTGCTGCTGCCCCAGTTTTAGTCTCCATCTCCTGGTTCCCTAAACTGACAAATCCATCTAATGGGAGTCCTTCAGACCTCTAGTTTACTCATGACGTTTTGGGAAACCCTACAACTGCCAGTTTCCAAGCAATGCCCTGAGGTTAAGCCCCGTTCTCACCTTTCCAAGCACAAGGTAGCAGCAGCTTCCAAAACACAGGTTCTCCCAACAGTAGGCTCAGCTCAGAGCTGCTCTGAGGACCTCTGGATGACCCTCGAGCATCATCAGTGCAGATCCCTTCACTTGGGAGCAGCCCACTCAGGAGGAAGCCCAGGGTGGTGGCAACAGCAGCAGCAGCTCTGCCCTATCTTGCCCGATGGTTTCCAGGGGAGCCAAGAATTATTTTTGCCGCAACACTGAGGTGTGGCAGATTGGAAATTTTCCTTTTCTGACACCAAAGCAGAGGATGAATATTTTCTTCTAGTTTGGTCAATCATCTTTGAACCAGTCTCCCCAATCTCCTTTCTCAAAAAAAAAAAAAAAAAAAGTTTGGGGCACTGAAACTCTTCGTTGTAGTGCCTGAAAAATGTAAAAGGTAAAAGAAAAAGCTTCAACTGGGCAGTCTAAAGCAGGCAGACACACGCACCTACGCACACTCCTAAAAGAGATTTTTTGAAGCTGCTGGGCTTCTACTCCTCCCCTTTAAGCAAGTGAAATGCAAATTCGGATTTGATAACCTGTCCTCAGCCAATCAAAAAAAGCTTTTCACCTGCCATTGGCCCTCCCACCAATGAGAGGAAGTATCTGAAGTAAAAGCCCTCCCCTGGCCAATAGAAGGCCAGCTCAGTCACTTAGTTAATGATGCAGCAGTACAGGGAAGGCCATCACATGTGAACTGGAAGGGAGCCAACATGGAGACACAGAGAGCACAAGGTAAACAACTTTCCAACGCCAAAAGGATGACATTTAATCTCTAAATGCCAGCTTCCCACCTAGGTTTATCCTTAACCCTTCTGCTGGCCCCACAGATCCCAGGAGCCTCGCTACCTGTCCCTACAGAGCTCCTGTCAAGACACAACAGTGACTGCGTCACCATTTCCCACTTTTCTCAACTACGCAGTGACAACTTACCAGCTTCACCTCACCTCTCTCAGCCCACACCCTACCCTGTGCCCATGCTCTTTGCACTCCAGATACCCAGGACTAGACATTTTAATAAGGCAATGCCTGGAAAAACAATCTCTCCTGCCGGCTTCTCCTCACTTCTCACTCACTTCCGTCCCCACGAGACCTGCACAGATGGACACTGACACCCAGGTAACCTGGAAAACCAGTCTCTCTGTCCACCAGAAGAAAACAGGGTAAAGGGTGGGAGTTAAGAAGCCGGGATGGTTCACTCCTCTACCCTGCTCAAGCTTAAGTAGCTGACACTAAGAGAGAAGACATTAAAGTGGTGGGGGGGGGGACCTCCAGGAAAAATAATAGCAAAAAGCAAGAGAGAAGACGAGAAGAAAACAAAAAACCAAACAAACAAAAAACAGAGCACCCACATACCCTAGACATTGCCCTTATCACAGGAAATACATACGTGGGGAAGAAGTGGGTTACGCCATCAAGTCCTTAAGCCCCACTGGACCACCAGTCGTCTCCTGCGCAGACCCAAATCCCTGTCCAGATACAAGATGCCGCAGTCCTGAACGTTCCAGAATCCGCTCTGATTAAGTCTTCCACTGCCACCCCACCAACTCTTGTCTCCACTCCTGCCCCCATCCCACCTCCTCCCCATGGGAACCGCCTGTGCCACCTTGCGTGACATCTTAGCCTAGGCTACCCAGAGGCCTCTGGCCTCCAACAGATTTCTGAACGCTTGGCAGAGCCTGGTGCCCAGTGTTGCTATGACTTGTTTCTTGATTTCTCTCTCTGCTGCAGCACGGCTGCTGCTAGCAGACCTATCGATGGCTCCTGTGCTCATGCTGGCTCGTGTTCTCTCTCTCTCTCTCTCTCTCTCTCTCTCTCTCTCTCTCCTCCTCCCTCTCCCCTCCCCTCCCCCCTCCCCTGCTCTGAGCTCTGTGACGCAGATCTAAATTCTCCAGTCTGCTCCTTGCGTTGCAGGAGCAGAACTGCAGCTTTTCCCCTGGAGAGGCAGAGGGCAGTGCCAAGGCTGGTCAAACAAGGGAAAAAAAAAACCCAAAACAGTTGGACCTACATTCTGTTTCCTGGTCACACTTTTCAGTTTCTATTTTATTTTATTTTATTTTGATCCCTTTTTCATACCTAACAGCTCTAGAGCACACAGGAGGTCCCTATCCCTGCAGCCTCTCTTCTTCCCTGGGAGCTTCATGGCAATATAACTAGCTTTAACTCTTCGAGAGACAGCCCACAGGGTCCAGCCCGGGCTGTCTTGTACTAAATGTTGCATCGTCTTTTCTTGAGCCATATGGGCTTCTCTCAGCCATAGGCTGAAACAGTCCTCACCACGAGACCATCATTAACTCTTTCTGCCACAGATAAGTCCGAAATTACAGTCATGGATGGCTTCTGTCATTATTTTTGCCTCTCTCTTTCTTCTTTTTGTTTCATGAAATCATTCATATCCTGAATTTCCTAAGGATAAAAAGCATAATTAAAACATTGCTTGCTTACCTCACAAATAAGATCCATCAAATCAGGTATTTGAAAAACAAAACCAAACAGCAGCCTGAAGAACCTCTATTCATTCAGTGTTCAGAACTTTAGGGTCTAGACAGGTATGTCCAGTTATTTCCCCAAAGGCACATATGCCACACAGTCTCAGATTTGTTGCTGAGTCATTTGTTCGCAAATGACTTCTGACAGCATAAAAGACCACAGCGTGATGGTCAAGCCTGGACCCGAGATAGCCAACGTATGGTTCTCCCCTCAGGATGGGTAATCAAGATGGACTTCCACTAGCCCACCCCTCAATTTTTGGACAACAGTTTAACATACCTGGAAACTCTTACGAGGAGAGTGTTTCACTGATGCTTCAGAAGAAAGTGGGAGTTACTTTGGGTTAGTGAGAGCTCTCAACAGCAGCAAAGAGCATAGCTTCTAACAGCCCCTTTCTCTGACAGTGCTTCCAAGAATAGCTCGGATACTAACCCAATGAACTCCACATAACCAGAACTTTCAACAAGACTCATGTTCCAATCATCTTATATGTAAGTTTTCCCACACTAGCCTCTAACCAGATGTTTTAGATGTGTTCAGGTCCTGGGGCAGTAAGCTGATCAATAAAGTGCATCACATCAGGGTCTTGCAACTTCCAGGAAGATGAACAAGAACAAGAAGCTAGGCAACCACTTCTTCTGTACCCACTAATCCCCTTAAACAACCACGCTGGCCAACGTTTCAGCCAGCAGAGAGAAGGACCACTTGGAAGACAACCTGGTATTCCCTGGTTTTAAAAGAAGCCCAGGGCATATGTGCCAAGCTCCCAGCAGAGGGGAAAGTGCTTCAAATTTACACCTTCTGGGCTCAGGGTAGAGTATGCCAATAAAGAAGTTACCTACTGGTCTGATAACCAAAGGCATATGGCTTGGATGTCACTTAAAGCAAGTCCCCCAGAATGGTCCTCTGCTTACCCAAATCCCCAATTGCCAGAGTTTCCTTCTCCGTGGGGGGGAGGGGGGAGGAAAAAAAAAACATGCCTAAGTTCATGTCAGGACATTCCTGATTTATCCATGAGCCCAGGATTAAATAAACAAAGAGCTCTGCCAGGGAGCCTTCTCTTTCAGAAGGAGGAACCAGAGGGAAGCAGGCTCAGCACAGAGTTAGCCCATAATCCCATGAACCTGGTGAATGATGTGGCTGCTCAGTGTGCAGGGAATAGGAATGTCATGGGCGGGTGGAAGTGAGAAGAGGTAAATCGTGAGAAACAAGCAAGAGATGCACAGGATCAGAGTAGGGACATACGCAACCACAGAACTTGAGGAGTGGGGCCACTGTGGTCTACAAGGCAGTAAGACTGTGCTTACGCCTTCACAGAGAAGTACCCATGGCACCAGGGGTGACTCGCTAAGTATGGTGGCACTGTGTGGGAAGATTTGTTATGTTTCAGTTTTCTTCCTAAAAGCCTATTTACCCTCCTCACAATTTTACTAAGATTAAAGCAGTCATCTTAGGTGCCTCTAACTAATTCTAAGTCTCTCTTTCATTAACCTGATTCTGTGGGGAACTGAGAACAGAAAAACCCAAAATGGATGACCAGGAAGCAGAAATGAATTCAGTTCCAAAAACATGGGCGGATGTTTACTTAGCAAGCACAGTGAAGCCTACAAGGAAGCAGTTTTACAGGGTGCTTGCTACGTGTAGTATTTGATTTCAGGGGGTAAAGATAACTCCTGAGCAGGGACAGGACACTGGCTTCTGCTATCTACTCTCAGAGGCCTACCTGGGAACCTGAAAGGGCAGGGTGTCAGCTCCAGCCCAGACAGCTCCAAGTTTTCCAGCATCTCAACAGCTACAGGCCTTGGGAATTAAACTCTCTAGACATAGTTAGCTCTCCTTGGCCTTTAAAGGATATGGGTCAAAATTTCAAAATGCCAAAAACAATGCTTTCTTTTTCTTTAAAGGGATGGAGCTAAACTTTGACCCATCCTTGTCTGGGGTGTGGATTGTATGCACTCTGTACTGGTCACGAACTCCATTAGCCGCATCAGTGGGCAAAGGCAGGGTTCCTGCTGGTCTTCTGTTCTCCCATCAGGCCCAGCTCCAGAAGATTGGATCCTTAGTGTGGAAAGAGGAGCTGTGCAAGAAGCTAACACACATTTGGAATATCTTGGGCCTTGGTGTGAATTAGATAAACTAAACACAGATCTGGTTCCTGCGGTTGAGGCCAGCTCCGTGAGCAGTGTGGTGGGCATTTCTGTAAAGAACCTGGGAGTAGACAAATAGCTGGTGACCTCCTGGTGACCTCAGGAGGTAAAGCATGAAAGAAGTACCTACCAAATGTTAAGCTAATACACAGTACAGAAGTACAGGAAAATGGCTAGCACCTCTGACAGATTTGCCAGCTGAGTATCCTGTAAGAATTCCCAAATTTGCATTATGGATATTAAAAGAAAATCTACTCTTTAAAAGCTTAATTTTGCTTTTCCAATGAACTAATAGTAAACATACTGATTGATCCCCAGGCTAGCCCATAAAGGCTCAGTTTCTCTCCTTTTAAAGTAACCAACTACGGTATCTTCCAGCCAGGCAAGTAATAAAGAAAAAAAGCAGAGTAGGAAAGAATGTCCAAAGAAGAAGGGATATGCCAGTCCTTGCAGGCAACTCCTCCAGCTCTGTGTGCTCAGGGCTATCTGGAAATAGAGATCACAGAGTCCAGATTGTCCAATTTTTTAGAACAAAAGGGACAAGTAGCTTTATATTAAGCTCCAAGTTTTTAAACATTGACAAAAACTTGTAAAGCCCACATATACCTACAAAACTTGCAGGGTATTCAAGGGCCCAATAATTAATGTGTAATGCCAAGGAGAACAAGTATTGTTAGAGACGAATGCAACAAGATGAAGAAGAATATGACCCCAAAAGAAAACCAACACACCAATGTTGCCATTTGAAGAAATCTAGGTAATCAAAGCCTTCAGATTAATCTCTGATGGATGCAGGGAATCCTGGAATGTTCTATCAAAATATTTGTTAGGTAGACCTGTATCATTAAAGTACCAACATTTACAGCCCCCCTCGACCCACTAGACGTGTAGAGGGATCATGTTAGTACACTGGCTTTCTCTCCCACTTGAGGACTACTCCTCTGAATGTCTGTGAAAGATATGATCAGGGCTTTGGAGATAAGATTAGAAGAGATTATCATAATCAAGCACCATCCAAGGCATAGGGCCCTCCACAGTAAACTCTGCCTCTGAGACCCTGTTTTGCCTCTTTGTTACTCAATAATGCTGACCCTTCTTTAGAGAACTTTCACAACTGAAGTACAGCAAAGACGAAACCTCTCTATAGTAAATATGAGTAAATATGAGCCTTTTGGTCTTTACTCTGCCTCTGCAAGCCCATGAAACAAGCTTGCTCTCCCAAAGTCTTTTGAGATATTTTATGACAGCCTTAACAATCAAAAGATGTAAGGCTCAACAAGAAGATACAAAAGGGAAATGAAAAGAGGAGGGAAAAAGAAGCTGGAAAGAAAAATTATTTGAAAAGCTGATCAAAATTTACAAGCCAAAGGAGAGTTAAAGATACATATGTAGCATTCATGAGGTACAGCTGAGTAAAGAGCATGGGGAAGGAAAATCCTGGTGTCCACACAGATGGGAAAGGCAGGTCTGAGGCCAGTCACCAGGCCGTACCAGTAATCCAAGACCTACAGATCAAAACCTTGAAATGGGAGAAGAAATTGTCTATGACTTGTGATCCCAAGTGCAGGACATTCTTCTGCTCACTGGGAGTGGGAAGGGGGTCTTTTTTCTTAAGGATCTGTTGGAGTTCTTCATGTAGTCTTGATGTGACCCACCTCTCATCCCCAGGTGTTATGCTTGTTTTTTTGACCTTTTACTAAGGTCACAATGATAGAAGATCCTCATTTTAATATCATCCAAGTTATCAGGCCTTTCCTATTTAGTGAGGCTTCCTGTCCATCTTTATGTCTATTCATTTATGTCTGTGTCACTATGTCTGTATGTCTATCCAAAGGTCGTGAATATACTATTAGCTTGTACAGGAAGCTTTATTATAACATTCACATTTAGATTAGTGTTCTCGCTGGAATATATTTTTTAAAGATGGTTCAGAATCATTTCTTTCCTCAATGTCATCCCACTGAACTAGCAGTGTTATCAAAATGACTATTCCTTACTGCTCAACAGTACATGAATCTTTTTGTCATAAATTAGGGGTCTCAACATGTGTGTATCTACTTCTGGGCTTCCTTTCCTTTGGTCAAAATAAAATAAAGCCAGCACAATAGCTTAAACCTATAATCCAGAACTTGGAAGGAAGGGGCAGATGGATCAGAAGTTTGCGGCTTGCCTATGCTACATAGTACTATGCTCAAAAAAGGTGGGTAGGGGGCTTTAATGTAGACCAATGACAGAGTGTTTGCCTAGCATATGTAAGCCTTGGGTTCAATCCCCAGCACTTCAAAGAGAGGGGGAAAAAAGGAAAAGAGGGGAGAAAAGTGGGTCATTATTATAAGGCTTAAGCAAGCACAAATTGAGATTCAATCCTGTGAAATAAGCTCCCCATGGACAGACAGAATCTGAAAAGGAAAGACGAAAGAAAAAAAGACGAGCAAGGACAGGCTGTGGAAAGTGTCATAAGGTACAGAAGGAGGCAAGAAGTAAGGCACAGGAAGAAAACGAGCCTGACTTTATGTGGGCAACAACAGAAGTACAGGCTTAGAATTCTAGAGAGGACATGCACCCAAATCACAATTTATACTATTTAGCTGTGTAACCTAAAGCAAATCACTGTGGTCTTTCTAGGCCTTGGTTTCCTAATCAGCAAAACGGGGGTAATCTATCCTATAGAACTGGAAAACTTCTTGGAATTATTAATAGCAATACCATGAAGACTACTAGCCTGTTGAAGCAATTTTAATTTTCCATAAACATTTATTAAGTACATAATATTAAGTATTCAGACTGATGAAAAACTCCTGACTCTCAAATGAGACAGATATAAATCTGAATTCTTGTGCAGTGTCTTTACTAGCTATATAAACCTGAACAACTCAGTTAACTTTCCTGTACTTCTGGCTTCAAGTTCATCTATAGATCAGTGTTTTTCTTGGAGACAATACAAAATCACTCAGCCTAAAGCCCAACCCAAAGAAAGTTCAACTGATCCCAGGTATCACTGTGGCAAGGAAAGTAACAATGAAGATGATTTTGCACATCTTACAAGAAAAGCTTACTCAGTAGTCCTGCAATAACTAGAAGGTCTTCCATGCAAGTACTGGCCAGGCACAAAACACTTTGCTTCTTATTTATGAGAATAACTAAACAAGACCAAGTGTGTTCAGGCCCAGACAGGTGAGATTTAAAGACAAAAGGGTAAAAGTGGAGTGATGAATATGTGTGATAAACATGCCAGGTCCTGAATTCACAACACAAATGGAGGTGAACTCAGCACACCCCTTATAGAATATGAGAAAGGACTATATCACAAGGAAGCATGTTTGGGGTAAGATCAGGACTGGGACAGCAGACACTGTGACCAGTGAGCTCTCCTTGTAAAGCAGGTGCTTTCTTCTGGACAGACTGGGTCACTGTGTCTCTCAGACCAGAAGTCTAGGTTCCAAAGTGTCCTGCCCAGGCAGCCTCCTAGCACCTTATACGAAAACGAAAGAAGCCAAAGGATCTGTGTATCCTAGGCCACTGATCATTAAACCTAAGCTCCTGCCCTTGTCTCACTCCTTGGCTGCAAACAAAACCCCTCGATAAGGTGAACAACATCTGTTATCAAGATGATACTTGGGAGGCACTGACCTGCCCCTTGTGCAGGGATAGGGAAACAAAGTCTTGTGACTCCCTGTGGGCCTCTTGGCTGGCTGCTCTTAAAACCCTGTTCCTATCAATGGATGGAAACAATTTGCAGATATTGAGCATGGCTGGGTGGGCCACATGAATCAGAACAAGATATCTGCACTCCTTTCCTCAACAGTGGATAGAACAGACCTTAGCCTGTGGGATAGAACAGACCAGGCTGCAACTATGAGGGTCTTAGCTACAGGCTGATGTCTCTAGGGCATATAGAATCTGGACAAGTGAATACTCTCCAAGCCATACTGACCTATGTGACCATACAAATGTAGTGACATATGATTTTAAAATGGAGTCTATTTCCTATTAAAAAACAAATCCTGCTTTGCTTCACTGAGTCAGATCTAGACAAGACTCATGAACACACACAGCCCTACCTTCGGTTTTCATTTCCACACTGCTTTAGCCTTAATTCAGGGCAGCATGTTCAGACCCATAGCCTAAGACAGATGAGGAGAGAACAGAGTTATCACATATCGGGGCATAGGACCTGGCTTTCAACAAGCGAGTGTCAACTTGAAGAGCTAGACCAGAGATAGGGATTCCAGGCCAAAGCCATCATCTGGACAGAGAAGGGACTACAGACCATCTAAAACAGGATAGCACGCTTAGGACAGTACCCAGGCTGTATTTATATAATGATATTCATAAATGCAAAAACCTTATCAGAAGTACAGTTCCACAAAACATGTGATGATGTATCCTCCAAAGTTTGAGAGGAGAGAGCTGGTGACTAGAGTAAGGAAATGTCCCGGTTACAGGCAGAAGAAAGATGATAGAACGATATTCTTCAAGAGCGTTCCACTCTCTGAAGCCTTGTGGGATTATATTCTTAAGCGAGGCTCTGTAACCTTCTAAAGCCAATGTTTTCTTCCTAAAGACAGAAAGCAGTGCCAACTGTACTTTGAAGACAAATCATTTCCTTTAAACTTCCCCAACATCTTGCAAAGTGAAGGGCAAGAAGCACTCACCAACTTCCCTTTGAAAACCCCAACTACTTTGGAGGCCAGGGTGAACATTTAGAAAGCAAGCAGGATCTACAGAAAGAATGACTATTCATTTATCCCAGTGAAATGCACAGTTATCATAAAGTACTATGAGAAACTCTACCCTTGGCCAACAAGACCCCAATCAGCAGGGCAGATGATACGGGAACCCAAGTACAGCCAGCACTTGGAGCTCATCTGACTCCAAAACAAGATGGTTCAAGTTCTTCTGCCTCTCCAGATGAGAACATAGACTCTACTGACTTGCACATTTTGGGGAAGCAGAGTTGGAGAGAAAGCTAAAAACACAATCAAGAAGTTTCCAGGGGTCTGACATGAAGCTCCAGGGGTCTGGAGATTCTATAAGCCCAAAGGTATATGGAGAGGGGCTGGAAAAAAGAAAAAGGTATTGAGATACTAAGCCTGGGATTCACCAGCCTTTTCCCCCAGAGAAGCCTTTACCTAAGAGCCACAGGATTCTCTTGTTCATAAAACTTCCTAATCAAAACCTTCACAATGACCTATAGCCACAGAACACTAATCACAGTGTGGTCCCCAAGAGCACCACAGTGCAGTCCCCAAGAGCACCAACTACCATTCATGCACTAAAGCACAATGACCTCCCATTTCCCTCCAAATGGCTCCAGAATCTTAGTGTCTGGGGTTGAAGATATAATGTCAGTAGAGTGCTTGTCTAGCAATGCTGAGGCCCTGGATTCAATGTCCAAAACCAAAGAAGAGAATAGAATTCAGGGGTTTTAAAGGAATCCTCAACATCATCTGGTCTTACCTGGTAACAAGACAAGAAGAATTGTTCTTTGATTTGAATCCAAGGGGAGAGCTCTTGAGTGGGTTTAGTCTCTTGGCCTAATAAGCTCAGCACGCCCTTCCCTTTATTGTGATGAGTCCATGTAAGTAAAGGATTTAAGATATTTTCTAATTGATGTTTATCCTAATTTGTTACCATTGCTAGAGCAAAACTAAGGTAGTCATTTGCTCATATGTGAACAAGGAATCACAAAAGGAGTGGTCACCTGACTCCCCACTCATGGCTTTCACAGCTCCAATAGTGCCCTTCAAAATACACAATACTGTGTTAGAATTCCCCTCACCTTCTTAGGTTTTCAAGCATTCTTTGCCAATCAGCAGCCCTCCTCTGGACTTCTAGTTTGACTTTTTCCCTCCTAACTGGAACTAAGAATAGGACAGACTTCTGAAATGGCCCAGGCACCTAAAGTCTCACAGATTCTGGTCATTAGCAGAGCTACTTTGTGCTGCCTTGACTCGACATTCTGACCCTGCAATCCCACCTTTGTTCCTAAGCCACCTCATGCTCAGTGGCAGAGTGCTTGACTAGCACACACAAAGCCCTAGGTTCAATCCCTAGGACCTCAAAAAAAGAAAAAGCCATTAATGAATTCTTCCTATATGCAGTGCATTCTTTTCTCTGTGTCACAAGCTTGCTACAATGGTTGTTCATGTCCCATGGGGTTCAGCTGGTGCCTCCAGTGAGTTGGAGCTTTGTAAAGACAGGGCCTAAGCAAGTTTTTGAATTCTCGGTATTCCCAAAGCTGACTACTACAGATCCCATCAGCACTTGCTAGAGGGGACCTCCCTGTCAACAGGACAATGCCTACATTCCACAACTCAAGTGAACAGCTACAGAGCCAGATCTCCTTCTGTGTCATACTGTGTCATACTGATCCTGTGAGGTTTCTGCTATTGTCCCTTTCTTTTGATCTGGTCCTCTTCTTCTTCCAACTCCTGCTTCTAGAAAGGGTCTCCAAGTAGCAGAGGAACCAACTTATAAAGCAACAAACCCCGGCACTCCGCTTACTCTCTAGCAGATTCTGTTAAAATCAACCTTTTTTTCCCCATAGGAATAACAACTCATCTCTGGGAGATGTCTTATTTGACTTCATTTTCCTTTGTACCAACTTGAGGCACAGGCATAGAAATTACATGTCCTGTTACACTGATGAAAGGCCAGGGTCAAAGCAACCCTCACTCAACAAATCAAACCCTAGAGATTCTAGTAGCTCCCTATGGCTACATACTATAGATTTCTGCTAAGGAGACAGTATAATGCTGATCTTACCTGATAAGGTGGTAGATGAAGGAAAAGGAGCAAAGGAAAGCCATTCTTAATCTCAAAAAACCAGGTGGGAAGACAAAGTTTTATAAGCCTTTTGCTATGCTGGGTGGGCTGAAAGTCTAAAACAAGCGCACAAAGACCCAAGATAAAGGCAGTAAAACTCTTCACTTTGCTGCCTCAGTCCTGGCATTTCAGAACCCAGATGGAAGTTTGGGTCCTTCTGACATTTGGAAGGTGAAGTGACCACACAGGAGAAGGTCCAAGGTCATCCTCAGAGATGACTTTAGAGGCCAGCTCTGATGAACTAGTGAGCCCTAAGTACTCCAATTCCTAAGACAAGGCTAGGCACACAATGTTTGTCAGTGCTGCTACTGAATCCAGGACAGGAGGGAAAAGAGAATCAAAATTAAATATAAGATATGGTTCATAACCAAAGGCATTCCTAAAATAGCTTCCAGAGCTAACATGATTTAGGAACAGTTATAAAACAGCCTCACTGCTGAGATGCTTCTCATGAACCTGAACTGTATCTTATAGCCCCCAGTGCTACCAAGTAGGCCATATCTATCTCCAGCAACCATCTGCTGGGCAAGTGGACCAGTGAACACAAGAATGGGAATACATTCTTGTTTCTTTGGGGCTTATGTATAACCATTATTTTCAGAATTATAAAATGCCAAGATTCTACTAACTAGCCACTTCCAGCCTATAAGCTACACCTTTGTATGAAAAATGTGTTCCAGCAAGCTGCCCCAGCACTTCACTGCACCAAGACTAAACTTTTTGTCTCCTGTCTCATACAGAACCAAGTAAGTATTTAAAGTAAAATAGCAAGAACCCCAAGTAAGCCTTGTGCCTTGGATAAGAAGATGAAGGAAAGTTTCACCATAAAATGTTCCCAGCTCTAGCTGCTTTGAAGCCTGCTTAGGACCAGGTTGACTTATCAGACATAGCCATATCTCTGGGGCCTAAAGAAGGACTGTGAGCAAAGGCTTCCTTCCTCATAATCCTCCTTGCTGGCCCACAACCCTATTCCTCATTGATATCAGCACTATGAATGTGGAATAGTATAAATCTACTGGTCTAGAGCCCTTTCTAGGGGTCCAACTTCATCCCAAAGCCCTTGGACATGGATTCTGTCCTTGACCTTTTCCTACCAGAGCCTTTAAATAAGGCTAAGTCCCTAGACTTGCTTCCCCATGCCTTTTATCTACCCAAACAGCAACCTCCTCATCATGAACATGGCTTCATGATTGACAGAGCACTTAGTCCACACTGGGCATGCTGCAAACCCTTTCCACTTCATATACCTGGTCCTACTATATAGGTCAGAATGGGCAGCCTGGCACGGAGGCACAGTTGGCAATCAACAGGCAGTCACTTCACAGGGCTGTGCACACGAATGGCAACCTTACCTCTGAGGAAAGCACCTCATGCCTGCCCTTCCCTGAAGAATTGCTCCCCATCTACATTCCTTACAACCTGTGGTGTATATCAGTACTGAAAACACACACACACACACACACACCCCAAAGTAAACCAATGCATCTGAATTCTTCTTCTACTGTATTGTAATTTTAAGCAATTTTTTTTTTTTTGCTACTATCTTACTTAAACTAGTGTATAAAATATTTTCATGATAAATTGCCTGATTTACTTTAAGGTTGTCTTGTGAAATATATAAATACTAGATTTTCCATTTTACAAATAAGTAAGGAAAACAAGATCAGCCAAATTGCCTTAAGTTTTATAAACTTAACCAGAGACTTCCAAATCTAAAATTTCCTCTCTGACACCCATGGCATGAGAGGAAGCACAGACTGAGGAGGTTAAGTAGGCTCAGAGATCAGGAAGACTCCCACTGGCTGTGGGACATGAAGCCACCCATGAGATCTTCTTTATCCAAGAAGCAGCACTAGTAAGATCTGTGGCATGCAGCCACTGTGAAAGGCTAAGAAGTAGGTGAGAAATCTATGCATAGTGCTTGGCATGGTGCCCAGCCCACAATAAACGTTTAATAAGTGTCTGTTCTCATCACACACCACTGTTTAAGCAGGGGCAATGGTGTTCTCAAACTCCGTGTGCCAATTCCAGCAGATTCCAGCATGTGGGAGGTGCTAATTGAAGGCTAACAGAAACCTTTCATGTTCCAATATATCCTTTTACAATATATCTCTATTTCTCTGTTTACCTTCGAACAACTGTGGCCAGAGCCACAGGATACCAGGACAGAATCCAGTGCCACAGGTAGGAGGTATAACTACTACGGAGGTTTACGGCAGCCAGTAGAAGCTGGGATCAGGCTTCTGGTCACATCCACCACGAGGATATGGAATCCACCCTGAATTTAATGCATTTCAGAAACAGTGAAACAAGCAAAAGCTGGGAACATTGTGGCCAGGCAGAAACAAAATGGCCACCCAGGCAGTAATTGTCTTTCCAAGTAGTGTCTTTCCAGGCTAATTCTCCAATTCTGCCTTACACCATCCTCCTCAGGGATCTGGGGTGCTGATCCTAGGGCTTGGGAACAGATCTATCCTTGGTGAGAAAAACAAATAAAAGCACATGGCCTACTTGCAGATGTCTCACTGAGGCTGAAGAGTGAGGGGGATGGAAGCAGCACTGGGCCTATGGCACAAGGACTCATGTAGCACATGGTGCGGTAACCTGGGAGCATATGCAAGGTGTGTCTAAGTGAGCACGATGGAGATAGACATGTATCAGGCCTGGGAACAGTCAGGGCTGGACATAGGAAGGGTCACAGCTTGCCAGCTGGTTTCCTCTGGCACTGAGCTAAAGAGGAGGGAGAAAAAGAGCAGGAAGAATGTGCCTATCTGCACAACTCATGACTTGCAGCCATGTGTCCCAGCACCCTCCCAACCACCTTATGTGATCAGGCTTTTTCCTCCAACTCAGGCTGGAAACTTCTATCAGCATCTTCTTTAAAATTATGACCCTTCATATCTTTCCTATACTCTGAAACTGTGTATGGTTCCCTAGTAACAATCCTAACTGCTATCATTGGTCCCAATCTGTCCCCTCTAACATTTTCCCGTCATTCTCTCACAAACTGCCTGCTCTGGTGTCACCTCAATCCTTTCTACTTATCTCAGCCTACATCCTGTGGTCATAGTTCCTTCAAAGCATTTTTACATCCTGGTGCCTACAGGAGACTTTGGTGCTTGCAGGAGGTCTGTTGCCTGTGGGATATCTAGGTACCTGGGGGATGGCTGGGATGTGCATGATGTCTGGGTGCCTGAGTGGTTTCTAGGTGCCTGTGAGATGTCCAGGTGCCTGCAGGTTTGTTTGCCCTGTGCCTGCATGATGCCTGGGTGTCTGCATAGTGCTCTGGAGCCTGGGGTACATCCTGAATCTTCTGGGATGTCTGGGCACCTGCAGGATGCCCTGGTGCCCATGGGAGGTTCTTGTGCCTGAGGGAAGTCCAGGCACCTGTGGGATGCCCTTAGAAGTATATATGCCAAGTCTTAAAACTGACTCACACACTCTGCCTCTGTGATATACCTCTATGGGAAAGACGTTACACCTAAGACTCAGTTTCTCTATCTGTCAAATATAACAGTTATCCTGAAGTTTCTGTGAAGTTTCAATGAGCAAACACAGCCAAACCCTTAGAATATCACCTGGAGCCCACCAAGGCCAGGTGTATTACAATGTCACTGTTCACATGAGAATCCCTGGAAGCTCGTCTCCAAGTCAGCATTGGTGCAGGAAGCTATACAGGAGCATCTCATGAGTTCCCTACTGTAAATCTCCAGTCCTATATCTTCCCAGGCTCTGTGGAAGGAGAGGCCCTAAAGCCTCAGGTAAGTCTAGGTACAGTTGAGGTACAATCCTTACTTCTCAGTCTTTTTGTCCATTTTCTTGCATGCTATGCTTCTTTATAAGTCATAATTCAATAAAACTGAAAAAGATACTGTCCTCATGGAACTTACATGCTAGAATCTAGACAATGGTCATTTTCTAAGTAGCTTCCTTATCCAAATCACAGCCTAGCCTGCTGTTCTCTAGCCTGCAAGGTATTTCTGCATACCTTCTCTCCCCCCATATTAAATCACCTTTCCTCTGAAGGCTTTCCCTCAGTCTTCCTTCCTTGTCAGTACTACAGTCCCCAACAGCTCTTAATTTTAGACATAAAACACGAGGAAACAGGAAAAACTCTGCAGTGCCTGTTTCTAGTACTAGCTCTGCTAGTTAATGAATAACCTCTCGTTGGAGTTTTAATTTCCTCACCTGTCAAATGAAGAGTTGGGCAAGACATGTGCAGGTGCTCCCTCTGGTTCAACCTGAGCTAAGACTCCTTCTGAATTTAGTATGTTCGTCCTAGTACACACTTGTACTAGTGTACTTGTAGTATACTCCATCAAGAAGAAATCCATTCAGGAGGGGAGTCCCAGGCTGGTAATGGTGCTCCTGACTCTCTCCAGTCACCCTGAACTTTACTGACTGAAACCTCATAACTTTTACTTACTTGACCTTGACTTCTGCTAGCCCTGCATACCTGCCGAGATCTCTTTTAATCTGGTAGTCAATAACTGGGATGGCCTCTCCTGCTAACACAGTACCTTGTTCTTTGACTACAAAGAACTGTCCTATTGCTATACAACCAGAATACTCTAGCTGGACTGAATGCTCCTAGGCCATCTCTATACCACCAACTGATCTGCCTGTCTTGGCCTTGGTCCCTACAGTACCTGCCGAGTTCTCACATCTGCTAAGCAGGGTCCACTACCTGTACACTGATTCTTTCATTCTACAAATGTTCAGTTTCTTCACTGACAGGTATCATTATAGGCAAAGAAACAGCAGTATGGAACACAACTGCTTCTCATACCAGCATCCCATTGCCAGAACAAACTTCCCTACTCAGTGAAGAGTCTGTCTAACACACATTGTTGAGTTCTTTCCTTTAAGAGGTATTTACTGAGCACTTATTATGGACTAGCACCTTAGTAGAACAATAGCCAGGAAATGCAGCTCTTTGTGCAATGAATAGCACAGAATAGCAATGAATAGCACAAACTCTGTAAGTCAGAATCCCAGCTTTGTGACCCTGGGGATTTATAAAATTTCTCTGAGTTACTTATTTATTTACTTATTGCTTGAATATAGAGTAATAACAGAACTTAATTGGCCAGCTTTCTTTAGGAATAAATGAGGAACCTCATGTAGAATGTTTAAAATACCACATGGCACACAGCAAACACTTAACATTTTTATTTTGATGTGTCTCCAAGTTTTCATATATCAATAACTTCCATACCACCCTATATAACCAATACCTCAGGGGTTCTTTGTAGATGATTTTGACCAATGTGGCCCAACTTCAACACAGCTAGCAATAAGATACCCTCCACTTACAGTACACTGCTAGAACTTTCAAGGAGGTTAATCTGAAAATATGTAGACTAGAAGCTATAAAAAGGAGAAAATGTTTACAATACATATCAATACTGGATTTCCTACAAACTAGTAAGATGGGCAAATAAGATGGGCAGACCTATTATAAAAATGGGCAAGAGGCTAAACATTAAAGTGTATGTTTGGACCACAGCATCTATCGTAAGTAGCAGCGAGAAAGAAGAAAACATCAAATACTGGCAAGGACTTGGGAAATTAGAACTTTCCTACTTTGCTGCTGGAAGCATTATTAGTACACTGCTTTGGTACTACCTTTGAAATACAACCTCGCAATTCCATTTCTAAGCATACACAACAGAAATGTACACCCACATCTATAGATATACAGATATGTGCATGAATGTCTTTACAGACTGTGTACTTATGCCCTACATAACAACATTGAGGTCAACAGTAGACCAAATATACAATGGTGGTCCCCTGAGCTTCTATACTCGAGTGACAGAACTAGGCATATACTCAATGATGTTCTCATAACTAAATTGTCAGAACATATAAATATGTGTTGATATTCATTTACCAAAAGCCATGAACAAACGTATTCATGTAGTCCTATTTGTGATGACAATCTGGGCACAACCGAACATCCACCACAGTATCAGGTGTACCCACTGTGGTCTGTTAACAACATGGAATACTATCCTTCCCAGGAAAATAGCACACAACATGGATGAATATCACAAACAAAAAGGAGTGAAAGAAGCCAGACTGTGAAAGAGAAATTCTGCATGATTCCATTTATAAGAAGTTTAAAACAGGGAAAGCGAATCTATTAGCAGTCAAAATAGCATCCACCTTGGATGGGTAGTAACTGACAAGAAAATACTTTGGAGCATTTTGGGGATATTGTAATATTCCCTCCTTTTTTTCTTTATCTTGGAACTGTTTAAAGGCTGTGTATACTGTATGCTGAGCACATTATGTAATTGTGTTTTTATATGTATAATTATAGGCATTACAAGTGTATTATAGTAAATATATATTATATGTATAGTACAATAAAACACTATGAAAAGTAAACTAACAACAGATTTTTAATTTTTTTTAACTCAAAGAAAGTTGACTTTTATACAAATAAGTTGATTCTGCACCAAAAACAAATTTCAGTGCCTTCTGTCCCTGCTACAAAAAATCCAAAAGCCACATATGAGCCTCTAAGCACATTCCTACCACATTTTAAGATACGGCGTATATGTGACATTATACTACTACCAAGAAATATGCTTTCAAAACGTTAACCTGTCAGGTTTTGTACTCTTTGAGACTGAGTCTAAAGACGGATTTGTGTTTTACGAATATCGTGAAATGGAGTCACTTTTTGTAAGAAATGAAACTTATAAACGTGACAGAAGTGGTGGAAGCCAGGGCAAAGGGTTTATTAAAAACAAAACCGAGGAGCTCAGTAGATACACAATTTGGAATCAGTATTCCAGGGCTGTAATTCCCAGTGGCTGCCAAAGCTCTAGGTCAGAGAAGAAGGCACAGAGGGAGTCCAAGACAAGTTCTGGATCTGAACTGTGAGGGAAACAAAACTCTGGTAGATGAGCAAAAGCCACCCTGAGGTCACAAGAGGAGTGACCTGCACTTCCTGACCCAAAACAGGAAACAGTGGCTGGGTGTAGGCAGCCTTGGGTACATAAGGAAATGACCTCAGCTGGCCTAGGACAAGAGGATGTGGCCTGGGTGCTGTGCTCTGACCTGCGGCAACGATGAGCAGCCAGGCTTAGCCAGGGTTCTTCCTCTGGGCTGAGTTTCTAAATATATATTCAAGTATTTGCCTTCACTTCAGATCTCCTGAAGCTTTTGGTTCTGCCAGCCTACTTGATAGCAGAGACAGCAGAACCTAGCTCCAGTGCCCAAACCTTACCTCAGTTGCCTATAATAGACAGCAAGTAATGAACCTGAACTTGAAGAACAGCGAAGATTTTTGCCATGTAATAATCCCTGGTGATTTTCACTAACAAAGGAAAGAATATTAAAAAGACAGACACCCAAACATCCTCTGTGAATGCTATCCACTCTCCAGAGCAAAAATACCTTACTAACTGAGTTTCTCCACAGGAAGGACAGGAAAACATGGCTAGTGTAAGGGGTACAAGGAATGTCAAGCAGCAAACTGTTGGCATGGATGTCTGAAGCACCCAACAAGACCATGTGCATCCTCCAGCTCCCTGAGCTTCTACCCTGCTGACCTTCACTACTCCCCTTTTCCTTTCCTATTCGTAAGGAATCACGCACATCTTCACTCTGATATTAGAATTGCAGAGTATGGGGAATGAGATTACATAGAAAGAAGCTTGATAGCTATCCTGTGCTTTAAAAAATCAGCATATTCCAGAATCTATACAAGATCTCCTCCCTTTACCACCCAGGACCAGCAGAGGTCCTCCTTGGGAGACTCCTTCCCCCTTTCAAGCATGAGGCAACTTGCCAACTGCAGCATGTATAACTAAAAGACATGATGCCTGCTGAGTGTTTACAGAGGACCACTGACACATCTGGCAAGAGGTTGGGTCTTTTTTCCTAGGAAGCAATATCATGTTCTCCAGTGTAATAAGTATGTGTTTTCTGTATTTAAGAGATCTTCAGTAAGCAGAAGTCAGTTCTGCAAGGCAGAACAAATCAACTACAGAAGAAGGAAAACAGCTCTGAGCTAGACTAGAATCATTCCTGCGTGATGCCTGTTTGGAATGGCTTTGGTTACCCTTACAGGTTTCAACACCTAAACATGACAGCATCATTAGCATACTCGCAGCACCAGGAACATGGTCTTGTGTAGTGGAGTGTTAAGTGTGCATGGAAACAACTTCCTGGGCACAGTTACAGTCAGACACTGAAGTATTTCTCCATCTGGACCCGTGTACACACAGGAGGGAGAGAATAAAACAAAGAAAATGGCAGTAGTCCAACAAAGTGAACTGAGACACAGTGATCTATCCTAGCAAATCGCATCACAAAGTCATGATCCCAGCCCTGACCAACAATGTTTGAAAGATCTGAGAAAATTCAGCAATCATTATCTCCTGGGACACTCAAGAGACACAGGCTCCTTTGTCTAAGCAATCATCATTAGATCTGAGAAGTGGGAGAGCAGGGGAAAATGCTCTAACCCACAGACTGCCACTCTTCAATCTTACAAACCATTTTCCTCAAATCAGGCCACATCAGGACAGGCCTAGCTGGCCACAGAGAAGTCCTTAACTACCCAAGAGGTGCACACCAAACCATCACAACTGACTCTGGGTGATAAGCGGACAACCACGGTCAGATGGCTCACTTTCCAGGAGTCAAAAAACTGCATCTCAGGCCTTCAAACTCCATCCAACCATCTCAGCTCTTCTTCTTTTAACCTCTGCCCTGATTACCATGACCAAAGGTATCCTTGCTGTGGAAGTTTATTTTTAGTTATGTATAAAATAATTGTTTTTTATGCACTGTTGGGTAAGGGGCTGCCTAGGTCTAGGCGTTTTGTATTGTCTGCAGGTGTTGGATTCATGTGGGGGACATCTGATTGGTTATTATCTGCATGTGCTATGAGTAGAACATCTGAGGAGTTCTGAATCAATAAAAACACCTGAGCTCAGATGCTTGGGGTTCTCCTGTCCAGTATGGTGCCTTCCGTGATGGTGGTTCCCTCTGCTGAGGTCTCGCAGGGTCTTATAGCTATGAAAATGTCTCTGTGTGTTCTTTGGTGAGCCACCGCAGCAATGTACAACGACATATCCTAAAAGCCAGATAGCTTGAAAAGAATCTAAGGCCTAGATCTTCTCTCCAGGACTGGAGTAAAGGTTAGTAAAGCCTGCCAACAAGCATGAACAAAATCTATAGCCCAAAGTGAGACTATGTAGTGAGAACTTCAGACCATGAGTGAAGGATTGATGGGTGGGTAAATGGAAGACCAAAATCCAAGGGATGGTTGGTTCCCTTAGGTAAAGCCCAGTCTCTAAGGGCAGAGTCAGGGAGCCCTGCAGGACAGGCCAACAAACTTCTGGCTTTGGAAACCAAAAGATGCTATATAACCTCAAGCTTGCCTCAACATACATTACACTAAGCAGAGACAATGCTGACCACATTGCTGACTATAAATCTAGTCCACTCAGCTGGGTCTGGCCTCCTCCAGGCCGGCCCCCAACAGCTACAGTTTTGCTAAATTTAGGGCTGCTCCCAGCAACCCCAGCGACTCTGCACTTCGTGTCCATTTCAGGTTCAGCTGGGGACAGACAGGAACAGAACTTGTTGAGATCTGCCCTTACGTGACCCTCTCCCTTCTCCACTGAAGGCAGGGGCTCAGGAGAGCAGAAGATGTGAGAAACCAGCCAGAGATTTCCTGAGCTGTGTGAGTAGGCTCTGCACCCAAGGTTTCGCTCAGAGAAAACAGGGCTTCTGGCTCCAGGAAAATCACCCTACCAGGCCTACTCCTCACATAAGTGTCACTCTCTAAGAGTCCCAGATATTGTGGGCCTGGTAGGATAGGGCAGGATACCCTTCACCACATGCCTGGATGAAGAATCACCTTCCATACAGGGATGGAGGAGGGCCCTGCTACAGCATAACTGGATAACTCGGAGACAACACTCAGTCAAAATCTCAGAGGCCTTAAAGTACAAGATTAAGCTGCAGTTCTTAAGACAGACTCCACAGTGGAATCAACCAGGAAGTCCTGAACCTCCTGAACCTCCTGTGAATCTCTCCCCACCGCAAGACCATTGGGTACCCAGTCTGGGCTTTGCATATTTTAGGAGACCTCGGGAATTCTAATGTGTACAAAAGTTTGTCCATCGCAAGTTTGGGAATTTGGCTTCTACTTTCTGGGAATTCAGTCTTCAAGATGCCCTAACATAGAGTCCAGTCACAACAACTTCCTGCTATGTCACTGTGGGTAAGTTTTTTAATCTGTGCATACCTCCTTTTGCTGGCTATAAAGTGCCTACTAAATACTAAGCACCTGTGGCAAGACTGCTATGAATATGTAATGAGACACTCCAGAAACATACAGAACACTGATATGTAGCAAGTACTCAATAAAAATTAGTAATCATTATAACAACATGCAGAGGAAAAGGAAGAACTCAAGAGCTAGATCTAAGTCATACAATGAGAAAGTATGTGAAACTGACAGGGCATTTCCGGGAAGAGGGCACGGACAAGAGATAAGGCTCTAACTGTCTGAACAGTCTGCCTATCCATCTCTGTCTCAATTCAGACCTTCCTCCCACCTGCTGTACCTTGCCCTCACCCCAACTCCTAAATCCTACCATTCAGAATCTAGGGCTGTCTCCTTTCTTAAGTGTTTCTAACAATATCCCACGGTTATGATTTTTGGAGTTTTATAATTTACTACCCTGAATGAATACCAGCCAGATAGAATATTTGGCCTGGGGATGAATGTTTCATCGGGTATTAGTCTTGCACTTCAAATGAATAAGAAGTATCATGAGGAAGGGTCCAATTCTCACAATTCTGAGTTTTCCCCCACAGTACTGGCATTGTGCTGGGCATACCAGATTCGTATTTGTGAGATAAAAATCACATGTTTTACAGAGCTAACTGCACATCAGCAGGTAATCAGGCTTAGTGCTCAGGAGAAACAAGGCCAGCACCCAAAACCCATAGCACTGTGAGCTTCTATTCCATCACAATGGGGACACATCATTGCCCCAGTCCATCACACGAGGCCCTACTCACCCATTCCTAGGGCCTGTGGCTCCTGCCACCAAATCATCAACCCTCATGATTTACTGAACCCTACAACAGCCAAGCAAAGTTCAGTTCTACCCACATCCAGCCCAGAGCAGCTGGCTACCCACAAGCTGTAAGCCTCTTACAGATTAAAGGTCCTAATTTAAACCTCTGTGTGAGGTACAGCATGTGGCTCAGTACTCTGCAGGCCAACTGACATAAAGAAGTAGCCACGATCTGAGAAATGCTGGCGGGGGGGGGGGGGGGCACACGAATGAACACGTAGAGCCTGAACAATTTAGAATCCGAGTGTCTGAGACCTCAGTGACATCAGCAGAAAGAGTCAGCTCACTACCATCCACCAGGAACCTAAGTATGTGAACTCCATCACCTTCCTTAGTGAACCTCAGAAGCACAGCACTAACAGGGCAAAGTAAGTGGGGATGGCTTTTTTCCAGCCCAGACCTTGGTATGTGGGGAAGACTTCTGCTGGAAAAACAATAAATCTTAGACAGCAAGGAAACAGTTATTAAATCAGGAAACAAGGGACAAGGGCTGGGGTTAAACCTCTAAACCTCTGTATTCTAGGGAAACACTTCGGTGACAAGGGAGGGACTGAGACCTGCATCCCACCTGGGTAAACAGCCTTAGACCTTCCTGGGGGATTTTTTTTTTTTTTTTTTGGTAAGCCCTCACTACAGCTGCTTCCATAGAGAGAGCTTCTAGGGAAGTAGCTGGAACCTGTTGGCTATGCTAAGAACACAGAAACCCTTTTAGGATGATACTCCTATATATTTTAGACCTTGACCCACAGTCAGGCCCAGATTACATGGAATTCCAGCACTCCTAATATGTGTCATGTGCCTATCTCTCTCTATACACACAAAAATGAAGCAACACTTCATGAAATAATACCTTTATCACATACTATGCAGTTTAATATTTCCTATTACATATATACATTATTTATTTTCTACTAACACATCTTAACTATATAAAGTAACAAGTTTTTACTTATTACAACTTTTTCAAACACATGCATATTTTTTAATGCTCATTTCCTGTTACACTGATGTCATACTACCCCATTGTCATGTCCTTTCTCTGCAATATCCTCAGCTGGGACCACCCCAGCCCTCAAGTCTTCCCAGAGGGCCCATGATCTCTCTTCTCTTGCACCATTCGTGTCTCTGGTGCTGGTCCAGCTACTAAGCACACTGGGCTGATTCCTAGCCAATAAGGTTCACCAGTTGCAGCACTTCTCATCCTGAACTGTAGCCCAGGGACTGAACAGACCTGTGGTACCAAGACAGAAAGACCATCTGTGCTGTCCTTGTGTTCACCTCTTCCAACAGCCTAGCTGCACACCAAATATGCGACAAAATCCTAGACCCTGAAGTCTGTTTGCCAATGTTAGTTACATAGAGACAATTTTCCAGTTCTTTTTAACAACAGGATAAAATAATGCATATAAAAACTATCCTTAGCCTAGTCTTTCTTCCAAGCAGCCTATGAAATTTTGCCACCTCCTCCTCCAGACAGCCTACTCTGATGGATCCAATAGTAAAGGTATTCTCCAAAGTCCAGACTACAGTAATATGAAACCCTAATCACTCCTTTCTATACCCCATCTCCCCAGAAATACAAAACATTGGTATTTGTATCTGTAATTACTGCCATCTGGGTATAAAAGTCAGAAACCCTGTCTTAGAAAATAGCATAACCATTCAATATTCTAATGTAGTAAATATGATGGGTTAATCTTTTTCTTTTTAGTTATTAGATAATTTTCCCTATCCTTCTAAAGCACACACTGGCTCGTGCGAGTCAGTAGCAGAATCTGCATTCACCACTGCCTCCTAATGATTCTCAGGGTTACCTCTGAGCCTGTTGATCAGCACCTCTAAACTCAGAAAGTCTACACAATGCATTCCATCAATACCCAAAGATTACAGAAGAGGAAGGGCTTTTATGGCTGACTGATGAGCTCAGCAAGCATTGCACGGGTCAGCCAGCCTGGGGCAGTGTTTTATAATGTGGGGACTGCAAATTCTCCGGGATATATGTCAAACTATGTGCTGTAAGGACTTTTTTACTATAGCTTCCATTCAATTCTTAACAAGAGCAGGTCCAGGCCTTCCCACTACCTCTTCCAATGCACAGGCTTCCTTTGCCATACACACTGCCTCTGAGCATGCCAGCCACCCAGTTCCAACAGTCCCTCCCTGGCTCTGTAGCCTAGTTCTGTGCTATAGGCAAGGCCTTGCCCATTCTTGAGCACCCACTTAACAATACACACTTACCAACTGTCCAATGGAAACAAAACATAGCTAGGTGCTGAGGATAGAGCCAAGAACACAATGGAAGAGATCCTTTTATTCAAAAGATACCCTCCATACCCTATTCTGGTTATCATGATACATGCTTACCTTTTCCTGTGTTCCTTTCATTCTTTAACTCTGTAACTGAAATTGAGTGTCTTCTCTCTCACACCATCCTCTTCCATCTCTACTCCACTCCATCCAAAATGAGAAATGGCCACATAACAGCCTTTACAGATGTGCTTTAGTGAACAGCAGCTGATGGGTAGACCATAAACAAGCGACAAAAATTAGTACCAGGAGAACAAGCTTTGTTCAACAATGAAGGATCTCCAGAAGTTGGGCAGGGCCCCTTTTGTAGTGGACAGTATTGAGAGCCTACATCTAGGCCGCGGACAGTAAGTCTCCTTCCAGCTTCTCACAGTTTAAAAGCATGCTTCATAGGCACTGGGCAAAAAACTCCAAATGTACATTTCTACAGCTTCTTGAACAACCACAGTGGAGAAGGGCCCTTCTAGGATGCAGTGACGTGTATGTACACGCACTTGGAGAACACGGTAAATGAGAGAAGAATACAGCGAAGAGGTGTCACCTCTCTCTTTAAAGGAGGTGGCTGAAGATGAAGTATTGGGAGACTTCTGCACGGGAAAGAAAGCAAGTGTGAAAGACGATCTGCAGGACTTGAGAAAATGTTGGCAAACTGTTGCCCTGCCAGGATCAACATCCAGAACAGATGAGGAACTCAAACAGCTCAACAGCAGAGAACAAATAATCTGATTTTTAAATTGGCAAATGACCTAAACAAACATTTCTCTAAAAAAGACAAACAGCCTACAAGTAAGTGAAAAAATGCTCCGTGATCATCAAGGAAATATAAATCAAAACCACAATGAGGTATCAGTATCCTCTCATGCTAAAGAGAATGGATATTATCAAAAGCACAAAATAATAATAATAATTGCTATTATTATTAAATAAAAATAATAATGTATTAACATAACATATATTAATGTTATTTATATAAAATAAACATCATACTATGCATTATATAATTATATATATAATTATATATACAATAATATATCTATTTGTATAACCTATATAGAAATAATAGATATAATATAATATATTAATAATTAATGTTAAAATGATTATTATTATAACAAATGGTGGGAAGGATATAGTGAAAAGGTAACTCTGTCGCACTGTTAGTAGAACTATAAATTAGTATAGGTATGGTAAAAATTGTATTCAGGTTCCTTACAAATGAAACAAACAAACAAAAAACTAGAAATAAACCAGGCATGGACAGGCTTGCAATACCAGCACTGAAGAGGCTGAGACAGGAGAACCACAAATTCTAGGCTAGACTGGGCTGCACAGGGAGGCTCCATTTAAAAAAACAAAACAAAATACTCTGGAAACAGAACTACCACATAATCCAGCAATCCCAGTACACGTAATACATTTAAAGGAATTGAAGTCAATATGTCAAAGAGACATTTTCATAATACCCAAAAGAGAGAATCAATCTCAGTGGCCATCGATGGGGGAATAGACAAAGAATATGTGGCATATATATACAGAAGAATATTATTTCATCAGAAAAGACTGAAATCCTGCTATCTGAAGCCATATGACATAGAAGATATTACATTAGGTGACGTAACTCAGGCACAGAAAGATAAAACACACACTCTCACTGGCATGTACAAGGTGCAAAGTTGACCTCACAGAAGCAGAAAGTAAAACAGTGGTTATCAAAGGTTAGGAAAGGATCAAAAGCAAGGAGAGTGGACAATTCATGAGGGTGCAGTAAGATAGACAAAAATCTTCTCGTCTCTTGCGGTGCAGAAGGGCAACTACTGCTGACAACAATTTACTGCATGATTCAGAACAGTTTGCATAGGACTGGCTGATTACCTGGTTTTGCAAAGAGGATTCTGAATGTTTCCAACACAAAGAAATTATCTGAAAAGGCAGATACCCCAATGATCCTGATTTGACCATCATACACTATATACATGTACTGGAACCAACATCCCCATCCCCCAAAACATATGCTGTTATGTCTATTTGTGTGTATATATGCATCTATATACATTTGTGTATATGTTCTTTAAAGAAGTGAGCTGGCTACTCTAACTACAATGGCTATCTCTTCCAGAATGTTCTGCTGGCAGACTTTCAGAGTAGTGTCAGCTCCCTAAATCACAGCATGGTCATTGCTAGAATGGTCACACTATGAGACCAGCAGAACATACAGTCAATAAATGCCACAGTGTTGTTTTCCCTAACATCAAAAAATCATTCCAAGCCAAGAAATGGTGGCACACGCCTTTAATTCAAGCACTTGGGAGGCAGAGGCAAAGCAGATCTCTGTGAGTTCGAGGCCACCCTGGTCTACAGAGTGATTTCCAGGACAGCCAGAGTTACAACAGAGAAACCCTGTCTCAAAAAACAAAACAAAACAAAAAGAAAAAGAAAAAAATCATTCCATAAAATGTCTCCATCAGCTACCAAATAAATCTGGCCTATCAGACTTTGTTGTCTAAGAAATACAGCTTTATAGTCCTGGGTCACAGGATGGACCTATCATGGACCCATCAAGCAGTAAGTATTGGTGAAACTAAAGCCTTTTTAACTATGAGGGATAACAAAGGCAAGAAGCAGAGACAAGGTTAGCAGAAGAAGTAATGTGGGCAAGAACCTCTGGGAGAGCATGTATTAGAAGGCACCTCAGGATGGAGACAAAAACACTAGGATGTCTTTTAAACATTTTGCTGAAAATAGAAAATCAAACCAAACTATTATTTAATGTTTATAGATACTGGCACAATGATTAAATTTGTGTGGCAACTGTCATGTAATATACAAGAGGCTTTCTGTGTCTAGATATGATCTCAGGGGCAGAAAGAAGGACAGTAGCATGTTAAATGTACAAGCTTACTTAAAGACAAACTCTTCAATGCAATGGATGACTGAGCACGCTTACTGAGAGAGTGAGTCCTGGAAGCCAAGTTACTACACAGTTCCTGACTGACTCCCAAAACATGGAGGAAGTAGCTCAACTTACAGAAGAATTGTACTTTTTATTAACTAGAAAAAAAAAAAAGAGTTTGAAAATTTGCTGACCTCTTCTGTAATGAATGCCTGTCAGCAGAATGTTATTTAATAAATATCTTTAAAGAAGCAAATAAAATCGGTCCCTTTCAAGTGAAAGTGGATTTTTAGAAATGGGTAAGAAAGCCATTGTTTCTTAAAAGAACATTTTGAAAACAAGCTCTTAGAAATAATTGCCACCTTAAGTCGTGACATTGTCAATTTCAATTAAGGACATCGCCTCTAAAATCCATCTGCGTACACTTAACTAGAAATATCTAATTTCAAATTTTCCCCAAATGAATGGTCGTGAATCCAGATACTTAACACAAAAATATACAAACTCTTCCAATGAATTTGTAAGAAGTGATATCTAGAAATACTAATATATGACCTGAGTTTCAGAAACTGATAGATTTATGACTCTCTGTTGCATGAAGATATATACATCTTTGTGAAGTCGATGTTAAAAAAAAAAAAATCCTCACTTGAACTAGAACTTCAAACCACTAGATGACACCAAGATATTCCAAACAACAAAGTACACTCATTTGCATTAATTTTACTTATAATCATTCTCAATCATTCATTCCATTTAATTATTCAAAAAAAATGTCTATCTCCAGAATGGCAGGCCCTGTCTCTGCTGTGAAACAAAACTGACAGGATCGCTGCTCAGTAACTCCTTGATTTCAGCGAACAGAAAGAGGAAAGTCACTGATGGAAATCTTCTTAGTGAGTGTTCCACTGCTGTGAAGAAACACCACGACCTCAGCAACTCTTAGAAAGAAAAGCATTTAATCGGGGCTTGCCTACAGTTTCAGAGGTTTCCTGACATCACGGCAGGAAGCATGGCAGGGTTAGGCAGACAGGGTACTGGAGAAGTAGCTAAGAGTTCTCTATATATGGATCCCCAGGCAGCAGGAAGAGACACTAGGCCTGGGTTGGGCTTGTGAAACCCCAAAGCCCACCCCCATTGACACACTTACTCCAAGGCCACACCCCCTAATCTCTCCGAAGGAGTGCCACTCCTTGATGACTAAGCGTTCAAATACATAAGCCTGTGGGGGCCATTGTTATTCAAACCACCACAGAGATGTTTATTATACTAAATGGTGACAGAGAAAAAGCACTGTGTGAAGGGAGGAGGAGAATGCTAGAGAATGGCGAGGTACTGGGAGGACCCCGAGAAGGCAGGACCCGTAGGAAATAAGGAAAACACAGAAACTGTGTGGGAAGAAGATTCCAAACAGAGAGAGCTAGAGATGAGAGGACCCTAACATGTGCCTGAGGAACGGAGGCCAGTCATGACTGCACAAGGTGTAGTGAGACGGGAGCATGAGAAAGCAGAGGCAGCAGCCCCCAGCTGGGTCACAGTCTTGTGTGATACCACGTGGCAGCCACTAGCCACAGCCGGAGATGTGCTATGACTCAGCACAAACAGTGAGCTAAACAAGAACAATGGAACGCACTTCAGAAATAAAAATATGTCTGACGTACTAGCTTAAATAGAATACATGGCTACAATTAATTTCAACAGCTTTATTTCCTTTACCAGAGATTTTTAAATTACCTGTGTGATTCTCCAATGTTTCTCTATTTTACAGTGTCTCTATTTTACGGTAATTATACGAGCTACAGCATCCTGGGGACCTTATTGAGGACCATGGTGTTTACTGAATGAGGTGAAAAGCTGCCGCAGGAGTTTGAGTACATTAAGGCATAACAAGATTTCTCTCTGCTTCCTGCGAAGAGTCTGGCTGCTGGGAAGACTCTGGCCTCTGAGGGACAGAGAAGCAGAGATGACAGCATCCTGGTCAGGGTGCTGGCAGGGGAGGCAGTTCTGACAGGTCAGATTTAGGAGGTACTTTACAGATGGAATCAGGATTTGCACATGGGTAGGATAAAGGACCACAAGAATGAGAAAAGTGAAATACAACATCTAGTGTTCTAATAAACACCTAAGAGGCTAGCATTCTCATCACTGCGATGGGAAAACTGAGCAGAAAAGTCAGTTCAAGTTTGGACACGTTCAATGGTAAATATCTACCAATATCAACATTGAGATGTTAAACCAGCAGCTCCGTATACAGGTCTATAACTCAGGAGAAAGCCTAGATTAGAGACAAAAATTGGGAAGCATCATCACACAGAATTTAACTTCTCACTAGGGAAAATTTATAACATAAATAAAATAAAACTCATCAAGCAACTTCAGAAACCATCAATGCCTAGTCATTGCTGTTTCTCTTCTGTGATTACTCTGAAATGAACTAGAGACATTATTTAAAGACTTGATATAGAAAAGGCTCACAGTGAAGAAGATGGAGAAGGTGAAGAGGAAGTGCCCCGGATACAGAGAACTGAAAATGAGAGGCAGTGAAGGCAAGAATAAGAATGAGAGACAAGAAATAGATGCCCTGGAAACGAGATGAGACAACCTCAAGGAAAATGGCAGGATCAGCTATGTCAAACACTGCTGAAAAGTCACCCAATACAAAAGCTCAAGTGTTCACTAAGGGAAGTGTCAGGACCATGTTAGTCGAGTGTGGTGGGATACAAGGTGGGAATGAGAGTAAAAAAGTATAGAAGGCAGAATCTGGGGCTTCTTTAAAATGAGAAAGCAGCAGCCAATAGAAATGATCCAATAGAGGGGAAACTGGTGATGTGAGAGGGTAGGGAAGCTGGGCAATGTCCTGATTACATGAGAGGGAAGGATACGCAGCAGACTGGGGCTGTCCAGGACGGAACTTCGAATAGCAAACAGAGGAAGAGAGAGAGTACCACATATCATAGCCACTGACAATTTTTAATGTTGTTTTACTATGTTTTATTAATACAGAAATGCTGTATGTAACTTATATATACAGGAAAATACTCAAAAGTTTAACTGATATGTGCATGTATAAAATATTTTTTAATTAGAAAAATCAAAATCTAAACCACGTAGCCTTCAGTGACTAGAGACATGTAAATGTTAAAAGTACATTGGTCTTTACATCTGAGAATATCTTCTTTTTTTGTTTGTTTGTTTGTTTGTTTGTTTTGTTTTTTTCAAGACAGGGTTTTTCAGCTGTCATTGGCTGTGCTGGAACTCGCTCTGTAGACCAGGTTGGCTTCGAACTCACAAAGATCTGCTTGCCTCTGCCTGCTGAGTGCTGGGATTAAAGGTGTGTGTCACCACCGCCTGGCCATTTTTTGGGGGGGGCTCTCTCTTTTTTTTAAAGATTTATTTATTTATTTTATGTGCATTGGTGTTTTGTCCATATGTCTGTGTGAAAGTGCCAGATTCCCTAGAACTGGAGTTACAGACAGCTGTGAGCTGACATGTGAGTGCTGAGAATTGAACCCGGATCCTCTGTAAGAACAGCCAGCGCTCTTAACCTCTCAGCCATCTATCTCTTCAGCCACTGAGAATATATTCATACTAAAAGTATTTTTAAATAACTGTACAGGTACTCTAATCCTACAATATAGCTGCAATCGAACTGAAAATACAAAAAAAATACCTAATAATACCTAATAATCACAGATCATTAGCATGATAAGCCTGAATCGTATCAGCAGATTCCGCAGCAGTATCAATGCCTACCAAACGTACAGCTTCAGCAAAACACAGCACACTGAGAATGTGGACCCGTCACCTGACCAGCTGGTAGAACAGGCAAGAGCCCAACCCAATCCACAGATACATCCAACTTGCTCTAAGATACCAGCACCAGTAGGCACTTGCCAAAGACCTTTACCAACTGGGAAGAGCTTTTTAAATGTTTTCATTTAGCCTTTCTGCCACCCACTTTAACTCTCAGAGCTACACACACTGTAAAACAGATACACACAATAGCAAATCAGTGCCACTACAAAAGGCAAGTCAAAGGGGTATGAAAAGGAGGCAAGCCACAGAACTGTATCTCTCCTCAACCACATGAAACGGTAGCATGAGTCTATGAATCCCAGGCCCTAAAACATGGTAGATTTGGTAGTACAAAAGTGACATAGTCATATAGTACACAAGAAAGGCTGAAAATAGTTCTCACTGTTTAGAATGTAGTCTCCGTGACAGTCAGGCCCTGACCATTTTCTCACAGGTGTCTGTCCAAGGTCTAGTACAATGCCTTACACAGAGCAGGGCCTCAAGAATAGTTACTAGGTGGGCCTGGCATCACACGCCTATGATTTCAGCACTCAGGAGCAAGTCTGGTCTATGTAGTGGGTTACAAAGCAGCCAGGGCTACAAAGCAAGACCCTCTCTCAGAAAGAAAGAAAAAGAAAGAGGGGAGGAGAGAGGGATGGAAGAAAGGTTACTGAAGGAAAGAATAGATAACCAAGAAGCCATAATCACGGTAAGAACAACAACGTTTGAACAAAGCTCAAGAAAGCCACTCTGGCAGTAGATTAAGGAGGAAGGGTAGACAACTAAACAAAACCAAAACGCAAAACTACAAAGCAGATTCTTTATTAACAAGAGACGCACAAGTTATTAACTAAATCCAACATGGATCCTGTTTACAGCATGACTTAAAACAATAGGATTTTTGTTGTTTTTTTAGTGAAACCATCAGGGGAATTGAAACACTTACTGTAAAATAGGTCATCTTTAGGAATATCTTTGCTTATTCAAGGTGTGCTAACACTTAACAAGGTTACAGTCTTAAAATAACATATCAGGTGAAGATACAGGATAGAGTTTGTACAAAAATGCTACCACGCTTAAGATTTACTGCAACTCAAGGAAAGGAAAAAGAAAAACACAAATGGAGATTTAAATGAGAAGGGCCATGTTTTGATTACCCATGGAAACACTGGGCAACGGGAACATAGGGGTTTATGACACTAACTCTACCTTTGTATATGATGAGATCAATACTGTAAATACTTAGGGAGTAACCATAAAACCTCTGCATTTGCCCCACCACAGAAAAATCATTGAGTGCTATTGTGGGACATAGACTGGCAGTTTTTCAATGAAGACCAGCACAACAGAGCCCTGTCTGTTCTCCATCCCTACCAGCACATTCACCTAGGAATCATGAGCTTCATATCTGCTCTTATCCTGGTCCAGTGATACCTCACACTAGCTTCCACTGCCCAACACTAGCTTTGTCTCCTTACTCCAGTCCTCTGCAGTAACTGATGATGCTAAGCCTCTGAGCCACCTCTTGGTATCATCCCAACCCACCATTCTCATGGCTCCGCCGACACTGGATTCTCTCATGCCCATGTAGCCTTACTGTCTTACCTTACCTTCTCTATCCCTTTTCCTTAAATGCTCTCATATTACCAGTGTATCCTAGAATGCCAGTCTTCCTCCAAACATGTTACTCTCGCTGTTCTGAGTTCCTCTCTCCTATCTACCTACTCAGATACTTTCTGAACATTTCCAAGGCAAATCAAATAAGGATGGGTCTGCGAATTAGTTATCTGGATGCCTATTATATGCCAAATTCTGAACCCAATACAAAGGTGACATACTCTAAACCACATAATCTACTACAAATGGTATCAAAATTGGTTCAGTTGTCCATGAACCTTCTAGACCTGATCGTAAGTGCTTTAATTCCCTGTCTCCTCAGAACTTCACACACTGCCTAGCACAGAGACGTACGAATATCCAGATGATAAAATGAATGACTCAAGTCAGTGCATTTGTCTCAACAGTCCTTAAGCCTCCATAACCTTTATAGTGTGGGGTCATCCCATTTACCACTGTGCTAGAAGCTCCACTCTATGAATGAAAGGTGGAAAAAGTGTTTGATGAGGCCTTATGAAGTATCGGGCAGTGAAGAGGAGCTCCTAGAGCTAGTCTCGCCACTACCAGCTAGAAGCAGATCTAGGTGTGGTTGGCTACTGTTTCTGCTATTTTGGATCCTTTGTTCCCTCCTACTCCTGACACCTCCTTCTGTCTCCCTCCCAGGTATAATGGGAATAAATCTGCCATTCTTTAAATCCCCACTGAATGAGCATATGGTTTCCTCTTGCCACCAAGCTCTTCCAGCTCTTATCTCAGCCCTGAACCAAACTTCTCCAGCTGTTGTACTGCTGCTAGCTCAAGCACCAAGTCTTAAATCAACCCCATTTCCAGCCATGGGAGTTTACCAAAGCTCCAGGATTAAGACCAGGTCAACAAGGAAGAAATCAGGAAACAAAAGGGCTCCAGGAAGTTGAACTGCAAAAAACCCAGAGGCTGATTGCAGTGCCAGCATGACAGACAGCCCTTCCACAATCCCAAGCCTAGGCCTGGTTCTAACAATGCGGATGGGCACCATGATCATACAAGACACACAGGCTGCTTCCAGACAATCTCTAGACTGGCATCCTTGGGGACAGAGGGCAAAGCAAAACTATCAGAAAACTCTGCAGGACACAGAAGAACTCATTAGTCTCTCTTCTTCTGCCCCAAGATTGGGTTTGGGTCAGTCTAGCTCTTCTGAATAAGCCGGAGTCAGACATACGGCTTGTCAAACTGTGGCCACTACACACTTCTACTCAGGAACTCTAGACTCCAGGCCCCAGGACAGAGTGGGGCACCTTCCAGGCTCCAGAGAAAGGGCTTGGAAAGAAAGGTGTTTCCCAGTACAAAATTATTCTGACCATCTTCTTTCTTCTCATGAGGTGACTGTAAATATCTAACATACAATTAGAACCTTTGAGGTCTGAACCAGTCCCAGCAAGAATTCTCAGTAGAGACCCATGTGCACTCATGGTAGCCTATGACAAGTTTGGAAAATTTTTATCTTTAATGTCTTAAAGGGCAAGATGGTAAATATTTCAAGCTTGCAGATAATATGGCTATTGCATCTACTTAGCCATGCCATTGTGATACATAAACAACAAGCATGTCTATGATCCAGTAAAGCACAGAAATAGGCATCTGGTCTATAGACCATCGTTTTGTTCACTGGAACCTGCTCTTTTAGCATTTCCTATTTCAGAGAAGAACTGAGGCCGTCGTGTACCTATGTATTCCAATTATGAGATTCAGACCTCTATTTCTGCTCCTTGCTCTACAAAGTACTTCAAAAACAATCCAGGCTGCTTATTCTAAAATCTAGCCCGAATCAGAAACTTGAGCAAAAGTGGAAATGGCTGTAGACATCACTTCTGAGGGCTTCAGAGATGGAAAAACTAGACTCCTTATACAAGATGCTAAGACCTGGAAAGGAAAGTGGTGCATCTGATAGCGTAGCTGGCAAAGGTCTCCTGACTCTGAACTCCTATTTGGTAAGTGACAGACAGACAGGAAGCATGTCAACAGCATGCCTGTGGAGGCAAGGACCTGTAGCACTTCCTGAAACTCTAGGCGAACACAAAGACCAAGGAGACAAAATGGGAAAGGAAGTGCATCTGCATGTGTCGATTTTTCATGTACTCAGACACGGCTACTAGAAAGAAGAAAGTGTAAACAAAAATCTGCATTTTAAAAAGTGATACTGTGCCGGGGCGGTGGTTGGCACACATCTTTAATCTCAGCACTCTGGAGGCAGAAGCACGTGGATCTCTGTGAGTTTGAGGCCAGCCTGGTCTACAGAGTGAGTTCCAGAGTTAAACAGAGAAAGCCTGTCTCAAAAAAAAAAAAAAATAGATGCAGTCTGGTAGAAGAGGCAGGTGACTGACAGAAACTAGACTAGGAGTTTGAAAGGTTCTTGGGACAATAAACAATAACAAGGTACCCACCTGTAACTCTTCTCAGAACTGACTTCCATATCAAACTTTGTATATCTGACCATAAACATTTCTATACTGAGATCTCAAATTCATCCCCAAAATGTCTAAAAACAAATCAAATATGTCTTCCTTGAACAAGTTTGAATACTAACTTTCCACCAACCATGAAGCCTCAAAATTTTAGCACCTTCCTTCCCCCATGTCCTGTCCCCAAATCAAAGTGGCCACCTGACCTGCCTCTTCTTTCCATTCCCACAGGCTTCACACTAACTCCCACCTCCAGTCTGGTATCTTGCCTGCCTTCTGCCTGTACCACCTCCTCCACCCCATGCCAGGCTTATAATGATGTAGATGCAGGATTTCCCTGCATACATACATATACATCTCCTCCCATGCATACAGTCTCTTCAGGGCAAGGCTCACTGTCAGTTCTCTGGCTTCCAAGCTTCCAGAACCTCACCTAATTTAGGGAGAGCACGCTAAGTGCCGAGTGAATGAGCCCTGGCTTTTCATCATGGGGCATGTCACTACTTCCCACAGCCCTGAGCCCAGAACAGCACGCTTTGCAGGCCCTCTACTGTCTCACTCTCTCCCTTCCACCTGTCTACCATCCTGAAAACAAGCTCTTGGCTCAAGGAGCTGATCAACTCCTGACCCTCTTCCTGTTCCTGCCACTGCTGCATCACATCTCTGCCCACGCTTGGCTAGCCCTGCCTTGTGATGACGTCCATGCCCCTCCCCCCTCCATGTATTCCAACTCCTACGCAACTGCCAACTGTGGAGCTTTAGGGGAGCTAGGGGATGCAGGAAAGGGGATATGACAAAAAACGGACAATGAAGGGCATTAAAAGGGTATGCTGGAGTCTTTGATACCTAGGGGCATCACTCTCCCAATGGGCAGGGTTGGCAGGCAATTGAAAGAGGAGGAGGAGGAGGAGGAAAAAGGGGAGGAGGAGGAGGAGCCAGATTTTTCCACTGAACGAAAAGCATAATTTTCACCACTGCTTTTGTTGCCCTGGTAACCAGGGACAGCCCAGTGGAGAGTACAGTAAAAGAACACCATGTTTATCTTTGCTGTTTGATCCACTTCCCTGTGGTTCTCAACTCATGGGTCTCGACCCCTTTGGGAATCAAAGGGTCCTTTCACAGATCTTTACATTACAATTCATAACAGTAGCAAAATTACAGTTATGAAGTAGTAATGAAAATAATTTTATGATTGGGAGTCACCACAACATGAGGAACTGTATTAAAGGGTCGCAGCATTAGGAAGGTAGAGAATCACTGCATATACCCTTCCCTGACCACCTCTTTCCCTGGGCCTGTTCCAAATGTCTTCATTCTAGTCTGTTTCTCAAAACCTCAAAGGAAGAGCTAATCCTTACTATCAAGCACAATGTATCAAGTGTTCCACATCCTGGGGGGTGGGGGGGGAGAATCTCACCACACTCACCTGCCATGCCAGGGAGCCCGGTGAACCAATAGCTGGGTTCAAAGCTAAAGAATGGAATCCACTCTACCAAACAATCCAGTGGGCAAGGAGAAATAAAACGACGAAATGGAGAAGACTGCCCAGCCAGTGCCTTTCTTAGGACTAGACTGCTGGGGTGCACTGGGTACCTGTTTGGTCAAACCCCTCCTGTTCCAAGATCATCAAAAAGAGCCTGACTGGGCATGATTTGGGGGAACAGGACCACCCCAAAACCTCCACAGATCCTCCTCCCTGGATATGAACACCGTATCAGCATGACCTCAGAACAGAGACAAAGCGCTCACCGTTCGAGATTATATAAGTGTTATATAACATGGTGGCACCAATAGCACCAATGCAATTATCCAATGCCAGAGACAGGCCGGGGGTGGAAAGCAGCCCAAGGGGCTGGCACACAATCCTCTTGCCACCAGTGCCAAAGAAAGCCAGGCAGGTCCTTGTCGTCTCAGCCTTGTCTATACGTGCTCCTTCCACCCTAGAGGAGAGAGAGAGACTTGCCCAGCTCTGAATTCCCTACTGGGCAGGAGGTCAGGCCACAATACCAACACCACCCTAGCTCAAGGTAGTCTCTGTACAGCCTGGCAGGAGAGCATCTGAGAGCCTGGGCAAGGGAGGGGAAAGGTCTAGAGACCCCTCTATCCTGGCATAACAAGCCCTGCAGCAGCAACAGGTTTGGCTGGACCAGCTGTCCTCTGTTCTGCCATTTGCTATTTCTCTAAAAGCAAATTACTTACGCCTAAAGTGTGTGTGTGTGTGTGTGTGTGTGTGTGTGTGTGTGTGTGTGTGTTGGTGTAGGGGGGCGGGCGGGAGGGGGATATTTGGCAAATGCTAAATCCTGTCGCTGACTACAGACAAAGCTAGGAGGGTGTTCTGAGTAATTCATCCTGTTTCTCCATAGCCCCACGTCCACTATGGGGAAGCTAACCCACCACCCAGGAACCTGAACGGCAGCACGGAGAGCTGTCCACAACTCCCAACACCAGCTAGGTACCCCATCTCTGCAGCAGCCTGGGTTGCCGGAGCAGCTACCCAGAAGGCTTGCTCCTCCCCCTTCTGCGGCGCAGGCGTCTGCGGCCGGTGGATCAGCACGCGGGCCGGGGGGCCGCGGTCCGCCACTCCAGAGCTCTGTCCAGGTCTCCCACCAACATCACCACACCCGTGTTATTACCCGAGCGGGGCAAAGCGCACAGCGCCTGCCTCGTGGCGTCGCCTCTGGCTGCACCTGTGTGTCCCGAACTGCACCCCGGCCCGCCCGCCGCCTCCCCACGAACCTCCGCGTCTCGGAAGAGCTGGAAGGAACAAGCTCCCGCATCTCGAATCTGCCGCGCCGTCCCTCTCTCCCTCAACCACCGGTCTCCGCTTCTTCCCGAACCCTATCCGAGTCGCCGCACCCCTGCGCAGCCCGGTGCTAGCCACCTACCGGGAAGCCGAGGCGTGAGGCGCCCAGGTTCATGCGCCAGGGACTGCGGCCCCTCAGGCCTGCGCAGCCCAGGCCGCTGTCTGCGCCCGCCCGCCTGCCGGGGAGGCGGGAGAGGAGGGCTTGGTGCAGCCGGGCCCGGCATACCCGGGTCACTCACGGCCGGCCTGGCTCATCCCGCCCTGCAGCTCCTACCTGGACGGGCCGCCGGCTTCCGACACTGCGGAGCAATCCTGGACCCGGAGCGCGGCGAAACGCGGGAGGCGCAACGCTGCGGACTGGGCTTCCAGAGCTCCGCCCGCTCTTCTCACGCTCCACGCCCGGGCCGCGCCACCCTGCGGCCGAGTCCGGCGCTGCGCCTCCGGGGACCGCGGTCGCCGCCGCCCATCTGCGCGAACTGTGGCCTGCGGCCGGCGGCGGCGGACCTGACCCGCCAGCGGAAGACATTCTGGGGGCCAACAGACCCGCCCTAACCTAAGGGTGGTTCCAGAGCTGTCCAGTTCTTCACTGGTCCCGGTTCCTCTGGACCTTTTCTTCCGAAGTTTCTCTCTCGTGACACCTCTTGTAAGGTAAAGGGTAGAAGATGTGGGGCTCGCTCAGGTAACTAGGGCCTAGATGGTGAGATTCCCAGGGTGCGTCTAGGTCACTCCTGGAGCTCGGTAGAAAAACAGATTATACTTCCAATCTACCTGAACATTCTTGCTCAGGAGATGCTTTCTTTACATTTCTCTGACTCAGATCCTTTGGAGAATTGGAGAAGAGCTATGGACCCTCTCTCCAGAAAAATGCACACCCACAAAGAAGCAGAGTTTTGCATGACATTTCAGGGTACTTTGAGACTTCTCCGAGTACCATGATCTCCAGTTTCAAACCTCTGCAGGTGCCTGTGGCAGGTAAACCAGTTGGCACTTCCTGTCACCTCGCTGTCCATCTGGGACATCTTCAATAGTCTCTGAGCCCATGTATCTACCTATAAAAATACATGCTTGTAATCCCTGCGACAGGAAGTGGAGGCAGAGCAGAAACAGGTAGATTGGGGAGGGGGCTGGTTGCTGGCCAGTCTAACTCAAGATTTTGTGAAAAATTCTATCTCGGAAAATAAGGTAGAAAGGACCTAAGGAAAACACTAGATCTCCACTTCTGATTCCAACCCCCCCTCCTCGCTTCCTTTTCTTAAAGGCCCAAAACAAAAGGCTCCTCCTCCTTGATTTTTCAGCAAAGAATGTGTTCTTTCTGCTTTTAAACCACTGTTGGATATATATGCAACTGTTGTTATTTCTGTGGTTGATTGTAAACTCTTTGAAGATCAGTGTTTTCCTTCTGCAACTAAGGTAATTTACATGGTAAATTTATTTGATAACAGTTTATAAATATTCAAAGTTAAGGAGACTATGATACTCAGAGGGAACTGCACTCTCCTTCTACCTGAATGCTCCAACACACACACACGCACGCATACACACATTTATTTACCCCCAGGCATATCTCCCATGTCTGGAAAAGAGGGTCCTCGGGTGCAAGATTCTCTCATTTCTTTTTCTTCTGAACAAAGCAGCCTCTATTCAATAGTTGCTAGATGAAGCTAAGATACAAGTTCATGCAGAATGTACTTACCATGCAGCCACTATACCACTAGTGTCCCCGAGTCCAGTAAGGGCACCACCCCTACCCACTGCATCTGATAGAAGAAACCAAAATGTCACCAGTGTTTTTTCACTCCCTTCAAGTCAATCACCATGTTCTGTGACTTTTCCAGGGAGATATAAACAAACCAACCCATGACAGCCAAAGAAACCATTCTGCTCAAATTTAGGTTAGTGAACCAGTGAATTTATTGAGGTGACTTATAGAAACATGGACGACTCTCCAGTCATTCAGCTACCTTCAGAGCTGCATCACTGAAAAGCCCACTTCCACCATGAGTGACAACTCGTCAAGTTTGCAACTGTTGAACTTCCTGCCCTACGTACATACGGCTCAGAACATCTTCTCTCCCCAGCTATTGTTACTGCTTATGTAACCTTAAAGAAAGGCCTTGTGATTTGTAAATTTCAGGAGCTTCTTGAGACTCCTCAGTTTTGAACCTTGCAAGTTTAGTTAGATTAGGAATCTTTAGAAGACTGCCTCTAGGAGAGATTGTTTCAGTAAGGAAACAACTCTATAACACCATATGATATGCATAATCTACTTTCTAAATCAAGTCTCGGAGGCGCTCTTTCTCTTTATTCCCAGCTCAGAACCATTATTTCTTTTCTGAGTTTCCACATTTGTCTCCACCCCACCTACACTCCCTGCTTCCAGCCTCACCAGGCTCAGATCCAGGCCCACATCTGCTGTGGCCTATATGTGTGTCTTAGAAATTACTTTCAAACCCAGAGATCCAATATGATAGCGTTAGGAAGCAGAACCTTTGGGATGGAGTTAGGTCACAGAACTGAAACTCTTGTGAATGGAATGATGTCTTCAAGGATGCAGCATTTGGATGGTGCAAGCTGCGTGCAAATGCAATCCCAGTGCTCAAGTGTCCGCAGTAGGAACATCGTGAGTTCCTGACCAACCTAGGCTACATATCTAGAAAAATATAAAAGACTGTACCTGGGAGCTTCCTGCTCTCTGCCACTTGAAGAAAAAACAAGATAAATAGCTGCAAATCCAGAGGCTGACCTTCACCAGAAACAAACTTTTCTGCACCTTGATCTTGGGTTCCTCAGCCTCCAGAACTATGATAAATAAGTACCTGTTATGTAAGATATCTAGTCAATGGTTTTCTATTCTAGCTGCTCAGAAGAAAGGCAACATTCTATCCAGAAGAGTCTCCAAAAAGTCTCCGAAAGTATCAATCACTTTTCTACTTAAAATCGTGTGAGAGCTAAACCTTTTCACCTGGCTCACTAGGCCTCTAAGATCTGTTCTTAACTGTATCTCCAGCTGCTGCTCTTGGTGTTTTCCTTTAATTACATAGGTCACTCATACTAAACAGCAACTCCTTCCCACTCAGCAGTGAACACTCCTCCCTGCTATCTCCTGCTCAGCTTCAGCTATCCTTTTTGCCTTCCTTTGGATCTCTGTTCTGAGTCCTTTTTTTTTTTTTTTTTTAATGATATTAGCCCTTCAATAATGCTATTTACTTGTGTGACATCTGCTTTCCCTGCCATGGTAAGACCTCTGCACCAGTGTTCTCCAGGCCTAGCACAATATCAGATGTTATGTTGAAGCATGCACATTCCCATTAAATAAATGAAAGATAGAATATGACACATACCCCAGATAAGAGTCCCTGGGGCAAATATAGAAGTACTCTAAAATGTGGGAAGACCAGAATTGGTTTGTTCTGATTGATTTTTTTTTTTGAGATAATGTCTTACTATATATCCCAAGCATACCCCAAACTCATAATCTTCCTGCCTCAGTCTTCTGAGTGCTAGGCATACAAGTGTGTGATACCATACGTGGGACACCACACATGGCTAGAAGACAGGTTTTAAATACTAGCACCACTCACTGTTTTCAAATGATTTTCAATCTTTCTGAGTCTTCAATTTCCTTAACTGAAAAATGGGGATAATAACACCCAGGGTTGCTTTTAAATGTATGTGGTGGTACTTTACAAATTTAAAATTTCTCTCCATCTATATATGAGTCCATTATGTTGCATCACTTCGCTTGACCCTCCTCACAGGAACATTTTCACTCTGTAGCTGACATTTCTCATTTTGCATGTAATAACACTAACGTGGGTCAATGCAATACCATTTGCCACAGGTTGCCTAGCTAGTCACCATGCAACAGAAGTTTGAGGTTAGGTTCCAAGTCTAGATTCTCTACTACCCCGTATCTGCTCCTCCCTTCCAGAGGAAGCAATGTTGGGACACATATGTCACAGTCATGTCATTAACCAGTGGAAATAACAGAACTTTTGAAGGGGTTTTGATATATAAGGTAGTTTGGTTAGGAAAAGTTAATTGGAACAAGAAAGAATGGGCTAAAGAGTTGTCGACCTTAGGGCTGACCCCATTTTTTAATCTCTGCCCCTTTTTGTACGCAAAATGAGATAATCTCAGTTGACAGATCATCTTTATATGTCACTGGACACCTTCAGGCTCCAACATTACCAGAAGCTGGGGTCTGTTTACTCCATATTTATAATCTGCCCATTAGCAATTATCAAACTTTTACTAAATGTTTTGTTATGGCTTGCCAGATGTCTGGCCAGATTAATCTCTCTGAGACTCCATTCTGCAAAATGGAATTGATAATATCCCAGTACATGACTTATAAAAATGAAGCAAAATGATAAGACAGTTGTTGGTGGGCTGCTGCTAGTGGAAACACCTGCCTCAACATCCCACCATGTATCTGATGGTTTTCATGTTCATAGAATGTCTGTTTGGCAACGAGGCAAAAGACAGAGGGGAGCTTAGGAGTATGAAGTCTGTTGTTCTCTCCTACTGTTCCTTTCACAGAGATATGGAAGCAGCTTTGAGGCTCAGAGCTTTTTGGAACAGTTCAATAGTGACTTGTGAGTCATATATATTAATGTTAGCTATGGTGATGGCTGTTCCTAGAGCCACAAACTTATTTGTTATGCAAAAGGAATTTTTTTTAGACATTCTCTCTATGTGGCTCAGCTTGACCTAAACTTGTAGTCCTCTTGCCTCAGCCTCCCAAGTATTAGGTTTATAGGTTATATTACCATACCCTCTCATAGAAGGAATTTGGCTTTCCCAAGTCCTTGGTGGTCAGAAGGCCTGGTTAGTAAGTGCCAAGACGGAAGAGCAAGAGAAAACTAGTTTTCTTTACTGACCATGATTGGGTTCAGGGCTCATCTGAGGCTTCTTCTGGGAATTCCCAGAAACAGCTGGAAGGCACTTTGAAAACATTAATGAAATCATCAAACAAGATGATTTCAACAATCAA